>JAOXOE010000001.1:9256021-9308412 GCA_028565055.1 Phoeniculus purpureus
ACCTGACTGCTTTGGTTTCCTTTCCCCTTAAAACCTGGGAGCAAAGCAGTTTTCTTAGTTTCAACCCGTTACAGATGGGTCTGAAGCCACTGTTTAGGTTAACTGCACCTTAGTGTAAAGGTGCATTTACACTCTGTTAGTAAAATGCAGCTGATTATCTGCAAAGAAAGCGATAGAATTAAAACTATGGATTTCTTTTTATCAAAGTCATCGCCTACTAAATTACAAATACTCTGAATAAGTTTTAGTTTATGTACAAACCAGTGGAATCTTGGAGTTGTAAGACCAAGAGATCCTTTAAAAATACCTCAAACCAGTGGCATGACTTAACCCAAGTGTGTAACTAAGCACCGGTGTCGCTTGCTCACTCCCTGCTGATGCAATGTGAGGAGCATCTGAAGTGCAATCAGAAAGCCTTCTGTTGCCTGTTCCTTTTCAGCCAGTATTTATTAGACTTGTATTAATGAATGACTGTTACTTCCTCCAGCTGAGGTGTTTTGATTTGGTACAACTATGTGGATTTTCAAAGCAGAACTGATGAGTCACAGTGCTCAGTTATAAATTAAATTCATTTATTTCACCACAAGTAAAATATCAGCATGACAGCTAGAAAATTCTTGGTATTATTCCTTTGCTGTTTGGGTCTTAGTTCTGCTATTTGCAAAAATATGGAAGATTATTTAAGTAGGATTCTCTTTATGGGTTGAAAACATTGAGCTGTGATCAGCAGTGACACAATGGAGTCAATGCGATCTGATTAAGCAGCTGAGCTGGTAGTGTTTGCTATACCACGGGAAAAAAAAGAATGAGAGAGATGTTTATAGCCTTGGCAAGCAAACAGAATAGCCTCAGAGTGTGAATAAACATTGCAATAATGTAATCATTTATATGAGAAAAAATGTCCTAGAAAATACATTGAATTTATCGAATCCTGTCACCCCGGGCTTGTGAATGTAAAGAAAGCAACTTAGTGCAAAGTAATTCGTGTTATTCAAAGCTGTGCTGCGGTCGGCTGGCTGGTAGTTAAGACAGACATTAAAAGACAGAAGTATTAACCTTGTCCCTTCATCCTAGCTCATGCAGGATAATTAGTCTTTCTGCTTCATTAAGTGCCTAAATCCACTGCTCTGGCACCTGTGGCATCTTTCAAAATACATGTTGGTTAGCAGCAGCTCGATAGGTGTTTGCCTGCTTTGGTAATGCGAGCCACGTTATTTAAGGTAACAGGAAATCTTGGCTGGGACCTCTGTGGAGAGGAGAATCTCCAGATAAGTGCTCCCTCGGCACTCACCTCAGAAGAGACCCTTTCATCTGCAGCTCTCTCGAGTGTGCTCTGCCTGTTTGAGGAGATGTTAGAAATATGCAGGGCTGCGTGAGCTGAAGCTGAACACTGATATCCAGGGCGACTATCGGGCTTCTATCTGCTCTGAGGTGTGTGCCTTTGGCAGATATGTTCTGCTTTATAATCAAAGGACTACGGGAATCTATGGATGAAAGAGACTGTTCATGTTTCTTGCAAAAAGGTTTTGAATCGTGGTCTTTCACAACCTTTGGGAGGATGCTACCTCAAGGTAGTGAGTGTTCAGGGGAGAAGTGTGGGCTCTGTTCTTGCAAAGATATGACAGCCAGGAAGCCAAAAGCAATGTAATGACAGTTTTGAATGGAGGAAAATGATCATCTTCGCCCTTGTCAGCAGCAGCAATTTCCTGGGCACAATTTTGGCCAGGATCCATTGTAAAAAACCAGGTTTGTTGCATTCAAAAACCAAACTCTCAACTGTTTCAGTAATTTAGTTTTATGCTATAATGATGTAGCCAGAACTGGGGCACTACGGAGGCACATCTGGCATCCAGAAGCTGCAAAGAGAGTCTGAAAGTACTGACCTACTCTCAACAGCAGCATTTTTGCCTTCCATAGTACTTGCAGGTGACACACTGTGGAAATGATACGAAACTCACAAACAAACCAGCACAAAGTCCATGCAGAAACTACACAGAATGAAAGGCAGGCAGGCACTGCACCATGCGAGGCAGAACGGCAGCCACAGCAGTGCAGAAACAAGCTCACGCAGCGCTCCACGGGTTCTCAGACTTTCCCTGAGAATATTGGGGTTGTTTTCATGTTTCCATATTCCTGTGAAAACCTCTGATAGTCTCACTGGAGAGAAGCATAATTTTAGGTGGACCTTTGACCCCACTATTGGTCAGCCTGACTCTAGAATAAAACTTCTCCCTAGCTAAATTGCTCACTGTGTGAACAGGTGCATGCATGTGTTTTGAGGCTCGGGGTGTGCAATGTTCCAGGGAAACTAAGAGAATTGCCAACAGCTCACGAGGAAATGACGCTAAGCTTTAGTCTGGGTGTTGGTACGGTCTCACCTTTATGGATTAGGTGAGTCTTCAGTTCTGCGCGTGGGTCTGACTGCATTTGAAGGTATTTTAGTCCGCTTCAGTAACTGGAGTGTGGGATTCCATGCTGGAAGTTCTGTGCTGCTGCTGATACTGTATTTATTAATGGAATTTTGCTTCCTGACAGGCTGCGTGAGCGCCTGGCACCACACTTGATGGTGTTAAATTGGCCACAGGGCATCCTTCTACAACAATTATGTGACCAGACGTGGTCTTTCTTCAGATGGGAGATGTGCCCTTCTGAAGCCCTGGTGTGCATTCTTGTAGCTGTTCAACGAGATTGGATTGCCCTCACACAGAAATTATGCAAGCACCATCCTTTGCACTTTCCATAATAGAGGAAAACGACGTTTGGTGCTTATTCAGACTCTGCTGAAGGAGAACAGGACTGTCTGTACCCTTCTTTCTTCTACCCTTGGCTGTCCTATACAGATGACGTAGAAAATCCAGCCTTACAAGAAGGATGATTTGATGAGTTAGGTTTCAGAACCCAGATAAAGCAGTATCACATCTAGTTTCATGTGGATGTCACGTCTGAATTTGGGGTGTTGGTGTATGCTTAGGTTGCCACCTTTCAAGGTACTGCAGGCGTTTTACTCTCAGTAGTGGAGTGTTCCAGTAGTGTTTAAAAACCTAAAGTTCAAGTTCTTGTAAGAAACGTGATGGCCATTAATACTAAAACAGTTTTGACTGCATTCCTATTTGGAAATAACACTGAAGCATGGAGGAACGAGGAGTTAAGACACACAGAATAGATCAGTACTAAAAGGAGGAGTTATTAATCCTCATTTATATTGGAACTTTGAGACAGAAGGCAGTGGCTAAGAAATTATTGTCACTTCCTACCTACTTTCTGCATGCAGCAGTATTTCCAGATGAGGAACAGATAAGAAATTACTGTGTGTTCGTACATTTTATAATCTGATTTTAATAGCAATCAGGAGAACTCTTAGGATACCACAATTTGTCAGTCATTGAACCTGAAAGCACAGCTTGAATAACCATGAGGAGAAACGAACTGACGTTTTCACAGCAGCATAATTACGAGTTTTTGTTCACATATTTAGTAGAATTCACAAGCCTTCAGGGACCAGCTCCTCCTCACCTGAGAAAGAGCTAACATTTTTGCATAGGTGTTTTGGTAGCACTTCAGATATGAAGGAGGTGACTTTACCGAGCTGAATGGTGCTACGAGTTTTCTGATCAGCAAACAGTGATAAAACACCTGACACTTCAGACAACAGGAGGAGTATGAGATGTCTGTTAGTCCCTTATTTACTATCAATACTTCACGATCCAGTAAGCTTTCAGCGTACAGACTGTTTTGCTGGGTGCACTGGTTTCTCCTGGCAATAGGCTCTGCCTGATCTATAGCAATTATCTCTGAGAAATAAAAAGCCCCCGGCGTCTGGCGTGGAAAGCTAACGTCACTGAGTATTTCCACAGTCACCAGAATTATGCATGCTTTTCACCAGCTCTTCTACATAATTTTCCATAAAAAGGGTTTGATGAATTCAGCAGCTTTAAGTTGTAATTTTTAATCTATTTAACATTTCTGACAGGTGATGGGGAAACTCAGACATGCCCAGCTAGAAGAGGCATTGAAACGCGTGTCTGGGAATTTCTACATAGGGAATAAACACACTAAAATAAGCTGACAAAACACTCCTGTTGTATTATATCTTCCGTTGCTTTTTGTTTTAGAAGAAAGCCCATCTTTCCACAGAGTCGTGTGATGGTAAGTATGATGGAAGTTGATGTAAAGGATGGCAATGTCAAGGACTTGTTCCCAGAGGAACAGAAGATTTCCTGTAGAATATACTTGCCGCTGTCACAAAGATCAATTACTTATTTGCAGTGGAAAGATGTAAAGAAATAGCTTTCTTTTAGTAAAAATTAGTATTTGAATATTATTGAGGTTGTATTTAGAGTTATTATGTTCTGATGGTGGTGTGCTTAATGTGACTTTGCCATCCTGAAGACCTGCGGTTTGGGTGAGCTGCCAGGGAATGAGATGCAAGACTTGAGGGCAGGAATAATCACACAGGGGATCTCAATGACTTCAGCAAAGAACGTTGCAGAGTTAGGAATGACATAATGTGCAACAGCAGTCAGAAAAAACAGGGGGGAAGTGTAAAAAAGCCAAGGGAATCTTAAATCAAGGTCAGGACAAAAGATATCTCTTGGCCAAGGCAAGAGCTAGCATTACCTCTCTATTTTCTAAGGAACAAAATCCAAACTGTTTTGCTGACATACTTATGAATCTCAGAATTTAGCTAATTTGTTGGAATTTAGATGTTCCCGAACGGCTGGTTAATGTTTTAAATTTGGCAAAGATTATCCTTTAAAGGGGCTGACAGTTTTGTCTCTAGGCATAGACAGCACTGGCAACAAGACATCCTGTGACAAGAAATGTGCTGATTAGTGAATTTTCTAACCCAGGCTGATTGTTCCCTGTTTGGAAAGGAAATTCACATCATAACAGCTCAGCAGTGGAGATTCATGAACAAGGAACAGTCTGGCACGGATGGCAAGAAGGGCCACTTGTAGGAAGGGTTAAATTGGTTGAAAATAGGAATGCAGGAGACAAAGTGTGGAAGAATCATAGAATCATAGAAAGGAGACTCCACAATCCCCCTGGGCAGCCCGTTCCAGAGCTCCGTCACCCTCACTGTGGAGAAGTTCCTTTGATATTTATATGGAACCTCCTATGTTCCAGCTTACACCCACTGCCCCTCGTCCTATCACTAGATGACATTGAGCAGAGCCTGGCTCCATCCTCCTGACACTCACCCTTCACATATTTATAGACATTAATGACGTCACCCCTCAGTCTTCTCTTCTCCAAGCTAAAGAGACCCAGCACCCTCAGCCTTTCCTCATACGGGGAGGTGTTCTACTCCCTTCATCATCTTCATGGCACTGCGCTGGACAGTCTCTCCAGCAGTTCTGTTTCCTTGAACTGAGGGTCCCAGAACTGGACACAGTATTCCAGATGTGGTCTCACCAGGGCAGGGTAGAGGGTGAGGAGAACCTGTCTTGATCTGCTAACCACCCCACATCCAAACACAAAATACTTTTGAACATGTCAGTAGTCAGAAGCAATGTTAAAACTATAATAGGATACTGCAGTCTCTGATGATAGCTCAGTTTTAATCGTTGTATTCTGAAAAGTAGGTGTAATGGGTTGGGTGTTTCAATTAATATCCATATTGGATGAACTTTCTTACTTGATCATGAAGTCAAAAATCAAAGCTTATGCATGGTTGCCTCTTGGGATATTGATCCATGTCCATGCAGGCAGCCTGGCAAAGCTTCTGTTAAATTAATGCAGCTCTCAAGAGTGACTGAGCAAAGGATTCGTGTAGAAGACTGTTAATCAAATTAAGTGTTTCCTGAATTTCTGTAATACATTTTGTGCACAAAGGAAACTTCGGTAAGAACTCGTTATTACAACAGAAATTATTTATCCTATTGTACTCCACAATTCCAAATGGAAATTTGTTATCTTCTCCAAAAAATCTGGTATTGAAACACTGAAGTGTAAAACCTGGAAAAAAGCCTGTGCGCATAATGATCTGGAGCAGGAAAAGAGGCTCTGCAGTGTGGAGAAACAGGTGAAATGGAGGTTCACATCCTGCTTAGTCCCTCATGCATCATAGGGAGGAATTGAGGGGTGTGTGTTTATCAGTCTCACAAGGCTGTCTTTGACCTGAATTTCCTAACACAGGGAACAACTTCCCTCATTGCTTTGTGGAAGGGAAGCAAGACCTTGACACAAAAGACTGGACTTTACCCCAGTCTCTAGTGAGTAGGGACAAGAAAATTGAACTAATGAGCGTTCTTGTTCTAAAAGATCATCCCGTGGCATCCAAAGACCTTCCTACTGCTCCAGCCAAGTGCCTGGGCTGGGCAGGCATATGGAGAGCTATGAAAGCAGATCATGGCACAGCCGTAAATCACAGCTGCTCTGCAAAGGCTTGAATCCACGTGGTAGCCTGCAGGTTCCCAGATTGTACAGGCTGCATCAGGCAATGACAGCTAGTCTGATGAACTGTTAGTCACACGTGGGAGAGCTGGTTTTAGTGTTTGGTTGTGGAACAAAGGCAGAGGTCCCTATTGGTAGCATGTAAGTGTTTATCTGTAAGTAGGTGAATGACAGTGTCATTGACCAGTGTTACTGACCTTATGTTTTTCTACCAAAAATGTGACCTTTCTCTTCTGCTGATATTGGCAAATTACATTAGCCACTGATCAACATTAAAAAGGGCAAACTAGTTCTCACGTAGCTGAATTTCACGGTCTTTGTTATGGCCAACTCAGAAACCATCTCTCTAATGCAGGCAGTGCACCGTTTCACCAATCTGTTGGTAGAGGGGTGAGCCACACAGAGATTATCATGCTGTTTTCAGGACACACACACCTGGCTCCCTCTCTCGTGTCTACCTCATGCCCAACCTGAATGCAAGCATCAAATGAGTGGTGTCAAGGGTTTTGGCACCATCATAACTCTCTTGTTGCCAGAAGTCAGTCACAACTGAGGTATAAGTCTCCAAAGTCTCCCTGGCCAGTCTGACACCCTCCCACATCTTGAGATCAGCTGGATCCCAAAAGGATCTTCCAGCTCTGCCTCTCACCTCTTCTTTTATGTTAATGGCCTGTTGCTGATAATTACATCCAGATTAACGGAGTTAACGAAGCTCAACTGGCCTGGTGGGCAGACTAATTAAGTAGTGACTGTAAAGAAATGCAAAAATGAAAATACTGTTCAAGTTCTAAATAGTAATATTTGTGTTTCCAAAGTCCTAGCAGGAGTATAGTGTTGCAGTGTGTCTGTGTGGGCAGAGACTGCTTGCACTGGCCAAGAGGATGACTCAGGTATGTCATAGAGTCATAGATAAATAGAACGGCTTAGGTTGGAAGGAACCTTAGAGATCATCTATTCCAGGCTCTCTTCCATGAGCAGGGATGCCTCTCGATTAGACTTGATTGCTCAAGGCCTCATCCAGCCTGTGCATTTGCAGCCTCTCCAGGCAATCTATTCCAGTCTTTCCACCCTTGTACTGCAGTAGCACCACTTCTGTATTCACTGGGAGCTCTGGATCCTTGCTGCATACATGGGTCAGCTTGTCATGGGTAGCTTGATGTATTGCAACAGGTTCAGCCTTTGGAAAAGACAGCTCCAGGATTTTCTTTGAGTGACTGGCTTCACAAATTAAGTGTTGACTTTTTACTTCATTTGCAGGGAATTACCATGTTTAATTTGTGCAGGGAGCAGCTATGTTAAGTGTTTAGGTGGAAAGGATCAGAAAAACACAGTAATGTGTCTCTGCACAAATATTTTTGCAAACTGTGAGTAGACTGCGTTAAAGACTAGGTAGGAAATATTTGGTTAATTCATTTATGTATTTATACAGTTCTTTCATGTGTTTGGAATGGATTACGGAAGGGTAATACAGTGTCAGGAAAAAGTCAACATCAATTTGTCTACAGCAAATCATGTCAAAACAAAGTCATTCTCTCCTGGGACAAAGACAGACTTTGAGGACAGCAGGAAAACAAAGGATGTCATGAAAGTGCCATCCTGCCAGTGCAATCTCCCATGGGAGTAGGATGTACAGATGTGGTGTTCACAGACATAGTTTAATGGTAGACCTCGCAATGCTGGGTTAACAGCGAAACTCGATGGTCTTAAAGGATTTTTCCAACCTAAACAATTCCATAAATTAAAGAGCTTTCCTTCCTCTCCACATTAAAATGGGCTTTTATACTGAGCAAAATTCTAACTGTGTCTATCAAGACTCTAAGGCCACCGTATTTGTCCTGAGACTCCTTTTCTTGGAGGATCAGGCCACCACAAAGTCACAAATCTAAATTTAACTTTTAAAAAAAGATTTTACTGTTTTCATTTTTAAAGGTGATGCTTAAAAGGTGACCCTCAAAATTGCAATTATTAACAGAAAATGAGCAAGTGAATAGAATCTTTCAAATCTTAATTTTCAAGTTGTCATTATTATTTTTCATAGGATTTGCTTATGTTTTTGAAGTGTTTGGAGTTGGCAGGTTGGTAATCTGATACTTCATAGTCACACAAAATATCTACAGCCCCACTGAAAATTTGAGTCAATATCTACTGAGTAAGAGCTGCTTGTGTGACTTTGCGTCTTTGCAGAGTTAAACCCTTCTTTGCAAATTTATAAGAACTGTCATCCATGGACCCCAAAGCAATTTAGAAACATTATTTAATATTAAAAATCAACTCGGCTCAGGTCAAGTTGACTTCAAGCAGCTTTGTGGAGCTGGCTGCTTTTCAGTAGAGAAAAATAATCCCTTTGGAAAATAATTGGGCTGAGTGTTTGTAGTATTTGGAGTGCTAAAAAAAATTTAGGGCAGATATTCTTAGATCCACACTGGCAACCATCTAAGCCAATTTACTGATTCAGTGAACCCCGGATAACCCCGTCAGGGCTTATTCCCACAATGAGAAGGGAAGGCTGGGGACAAATAAACTGTAGCTGTTGTAAACTTTCTGCTCACTTTTCTGGCTGTAGCTCCCATGCAAAGTGTCTTGCATTCCCATGCGCAGGAAGCACTTGGCTTCCTCTTGGATAAGGATTCATATCTTCAGCTATGGAGATGCTACTTTCAGTAGCAAGTCATCCAAGAAGATGGATCATAGGATGTTCAGGCTGGAGGTCTCCTGCCCAACCTCCTGCTTCAATCAGGATCAGCTCAGGGCTTTATCCAGTCAAGTCTTGAACACCTCCAACGGACTGTGCAACCTCCCTAGGCAGACTCCTCGTTGGCGTCCTTATGGGGATAGCATTTCTCTTCCTACCCAGTCTGAACCTCTTATGTTTCAGCTTATGCCCATCGTCTCTTGTCCTCCTACCACACCCCATTGTGCAGAGCTTAGCTCTGTCTCCTCAGTGACTTCCTCATAGATACTTAAGGGGCTGTTGTTATGTCCTCTGGTGCTGCTGTCTCTTACTAGGGCTGAACAAACCTGAGGTCCTCAGCTTCTCACACAGCACTTGCTTGAACACTAATCATCTTGATGGCCCCAGCCGAACTCTGGTTTGTCTATGCCAGTTCTGTTTTGGAAAACACCAAACTGGACCTTGTATTCCAGACACATTCTGGTAAGTGTTGAGCAGGGGAAGAGACCAGCTTGTTTTGCTGGCTGTGCTGCTGCTCATTCAGCCCAGGTTGCTTTGGCCTTCTCTGCTGCCACTGGCTCACGTGCAGCTTGCTGTCTGCCAGGATCCCAAGGTTTTTGCCACACTGGTGCCTCTCAGCTAGTCAGTCCTCAGCTAATATCACTGCAAGGTTTTCTTCCTTCACAGATACAAGACTTTGCATCTGTCCAGGTTGAAACTGGTCACGTTCATCTTAGCCCATTCCTCCAGCCTGTTTGCATCCCTCTGAAGGGCAGTCCTGCATCCCTGGACATGAGGCTCCCTCACAGCTCTGCCAAACACAGAAGCTGCTCCAAACCATCCACAGTCTTTTTTTCTCTCTCTTCTTGCTTTTGGCAAGGTCTCAGGGGATCGCTTAGCATGGCTGGCGGACACCGGGTTGAACAAGTGTGGCCCTCAGGCGGGAGCAGGCACTCAGGTGCAACAACGTGCACTCAGGTGCAACAACGTGCACTCCATCCCCAGCTCTCTTGGCATTTTACCAAAGGTTTAAGACTCACAAGTCCCTTCAGCTTCTTCAGCACACACAGTCCAGCCAATCAACAAAGGAAAACACCTAATGGCACTCAGGCTTCTTTCTCCCACTTACATTTCACAGTTTCTCAGTCACAGCTTCTCTGCCCCGCAGCTAGAACAAACCCCAGATGGCACCGGTCATGTGGTGAAGCCCCACTGCGGCCCTGGACAGGTAGCTCCTCTGGGGCTTCATGAAAAGAGCAAAAATTCCGGAAGTTTCCCCAGCTTTATAGGGGGTCCTTCCTTGCCCACTGCCACAACTCCACCCCTCCAACTGGGCACTACTGTTGCAGTGGTGAGGATGGGGAACGGGGAGGCACAGGAAAAAAAAACCTGACATGACAACTCTTGTTTGAAATAAAATTATAGTTGTGCTTTTATAACCCCTTGCGAAGCATTTTGAGGTATAAATCTTGGTGTGCTCCTCTCGGCCAGAGTTTGATTGCAAATGAGTCAATACACTGCACAGTGAGTGTCATGCAAGTTTTGAGGTGGGGGACATAACCCCACAGCTTGGTAAGACTCAGCTTTTGTTGTTGGGACTCAGCTTTTCCTAAAAAAAGGAAATGGCAGTTGTTGAAGCCATGGCTCCACTGTAGTAAAATGCAAACCATCCACTGATAGCTACCAATCTATAATTTCACCATCTAATCTTCCCAAACTGAGTCACTATTGGCCACACTGAAAATTTAACCCAAAACATCCATCCTGGGTTGCCTCTTTTTAAGATGTCTTTAGTTATCATGGATGTCTACTACCTTCTCTGACATTTCTTCTGGCATTGAGTTATTGTGGACCATGATTCCTGGCATGCAGAAGTTAGAGAGTTTTTAAAGACTCATTTCTGCTTCAAAGTCTGAAAAAATTCTCTATGCAGTAGATCTATCACAGTTAGACCTCCCACTGGAAATTCTTAGGGGTCCAGGATTAAGCTCACTGCAAACCTGATGTACCCTTGACATTGTTCCTCAAAAAGCAACATCCTACTGGGTTAAACCTGCTGGTGTCTTTGTAAAATATTCCGTCAGATCTATTAAAAGTGAAAGAACAAGTCATACTGTACCGAAATAGCAAATCTTATTTGTTTGTCATTTAGCAGAAAGGAAATGCTGCAGAAAGTAATCCTACCCAGGATTGCAGAGTATTTTAACAAGTAGGAAGCACTCAGATTCAGCTCAAGGCTGCTTCTTCCCAGGCTCCTCAGTAATCCTGGTTTAGTCCAGCAGAATAATTAAGATGTTGCAGGAAGACAGGGCTCTCCAAAGGGAAAATACAGATGAATTTGTAAAGTTCAAGAGCAAGTGGACCATGAGACGTAGCAGAAAATGGTGTAAGCATTGAAGAAATACTACTTGAGGAAGATATTTCAAATTATTTGTTCTGAAAGAATTCAGGAAACCTGAACTTTTTATTAGAGTAACTAATCCTCCTTCACCCTGGCACTAAAATACCAGGTGTTATATATGATAGCTATTAAAGAAGAAACTGATGTTTATTCCCTACAAAATGCATGTTGCATAAAGGCTGGATGAGGAAACAGGTACCAGCAAAACCATTCTGAATAACTTAGATTGCCTTAGAAATTTGCTAAAGGAAAACATGCCTTTGAAATTCTATGTCCAAGTTCTGGTTATGCTATTCAACAATTCTTGATACATTTCATATCGGTCATTGCTGAGTTAAAAGATTTGATTGCAATTCAGCATAATAACCAGTCATATAAAAATTTAAACAGGGTTACTGCTTGTGAAGCGGAAACTCTATCTAGCATATGGACACGCTATCCTCATTATTCTTTCTCCCTGACCTCACCGAGCTCCGACAGCGCCAGTCCCTGAACGCTATTTATCAAGGCTTTTGGATGATCTGGGGATTCCCTGAATGGGAAATCTTGCTTGCCGAATTAGCCAGGGAGCTGCAGGATCTGTGCTAACCTGGAAGCCTTACAAGGTGGTGAATCCAGAGGTCATGCACAGCCCTGCTGAATGAGATGAGTGCCCTGGAGACAGAGGATACAGAGGAAGTGGAGATACTGAACACCTTCTTTGCCTCTGTCTATACTTCTGGAGGCTGTCTTGATATCAAGCCCCAGACTGCTGAGGCTCCAGAGGACGTTGAGGCAAGAGAGGAGCTTGCTTTGGTTGATGAGGACGGGTTAGGGATAAGTTGAGCAAACTGGATGTACACAAATCCATGGGCCCAGATGGGATGCACCCGCATGAACTAAGGGAGACAGCAGAAGTCATTGCCAAGCCACTCTCCATCATCTTTTCTAAGTCCTGGGGATCAGGAGAGGTGCCTAGGGACTGCTTAAGACCAGTCCTGGATGTGTTCCTGTGCGACTTGGTCTAGGTGATCCTGCAGGGGGATTGGATCCATAATAACTCTATGATTCTATTCTATGATTCTATGATTGTATTCTATGATTCTCCTGCCCTTCTCTATTCTTCAAAGAATCAGTGTCACACATCTTTGTTGTTGGGAATAAAAATGATGAAAGTTGGTAAAAGTATTTTCAGAAATGTCTTTCATTTAAAATTTAAAAAAAAAATCGAGAACAAGAGATAACACTTAAAAGTTACCAATAGCTTCCACTGGCTTTCACTTCAGGAAAGATTTTTCTTACTTTTTACATTACTGTGTATCGATAGTATTTGATAAAACGATGGCTGTCATCACCGATGTTGTGTAACGTACAGGAATCCTAGTACTGGGATTTGCTTTCCTACAAAGCTTTCCTACATTGTTAGAACATTGCATTTGCCATTCCTAGTGAACAGGTTCAGAAAATGATTTGTGCTTCTGAGAGGTGCCTCTCTGAGAAAGATGGTAGTAGACCTTGCTAGACCATTTGGTGGTCACTGCTTGGCCCAAGAGGAAGTTACACCAGTGAAAATTGTCCTTGATTGTCACTGCTTGTCAAAGGCAATTAGAGGAAGATTATAAGGTCATTTATAGGCATGGTGCTAAAAAGGTGTAAAAATAATAACAAGAAGTTGAAATGGCAAGTAGGAGGGCACAGTCAGTGAACCAATGAGCCTGTAAGAAGTGGATTCAAAAATGAAACTAGGAAATATGTCCCTGCATTGTGTATAGTGAGAATCGACATTCCCGTGCTGTTTACAATTACTGAAGCCAAGAGCTTAGTAGGATCCAACACTAGATTTATGTTTAGATGGATGAAACTTGGTCTACTAGTAGTAGGGCTTTACAAGTTAAGGCTAACAGCAAACTGTTGGGAGACTGCAGCAGTGAAAGGAACATTGATTTCACCACAGCCTGAAGGAGGGGATGATGTCCCTTTTAAAGGTCTATTTAAAGCTTCCACCTTCCTGCTCCTCAGCAGAAGGAGCATGAAGGGCAACTCTTCTAGGCCTTTGAAATATCATCAGCACTGACCTGACAGCAGGACTTACACTTATTTTAAAATCTATTTTTATTTCAAGCTTCTAATTGGGTGGTTTTGCCACTGTGATGGCATATTCGTTACAGAACCAATAGTCAGCGTCTCACCTTCACGCATGAGCATGATTCATCTTGGAAGCTGTCTAGATTGTTTGCCAGAACTCAGAGGTCTGCCACTCATTCACAACTCTTGCTCCACAAAATAAACCCCACACAGTGTTAGAGTAATGTGCATCACCACTCTTCAAGGGCTGGGCTTGTGATCAATTGCAACCTTAGAAGAAACTTTTCCATTACTGAAAGAAACCATTGTAATGAAGGATTTGGACCAGATCCAGAAGAGAAAGAAGAATCTAGCAGTTAAGAGAAGATCATAATGTGCAACAGAGGACAATTTGTCTCTAAGAGATTGGAATCAGGAAAGATAATGTTTCCTTCTAGCTCAGAACCACGTTTATGGAGAAAACATTTTTCATCCATTGTATCATATACCTCTGACAAGAGCCCATGTAATGTCCTTGTCCTTTGCCAGCTTCTTTGCAGAAAGTTGTTATATTGAGTCTCTACACAAAAAATCACTTCAAAAGTAGACCAAATTTAACAAGCAAAGGCAAGTCTATGCAAGTGGATGGAAGGAATTCTCCAGGCAGGTGTAATCTGTGCTCATAGGGCAGAGGATCATAGCTGGTACCTGCTCTCTGTATTTTTTATAGAAATCTTTCTGCTTTTGTGCAGTTTTCCACAGGTGTAGATCAATCCAAAATTTATCCCACCAACACCCGTCTGAAATATGCATTTCTTCAAAGTTAATAGAAGCTCAGTCCCCGTGGGACTGCAAAGTGAGGTACACAGGACTCAGGGAGAAAATGGAAGGGTTGAAAAAGGAACATTCATAGCTGTGAATGGAAAATTTTAAGAAAATGAGGGGAACTGGGTAAACTGAAAAAACACCTTGCAAAGGCAAAGGTAAAAAGTCAATTCTGTAGGCATATTTAAGTTCCACATCACTGCATTATGAGGAGACTTAGATGATCTCCATCTTGCTGAGTGCCCCTAATGAAACAGGGGTTTCAGGGGCCATTTGATCCTTGCAGAGCTTTTCTGGTTGTTTCCTGTAGTCACTCCATCAGCTGTTACATTACTGCTTGAAAACATCCTGGGCTGCCTTTCCAGGAGAAATATGAAAACCCTGTAACTTCACAAGAAAGTTTTCTGTGTAGGCAGAGCATCTCAACAGCTGAAGCAAACACTTGGAGACACGTAGCTTATCTTCAACAACACTTGTGGCACCACACTACAACAGTGTTTGAGCCACCTGGCTGAATTATACCGCACTGCACGAAGCTGCTGGACACCTGCTGCCATGGGGAGGCAGAAACTTGAGGTTTAATGTTAGAGGCAAGAGCTGCAGAGGAGTGAGCTAGCAGGAGGAAGCACAGGGTTAAAAAACAGGCAAGATCATTCTCCTCCAATAACAATGATATTCATATTGAACTATGCAGCTGATGTTAAAGGCTAGGTGAAGGAAGCCCATGACTAAGAATTATTCTTCAGTTTTGTTTCTGAAGGTATGTCTAGTACTTCTGCAATATGAAAAGCCTTTTTGAACAGCTGTGTATGTGTTTGCTGCAGGAGCGTGACAAAAAGTTGGTGAAATTGGCAGCCCAGCAGGCTCAGAAACGTTCCAGGACAAATCTAATACTTGAACAACCCAGCTGCAATAAATTGATTTATGCATAGTGGAAATACAAGGAAAACATTGTCCTTTCCATGGCTTTTGGTCTTTTGATAGGCTACTTCTTTTCTATCTGTTCACTCATTCCATTGACATGTGCTTGTAATTTAAGGTATTTTCCTTTCCCAGAGCCCTGTTTTTCAGTTTTCCTTGGGTTTTGTTTTACTTCATACTTTAGTCTATGTTTTACTGTGGTCAGACTTTACCTCTGACCACAGACTTCAATACTGAAGAGTTTTTGCAAGAATAAAACACTTTACAGGACTGTTCTGAGATCCAAATAATGTTCAGCTTTCTGATAACATCCAGCTTACAAACTGCTACTGAGGTACTACGGAAAAACTAATGGTATGTTCTGAGAAGTAAAAAACCTGAGTCTATCTTTTTAGATAGAAGTAGTAGTACAGGTACAGCCAGCTGATAAAATTCTGCACTAACAAGAAGTTGACTTAAAAGCATACGTAATTTAAAACAAATGGATCTGGCATATTTCATCAGAGTTTAGGTCTCAGCTCAGAAGTGTAAAGATCAGTTGCATAACTTCAGAGATCCATTTAAGCTGGAAGGATGACAAGTATATTATAGTGTATTAAAACACAAATAAAGCTCTAGGCTGGCATGGGAATCCTAAGTGCTCAGGCAGAAATTAAAGCTGTAAAGAGAAGCATCAAACCTTTATGTAGTTTCCAGAGATTTGCTTTGCTTCTGTGCCACCATCCAGCCCAGGCAGGAGGGCTCCCAGCAGTGAGAGAGACCCACAGACATGCTTCAACAGCTCTTTGTACCTAGCAAGGTAATAGGAAGGGTGAATGTGTCTCATACTGTCCTGTTCCTGTTCCCTTGAAGCTTTCAAAAGATGATTTTGAGTCCTCTGAGCTGTCTGCAGAGAATCAATCACTGTGTGCGTCTGGGGAGGGCAAAAGTCAGAAAAAGGGATGTTTGTGCTTAATATTGCTTCATCCACAGATTGCTCAGCTCTAAAACAGACCTAAAAATATTGCTCCTAGTGGTGAGTGATTCCTGCCCTGGTAAAACGTGTGTTTCTGCCACAGGCTGTTCCTATTGGCTTTGGTGTTGTCCAGAAGAGCCCTGATCACACGGCAAGACTGGGTACTGCCCAAACACAGAGCCAGCAGGTATCATACAAGACAAGATAGTGGATTAATATATTCAAAAATCAGTGAGATGATATCAAATGCCATACTGCTGTCAAAAGACTTTTTAAAGACTTCCTGGTTAAGGGAAAGATTTGCATTGCCTGGCTTTGCAGTAGTCTCTTGGACCTGCCCATCTGCAGCCATCTTGTCTTTCACAGCTTCTCACCGAAGCAGATCTCCTCCCTGAAGAGATCTGCTCATTCTCTGTGCTCTTCTGCTCTCAGTAACAGATTGCCCGTATTTGCTCTGGATCAAGGTCCCTGCCGTGCTCACTATCCTTAGTTGCATCCTCTGGTCAGGGCGGTTTGATCTGGCACCGTTCCCACCTGTGGGGCACTTTGCTATAGATCTGATGTACAGAAATCTCAGAACAATTTCAGTTTCCCTGAAGTTTCTGTTTCTGTGGGGGTTCCCAGACACACTGTGATAAATTCCCGACCAATGCAGCAGCAGCTACTCCAACACATTTTGTAATGAAGTGTGTGGCAACAACATCCATGCGAAGAGGAGAGGGGACGATTAGGTCAGAGCTGAAAACAGAAAGACTGCAGTATTATTCTTCTGAACATAGGCAGTCCATGCAGAGAAAATGCAGTTGAAAAGCCACACATTTCTTTTGTTGTAAGTTCTTCAGCTCTGTGTCAGGGAGTGTCGCTGTATGACCCCACACACTACCTGGCAGAGTTTGTTGTCCAGCTGCTCCTGGTACCGTGGAACAGGTCTGGGCTCCTCTCCTTCTGCAAAGACATAATGGGACCTTGGGTGCAACAGCCTCACATCATGACAATTCCATCAGCCTTCTACAACTGTCTGACAGCTGACATGGCAAGAAGCCAAATGCCACCAAATCCATGTGGGCTTCTGTTCAATTCTCCCTCAAACTGAGAATGTTTGCTCCCTGCAGCTGTCCCACTGCTTGCTGCAGCAGCGGGTTGTTGAGCTTGTGGGAGGGGATACATCCAGCTTTTTCTGTTTGCAGTTGAATACAGAAGCTTGTTCCTTTGCCATCAGGAAACAGTGAGTAAAACAATTTCTCGACCTCTTCTGAGCTGCTATGAAGCTTTCCTTAGCCTTGCACAATTCTTTGTTGGTGCTTTTTCCTGACAAGGTGCCAAGTTGCTTTAAGAGCCTTCAAAACCCTCAAATGCCGTATGGGCTGTTTTAGAATTTTAGTGCAAGCTGTTTAGGAGAAGAGCCAGGAAGAACATTCAGATTATGGTCAGTCTTTCTGAATAGGTAGTATTCAAAGTATACAGAATTATTTAAAGCCCATCAAAATAGATCTGCCAGTGAAGATCCCATACATGATATATAGTGTTGGCAGCATTCTCTCCTCATCAGATGTATGCTGCTGTTATTACTTTTACATTAAAAGATAAAGTCTGTCGTTACTGCGGAGCTGCTCTCTGCTCGCTGCTATACTGAGGAGGCAGACAAAGCCATGGAGAACAACAGGAGTAGGAAGGCATTGCTTTTCCAGGGTGTCATTTGTGCCCTCTTTGAGGAGGTTTTCCCCTGTTCTCTGAGGACAGCAAGGAGGAGATATACTAGGCAAGGGGAAGCCCACCAGGGAGCTAGCAGGGCACTGCTGCTAGCCAATGCCTGGTGAAGTGAGCTGGGAGCTGACTGCACTCTGCTGTTCCCTGCCTGCTTTCCAGACACTGCAAACATATCTCTGCAGGCATTGTCCAGGCAGAGTCCAGGGCACAACTTGTCCCAGTGCCAAAGCAACATCCCTGGGCTGCACTTTGCAGCTGACATGGGCTGAGCAGTTGGGACAGGGTGGTTTCAGCACAGCTTTTGTGCCTTCCCCTCTCCTTGGTTCAGAGAGGAAACTGCCCTTCCAGCTGCATCAAGCATCCCTGAGATGTGTTTAGTGCCTCTGCGCCAGGCTTGAGTGTGAGCAGACAGCAGAACAGACTTAGATGGAACAGAGATGTCCTTAGCCCTGGCAGTGTCCCGAGATAGATCTTCACGGCTGTAGAAAGTCATTTTGCAGTGTGGTTTCTCTTGAAGTGAAAAATGATATTTTTGTTTGTGTTATCTCCTGTGACTGAGGTGCTGATGATCCCTTGTCAATGAACAAGACATCTATAACCCTGTGGCATGTGGGAGCAGTTTTCCACCAAGACCAGCTATGCCATTTATCTGCACTCACAACTTGCCAGCTGGTGAATGGCTCTCACCCAACAGGTCTTGTTCTTGTCAGGCTGTGATACTGGGTTTTTTTCTGCTCAGTAGTGTTGTGCTCTGGCATCTCAAGTTTGAAAACACAAACATAAGAAACACCATCCTAGGCAAAAAAGGGTCCATGCCACCCCATCCTCCTATCTCTGAAATGAGAAAAGGACTTGAGGAGAGCACCCAAGCCTGGAGGCTTTATGAGGATCTGCCTTGCATTCCCCCAACAACCCCTGCCTCTTCCCTTTCCCTATCCACTAATGATCCTGCCTAACCCTTTAAAAACTCGCTGGTGCTGCTGTCCCCCACAGCCTCTTGTGCACAAAGAGGGCTTGCTCTCATCTCCCGGTGCTTGTACTGAATGTCTCCTGCTGTGGTGGGCTTTGGTAAATAGCAGCTCTACTTTCACCATCCTCAGTGGATAGGCACCAGCCTGGGCTCAAGGATGTATCCCAAAACCTTCTCTCCATTTCTCCCTCAGTCCCTTCTCAGACAGATTGTCCTGAGTTTCACAAGTACCTACCTCAGTTCTGTATCTGTCTTAATAGCAGCTGAGAATGTCATCAGTGGAAGTCCTCTCAGTGGAGACTTCCCAGTTTTGCCCCCTTTCCAGAAGATTATGGGACAAATTCCTTCAGCTAAAGTTGTGCTGAAGTGTCTATAGTATTGGAAAGTGCTACCTGTGTCAGCCTCTATTTTTACAGAAGTTTGATTCTGAAGCAAGACTGTTCATTAGTTCCAGCTATTTTGCCATTGAGTGATCTTCAAAATGGATATATTTAAAACTCTGCTCCTCATGTAAAAACACCAGCGTAGCGAAGATTACACGACTTTGCACACCAGTTGCTCATGTTCCGTATCTGCCCCAAGATTCACTTGGTCTTTAACTTTGTCAAACTTTGCCAGAGAAGAAAACATTTGTGAACAACCCAAAATAATTTGCGGATCAGCTCACATGGGCAAAATTTACAGCAAAAATGAAAGGAGATAAATCCTATGAATTCATCAGGAAGCCTTTTAAAATTATGAGAATATTCTGTGCTTTCAATTAACTTAAAAATTATTTACAAGCTGCAGAGCGTGTACATTAGGAATGGATTTAAATGAAGGCATAATTTTTCTATTTATGCATTCATTTATGAGCTCCTTGATATTGAAGCTTAAGATATTTTGTAAGTTCATGAATGACTTGTCATTGCTATATATACGTTTTATTGAGTTAGCAATAAATACTTGTTTATATACTGGGAATTCACCTTTGCATTTAAATGCTGCCATAAAGACACACCTAATAAAAATAGGATTTTTGTGCTTTCCTTTATTGTCAGGAGACTCAGCAAGCTGTGCTTTTCCTAGTGCTGAATACTGATTTCCATCCGTGCAAAGGCTTTGTTAAGGAAAGTGAGTTTGGTGTCATTGCATTGGAAAAGCTGGCAAAGTGCTGACAAAGCCTAAAGCTTTTTATCTTCAGAAAGCTACAGATTTTTTGAAATTGCCACTGTCCTCTGAAGCCCAAAGATTTGGAGTCAGGGAACTGCTCCTTTGCTATCCTGATTTTAAGTTAGTGTGAAGGGACAATAGTTATTAAGTTTAGTCTTTGGGTTAATAAACACCAGTACCTTACTTGAAACCTCAACAGAAGATGACAATGTTCAGAGCAAAACTAAAGGCGATAATTTTCTTACGTTTCTGGAAAAAAAATGAATTACTCTCCAGTACCAAAGTGTTGTATTTAGTGAGGCACGGTATCATTCAAAGTGGAAAAAAAACCCATGAAGAGACAGGTGTGATGAGACACCCACACGTCTACCATCACATCTTCTCCATCACTTTCACTCCATCTTCTTCTACTAGCTGGGTTGTTTTTGGAAAGAAACTTCTCTGTAGTCATGACATTTTCTTCATTTTCCTTGTATTTTGCCAGTTTGTGTGTGTATCTGATGTTCAGGAAAGACAGGTAAAGCTTAGTGTATTTTTTACTCAGCTATACATTGTGAGCTTTTAGGTCTTGTTGGAGCAGTCTGTGGCTTGTCAGAATCTACCTCTGCAGTTAAGATGAAAAAGCTTGTGAGCATTCAAGTGGAACAGAGAACCAGCCATTCCAGCAGAGGTAAATGGGGTCGCTTAGGTTTTACATTACATGGTGTCTAAATCCAGGCATCCCTTTATGCTCTCAAATCCATACATGAAGGAACTTGCTGCAAGTATTTCCACTGGGTTTGTGTATTAGTTAGGTCAGGGATAAAAACATTTTGGAATCTAGTCAGTGACTCCTTTGACAAGGTCTGTCTCAGGAAGATTTAAAGCTATTGTTTTCTTAATGCCTAATGCTGAAGGTATTTCTGTCCTCAGTTTAATGGATGTGGTAGTGAAGTGCAGTGACTATCTTCTTGTTTCTTACTGTCCAAGAGCTTGCAAAACCAACAGAATGGAAAGTAGAGCTTGACAAACCGCGTATTCTGGGTATTTCTGTTATTTGTAAATAATTGCACACATGTGCAAGTATTGGGCATGGACGAAAACGTTTTGCTGATTAAGAGCTGCGTTTGTTTTGTGGCACATTCAGTTGCTGCGTAAACGCTTTGTTGCCAAGTTTTTGCTCAGTTTTCTGCTTCTAGCTCTCTCAGCAGTTCATGTGTCTCCTCTGTATCCAAATCTGCTCAAAAACTCTTACTTCAGATTAGACTGACTTCAGAGCAGAAGACTTCAAGGGGAATTAGGGACAGTATTGTATCTCAGGAACCTGGTTTATTCGCCTCTCCCATCTGGGTACAACTCTTTGAACAGGATTTTTAGTGTCAGTTTTGCATCTCTTAAGTATATGTTGGCGTGGATTTTGCTGTTGCTTGCAAAGTCATCACAAAATACATTAAAAAACACTGTGGTTTGTGTGATATTACCATTGCCAGGTCCTTCCCCTATGTATATTCAACACATAATACTAAATCAGATCTTGCTCATTTATCTTTCGTTACAAAAAGCCATCTGCTGTGAATTCCACATTCCAATGTTTTGAAGTTGTGTAAGTGCTGTGTTGCAACTCACATAACCCATGGAACAGCATTTAAAAAAATATGCAAAGAGAGTCTAAGGGAGGGTTCATTGACAGCCAGCTGATGCCAGAGCTGCAGAGAGAATTATAAACTGCGTTGTCTAACCTGTGCTGTGTCACGACTGGGGGGGACTGAAGTGCATGTGCATGTGTGCAGCTGAATTGGCCAAAAAAAAAAAGTGATTGGCACTGGAAATGAGAGCTAATTCACTCATTATTATATTTATTGATAAATTAGGTCTTATCAATGTAATGCAGAATCTTCCAGGAGAACTCAAGATCATCACGTTTCTATATAAGCTGCATCCTCAGTAGGAATATTACATAGCTTGCAATGTGTGTGTTTTAGAAAATCAGGAACTTCAAACAGCACTGAAGCTTAATTAACAGAATTGCTGTAACTATTGTTCTGTCAGTGTCCAACGTGTTGCTATTTCCAAGACCTGATTGATAATGAGTTGTAGAAATGAGGGCCTAGGAAGGACTTATGTCTATTTCACTGCACTGACATAGAAAATTAAATATTGATTAAAAATGTGTTTTATCAAACGAAGCAATATTGTTTCTCTAAAATTAGTCTCTAAATTTTTTTGTCCACTGTCTGTTATTTAAGTATTTAAACTGGTGCAGCTGGAAGCAGAAATAGTGCCATGTAGCTTAGCGAGTGAGATACACAAAATAAATGAAGTATGGTGATGCATTTTCATGCCTTGCTTTATGACGACCCAGGTGCCTGTATATGTAAGTGAATACTGAGCAGTTTGAAGCCGACAGACTCTGTTTCAGAACAGGGCAGAACAACTGCAGGCTGTCTTCTCCTGAGCTGAGTACAAAGTCAGGCTGACCAGTGAGAAGTCTCAGCTTATTTCTGTAGATCAATTTATCTGCACTGATCTAACAATAGGCCTCATTAGCAGATGTTTAATTTGCTCTACAACTTGTAGAGACAGCAACTACAAGAGCAGTTTGAACATAAGCAGATCGTAGCTAAGGGTGGAGTTGAAGCCGGTTCTGTGGCCAGCTACCAAGTGTGCAGAAGGCTCTGGATCTTATTGAACTTGCATTAACAATGAGTAAAACAGATGGTCATGCCAGAATCATAACAAAAATTGAACTAACAGTGAAAAATTATGGAGAGGTACAGGCAGTTTGGATGCTTGTATTTATATAGCTTAAAGTGTTGTTTCCTTGACATGCATTAATTAGATGCTTCACTTTAAAAGATCACTGGAGGTCATTTGATTAATAGCCAGTCTTTGTATGAATCCAGCAGCACGCTCCTCAGAGAGTTGTCTTTGAGGCTGGAGGCTGTGTGCTTGTTAAAGCTGGCTGATGTACCAAAGAGCGTGTTGCACCTATGAGATGGCCCTCTTTGTACAGTCTCTTCATTGGCATCTGTCACAGCACAGAATGGGGTTTTTCTTTCCTGTACTGTGGAAATTTGGATAAATTTGCACTTCCCTGTGGAGCAGCCCTCCCTTCAACTCATCCTTTCTCCAGCAGCTCTGTCTCACTGGATTAGCTGTTTGTCTTCGGAGCTGATGTGCTCTGGCATGGGTCAGAAGGATGGTTTCCATAGATGCTGCCTTTCCATTAACACCTGTTCCTTGGAGCATTTCTGTTTTCACTGCCCTTCAATACATGCCACTCAAGGAAGCATGGAGCCCTAATTCCCTACTCTAATCTGTAATCTGAGCCTTTATTAACATTTATGGAATTTTAATTAATACAGCTTTCTGCTGCCCTTGAAGTATCCCACACAGAAAAGAGTACAGCCATCAGACATGCCTGCAGAGGGGATGTTGGAAATCTCTGCTAGAGAATTATGGTCAGTAGTTCCTTACACTGGGTCATTAATACAACACATTGCTGCTCAGTGATGCTATGCGTGGTCTTTTACACCATTGCCATCCTCCAGCACTTTTATTTAAACACGCTAGCATCAGCGGTATGTGACACCACTCACTGCCGCTGCATTAGCATGCCTCTTTGGTCTCAAAGAACTTTTGAAGTTAGGTGAACTCTTTACATGTTGACTGTTTTGGCAGGCTATATTGTTCTGCAATTTATCAGTTGATAACTTTTGCTGCCTCATAGTCATTGTGTTTTCCCAAGTGAAGAACCTTTGGCTGAGCTCTGGAAATATATGCGTTTCACAGAAATGAAAAGTTATTAAATCAGTACTGCAGGGGAATGCAGAGGAATGATCTGTTTGTAATTCTGGGAAAAACAATTCAGAACACTGTTTTTAAAGCTTAACGAAATTACTTAAAATCTTTCACAAAAACAACCAACCTTTTTCATCTGGTCTCCAAGGATTTCTTTTATCTTTCAGATCTAGTTGCTGCAAAATACTGATAATGCAGAAATTCCATGAGGCGTTAAATCTCCATCTACCAGTGGCTTGCAGAATTAATCAAATTACCTTTTAAAGTTAATGCAGTCGGTGAGAAGAGTTTAATGATATTCAAAACCTTCATGGTAATAATTACAGATGAAGAGGGTCAGTCAGTTGAGAATTAATGCAAAAAGTGCACAGAATGATAATCTGAATTAATGTATCAGACCATGCAGAAGGCAGTGGGAGAGTGAGCCATGAAAATAAAATTCATTTGCTTCCATTCAGAAGAGGGAGAATCTGAATATGTGAGATTCTCACGTATGTGAGAATTTGAAGTAAAGTAGGGGATCCTGCTCTGGCAGGGGGATTGGACTAGATGAGCTTTCTAGGTCCCTTCCAGTCCCTAATGTTCTGTGATTCTGTGTGATTCTGTGATGAATTTAAGGCTTGAGCTGTGCTAGAGAGGAGGTGCTGTGTTGACAGAGGTGAAGGAAGGGAGGGGAAAAAAGTAGTAAACAGGGATTAATTTGTCTTATCTCACAAAGTTTGATGCGTTCAGGTTTTCTGTCACGATGCAAAGACAGAAGCTTTTCCACAAATTTCTCTGACCCTGGAGCTCTTAATTCTTTTGATTTTCTCTATGCTGAGTGTTAATTTTTTTTCACTGATTTAGAAATTATCAAATAATCAGTGAGGACAGGGTTTTAACTGTCCCATGCAGTTCATAGTTCTTTTTTTAACAGAGAAAGACAACAATCCTGTTTTTTCATAAAAATTAGTAGAATGTGTCCTCATGCACCCTGAACCCAAGTAAGCTCAGGTTGCACTCAAATCTCACTGAAATGGGTACAAGACCAGTGTTTGTCCCAGCCAACCTGGAGCTGGGCGTTGGTGTGACCTGAGATCACTTCCTTGGAGTACCTCTTAGACACAGATACAGATCATTAGGGGTTGACTCTAGAGGTCATTGAGTCCAACCCCGCTGCTCAAGCAGGACCGTAGGATCTAGGACATTTCACATAGTGACACATCCAGACAGTCCTTGGAAGTCTTCAGAGAAGGAGGCTCTACAACCTCCCTGGGCAGCCTGTTCCAGTGCTCTGTAACCTTCCTCATGTTGAGGTGGAACTTCATGTGCTTTAGCTTACATCCATTGTCCTATCACAGGATGCAAGTGGAAAGAGATTGTCACTTTCTTCTTGAGACCCAACCCTCATGTATTTATATAAAGTAATTAAATCCCCTTGTAGTCTTCTCTCTAGACTAAAAAGCCTTAGGTCTCTCAGTTATTCCTCCTAAGGTAGGGGCTCCAGTCCCTTAATCATCCTTGTGGCCTTCCGTTGGACTCTCTCAAGCAAGTCTCTATCCTTCTTCAACTGGGAGCCCAGAACTGGATGCAGTACTCCAGGTGTGGTCACAGAGTAGAGGGGGAGGAGAACCTCTCTTGATCTACCGGAAACACTCTTCTTGATCTATCCCAGGATTCTGTTGGCTGCCTTGGCCACAAGAGCACATTGGTGTTCCGTGGATAACTTGTTGTCTACCAGGACTCCAAGAACCCTCTCCACAGAGGTGTCCTCCAGCAGATCGCCTCCCAGCCTGTGTTGATGCATCTCATTACTCTTTCCTAGATGAAGGACTCTGCACTTGTTGAACCTCATTCTTTTCCTTTTTGCCCAACTCTTTGATCTGTCCAAATCTTCCTGAATGGCTGCACAGACATCAGGTGAATCAGCCAAACCTCCCAGTTTAGTATCACCAGCAAACTGTCTGAGGAGACACTCTGACCCATCATTGAGGTCATTGATAAAGATATGAATGGGACTGGACCCAGCACTGATCCCTGGGAGACACCACTAATTACAGGTCTCCCGCTAGACTAGGCACCATTGATCACCACTCTCTGGGGTCTATTATGTAGCCAGTTCTTAATGCATCTCACAGTCTGTTCTTCTGCCTCACACTTCCTAAACTTGCTCACGAGGATGCTGTGGGGGACTGTGTCAAAAGCCTTGCTAATTTCAAGATAGACTCTTACTTCTGATGATTGGCATCAAAAACCAGTCACCTAGGATATCACAGTTTCTGGTTTCCCAGTTTGAGATGCCATGCAGTGGCATTGCTCTCAGGGGAAAGCTACTTAGCACATTCTGAAAAATTAACCTCCGTGAAACGTTGATTACCCTCAGAATTACAGTCGATATTTGAAAACCTGGATCATCTTGATCATTTATTTCTCACCATTCTTGTTGCACGTACGTGACTTACAGACTGTGTCTGTTCTGTTCCTCTGAGCAACTTTGTTGGTTGCCATCTTGTCCATACTATTAGATCAGCTCAGTCATTGTATTACAAAAGCTCCCCAAAACAAGGTGGTGTTGCTGTTATGGTTAATTGCATATTGAACTTTTTGTATTGCTGTTTTCACATTTCAAGCTTCACCGCGCATCAGCCCTTCATATCCTGTGTGAAGGGACTATCAAACGTGCCGTAAGAGCCCCCTACAGAGAGCCTCGTACACAGCAGTGTGATTATGCAATGGGACTACGACAGTACAAGCGTTTCCGCATAGCTGTGTACTGCACTTTTCAAATCAGCACCGCTCAGCTTGCGCCAGCCAGAGAATTGCATTGACTCTGGAGATTTCCAGAGGCTCAAGTTCAGTAAGGATGGATCCTTCACTGCTATCACAGATAAAATCATTTGGGTTGGAAAAGACGATTTAAGATCAGCCATTTCAGCTGTAAACCACCACTGCTAAGTCCACCGCTAACCATGTTCCTAAGCACCACGTCTTCACATGTTTTAAACGCTGTCAGCGATGGTGAATCTACCACTTCCCTGGGCAGCCTGTTCTAATGCTGGACAATTGTTTTGGTGATGAAGTTTTTCCTAATATCCAATCTAAATCTCTTAATGCATAGCTTGAGGCCATTTCCTCTTATCCTATCACTTGTTACTTGTGAGAACACACTGACCCCCCACCCACTGCAACTTCTTTTCAGGGATCTGAAGAGAGCCTCTTTTTCTCACTGGCTAAGCAACCCCAGTTCCATCAGCTGCTCCTCACAAGCTTTGTTCTTCAGATCCCTCACCAGCTTCATTGCCCTTCTTTGGACACACTCCAGCACCTAAATGTGTGAGGGCCCCAAAACTGAACCCAGTACTTGAGGTGTGACCTCATCAGTGCTAAATACAGAGGAACAATCACTTCCCCACACCTACTGGCCACTATAGTGCTGAGAGATGCCAGGATGTCATTGGCCCTGTTAATCACCTGGTCACACTGATGGCTCATATTCAGCCAGCTGCCTACCACCACCTCTAGATCCTTTTACACCAGGCAGCTTTCCAGCCAAGCTTTCTTACCCAAGCCTGTAGCAAAATGTGAAGCCACGTCAACTTGTGATGATGTGGCATCGTTGCAACTTAGCTTCATTGCTGGAGGCTGCTTTGTAGTCTGCATGCCTCCTCCAGAAGAGGACTCTTCTTCTGCTGTTGCTGGTTTTGTCCTTCAAATGTATTCCTCAAAGAAAGGTCAGGATCTTCTCTGAACTCTTCCAAGCATCTTACAGTGTGACTGTACCTTCCTGGGGCTGTTCTTGCTGCTTTATGAGGCAAACAAAGGACAAATTGAGCACATCATAGTCTGGCTTTGTGCTGCACTAATGCTGAGCAGTGACCTAAGGACATACACTCTGAAAGCTCAGAGGCTGAATACGGTTCAGCTTCATTCAGCAGAGCTGACCTTGCAGTAATAGCTGATGTATTGTCCTAAAGAGTGGTGTAACTTTTAATCAAAGCACTGTGAAGTACTGCAAGCCTTGTTTTCCTGTTGCATTACAAAGGGATTTGGCACTTTCCTCGCTTTGCTGCAAATATTTTTGTTTGCATGTCATTTGCATTGTCATTTGTGGGTCGCAGATAATTGGTTTGGCTGTGTTTGATCTCACAATCTGGCAAAAAAAAAAGGAGTAAAATTCCTGTGGTGTGAGTGTTTTTAATGAACTGCTGAGAAGCAAAAATGGTGTCATTATAAAATGCTACAGTTAATCCCTCAGTGATCTTGACATTTGCAAAAGGAAGAAGTGCGCAAATACTCCTGGAAGTCCTGTGATTAGGCAGCGTATGAGGCACGGGCAGATACAGCAGATGCCATGTAGGTTGGATGGGTAGAGATTAACTCTCTTTGGTACTGATTTCATCTGAGAGATACCACAAGATACTCCAAATAAGAGTTTAATCATTGCAGCTATTAAATCTAAGGATTTTCTTTGAATGACTTATACTTTAAGACTGGTTAATATCTTCCTTTAAACTATTTTCCAGTGGCTTTGTACCTAGACTGAGGCTGGTGAGCGCTGACCGTAGATAACAAAAACTGTTCTTTAGAAAATTGAGCATAGTTTTAGCCAAAATTGAAACTCAAGCTCAGTTTTGTGGTGTTTTGTCTGTGGATATGTTTCAGATCAGTTAGAAATGCCTCCTTCCCTTTCCCCCACTCCCATCACCTTCCAGCACTGTTTTGCAGCGTTAAGCCATGAAGAAGGCTGTGCTCCAGTGTAAGCGCAGGCTGGTGTTGTGTTCTGGTCTACATGTTATTGCAGGGTATGAGATGACCAAACAGAAGCATCTCCTGTCATGCCATTGGCAACAAGAAATTAGATCTGGGCAAATGGTGTGCATCTTTTATTTACTGCTGCCCGGTTGGAACTTCTCCTGGAGCCTAGCTCTTCGGTGGTGGCAGTGAGTAACATGCTCAGAGAATTCACAGCAGCTGTCATGCAGCCAACAGGCTTCCCCCGTTTCATATCATGTTGTAGAACCAAAGATCACATTTCTCTACTTTAAAACAGGTTTTGGAGTTCAGTGCTCTTTAATAAGTGTCCTCAACATAACACCTTTCGTTCCTCACCACTTGTGACAGCTCTACACGAAGTCAGCCTTCCACTATAGTCAAGGAGATTCACGAGCCACTGGACAAATTTTCTTTGACAGTCCTTTGTTTTGATCACGGGAAAGAAGAAAACCAACAGTAATTTCACTTTTGCTTAAAAAAATGGTGCTACTGTTGTGGGTAATAAATTAGCAAAGCTTTCTGAGATCCCTTTATGGCTTTAACAGCTGACACGGCATGAGTTTTTCAGACAATGCCAAAGGTAATGATGCCTTTGAGTGTTTTTCATTGGTATCTTCTCCATCTGTCGGGGTAGAGTCCCTGTCTCACAGGTGTGTTACAGGGTGGCAGATATCTAGCAGCCACACAGTATGTCTTAGAGTTCACCAGGGACTACTTGGCAAATTCCTGCCTTGAGCTGGGACTGGAAAAGGGCAGTTAATATGTCCTGAGAAATGCCACCCAAGTCGGACCCTCACGGGGTTTTATAGTTGGCTAGGAGTTTTATAGCATGGTAGCAAGTCACTGCCACTGTGCTCAGCAGGGCGTCATGGCATTATTAAAGTTCAGGACTGCTGGTAGGGCCCTGAAGGGGACTTTTGTCTGTACAGACACAGAGCAGGTACACTCGGATTTATTAGTTCCTCAGTTTCATTTCTGACTTGTGGATGCCCGTGACAGCGTGTACGCTTTGTACAACATGATGCAAGTTCCTTTAACACTTAGCAGTGCATGTCAGCCTTGCCCAGGGCTGCACCCATAATGCAAGCAAAACCCATGAGCTTTGGACCTTCAGCTTACCAATTTCAGAAACTGTTTGATCACAGCCCTGGGCTTCCCTAGTACCATTTGCAGTCCATGAGCAGCTGCTTCTGCTTCTTTTTCCTTTGGTTTTTTGTGTCATGTGATACATGTAACATAGAATCATGGAATGGTTTGAATTGGAAGGGACCTTTGAAGATCATCTAGTCTAACGCTTGCTGCAATGAGCACATCTTCACCTAGATGAAGTTGTTCAGAGCCCTGTCTAGTCTGACGTTGAGTTTTCCAGAGATGGGACTTCTCCCACCTCTCTGGGCAATCTGTTCCAGTGATTCACCACCCTCATTGAAAAAATTGCTTCCTTAAATATAGTCTAAATCTACCTTTTTTAGTTTAATACCATTAACCCTTCCCCCCATCTTTCTTGTAAGTCCCTTTGAAGTACTCAAAGGCTGATCTGAGGGCTGGAACATCTCTGCTGTGAAGAAAGGCTGAGAGAATTGGGGTCATTCAGCCTGGACACTTAATAGCAGCCTTCCAGTACTTGGAAGGGGCCTACAGGGAAGATGGGGAGGGACTTTTTACAAGGGCATGTAGTGGTAGGACAGGGGGTAATGCCTTTGAACTGAAAGAAGGTAGGTTTAGTTTCAATGTAAATTAAGAAGTTCTTCACTCTGAGGGTGGTGAGACACTTCAACAGGTTGCCTGGGGACATTACAGATGGTCCATCCCTGGAAACATTCAAGACCAGGTTGGATGGGACTCCGAGCAACTTGGTGGAAGATGTCCCAGCCCATGGCAGGTGGGGTGGAACCAAGAAGCCCAAGGAAAAATCATCTAGATGATCACAGATGTTTCATTCTGTGAAACATCTAGATGATGTTTCAAGGTCCCTTCCAATCCCTAATTTTCTGTGATTCTGTGATTAATTAATTCTTCATGGCCTGGATTTCAGTTTATGTGAACAATGCATTGCCCTGGAGATGGATGCATTTCTAAAGTGGAGGACAGCATTTATCAGGGTTTAGCAATGACCGAATTTCCTAAAAATGCATTGCCAGTAAATTTGAGCTCCAGCAGTTTTGGTTAACAGAGTATTTAGCATTCTTGCTCTTCTGGTCTTTGGCTTTTCACTGAGATTGTAACACAACTGCTGGAAAACATCACTTACAGCAGTGGGTGGCCAGAGGACTATTGTGCTGACAGTAAATCGTATCTTAAAAAAAAACAAACACCTGAATGTGAATTATCAAGTACTTGGTACATTCACTAAGGCAAGGTGTACATTGTGCAGCAAAGAAAAAACATTATTCCCAGTCCTTGAAAAGAAACAATTGGAATTTGGCTTTGTTCAGGAGAGTATGTGTGGTGGAAATGCCTCAGACCCTCCCTGGCTTCCTTGCTTTACTGGAAGGCAAATTACCACAGTCCTGGCAGCTGAAATAGCAGGAACTACACTGTGGTGAGGCTAAGTGGCAAGAACAAAGATAAAATAATTAATTTAATCAAGGTAACTGCAGTTCCCCTCCAGGGGGTGAGCACTCAGACCCAAGTACTGTTGAGATGCTCATTTTTCATATCTCTGTTCGTATCCACACTTGCACCCTGCACACTAGGTGACCAGCGTGTCTTTGGAGGACCTCTTCCTTCAGGCAGGATTGACAAGGAGCCGGCTGTGGGGGAGCAGAAAAAGAGACAGGGAAGATACTGGACAGAAAGAGTACTCATGGTAAACCTTCTCATGTGAGACTACACATATAACCCCTTTTTCTGTGAAACTGTAGAGAATCAGTTTCTTCTGCAGATCACTTGTGGTTTGTGTGCGTGAAAATTCAATATTTCTGCTGCAGAGAGCTTTCCCACGTAGTTTTACAAATTGCTTTGTTGCGTTCGTGCCCTTCTTATCGCTTTATTCCCTTCTTAGAAAGAGAAATAAGGCAAGTATGACTCCTTATAAGCTGCTCACAGATCACAACCCACAATCTATAGAATTCTCTCCCTTTGGGTCCTGCACGAATCTCCATAACTGGACTCGTGAAGCAGTGCGTCCTTTGTATGTAGCCCGGTTATGTAAATGTCAAGCGGTAGTCTGCCATACCCTGTGGTCCTGTGTTCTGGTGCTATAGTCCTCTCCATACTGCAAGTGCATGAGTTATTTCTAATTCTGGCTTCACCAAAGATTAATTTTTATGGATGCAGACAATTTTTGTAGAGGAAAACCCCTAGAACATTTGAGTACATACCTCAAATGAAAGGTACGGACAGACAACTCCCCATTGTGATGTGTCTGGTAGTGCGGCTCAGAAAACTCCTGTGTCTCAGGAGACTAATACCTTGCTCCTTCCTGTGGGAATGTCCTTCCTTCTGGTCTGGAGAGCAATCATTCCTCATTAAAGGCCTCATCACTGCCATGTTCTCCATGGCTTGTCAACTCCCAGTGGCATACATCCAATTCTTGGGCTAGAAGCTGCATTTTGCGGCCAAAATGTAAATGATATGCAAGCCTGGAAAACATCTCCTTTCCTGCCTTTTTCATATGCACTTAAATTCATGTTTAGTGGAAAGACAATGGTTTATCCCAAAATCCTGAGATCCCAAGAACGTGCTTTGAAATGCATGAAGAGATCAGTTCTTTGGCTCCATTGACTACTTGTTCATAAGCTACCTGACAGCCTCCCCTTCCTCCTGCTGCTGAATTCAAGGAAACGCATTATTTATTATAATTAGTCCTTTCGTTTTCACAAAAATGAGTCGAATAAATTCATACTGTCTCTGTTCAAACATCGCCGTCTCTTTTTGGCCTGGAGGAGCCTGAGTTGTTCTTTGCTGTTAAATGAGGTATTGATTTCCTATTCCAGCTAGCTGACATAATGTCATATGAAAGACTTTAATCAATAGATCATATGTCAGTTGTAGTTATTTCACATATCATATTATTATTAACATCATCATCATTTTTATTGGTTTACCTTTCTGCCTGGTCTGCTCCAGAGTACTAGCGTGTCTTTCCCCTTAGTCCTTCCTCTGGTTCCTTAACATACAAGACCTCACAACATAAACTGCCGGAGAATAGAATTGTGCTGCCTTATGCCAAAAGCAGCAGTAAAATGATGTACTAAAGAGAAAACTGTCCTTCCCCCAAAACCTGCCACTGCCTCACCCTTTCTGTATCACCCTGGGAGACCTGTTCCTTCTTCCTTTGTGCCAGAGAAGAAATTAGCTTCTTTCCTTCTGACCACAGAACTTCTGGCAGCATAAGAGCATCACCCTCATCCTCTCTGGGAAACAAATTGGATTTCCTGCTGCCACCAGTGGCTGGTGCCTACTTTCCCCTTGCTCATCTTTGCTGCCCAAGAATCAGCTGAAGCCCCAGACCTTAGCTGACCACAGCATCCTTGTACCAGTGCAACCACAACAACATGTGCTGGTTGGCGTCATGTAGTGCAGTAATTAACAAAAGGAGATCTGCCACTTCGTTCTGGTCTTGTTCACACTGATTTTTTACACAATTGTTGGCCTCTGTAAGATGCTTCTTCGTTAGATAAATATAATTTAGAGCTGGTCATGTCTTCATTTCTGGAGGGAGACATTCTGCTGCCCATATTGTCAGTCCACATGCCTCATTTTTCGCAGGACCCACTGGGATTCGGGGCTGCTCAGAGTTAACCCATGTAATTTGTCATATCTCCTTTTTTCAGCTTTTTTCTGTAGCGCTGTGTGTAACACTGTTGTGTGGAACGCATTTCTGTCAGCTTTCGAGTGCGTTATTGGCAAAGGACACAGCTGAAATCTCAAACAGGGCAGCAGCACACAAAACCTAACCTCTGCGGTTGCGTCCTTTTTCAGCTACGTTGTCCTTTTGCGTATCTAGATGCCATTAATGGCAAGTTGTTTTATTAGAAAGAAACTAATGGCTGGTTTTGAGCACTTTGCGATTAGGTGGGTATTCAGTGAAAGTTATTCACTCTGTTTATGAAATGTTTTTTCCCGTACTAATACAGTATTTTGGGCAAAAAAATAGTGAAAGCTTAAATCAAAGTTAATTAATCAGTGAATTAGACTTGTCTTGCATAATTAAGAATATCTTACCGTAACTCGCGTCTCCGTTTTAAACCCTTTTTGTGGCTTACTTTCAAAATTAATTAGCTGCATAAGCGATACTTTCTAGGATATCTACTAATGAGTGTTATGAATCTCCTTCTTGTAAAGTCATAGACATTTCAGATTCTAATTGATAGCAATTCTACCTTCTCCTACATTCAAGAGGGCCAAGCATATCGATCTGAAATACAGAGGAGTGCTGTACAACATCTGACCTTCACGTTTTGAGAGGCTCAGCTACCCAAGACATAAAGCTTTGCGCTAGAACCCAGAGCAGGTCTTGTGATGCAGAAGCAAATCCTTTCATTCAACTGTCTGTGCCCGATGTCTAATAGTTAAATATTTTAGTTTTAGTCTGTTTAAAATTCCCATTGAAACAACAGAGACTGAAAGGAGTTTAAAATCTTTGACTTAGGAAGAAAACAGGAGCTAGCCAGGTCCTAAGCTATATCCTAAGAAACTGCAATTGCTTATGTGCCTCATTTAAATTTAACTTTATGTGTAAAACTTTGCATTATGCAGTCATCCTCCGTTTTCATGGTTTGTTTTCAAATTATCACACTGGACTTCTATTTCAATGCAATCATGAAAAAACTCTCTACCTGCAATGTGATGTAATTGGGCTGTGATGGGAGCTGATGGACAGGTAAAACACATTTTGACAGCTTTTGAAAATTCCTGGGGAAAGGAAAATACCTCATCTTTGTACGTAATTCCACCTATGACTAGCACTTATGATTATGATAATCCTTAAGGGGAAACACCATCTTACACCAGAATTACTCCTACTGAGCTGCTTCTGTGTGAAGAAAAAGGGGTCAGCTGACATTTCAGTTTTCCCACTTGATCTTCAAGATCATACTCTCACGATTTTTCTGACTTTGCTGAGAAACCCTTCTGTTTTCCCTGAAGGCCTTCCTTTCTCTCCACAAACTGTTCATTTGTGAATGCAAAACCTTTAACTTCTATCTTTTCAAAAGTCATAACTGCAAAATCATTGATTATTTATACAGAGCAGTTTAAATATTGACTTTTTGAAGTCAGTAGGAATTTTGCTTTCATTTCTATTTTAGGATTTGTCCCCAAATAAGTTATTTGTTTGCACAGGGAAGGATTGTCCTTCAAGATACGTCCAAGCCCAATGACAAGTAATACAAGTACTGTATTTCCTTGTAAGGTCTAAACCTTAGCTCAGTCGAAAGTCCCCATAACCTGAGTAAATCTGTAGGTGTTTTAAACTATTTGATTAGCAGCTTTTCTAGGATTATAATTCAAGATTGTGATCTAGCGCAGCAAAACTCCCCAGCATGCATTTAAAAACATGCTTGTGGCTTCTGGTAACTTAAACAGAGGGGTAGAATTCCCTGCACGGTTGCAGAGCTACTAATGCTTGCACTTAGTGCTAATGTTTCCTAGATGATAGTCACATTTGAGTCAGTACAGGAAGAAAAGCCAACTGGGCTACCCTGACTAAAGACTCTAGTCTTCAGTACACTGTCAGGAGGAACATGCAATGCTGACATTACCATGTCATCCTGTGAATTTTGGGTTGCTGTTTTGGTCTTTAGATCCATGTAGAAAATAAACATTGACTTGGTGATTATTAAGAGCAGCAGAGGATTTACAAACAGTTTTGCAAGTACCTGTTTTAGCAAAACCTAGTTTCCTACAGGTTTATGTCTCTTGTTTGATTTGCCTTATGACTGAATTCTAGTGAGATTTCCTGCATGTATGTACAACCTCTTCCTGCAGAGTAATTTAATAGCAACATGCAGCAGTCATTTGACTGCACATCTCAGACGAGACTCACAAGTGACTGGGGTGAGCTTATGGATGTCTGGTCTATAGTGTCTGCTCTGTGTAGCCTGAGTCTTTCTATGGAGTCTGTAGGATCTTGATTCTTTGATTCTCTTTGAGAACTTTGTCGAATATGGTTGAAAATGGTGAATGGTTTAGAAAATTACTGGTAGCAGAGCGAAGATAAGGCCCCATGCTCATGCTTTTCAGTGCAGTTCAGAGGTCCAGAGTGATGTGAAAGTAACTAGGAGCTGGTCTCCAGAGGAGTATTACTCAGGTCTGCTGGAAGATGGAAATACATCAATAAGACAGTCTGGATCATTCAAGATGTAGAAACCAATGGTATAGTGTTCAGGCCTCCCGGGGAGACCTGTGTAGCTCAAGCAGAGCCCAACCATGCTTCCTCCTTGAGTCACTGCGGCTTCTGGGTGATGCTCTGTGACGGGTGGAGAGCCATCAGGCTTTTGTAAGTGATTTACAGCCAAACAGTTTGGAGGCTGTACCTCTATAAACCTTTTTTAGCACAAAAAGGGTGAGTGAGAGGAGTGTGTTCTTCACTCAAGCTTGCCCTTCCTTCATATCTCTAAATACTGTCTATAACCCTTGTCCAGACTGAGGACTGTGAAGGTGTCTCTCCCTTCTGCTCATGTCTGATACAATCAGCACCTCAGCTCACCTGCTAGACATGTTCTCAGTTCCGCTTTCACTCCTTGGTTCCGGAGAAGATGGGACTGCAGCTGATAAACGTCACCTTAAGATTAATCATCCTTGCTGCACGGTATTGCTTTCCTTAGTCTGAGCCTGGCTGCCCCAGCAATCCCACAGCCCCTAACTGAGGAGGTACAACTATATTCATCTGAAAGCTTCTCTCCCCTTACGTGGTCGAGGCGTTTCTTCATCTGAATCACAAGGAAGACCCAACCTAATGCTCAGTTCCATTAAAAAATTAACATGGGTATTTCAAAACATTATTTAAGAGAATACTTGATGCAAGCTTTGGGTTTACTCTAAGAGTCTGCTTGCATTTGATATTTAAATTCATTTCTCTGTGCTGGACATCCGTCTCTTCACAAGTTTTGCAGTCAGCAAGGGTTTCAGAGTTATATCTGCCATTACTTCAGTGCTGTCTCTGACACTGAGTCGTGCAGTGTACGTGGGGTTGTAACCAAACTCTGTATCGCTTTTTAAGTTTCTCTATGACTGAGCTTCTCCAGTCTTGCCACAAGAAGGCAAAACTCCTGGTTAAGATGATAAAGGGTTTTTTATTGTCATGCCAGTTATGACAAATCTACCCGAACATACATCAGAATTAAATTACTTCGTTGTAAATCTTTCTTCTAGTCAGTGAAGCTGTGGACGAATGTCAGAGTTACTCAACATTGGTTTTCATCATTTACAATCCCTAACACATACCTGAGTTTTCCACCTTTGGGAAAAGCTTCACAAGAGTTCATCTTTCTGTGTTGGCACTAATAGCTGAAGGAAAAGCAAAAGAAATCTTATATCAAAGCTAGATACATCCAGCAGTTATGGTTCGTTACGTTAGCTCAGGCTGGAGTGAGATTGTTGGGCTAATTTCAGCTAGGTACTCCCATAGGAAGTCCTGTATACATCTTGGTTGATGGAAATTTATTTCCTATGCCAAGAAGCTTGTAAGAATTGCAAATTTCTCAGTCTGTGCCTCTGGAATGTCAATAGTTTCTGCAGGATTTCAGAGGTATTCACTCCCTGGCTGGCACTCCTGCAAAGCTGGGAAATGCTGCAAGAACAGAGACCTTCTGGTCCAGGTAGCATATTGAGCTTATCAATTTTATAGCAGCAGGGAGTCTCTAGCCCTCCAGCTTTATAAATGCCACAGGTGTCATTAGCCTGTGGGTTATTCCTGATCCTAGGCAAAATAAGATCAAACAGGAATACCTTCTGATACTTCAATATGAACACATGTTATTCTTGTCTTGATTTCTTAGTCCTGAACTGTAAACTCAACTACATTAAAAAAGAAAAAGCAACCTATCTTCCTGAGTCTCTACACAAGGGGATTTCTTGTGAACTCAAACCAACACATAAAGAAAGCAGCCATTTTTGTAAGAAAATGATGGTGTTCTGTGTGTGAATATGGACGTGTGTTCTCATAAAGCTGCTAAGCGAAGGGATGTTTCTGTTTTAAAAAGAAAAGAGACCAAAATGTATAGGTATGTGCATAGGTATGTGCATAGGTATGTGTATATATATATGTGCACAAGAGACTCCTCTAGATTGCCAGCCTTGTGCAAAACGTTTCATTCCAGAGGAGGCCACAAAGGTGATCCAAAGGCTGGAGCACCTTTGCTATGAGGACAGGCTGAGGGAGGCAGGGTTCTTCAGGCTAGAGAAGAGAAGGCTCTGGTGGGACCCTTATAGCAATCTTCCTGTAACTGAAGAGAATCCACAGGAAGGCTGGAGAGGGTCTTCTCACAAGGGTACCTAGCAATAGGACAAGGGGAAATGTTTTTAAACCAAAGAAGAATAGGTTTAGATTAGATGTTAGAAAGAAGTTCCTCAGTACAAGGGTGGAGAGACTCTGGAATAGATTGCCTGGAGAGGCTGTGAATGTCCCCTCCCTGAAGGTGTTGAAGGCCAAGTTGGATGAGGCATTGAGCAACCAAATCTAGTTGAGAGCTGTCCCTGTGCATGGCAGGGAGGTTGGAGTAGATGATCTCTAAGGTCCTTTCCAACCTTAGCCACTCTATGAATCTGTGATTCCTAGTATTCAGATGTTCTTCTACATCATCCTTTGTCTTCAGGTCCATTGATGCAATTGTTCCAGTTGCAGATGGGGCCAGCTGGGACACGCTTGAGCTTGATCCAGCCTACAAGGGGTATTGATGGCCGGGCAACCAAAGAAGCACAAAGACTAGTGCAGACTTGAGTGTTTTGAGTGAGTTTTGCTCAAATTGGAAATGAATATTCACATCGGCTAGTAAAGCTACCTTGGATATGCCTACAGTTGGGCAGATAGACCCCACCACACAGCCGCAGGGGTGAAGTGCAGTTTGGTACAAGTATATGCACAGCAGGCACCTGCGGTTTCAGCAACCCAGAGCATCAGGAACCTTGACAGAGGAATGATTGAGGTAGAAACCAGCTCCTTAATTTTACATACATTAATTTCTCAAGCAATAATCAGCCAAAACAGATTCACATTTAACAGAATCCATTCAAACAGAGGTTACACATACTTAGTGAAATTGAAAGCATTTCATTAGTACTGTTTAGAAAGCAGGATACTGAGCTATATAATCTATCAATTTTAGAGGAACTCATGTTCTTGGCAGCAATTCATGAAAATTTGTTTGCTTCAATAAGGCTATTAGGAGGAAACAAACAGGTTTTGGGCAAACCACTTGAAACAATGACTATGATTTCTGGCTAGATGGATCTCAAGAAACATAAAAAATGTTCCTGGAGATCAACTAGTTTTTGTTACATACGGTGCCATCACCCGAGTCTTTCCGATTACAGCCTTACACTCTGTCAATATTTTGCCCCTCTGGACCACAGTACTTCTTTATTAGTCACACATTATGTTCTCTTACTCTCATTGCTCTGTTGTACCTGTTGTCCATTTTCAAGTCTTTAAGTACAATTTCAGGTATTTATTGTTGTAATATAAATTACAACTGGAGCCCCTTAAAAATATTGGTATTATGGAAATTTGGGTTAGAGATTCGTAATTAATTCCTAGCTCCACGTGCATTTGATTCCTGTGTGTGCTGCTGTGCCAAAAGAACAGCCATTTACACTCCCAGAACAAAGATTTGCTTCGGTGTTGGGTCAGCCTATATCCAAGCATTGTGTTTCCTGCAGGAGGTGATTTCCCCACTAGTTTTATTCCTCTGCTGTGCATGCAACTCAAGGAACCAGGTAAAGGCAAAAGGAGGATTCTTGGTCCAACGCTAAACACAGTGAGTCTTTCTGGAGACCTAAGAGGCATGGTTTGTGTTTCCTCTTTACTCAGCACATTCCTCCTCTGCTCCTCTGCTGTGTCCATGGAGGACGATGGATGTCAAGTATAGCCATGCCTTGGACCTGTGGATCAGCTGGTGAATTTACTGATTCTGTCATCTGCCATTCATCATGGGCTCTGGGACCATCACCATCATCACCAGGGAGAATGGCCAGTGACCCTCAGACCATCTGTATTTCACACCATATGGTACCTTCAGTACTGGTGGGATTCCAGTGTAGAAGAAATTAGCTACAGGGCAGTATTTTCTTGAGCCAAGCTTTCTTGAGCTTTTCAGGTATAGCTAATGTAAGTGCAAGGAGCCAAAGCTGCTTTGAAGGCTGAGAGATGTGAGTTACTTGAAATATTTCTGAAGCAACAAATACTACCCCTTTAAAAGCAGCAGCACAAGGACAAACTCCACAGGGAATTTCATGGATAAAATCAAAGCTAGTTTCCAGGCTGAGCTTCACAAAGCATGTGAGGAATGATCCTGTGCACACAGCATACCAGAACAGAGGAATGCAAGGAAGAGCAAAGCCCAAAGCCTTTATTGGGTCCTTCAAGGCTACATGTTTAAAAGAAACAGCAGGGATGTCCCGCTGTCACCTTCAGAGGTATGGGGATCATATATTAAAGTATGTCCTTTAAGATACAGCATGAAGCGCTGTGAAATTATCCCTTAAAAACCTGCAGCTGCCCTTGAAACCTGTGGCCAAAAGGTTTCAGAGTGATTTCCCAAGGTGCCTGTCTCTTGCTTTCCTGCGTGCGCTCTCTCAATCTCTCTCTCTCTCTCCATGGACTGCATGGGGAGCACAAAAATGTTCCACCTGGATGTGTTCCTGTGTGACTTGGTCTAGGTGATCCTGCTCTTGCAGGGAGATTGGACTAGATGATCTTTGAGGTCCCTTCCAATCCCTAGTGTTCTGTGATTCTGTGACAAACCAGCGAAGCTCTGCTGCAGGCATAGCATTTGCCACCAGTATGCAGCAGCCAGCTAAAGGTTAATGCCACTGCTTATACAGGTGCACAAGTGCAGACTTCTGCAGGTAAACACCCAGGTGCTAAGAGGATCAGTGCTTCTCCCTGGATAAAATTTATCTGCTGCTCAAGTAGATAAATATCACTTCAGCTCTTTGCTGTGGCCAGGAATGGACTTGGACAGTATCAGCCCCATGATTGCAATTAATCAAATTAATCAAATAAAATAAATACTGAGAATAAACAATGATGTAACACATCTTCCACAGGCTTTTGCCTTTTCACTCAGTCTAGAAATGCCACAGCTGAGAGGCCTCTGTCAGGGAGAGAGAGAAAAACCACGAGCGTTTCTAGCCGATACTTCATGGGTGGGTACCGCGTGCTCAGATCTATCAGGGGTTGTCTATCAGCACTACAGAAAGCTGAGGTTTTTGCATTCAGTAAAGATACAGAAAATGAGTGTGCAAGCCTAGTGGAGCAGCAGTCCCTCATTCTGGCTCCTGCAAGGCTCTGGTATGAGCAACTGAAAATACTGCTGTCTAATTGCTGGCTCTAACAGGTAGAGGAGAGGCTGGACAACTTGCAACCCTGCCCTGGCAGGGGCCATCTCTTTCTTCTAGGAGATGGCTCTGTAGGCTTGTTTGGGGAAAGAAAGCTGTATCTGATGTACAAAAATTGCAGGCCAGGTGTCTGGTAACAAGAAGATCAAGCAGTGTATGAATGTGATTCCATACTGTCTCCTTCAGATCAAAATAATACAACCTGTTCATCCCCATGGAGTCAGGATCAAATAGATCAAGGCTTCTCCTGAAATCTCTAACAGGTTCCCTAATGGACATGACTAGCAGACAGAATTCAATAAAAGAGAGTTCTTCATTAAACTGAAAAGCACACACGAATCCTTCCAGGAGACACGTATTTTTCAAGCAAGAGAGGAAGGTTCTGTATTCCTTTATTCTCCACAGGTCCAAAAAAGGGATGTTATGAGCTTCAACATTTGACACTGTCTCGTGCACTGGCAGACATACCTAATTTGAGGAGGGAGAGGCCATGGTGAGCTGTAGCCTGGTTTTGAATCATGCTACCAGGAACCAATGATGGCAGGAGCACTCTGTCTGCTCTCCCTAGGCATGGTGATGGAGGGCAGCTGCAGCACCAAGGTCAGCATGGCTCCTCTGGTAGCAGGGAGCTATTAAAAGGGGAAAGTCAGATATGGACTTGTGGTAACTCAAGAAAAGGGCTAAAAATACCTCCAGATTAGTTCCTGCCAGGGTTCAGGTGACAGAGCTGGTGCCCAGATGAGCATTAGGTCATGGCTCTGCCTGGCCCAGGCACTGGTGGGACTCCAGCCTCAGCCCTGACCTTCCTTCAGCCACGTGAAAACAGGCTCCTTGAGCTGCACGTTCTTTTGATCCATCTCCAACTATGGCCAGATCTCCTTGGGGCTCTTCTCAAATCTGGCATCTTTCAAGGCTGCAAACATAGCCTTGCTCGTTTTTAATCCCCAAAGACCTTTGGTCTTTTTCAAGCTTCTTTGAGTGAAGGACTTTGCTGTGCACAGAAGGTTTTTCTGGGTCAGCTTTATCAAATAATCCTGGTACTGGGAGCACATTTTATACCAGCAAGATAACTTAGGTCAGTTTCATGAATGAAATAAATTTTAGTGGCAAAGGGCTTTTATTTCTTTCATAAATATTGCTGACTTTATTTGCCTAATTGTGGGAGTAATTTTCTTTCACGCTACCAGTTGGTTCATAACTGAGCCCAAATGAGGTCTTTCTGGGCTGCTTTTCATTAGCCAGCAAATATCACTTACTTATGAAAAAAGAGGATACAGAGCTTGCTTCAGAGTGTGTGTCTCACAAAACCAGGCTTGGTTATCACAGCAAAATGACACCGTTTGATCATCATGTTCTTCATAAATTTTCCACAATCTCAGCTTTGAATGCACTAGTCTGGTTTGTGTGTATCCTGAAAATGGGGGGACGATTTCTCCTTTTCTGCCCTACCCTGAGGAGCAGAGAGCATGGCTCTTCCAGACACATCGCAAAGATTCATGCACCAGCTCAGAAACCTAAAAACTTTCAGATTGATTAAAGGCCAGAAGGGTCCATGGGTGACTGTGGGACATCGGAGGGCAAGGTTGTTGTGCCTCTAGGTCCTAATGATAAAGCCTCTGAGGTATCTCTCAGAAGATTTACCTTGTCTCTTCTCTTTAGACCCATATAACTGTTTAGCAGCTGCACATCCCATCAGTATACTTACAGTATTACTGCTGTTCTTACAGAGTGCTGTGAAAGAGATGGGAACCTTCTCCACTCCCAGGCAGCATTTTCAGACTTCTCCAGCAATTGTGTGAAAGGGGCAATATCCGTTACTTCCCTATCTCACAGGGGAATGGTACCTAGGGAATAATTTGGTAGCTGCAGCTTTTAGGCAGGAAAGTCTAAAAATACTTACTTTAAAAAGTAAGAGAGTGACATTCATCTGGATATGGGTTCCACCTAGAAATTTAGGCATGATTTCTGAATCACAGGTATTCTTCAAAACTCATGTTCCCTCCAAAGGAAGCCGTGTCTCCAGTTTCATACAGTTTTTGTGGCGAGTTCAACCATCCGTCTTGAAGGTTGAATACTCTAATTCAGAGCATTCCAGGTTTACTAATGTAGCTCTCAAATTGTAATGCAGATAACAGTGTCTTTGTGTGAAAGCATTCAATTTAAAGATAAAATAGAAAAGGGCTCTATTCTGCATTTCAGTATTGATAGAATTTAAATGCCACAACAGTGCAATTCATTCTTGCATGTCTTTTTCTAACAGCCATCACAAAAATGCTGTGTGGGGAGAGGGAGAAAAACAGACTTCATAGAAAAATATATACGGGGAAAAGGGGGATTTTTAAGGTAGGAACTGTAACTATGCTGTTAGTTTAATTGCACAACTCCCGTAAAGCTCTGCCCATAAATTGTCCGTGGGCAAGCTTGACCCATAAAAGTGTAATTTCTCAAGGTCTGACAACTATCTTCCAGTTATCAATTTTAGTAATTATTGCATTTGCAAACAAAGATCAGTAGATTTGAGACATTAAAAGCAAAACCCTCAGAGATTTCCTGGGTTCCGACAGAGCTACGTTCGATAGACAGTGTAAATGTTCTGATGTGGAGCAGTGCTGAGGGGGCTTTCAACCGTGTGACGCAGGGCTGGGACTATGGATGGACCAGCTGTCTGAGCAGGAGGAGCTGGGGTGTTCTGCACTGAGATTTCCCTGGCTGGATTGCTTTGGAAAAGTTTGTTCATACTATAGTTAGTGTGAATAAATTATTTTTAACTAACTCTAAATATTGTAACTCATGCAAGGAAACAAGATGTGCACTTGCACTTCAGGAAACCTGGGAACAGTCTCATAAATATTGAAGACTGGTACACTTGGTGCAAAGCCCCTTTAAACAAGCCTGCCCGTTTCCATAGGGCAACTGTGTCTCGAGTCCTTTAAAATGAAAATTTGCAGTCATGTTTCTACCAAAATAGAAGATGGATTAATTTTTCAGTGAGAGCTCATTTCCTATATAACTCACCCATTCTCAAGCCAATACTGTGGGCCAAAGCAATGTTCCGGTCATCCATCAGGTATTTCTGTCAAAAGAGTGAAACAGCTGTCAGTCTTCACAATCTCCTCTTGTGTTCTCTTACAGTAATGCTTCCTTTCACTTGAATTCCCATCTTACAAGTCCTTTAGGTCATCCAGAGACAGGCTGGTTTTATGCAGGCTGTACATGCTGCATAGCTTGCTTAGAGGAAGCCCCAAGTGTGATCATTTCATACAATCATAGAATCATTAGGGATTGGAAGGGACCTTGAAAGATCATCTAGTCCAATCCCCCTGCCACAGCAGGATCACCTAGACCAAGTCACACAGGTATTGAAGTTGTCAAGTTTTTAGAACACAGCATTAAATTGCAAAATGTTTTGGCTGAATTACAGTGGCGTTTGCAGCAGTGAGAAGTGCTGTTTATTTTTGATTAGGAAAAATAAGTAAGTGACAAAACTGAAGAACAACAGCTAGAGACTAATTCCGACTGTGTCCTTAATAGACCCTGACTGCAGCTCCCGAGTCCAGCAGTAGGTTACTATCAACATAGTGTTGATTTCTGTTAGGAAACACAGGATGCAAAGCATCGTATGAAGTAAGGGTGCATGTCAACCTAGTCCATCAGGCAACCCTGAGCACATGTGTTGGCATGAGACAGAGCACAGCGGAGGGTTGATGTGGAGAAGATGATGCAGGTTTGTTTGATGGTGTTCAGTGTTCACAGGCAGGTTCAGCGTGGCTGTGTGAAGCCAGCATCAGCACTCTTTTGTTTAGGCAAAGCACCATACTGGTTTGGCTGGATCTACATCAAGAATGGTCCAGGGAACACTGTGATGCAGATGTACAAGCATTTAGTCATGTCTCCATCACACACCACTTTGTCATATATATTCCTAGCAGCACCTGAGACTGTAAAAATCCTATAGTGGTTGAGCTAATGGTTAGCTTAGAAATATAGGTGATAGGAGATAGATGGATAGATAGATAGATAGAATAGAAGTTTGTATTTTATCTTTTAAGTGAAGGCTCCAGGGGACTTTATAACACCTTTCCAGTAGCTGAAGTCTACAGCTAAAGGAGGACTTTTACCAAGAGATTCTAGTGATAAGGGGAAATGGTTTCAAGCTGAAAGATGGCAGATTTAAATCAGCTTCTAGGACGAAATTTCTCACTGTGAGGGTAGTGAACAGGCTGCTCAGGGAGGCTGTGGATGCCCTCTCCCTGGAAGTGTTCAAGGCCAGATTAGACAAGGACCTGGGCAAACTGGTGTGTTGAGAGGTGTCCCTGCTTGTGGCAGGGAGGTTGGATCTAGATGATCTCTGAGGTCCCTTCTAACCTAAGATATTCTGTGATGCTATGAGGTCCATGAGTTATTTAACCTTTTTTTTTTTTTTTATTAAAAAGAAGGCGCTTCCTCAGATGAAGACAAGTGCTACCATCCAAGCACTTGAAATTTTAATTTGCTTTTGACTTATAACAAGGCAGGGAACCATACTCTTTGTTATATCTGATTTTTTTTGTGTACTCTCTCAACAGTCACAGGCTTTTCATTTTGTCTCTGATGCAGGAACTCTTGTCTCTCTTTATTGCTCTATGTATATTGGTGTTTTCAGTATCCCTTTCTAAACCCTTTTTATTTAAACTCTATTCTTTTGAGATGTATTGCCCCAAACTGACACACTGTTAAAGGCAAGGCTGAGCGTTTTGTTTACCTTGGAACTTTATGTATTAAGGCTTGCCTGTCCTGGTCCTTGTGCATCTCAACATTTTGACTGCTTCTGTAGACAGCAGTTAGCAATGAGCACAGGCAGGAGTGCACTTTCAGACCTTAGCACTTGTCTCTGTCCTAGATGTCACATTGCTTTGTCAGCACTCTCCCGTGGAATTCCTCCTTTTTTGTCCTAGTTTTGATTAATCTAAAGTATTTTTTCTGTTTGTCCATTCTTCAGTTCTCTCAGTTTATGGATAAATACAATTAGGGCCACTAGTTTCAGTCTGGGATTACATTGTGTTCACACAGAGCCTCTCATCCCATAGAGAAGTGATGACCCTTCATTGATGCATCTGTTCCTACAGTGTTGGAAGGCCATGATACTGCTTATCTTTTACACAATGATTTACTTATCTTCTTCATCAGATCTCTGCTAGTGGCCTTTTACAAGTGCTGCTGAACCCTGTCAGCTGCTTCTGTTTTCCATCTCCTACCTTGAACGGTGGTGAAAAATGAAATTATACCTCTAAGTCCCCATGTCTGATCAGCAGCTTAAGCAGTGCAGGAATTCATGATTGTGACAAATCCATTTGCCTTTTGTTCCTCTTACTCAAGAAAATGACAGCTGAAAAATCTTCCCTGCCACAATATTTGACTTATGCCTTTCTTGTTGACTAATTCTCACTTTTATAGCCTTGTCTTTGTCTGTCCTAAATCAACATTAGATATCAGTGAACCCAGACTTCTTTTGAGACTTCATGCTGATAAGCAGAGGCAGGTATCAGCTAAGCAGCAGGTGTTAAAATAGTAGGATCAACTTCAGGAAAGGAAGGTACAGCTACTTTACAAATGCTTTTTCCATTTCTTTTTGGTTCTTCCTTGTGCTCCTAAAAGGGAAGTAGCAGCACCCTTTGATCTAAGAAGGCTGCAACGCATGGATAACCGTGACAAAACTGTTTCCCTGCTTATTGTAAGAACCAGAATGTTTTATTCTTTCCCATCACTTTAGTATTAGATTGCCCCGCAAATTGCAGAACAAAGCAGTTGATATTAAGAAGAAAGAATTCATCTCTGCTCATTTTATGACTCCTAAAGGCACTGGAGAAGTGTATGGAATGAAAAAAACATTCTAGCTATTAAACGTTGCCTTTGGCTCAGGAAGTCCCTGACGAGCCACATGCTACAGAGTAGGGAGATATCCCTGTGTATTGTCCTTGTGCAATCCTTCCTCTCTTTCTGTCCTGGCCGCTTCTGGCAGCTGTCGAAGAAAAGGGACTGGGCAGAATGGAGACCCTCTGCAGGTTGCTGCTCTTCTGGAGAACAGAGAAAGAACAGTTACTGCGTGGTGGCACCTGTCTGGGTGCGCATGGAAAGCCAGGTTTGGTCCAGAGAGACAAGGGTGAGCACCTCACTGCAAGGTGGTCAGTTTTCTTCTCTTCCCTTATGCAAAGGATGGGAACTGGAGCTGCTGAACAATTATCCGATCGTTTCCTCCTGAGCAAAATTTTCCCTCAGCAGACAGGCTCTGCAGTACAGCCAGAGGATACCGTTGCTTTGTGGAATTCCTTAACAAAGGTTGTAGAGACTGCACGCAGCATCTCTGAACTATGACGTCTTTGATCAGCTGCGTGTGAAAAGATTGTCTGAGGTAAGACACGGGGAGAGAAGGCACAGCTCCTTTTAATTAAAATGATTGATTACTACTGTGTATGATTAACCTAAACTGATCAATCTTCTTAATGAATTACTTTCATCTATTTGTGTGTTTCTTTTTAAGTCTCTTGTGGCTCTACATTGTCAATACCTTCCTTTGCTGAACCAAAGCAAATTATTTTGCCTCTGTTTTTTAACGGCCAACCCAGGTAGCTACATCCAGAATTACAGATGGTAGAAATCTGAGGTGGCTTATTCGCAGCCAGGAGATTTAACTGATTATTATCTAAAACATACAACCTTCTAATAGCCTTCCCCAGGAAGGCAGGACACAGAATGAGACAATAGTAATCTGAGAAGTCACGAATGCCAAATTACAGCCTCTGAGTAACAGTTTAATCACTAATTAGTTAATGCTTGTCAGTGTCTTGCCCTTCAGGAAGACAAAGTATAGATCCTGGTTGATGAATGATCTTTCCAGCCTCCCGCATGATTCCCTGCCTCCCATGGTGGCCTGTGTTCCCTCTAGGATTCAGCAGCTCTCCTCAGTAGGAGGATGTTAGAGGACTGGGGACTTTTTGTTGCCGCTCTCAACTTAATAAAAGAGAGGTGGTGTGTCTGCACCTTGGGTTTGGCAGAGGTGATGGCGCATTGGTTGCCTGATTGACATTATTTCTTTTAAACTAGTTTTAAACTAAAAGAGGGTGGATTTAAACTAGATTTAAGGAAAAATTCTTTTGCAGTGGTGGTTGAAAGGGGTGGTGAAATGGAGCAACTTGCGCAAAGTGATGGATGCACAGGGTAGATGTCCTATCCCTGGAAACATTCAGTGTTGGATTGGAAAGAGCTCATGGCAACCTGATCTAGTTGCAGATATACCTGCTAATTAGTCTAGATGTTCTTTGAAGATTCCTTTCAATCCAAATCATTTTATGATTCTGTGATTGCTTCATGCCTCTGACATAGATCTTGCAAGCACATATTCAGTGTTCTGTTGACCAGTGGAGGAACTGGATCAGCTCTATCTATCCAGAAGATATTTGTCTTCTGCTTAAAATTCAGCCCATAAATGTTATACCTCTACGAACAAGGGCAGTGCCTGTGGCATGATGTGTGGTCATGTCCACAGCTGGCTCATCTCCACCGTGAACGCCCATGCTGTGAGGTGGTTAAAGAATATTGTACAATGAGGAGGCAAGCTGGTTTTTTCACCTCTAAGTTCTCTGTGCTCATCAAGTTTGAAAGCCTGAGGCAAGATTAATTAAAATCAATGGAGCAAAGCAAATTAAGCACTTAAAAGTGCTCTTTGGGGGCTATCAAAACCAGAATAATTCAAAATAAATATTCAAATGTCTGGGGCTTGTTATGAGGCTGTTTTATCATTCAGCCCATTCATCCTCTCTCTTCCCCTTTTTACTTTATCTGCTTTTCACAGGGCTCAGCAGATGCTCTTTCCCCAGTATTTCACACCAGCATGTCTCTGTGTGATCTCAGGACTCTGCTCCCACACACCTAAAATAAAAACCACGCTCCAAACACAGCGACTCTTACACTAGTAAGCCTTGCAGAGATATAAATAGTGCTCTTTAGGTTAATGGGATGGTTTGAGAGAAGAAAAAGTGTAAGCTGACAATTCTAAGTAGCAATCACGGGATGAAAATCTGCATTTTGTTTAGACTAGAAGAAGCACAGCATTGGATTACGTATATTTGGTTATCAGGAGAGGTTCTAGCATGTGCAGGTATCTGTGAATGCCTTCAGATGTCTCCAGAGTTGTCTTCCAGATTGTAGCTCAGACTAGGTTCAGCATCCTCCATGCAGAAAGACAGGGTTATGCAGGTTGTAAGGGTAGATAGTCACACAATGAAATCTCATCTGTTTGGTTTTGTTCTAGTTCAGCCTGTGCTGCCTTGGTGGTCCTATCCCTGTCTGGTAGGAAAATCTGGTGGTTACTCTATGCCTGCTTCAGCTTGAGGTCTTTTAAAGTGACTCTTATAAAGTTATTCCAGGCACAGAGTCCATCTCCTGTGGATGAGCTTATTTCATACTTCCTAGTATAATTCCAGATGTTATGGGGGGACTGTGAAGGTGACAATTGAAATCTCTGGACAAATAGTCATTGTCTGCTTAGGCTCTGTCCAGCCTGATTACACAAGGTGAGCAGTGGCACTCAGAATTCCACTGAATCTTTAGCAAACCTCATACTGAAGTTATTCCTTGGATGACAGGAAACTGAAGATAAATCCTCCAGACTACACTGTGTCTTCGGCTGTCTGTAGTAGGAAGTAGACTCTGAGTCCCCAGGGGCCTGGCAGTCCAGGTAGTCCATAAACCCTACTCTGCACTGGACTCTGTATTCCGAGTTGCCAGGCTCCTCTCAGCACTAGAGCAATGGTATTGCACGATGAGTCGCCTGCAGCCCAAGCAGGGCTCCTGCTATTTTTGTGATGTCAGGAAAGATACCAACGCACGTTTTGAACTGCCACACAGAGTCGTTGCTTCAGATTTATTTATGGCTTTCCCCTCTTAAATCATTTTCTGAGTTCTCTCCATTTAGCTGGGTGGTTGGAGTGACACTGAAGGATGCTGCAGTTGTGCCAGCCAGAATGAGGGCTTGTCTTCAGAAGGCTCCTTTGCTTCCTGGCTGTGAAAGATGCTGCTACCCGTAACAGATGTACTGGTCTTCTGTCTCCAGCAATAATCTTGTAGCCTCCAAACAGAACTTTTATTGTTGAAAAAAAAAATGTATTGATTTTCTCCACTTTGCCCATGTGGAGCCACCAAAAAAGCTGTGAGCCATGGCAGAGAGACTTCACTATGGATGTAGTGCAGCGCTGGCACAGGACTGCATTACGAGGATACTGTATTTTGATCCTGACTGCATTTCTCTTTTTCAAGTGCTGTCATCTACAAGCATGAGGTGCAATTTCATACTTGAACAGAAAGTAAACTGAGGGCTAATGTGTGCGTGTGACCTGGGTCAGTGAAAACATATATTAAATTCTCCCAGTGCCACATCAGTGTAGAAGGTTCAGCTCAATCATCTACAATTAACAGTTTCTGACTGAGCAAATTTTAATTGTGAAGCTGATGGAAAGCTAGCAAAGGTAACACTGGTGCTTCCAGGGACTTAGCAGCTCTCATGGGTTGCTGGATTTTGTAGGTGTAGTACACTGATAAGAAAGTAAGGAAAAAGGTAACTAAGACAGATTAAAACATCTTTTTCTGTGTCACATTACACAACTATTGCTTTTGGTTTGGGACATTTTGATAGAATAATTATCAACCTTGTAAAAAAAGTGGATGCTATCAAGATTTTAGTTGTTGAAAATCTAGAGAGTACTGAATCTAGTCTACAGAGACCTTTTCCTCTAATTACCTCTACAGATGCTTTCAAGGGCATTGCTAGCAGAGAATACCCGTTAGCTGTCTGCATGGGAGAGAAAAGGACTTTTTGCCTCTCCTTGCTGCTTGTGAAATACTGGAAGCTAAAAATAAGCAGTTTTATTGTATGTGTTTCAGCATTCCATACCGAAACATTTCTGAAGAGCCTTTTCAAGGTTTGGCTCTTACTACCCTTGGAAAAACTCGGCTGGATAGGGATAGTGAGGATTTGCCTTCCTCAGGAAAGTTTACACTTGTTCTACTCAATAACGTTAGTCAAACATTGCAGAATAATTATTTCTGAACAAGGTATACTTTAAGCAATTCACTTTGGGCTGACTTGCACCCAGTGCTTGTTTTTCATAGACGTTTGAGTGATGTTTTGCTGGCTTGGATGCTCATCGCAAGTGAATGTACACACTAAATACTCAATTAGTGTTACTTGATTTCACATAGCAATTAAAGGCTCCCACTGCGACTGCAGCCCCTTGGGGCCAGTTTACATGAAGAAGCATTAGTCCCCATCCTATAATTCAATGGCTTCCTTTTCAAGGCTAGGGTCTCACCCTGGTTCTCTCTACTTCCTTCTCCCCTCTCTGGTCCCACATGTTAAAAAGGTCATATATAAAAAAAAGGTTTTAAATCTAAGCTTCTGTCTTCCTTTGCCCTGTCCAAAACCTTTCCTTCTACCTTTCTATTTTTAATGTTGACACAAACACTTGACTTCTTTGGGAAAAATCCTAATTCTGAAGATTTCAATGTTCAAGTGTTCATAGAATCAAATCTATTTTATCTAGGAAGCGCCTGCTCTCCTGCTGTCCTCCCAGGTGATAGAAATAGTACAATCATGCAGTGACAGGTAGACATACGGCTGCTGTTCTCCCATCTAATCCATAGTAAGCAGGATGGTTTCACCGTATAGATTGTACTCCTTAGAGCATTTACTAAATTATAGACCAGTGGCTTCATCTCAAACTGCTAAACTGAGCAGCCTTGCCTAAACAGCAGCTTCTGGCAAGAAAATGTCCCAGAAGGGTAGACATGATGTAAAGGCTGTGGGGTCCCTCCATATAGTCCTGTAAATGCTGTATGTTTCAGGGTGAATTAAACAGCTGGTATTGTGCTCAGCTGAAAGCTTAGGCCTAAAGCCATCTCACTAGGCTTTGCTTTGGGAGCATTAATCTAGGATTAGTTTGTTTTCTAGGCTTCCTCAGCATTTAACAGGGCGAGTGAGGTTCTGTACCTCCAAGGAGTGAATCTTGTCATGCTGAGATTAATGCCTGAGCAATGTGGGCTGTCACTGGATTTGCTTCTTTCTCTTCATGGAGTTGCAGACAACAGGCTTAGATAAGAAGCTCTGCTCCTGGATGCTTGTGAGGCTGGTGAGTGGATAAATCCATGCTGAAGTCCTCCATAATGTCAGGAGCCACACGAAAAACTCTGGTTTCTGCCAAACACTATCATAGAATCATAGAATCATTAGGGATTGGAAGGGACCTCGAAAGATCATCTAGTCCAACCCCCCTGCCATGGGCAG
>JAOXOE010000001.1:9310826-9322607 GCA_028565055.1 Phoeniculus purpureus
GCCCCAGCTCCCTCAGCCTCTCCTCATAGGGCATGTCTTCCAGCCCCTTCACCAGCTTGGTTGCCTTTCTCTGGACTTGCTCCAGCACCTCCTTTTAGAGTTCAATATATCCTGAAAACGCAGCCTTTTTCTGCACCTTGTTCAGCTGCCACCACTAGCTGCAATCACCAGGCTGGTGCCAAGCCACTCACTCACCCTCTCCTCATACCTGATTCAGCTTGCTTTCAGTGATTATTATCTGTTCTCATTCCTCTGTCTGCCGGAGTCAGTGAGCCTCCTGACTGTCAGGTTTGACCAGCCGTGTTGCCAAAGAATATGTCCGACATAAGCTGCTTGTATTTTATAAAAATACCTGAACTATTCACTGAGCAAGAGTTTTTCTGCAGTTAGCAACATTTAAAAGTGTTGAAAAAAACCCCAGTGTTTTCTATGGAAGACCTGACTTCCAAAACCAAATTTGGGTGTTTATTTTACGCTGTTTCTAATATATTAACTTCCTGCAAATCCCTAAAATAATGAAAGATCGTGTGAAAAAAGGCCACAGAATATTTATGGTAGGCCATGCCTAATATTTTCTTCCTGTCACATTTTAGCAAAAAAAGAAGACCCAAGAGGCTTATGGCTACTCAGCTTCACTGCAGTAGGTAACAGAGCACTTGCAAGTGGCACTGATAGATCGAGGCAGATTGCTGGGGGTTAGCAGTGTCGTGACAGAGCATGTCTAACCTCTTAACTGGCCATGCTTTCCAGTCTCCTGCCCTGCTAATTACCACGTAGCACAAGTAAATAAATAATGCATGCCACATTCCTCCGAACTCAAAAATAGGCGAGTGTTACACAATCATGCAGACCTTTCCATTAATGGTGCTCCGTAGTGTCCTATATGCTCAAGCAGGCAATTTGTTCAGGCGTCCATTCTGCTATTTGGTGAGACACTCAGTAAGAGGTGACACTTTTCAGCTTTTTCGGATTTTCTAGACGCTTGCTAGTAATGCTTGCTGGTGTCTCACATCCATAATCCATAATGATGTGGCTGGGAACTTTTGATTTACCTGAATCACTCACAGTCGGCTTGGCCGTTCGCATTGTAAAAGGTTTGCAATTGCTTTATCCAATGATGAATAGCTGTAAGGAGGCATTTCCAGAGTCTGATGATAGGATTCAGTGGCAAGATTGGTTCACAAGTAACATGTGAAGGAAAAGCCAAATGCATCCTTGGAAAAACTGGTTGTTTTCAGAGCTAACCTGATGGTGTAATTTCAAGATAATGTAAGTGACTGGAAACTCTAGCAAGAAGATTTTTCATTAGAAAATGCTGATTTGCAGTAACCAAAGCTGTGTGTAGCACTGTGCCAGTTCCAGGAAGACTGAAGGGAAACACAAAGGTGTCTTCCATCCAGGGCAGGAATTACCACAGGCAATGCTCTGGAGTAGCCTGCTGTCTGAAATGCCAAACACCTGATCTCTAAATCTTTCCCTTCAAACTGTAAACCTAGATGCCTAAACCTTGGCAATTCCTCCCTGCCCAGGAGGATGCCCTCCTGTTGGCTGTCCCAAGATGTCTCTCCTTTTTATGGAAAACTTCAGAAAGGTTTTGGTTGTATCAAGATGAGGAGTGAGTGTGTTTCAAGTGTTTCAGAAAAGCTGTTCTTTCTCGACGGTGACAGCACACACAAAACACCATCCTGCAGTGCTAAAAACCAGTGTAAACTGTTCCTTCCCTCTTCACCTGCCAAGCAGAATCACTCGTGGCAGCACACAGAAGTCTCTGAGATGTCATTTGCTGCATCATGGTGTGTGCTGTGCTGCTGAAGTGGCTGAGCCCAGCATGGTGGGGCAGGGTCCTGGGCAGACCTCTGTCCGTCTAGCTGTGATGCCTCCAGCTGCCTTCCTGCTCCTGCACTGCAGGCAGGGAGAAATCCTGCCTGTCACTCACCAGTAAGCCAGGAAAGGAAGAGACATTTTCTTGCATTCACTTTCATGCTCAGCTCAGCAGAACCAGGTCTTAAGGCTATTGTGTTTGCCCCTTATGAAGGGAATAAATAGGCCAAATAAATAAATCAAAAAGGCCAAAAGCTTTTTGTCAGTGGTTGTTCTTTAATTGTGTTTGGATCCTTTCCCCTCCTGCCTTGTATCTTACAGGAAGCCCTTTAGGACCAGTTCTCATTAATAAATTAACATGTCCTTATTAAAAATCATTCTTTCCCAATATACTTTTCCAAGGTTTAAAATCACAGAATCATAAAATGGTTTGAGTTAGAATGCACATTAAAGATCATCTAGTCCCAGCCTCCTGCCATGGGCAGGGACACAATCCACTAGAATATTTAATATCCATCCTTCCTGGTCTCTGTAAGAAGTCTCAGTATTTCTTGGTTTCTCAATGTGGTGTATTGCATTGCCCTTTTCTCCGTGAGGATAGTAATAAAAACTTCCTATACCCCATATTTTGCCTGTCTGCAGTATCATTATGGTCAACTTCTGATGGAAAGAAAGTTTGTAATGTGTGTACTTTCCTCACTGAAAATTAATTTCCTTGACCACAGAGAGAGAGAGAGAGTAAAATTACCTGTGATTACATGACTGAGAGCTGCAGCCTTTAGCCATTTTTGGAAGCTTTTCTGTATCATATCACAGATGGCAATGCAGTCAGATTAACTGTAAAAGCAAAATGGTTTATCTGTTCCTTATCCATCTGTGGCTTTGGCTGTGTCACAAGGTCACATCCATATTATTAGTATGTTTGGCATGTGTTTTTCAGAAATTATTTCTGTCCTTATTACTCTAGCCTGTTTAAACGGTGGTTGTGGTTTCAGTTGATGCTTTCCCATTTGCATTAATATCTGTTAGATTGCAGATAAAAACACTATAATGAATTTGCTGACAATCGAAGCACTGAGAGTGGCTCTAAGGAGCCCTAAAGTGACAGCTAGCTGTTGGTGCATGAATGACTTGGTTTTAGCAGTTCTTCTGTTTTGTTAATTTGTTACTACTACATATGTTTGATATGAGGCTTGACCAGATGGAAGGCTTTAAAAGATGTACAGGAACCCAACAGCCCTTAACAGTTCAGATCACTCTATTTGGCTGAACACTGATGTAGGAAATGTAATTGGAATACTCTCCTATTTCCCAGGCCATTTGAAAATGTGATTAATTTGATGTTCCTGTGAATGCTGACCCGATTATGTGGCCTGCATATTAAGCTAACTTTGATGCCACTGTACTGGTAACTATAGCACAACGTTTTCTGTCCTGTGAAGGCAGGTCCTGAAGTTCATAATGTAGTTCATAAATTCAGCTGACTAGTGGCCAACCTGCATAGTTGTGGAGGTTTGACACAAGTCAGTCTTATAAAACCCAGCCTGGCTGATTGATTTCTTCTGTTTCAGTAACACCAGCAGTGTCCCAGGTACAGTACCTACCCCAGACAGTCAGCAGGTGACAGATAAGGGAGCGGGATAGCATATATTTTCAAGAGTGTCTCTTTTAAAAGTATTATATTTGTTTCTTTATTTCATCATAATTGCCTGACTATGTTTCTTGTGTATGCCTGTGTAGAACTGAGTCTAAGCAGAGTGTCAGAGAGAAGATTGTACGCTTACAGAGAAGGCAGCTAATCTGCCCTATATAGCCTAAGGGTGGTGTCTTAATCACAGACTTTATGCATAGGGATATTTTTAACTTTCTGTTAAAAACTTACGACTGCAGATGTCTAAGCCATTTGTATTGACTTGAAAAGGGCTCAGCATAACAGCAACAACCGTGTTGCAGAAATGAAACACAGAAGTTTGCTTTTGCAAGTGTCTGCTGTAGCTGATCCAGACCCAACAATCTGGGTGCCTCCATGTGCAAGGGGAGATTCTCTTAGCGAGGTACGCAAGTTCACAAAGTCTGTCTTCAGCAATGCCTGAGCAAATGAAGAATTTCCTCTTTGTTTTGCACTTATTCAGTGTTTATCAAGCGAAATAATGGCTGCAGTAAAAAGTGGCAGGATCCAACTTCGTCAGTGCGTAGAGAACCCTAAATCCAGCCCTTTTGGTGAATACAACCACCATGAGTCTCTGCTTCTTGAGGGAAGTAGCACATTTAAGAGCAGACCTCACCAACTGCTAAGCTGCTTACTCAAGCATAACCTTAACTGAGTTCAGCTTTCTGGTGTCCTGCATTCAGTTGCACAACTTTTACCGTGGTGTTGAAGTCTTTGGCCAGTTTTGGATCTGGCTGTCTTAGAGACTGTCTCTGCCATTAGCCTGCACTGCCTCTGTTGCTGAGAGCATGCAGGTAAAGGATGCTCATCCTGATTTTGCTGATGAGGCTCTTTTGAGTGTTGTATGAGGACTTTTGCTTCCCCAAGCCTTCACTTCTCTCTTGCCCTTTTCTGTCTTCTCCAGACTGGATCTGTTTGTTCCATACTCTTTGGCCGAACAACATCTAAGTCCATAGACAAACGTCTGAACAGGGACTTTTCACGGTCACATATGTGACCATAGAACCCCCAAATGCTCTGATTTATTGATGCGTTCATTTCTGGTGTAACTGCTGCAACTTTGTGCTTTCCTGCTTATAACTGTTCTTTTCTCCTTTTAATTATTTGTATCTTTTTATATCGAAACAATTTGAATCTATTTCTGCTTCAAGATGGCGTAGGGTAATGATAGGCATTTATGGGTTTCTTTGTTGAGCTGCAGAAAGTGTTTTAAAAGCCTTGTAGCTTTATTTTTCTCTTGGAATGTCATACTACTTACAAACTAGCATCTTCATCAAGGCTCGCTTATGAAAGGACAATGCAACTTCCTGTGCTCATTGAAAGTCCTTGGAGCTTATTTCATTCCCTTTTTTTTTCTACAGAGACTATATTTGAAGTAGGTAAGATCACTGAAACCATGGTGAGATGTGAGAAGCTCCAGACAAATTAGATGGCGGAAAAAACCGTGATTGCTTTTAACTTGATTTTTCTTCCTTTGTGTTTTCAGGCAGATGGGAGGAAAGGTCTGTACTGCAGTCATTTACATGATTGCCTACTTTGTCCCTTGACCTAAGAATATGAGTAGTGGTAGGTAGTGTAAGCCCTAGTGAGGCAATGAGAGGCCAAACTGAACAAGAGATTCTTTCGTTTAACCCTTCCCTGCTGCTTTTTCTGAATGCAGCTGATTTCTGTCACTTCCACACAGAAACAGTTTATAGTTGAATAGTGATTAAAGGAGATGTTTTAATCTATCCGGCTTTCTTTGTGTGACAGATTTGCTTTTAACAGTTGATTTTATTAACAATTCAAATGTAACTGATAAGTCTTCTGTATATTGTGTATATTGTGTCAATGTTTGGTGTGCAAACACCAAAGAGCTCAGAAGGTGCATGCAGTGTATGTTTATCACTCTTGTGAACTCATTTTTTTCACCTGTAAGTGGTGGTGGCTGGTATTTAACAAGATAAATCTGAGATGAGAGCAACATTCTGGATTTAAAAGAGAAAAAGGTATAGAAGCAGAAAAAATCAGTGAAGAAAACTTTAAACAGACCTTTGGGAACACAGAAGCTAGAAAAGAATAGGACAGAAAAATCTCTGTTTCTCAGAAGTCTAGGACAGGTGATGAAGTTACTCGTGCAAATGTTTGATTTCATGCCTGATGCGTATAGAGAGCAAGGAATCAAAGAGTCATAGAATACCAGGTTGGAAGGGAACTCAAGGATCACCTGGTCCAACTTTTTGTGGCAAAGCAGAGTCTGGACAAAATGGCTCATGCTAATTCCATTTATACGTTGTCAAACACATTTTATTTCCAAAGATTTTGAAATATGTGAACTGAAGGTTCTCTAGAAAGAGATCTACATATTGCAATAGAACTGAAACCTGGGACAGTGGAATCCATAAAACAAAGTGAGGATAACCAGGATCAGCAACCACCAGACATGCTGGCAGCAAGCAGGCAGGTCTAAGGTCAGGTAGGGAAGTCTATCAGTGGGGGTCAGCAGTGAACGTGGCCAGGTTCTCCCATCCCTGCAATACATTTGTAGGAGCAAGGAGGAGGAGGAGGTGGCTACAAAGCCTGTTGGTGCATGCAGGGCACCAACACACACAGCAGATCGTGCCAGTCTGCATGTCTTTATTCCTCAATCAGTCAAATACAGCTGCAAGATGCAAGTTGGGCTCCTCAGATAACTCTCCCATCAGGTGACTTCACGTCCTTGGAGCCTGCAAGGTTGCAGCGGGGTTCCAGGTTTAGGCTACTCTGCTTTCTTCTCTCCACACTCAGACCAGTACCACCTCTTCACCCCCATTGCAACAGTGCAGCAGCTCTCCACTTTCCTGGTCCTGGAGGTTGCTGCTTGGGAGCGTTCATGGGTGCTCTCCGTACCCAGGGTGGGCTCCTGCTACCTGCCTGGATTGCTATTTAGCATAAATCACTGTCGATATTTGTGACTGCTGTGGTTTTCCTTTGAGAAGACATCTGTAACCTTCAAATTCTTGCTGGTGTTTTTTGGAAAACTAATAATTTCCACAGTGTTGTCTGTATGATGGTTGTTACACCAAATCACCTTTCAGAAAGGTTTTAGTTGCAGCACATTTACTGAAATTCATCTGAGCTGATGCCTATCTCATGGTACATGCTGGTCAGGAAGATAAAACTGCTCAGTTAGTGAATACACACTTCACAGTAGGCTTGATCATGATCGTGAATACAATTTCCATCCTCCTAGTGAAAAGATCTAGCTGTCTGTGCTCTTCTGCATAGGTCATACAAGTAGATCTGTCTTCTGAGTAGGCAGAAACTAGAAATACTAACCCAGAAATTATATCCTTGGAAAATAGCCTTGACTGTCATGGCTGAAAATCTGCTTTCAGGGATCTGATGAGCTGAGCAGATAGGCAGAACAGTGACCTTGTTAATTTTGTTCCAGAGCGTTGCAGCAGTAAAAGGTGATGTTTCTGGAAAGAAGAGTGAACCAACTTAGTGTTCAGTGAAGAGCCAGGTGAATAGCTGTGCTTAATTCCTTCCCACAGCTTTTCTAAGGTACTTTTCTTTATGAATTTGAAGGGAATCCAAGAGCAAGGCCCATTGATGGGCACAGAATGCAGATATGCCAGAGAAAGAAAAGATGCTAAGGAAGTTGCTAACAAAAATACTAGCCCTTTGGATATGAGTAGACAGGCAAAATCCATGATTGAGTAGGTAATTTTTTTTCACTCTGCTTTGGGATACCTCATTGCTGCTTCACCTCTCTGTCTTATTTCTCGATGTCTTATTTCCTTGTTATGCACACCCCTGTCCAGAGCAGTGCTCAGCAGAGCTCTTTTGCATAGGTCATACAAGTGCCTGTGTATACCCTTGCAGATAAGCTCCTCTGGGCTAGTGCTATCCGACCTCTGCCCTCTGTGCGAAAGGCAAAATAGAGTCTAATTTTGCCACTTTCTGCAAAAGATAATCCAGACACTGTAATTAAAGCTCTTCATTTACTTTCCATCACTGCCCACTGGGCTTAGAATAGTGACACCATCCACAATTTCCTGACCAGAAAGCAGAGAAGCAGTTCCAAACATGAAAGATGGAATTTGTTTTGCTGACAGATTCTGTCTTCCAAGTGGTTTCTTGTAGTGAACACAAACAGCCCAAACCAGTGAAACTTCTGTGATACTGATTATTACACTTCTACCCTCCAAAGAAGTACAAGATTCCCTCCCTGTATCTGACTGCAGAGCCAGAGGACAGCATGGTTATCACACAGACCACGGTATTTCTTCATAAAACTGAACCTAGCTAGTACAGCTAGTGGTGGTCGTGGAGACAGTGTTGCTTTCAGCTTAGAACCCTTTGCAAAACCTTCTTGAACTTAATCATCCTAGTGTCTGTCATTTAGTATATTTTCTCAGAGGCTGCTCTCACATAAAATTCACTCTAGAAACCCAAATATTTTAAATAGTTTTAAAATTACAAAATGCATTCATAGTGTTGTGAGAAGAGAGGGTTGCCCTTGTATTTTCCCTATTTTGTACTCCTCCCGGAATTGAAGCCTCTATGCATAGCTGCTCTGGCATTCATTCTCACAGTCTCACTTCATCACCAGTGGGTAAATCAGCAAGATCTCCCTTCCTGCAGATTACAGGATGAGAGAAGACAGTAATTTTTTTCCTGAGTGTGCTTGCTCCTTTGAGAAATCAGGTTTTGGTTTCCTACTTAGGGCAGTGTTTGCAATCTATCACTTCAACAAGGCTATCTTGACAAGGCATCAACATTGTGCCTGTGTGAGGTTGCACAGTCACAGTGGTACAGTTTTTCCAGCTATGCAGCAAATACTCCCCAGGTTTGCAGGATATGTTGGTGACATCGTTGGAGTAGATGCTCAGTCGTGATCAGAAGCTGCCTCTATAGGTCTAGCTGCAAACAGTCTGTGACTATCACCACAGTCAGGGGTTTGTTACAGGTTGTACAATTATTTTCCTCTATGGAATTACTCTTCTGTTGTAATTAGTTTTCTAGATCATTTTTAGTTCCCAAACTGATGCTACATTATTTCATTCCATATGACAAATATAGGAAAGATGAGCAAACCACAGCAGGGACAAACAGGGAGCAAACCACAGGGACTCTCTAACTCTGAAAGTGGCCAATAGCAGTCTGTTGATGAAGAATCTCTTCCATTCCAAAACAGCAGAGTGTTTTGCAATAACTATAATTTATTTTTTAAGATGTAAAAGAAGTAAAGTCCTACAAAACTGTACTTATCTGTAAATGCTTGGAGAGCTGAGCAGTTCAGGGCGCAGCCTCCTTTCTTTATACTGATGGAAATGTTTGTTTTGCTGATAACACACCTCAAATATACTTCCAGACTTTGGAATAACTCTCTGTCCTTTGGCTTTAGGTTGAGATTGGCAGTTTTCAATTTATCTCAGACCAATTGGAAAAATTTCAATTCTTGCAAAAACCATTATTAGCTGTCTGGCTGTAGGGTACCGTTTGCAGAGACACGGGAGCTAAGAGAGGTGGACGGACTATGTGGTACTCCCTCTGTAAGCCTCAGGTGTGGCACATACACTGCCCACCTCAGGCATGTCGCTGTCTTTGCTGCAGTCCATGAAAACTCGAAAAGCACTGTTTCCTCCACCCTTTCTGTCCACCTTACCAAGACCCTCTTGTATCCCACTGTGTTGAACCTGGTGCGGTTAGGCTATCGTGTATCTATTGTAACAGATAAGAGTAATTTCAGGTTAATTTTCACAGACTCAATAACCTAGGTTGGAAGACACCTTGAATGATCATCTGCTCAATCTTTTGTAAGGTATCTTTTCTCTGCTTTTTGATTTTACTTTATTGTTTCTTAATCAAAGCTCTATATGACTGGTTAAACTCAGTTACACATTTCCTCACTCACCTGGGCATTGCTGTGTGGCAAGGTGGAAGAGAAATGGGTTGATGTCCTCCTGTGCCATTCTCTTGCTGCTCCTCCTCAGGCAAAGTGAGTGGGATTGGGAGGATGATTCCTGCTAATTAACCAGAAGCATCTTAGACTTCTGTGCTGGAACAGGTTCTGTGCGTTTGTCTGAAATGACGCAGAGAAAACACTGTTAGCTCTTGGTGCATGTCCTGGCTGCAGTTTAAATCTGCACTGCAGAAGGACTCAAGTGCCCTGCTTTCCAAGGGAAGGGAATGCCGACACATACACCATAAGCTGTAGTCAGGCCTCTTATCTGCTGGACCATAACATTTGAACACCTCATGTATGCTTTATGGTCAATATTTAAAGTCTCCTGAAGCTTAAACTTTTCTTTATTCTCCTTAGTCTTCCTTTACATCAGTGAGGGCAACTGGTTCGGGTTTTTTCTGTTTTCCTTCCATCCATTGTGAACTTTCATTATCTTCTTCAGAGCAAAAACTTGTCCTTGTTATGGTCACCTAAAAGCACTCACAAACTCTCCAACAGCCTAGGTATTTTTAGGTATTTTCCAAATGTATTTTCATTTACATAGGTATTACATGGGGTTTTTCCCTTGAATGAGGAACAGTTGTTTTCTGATCACGGCCAGTTAATAAGTTTGTTTTCCTGATCTATGTCTCTCCTCTTTTTTTTCCTTAGAATAAAAAATAATTATCTGGCTGATTTTTATGCTAAATTTTTTATTAGCTAAATGTGTTTGTGTAATTTTTCTACTATGTCCCTATTCCCTTTGGCTTAGGTGACGTTTTTAACTTTATATTTTTTTGCCTGCTAAATATCATGAATCTTTCTCTAACTTGTAAAACACAGAGCTGTGCTTGCAAGACTTGAGGCCGCTGGTCAGTGCTGCCTTCCTATTATGGGATGCTATTACAAGGAAATATTTATTGTCTTCTTGGAGACTTCCTTTTCCTGGTGCTCACCAGTAATTCCCAAGTCCAGCTGATAATGCCGAATTCAGGCTGATTCGCTGACACTTGGTCCTCAACGGCACTGGACAAGTTTTCTGTACCTTTTAACCTTTTCTCCCTAGACAGTTCTGGTTTAGAATGTTTTTCCCTGTACTTAAAACTGTCTGGGTGGTATCTGTTTATGTCACATATGGGAACTAGCTCCAAAATCAACAGCAAGGGCAAGAACCCAGTCTGCATCATTCAGTCTCTTCCTAGAGCATAAACCCTTCAATTTGCCCAGTTCTCGCTCAGTTGAGAGCTTGCGTTGCCCTACATGGCCATACCCTGAGACTATTTCTGTGGGGTATCCTCTTGCCTCTTTCCCTTAAACATGACGTGCGATCCCACCTGCATACACACACCTACCCCCATATATCCCTGTACCCGAAATATTTGGCCCCATTTGAAGCCCGAGTGTGAGTTGTGCAGGTGGTCCTCTCCCCAGGTCCAAGGGAAGAAGTATTTTACATTGAGAGTTGAAGTAGTAGTGGTAGAGGTGGACGAAGGGAGGAAGGTAAAGGTATCTAAAGAGATAATAGTAGACCCTGTGGATAATTTCTTTTCTGGAAGCAAACAAAGGCAGTTTCTTGCCTACAGATTCAAAGATGAAGAGTGTAAAAAAGTGGGTGGATAGATTTCTTTTAAAATGCAGAGGAAAAATCAGTTGTACATCAGGATATAAATGAGAACGTTTGAATTTGAATGAGATGGCACAGCAAATGACAAGCTATAAGAAGAGGAAGCTTTTTGCCAAGTAAGGTAACATGTTTTGTTCTCTTAGTCTGGAAACTTGAGAGACTGAAAGAACAAAAATGTAAATGAATGCCTGAGGTTTAGTAATGAGTACAAACCACAGTCTAGAGCCTTGCTCAGCCTGGTGTAAAACCGGAGGTACTTAACTGAAATTAGAAAAGCTGTATTATCACAAAGCTGACAAAAGTGAGAATCGCTGAATCAGTTTGGTTGGAAGAGTCCTGTAAGATTATCTCGTCCAAGAAATTAATTTCCCTTTGTTCCTGAAACAGTTCTGTTGAGGAAATGGGAACAGAGCAGCCCCTGACGAAATCTCTTTGCTTTTCTCTTAATCCTTTCCTCTTTAGTGAAGTTCAGTTAAAGGAGAAATATTTCTGATAGAACAGCCTGGAATATGCTTTTGGGGTGGGTTTACAGTCTACTTCAGTGTGGGTTCGTGAGACTTTAATGCACATGCACCAAGTTGCTTCTATATTTCTGTGCATGCCAAGAGTTATTATTCTAAAATGAAATTAATGAAACTACAGGTTTCTTTGGTGAGTAGTTACCCTGGGGTCAATAATAAATCTTAGAATCATTAGGGATTGGAAGGGACCTCGAAAGATCATCTAGTCCAATCCCCCTGCCACAGCAGGATCACC
>JAOXOE010000001.1:9322707-9358267 GCA_028565055.1 Phoeniculus purpureus
GGAAAGGCTGAGGGAGCTGGGTCTCTTGAGCTTGGAAAAAAGGAGACTGAGGGGTGACCTCATTAATGTTTATAAATCTGTGAAGGGTGGGTGTCAGAAGGATGGAGCCAGACACCTCTCAGTATCATCTAATGACAGGACAAGGGGCAATGAGCGTGAGCTGGAACATACGAGATTCCCCATCAGTATGAGAAAGAACTTCTTCACAGTCAGGCTGACAGTGCTAGAAGGGGCTGCCCAGTGGGGTTGTGGAGTCTCCTTCTCTGGATAAGTTTAAAATCCGCCTGGATATGTTCCTGTGTGACTTTGTCTAGGTGGTCCTGCTCTGGCAGGAGAATTGGACTAGCTGATCTTTTGAGGTCCCTTCCAATTGCTAATGTTCTGTGATTGTGTGAGTATTAGGAGCTGTCCATGAATCACTGCCTATTAAAAGGTTGATCATGGAACCACAGCGGATTTTAAAAACAAAACACGCTTCAAACATCCCAACAATGTCCATCAAGTCCCCAGGCAAGAGGATTCTGTGGCTAGAAAACAACCTTATTATCCAATTATAGACTGCATGCGTTTGCTGGTTTTAATTACAGATTGTAAGAGTTTGGTGCTGCTTTGCTTACAGAAGGGCTGATTACCAGGCTGCTTGCAAAATGGAGGGGTTGAGATGATGGGAAAGGTACCTCGGACACTGATTCACTCAGTCCTGACTCACAGATCAGACGCAGCCAGCCACCTCTCTGGGTAAAAGTGTGACTCAGCAGTGCTGTCGCCACGACAGACACAGCATGCCAGGCTGGATGATTGGTCTGGGTCTGAGCTAAGCAGGCAGCACTGAGGCAGATGATTCTGCAGCAGGTTTCCTCAGGCAGTGAAAAGGACACCTGGGCACTGCTCAGCAGCTCTGACGTGACAGCTAATTCCCACCTTCATGCAGTTCCCTGCCTCTGTTCTGCTAAAGGATACGAGAACCATTGACTCCCGAAATCTTGAAGTCATCCAGTAACTGAACTACTCTCTCTTTACTTGGATCATTCGGATCACTGTTGCGGACCTGTAGAGAAAGAAAGGGAGGATGAATCGGAGTGTTCTTACATGTCATTACCAGGTAAGGCTAAAATTGTAAGGTCAGACCTACTGCACCACCGTTATGTTCCTACCCAGCTAGATGACCCAGAAATACTATGCATGTGATTAATGTGAGTTTTCCCTGATTAATTACAAATTAAATCAAACCTCACTCTCAGGCACTCACCGATTTTAGCAACTTAATTTCATCCAGCGCTGTTTCTGTGTAGTGCTCTGCACTCTTCACCACCTTCATTGCCACAAACCTTCTCCCTCTACAAACACACGGTAAGGAAATTGGAGACTGTTAACGCTCCTGCAAAGAACTTACTCTCCAAGATTAGCCTAATTCTTTTGCATCTAAGAGAGTTGCTTATTGAAGGCATCATGGAAAAAGAAGGTTTAAGCACTCCCAAAGATTTGCTTTGGGTTTCTTATTGTAAAAACATCCATATTAGACACAAATTAGTACGTCAGAGGCTGCTGAACACAAAAGTGCTCTTTCCTGTGTGACTTTGTCTAGGTGATCCTGCTGTGGCAAGGGGACTGGACTAGATCATAGAATCATTAGGGATTGAAAGGGACCTTGAAAGATCATCTAGTTCAATCCCCCTGCCAGAGCAGGATCACCCAGACCAAGTCACACAGGAAACAATCTTTTGAGGTCCCTTCCAATCCCTAATGTTCTGTGATTCCACATACAGGGTTTTCCTGTGAACTCCCTCTCAAATGCCCACACACCCAATATCCAAATGAACTGCTGTGTGAGTATGTGAAAAGCTACGTTTTAGGTGTTTATCTCGGATCCCTTCCAATGATGTTTGTGCAACACTAACTAGAACAGAAGGACTTACTGGATGTCCCAAGCCAGCCACACAGTGGAGAAGTGGCCCCATCCCAGCTTCCGAATGACATGGTATCGTCCGTTGAAGAGATCTCCTATTTTCACAAGATGGTAACCACCTAGGAACACAGTGGGAAGTTGATGGGTCAAGAGATGACACAAGCCCTGAAGAGCAGGTACGTGGAACAAGCAGCACAACTTGAGGCAGACTCTGTGATGTTTCAATTTGCAATCATAGCAACGAATGCAAATGTTTCTCTGATCGGGCCTTGCCCCAACAAATACACAGCACATTAGAGGAAGAGCTGTGAAGAGGCCTCTAGCTGATTGAAAAGCCTTAATGCAATCGAACTAGAATGACTGACTTTTCCTCATTCTCAATGCAGGTCATTACTGCAGCATCACAAAGGACTGTTTCCTCAGTGAAGGCTGAATCCTGCTAGGCTGATCACCTTTGGGAAAAACACCTTATGAAGCTCCCTAATACTACAGCTAAATCCCAGTGTTGCTTTGGCATGTGCCCATAACACAGCCCACAACACCAGTGGAGTTCCCCTTGCAACGGCTTTCCTGACTGAAAGGTGTTTTGTTGTTTACCATCAGCACCAATAAGAGGAAAATCTCCTCCCTGTACCCCCAGGTACTTGCTATCTTAATGAATAGCTAGAGCTTTTTGACACTGAATCACACATTGAACTATTCCCATTTGGTCTGTGTTTAGTTTCTACTCAGAGAAGTAGAAAACTCTGTTTGCAGACATAAATTTATATAAAGAACAGACACTATGATGATCTTGACTAAGGAATTGCACGAAGTAACAACCAGAAACCAATCTGATTTCAAAGTGTCTTTGTCCCGATGAAAATAAAACAGAAATTGCTTATCTACTTGCTCTTCCCCATTTTGAAAGCCCTCTGGCACTGAAGAAAAGCCAACAGCTTTAAACATACACCTTAAAAGCAGCTTTCCAACTCAAATCTTGACTGGTAACAGATGGAACCTTGGACAAGAGTCTCTCCATTTCAGTTTAAATGTTATCATCAGGCAATTTCAGAACACACTTAAACTAAGTGGGAGGCTATTTTCACTCTCTGCAGTAGATGGGAAATCTAGGAAATTTCTCATTAATCTAGGAAATTTCTCCTGAAACAGGCCAGTTCTCACCTTTACAGTAATCGTTGGGATCCTCTTGTTCATCATCATCTGAGCCCAAGATTTCCTCCTCTTGCTCAGGGACTTCATTCTCTGTCTGAGCAGCGGGGCCCCGATGCTGAGTGTCGGGTCTGGAAGAGAACGCACAGCACATTTCACACTCTTCAATCCCCACAGAGTTCACTATGCATGGGGGACTGCTGATGAAGGAGGAGAGGCAAAACCCAGCCCTCAGGAAAACTGTGTTCATCAGGAAATGCTTTTACTCCTAAGCTACGATAAAAGGAGATAGAAACAATTTTTCACGTACAACTTCACACCCTTTCACAGTGGAACAAAGAGAAAAGCAGACAAAACAGCTAAAGCTTAGTGACCCCACTGAAACAGCAGTGTCTGAACTCCTTTTCAGTGAGGACTTATCCAATGAGGACTTTTCTAAAGCAAATTCAGATTTCAAAATGTTACCTCATATAAAACCTAAAGATGTAAAAGTTAAGGAATGTTATTTTAGAGAATTTATTTTTCCAAAGGAGGAAGTATTAAAATCAAACCAGTGTTTTAGAATTTGAGCCCTTTGTCCCTTTTACTTTTGAGATAGAATTAACTTTTAACAATCCTACTGCTTCCAATGCTCTAAAATCCCCATCAATGCCCTTGATTTCTGCTGTGAGAAGCTGCATCTCCAGTTTGTCTATCTGCTGAAGGTCTACAGTATATCACAGTTGTCTGAACTAGAGAGTATGGGAGGATGTGGAACAGATGTTCTGCAAACCCTTGCAAGACTTTGTGACTGAAATGAGGCACCAAGGTGGTTGTTTTGTTCTTTTACTCCCACATTCAGAAATTACACCATTTATTTTGTGCATTTAGCTTTTCACTCAAAGTTTCCAGAAAGGGTGGTCAGGCACTGGAATAAGCTTCCCAGGGAGGTGGTTGAGTCACCATCCCTGGATGTGTTTAAAGATTGTCTGGATGAGGTGTTGAGGGATGTGGTTCAGGGGTGAACTTGTAAGGTAGGGTAGATGGCTGGACTCGATCCCAAGGGTCTTTTTCAACCAGAGTGATTCTGTGATTCTGATTGGGAAGATCAGGTAGAACTTAAATCTTGAATTTCCTTTTGTCGGAAGCAAGAATTTATTACGAAAATAGCGTTTATAGCCCATCAGTGAGGTTCAATGGCAAAGTACTGCAGGATATTAATATTAAACTTGGGTTTTGTGGGAGATACTACAAAAATAATCAAATTTTATCAAATTATGTTTCATGTAAATATAATGAAAAGCTTCTTCATGGAGAGGGTAGCAGAGCCCTGGCCCAAACTGCCTGGAGAGGTGGAGTCTCTGCTTTGGAGACATTCCAAACCCACCTGGATGTGTTCCTGTGGGATCTGCTCTAGGCGATCCTGCTCTGGCAGAGTGATCGACTAGATGATCTCAAGGTCCCTCCCATCCCCCATCGGTCTGGAATTCTATGATATGGGATGCCGGATGCCGCTTTTATAGATTGTAACTGGGTTGGAGTCCTGTGCATCCTATCATAGCGTTTCTAATCTTAATTCACAGGACAGATATTTTAATTGTGAGCAATTATACAGCAGAATGAACTTCCAGCATTTACCTTCTACACATCCAGACGCTGTAGAGCCTTCCTACCCCGAATACACTTCGGACAACCACAGCCACCTTACACAATTACAGAGCACACAGCACATTCCAGTCTGATCACGATTAAACTCGTAGCCATTTACAATACACAGACACACAGATCGTTAGGGGTTGGATGGGACCTCCAGAAGTCATCAAATCCAACCCCCCTGCTCTAGCATGACCATAGAACCTAAGACAGGTCTCACAGGAACCCATCCAGAGGGGTCTTGAAAGTCTCCAGAGAAGGAGACTCCACAACCTCCCTGGGCAGCCCATTCCAGCGCTCTGTGACTCTTACACTACAGAAGCTCTTCCTCATGTTGAGGTAGAGCTTCCTCCTGTGCTCCAGTTGACACCCAATGCCCCATGTCCTATCACAGGGCACAAGTGAAAAGAGATTGTCATCATATTCTTGGCACCCAGCCCTCATGGATTTATAGACAGGGATTAAATCCCCTCATAGTCTTCTCTCCAAGCTGAAAAGTCCCAGATCACTCAATCTCTTCTCATAAAGCAAGTGCTCCAGTCCTCTAATTATCCTTGCAGCTGTCTGTTGGACTCTCTCAATCATATCTCTGTCCCTCTCAAACTGGGGAGCATAGAACTGGACACAATACTCCAAACATGGCCTCACTAATCTGAACTGAAGTTCATTAAAGCAAAGAAGAGCTACCAAGACCACAATCAAACCACTGAACGTTTATTTTGGTCCACTGTCAGACCCAGTAAGTGCTGCTGATCTTTTATTTCAAGAACAGATAAGCAGCACAGGTTAGTGGTCCCTGCAAGGCTGCTGGAGAGTCCATTCCACTGTTGCCAGGCTAATGAGATGTTTATTAATGACCCCTAATGAGATGTTTATTAATGACATCACAGCTCAATCCAGCCCCAAGATATGAAGTGCTTAGCTTCTTTCACCCTTAAGCCACAGAATTACAAGTTGGGGGTAGGAAAGAGACCACTGGGAAGTAGAGGGGGCAAGATTTGGAGGTCATAAAGCTCCTCTAAAAGTGCTGCATTCCTTTGCAGACAGCTGAGTTATGGATGAAGTCACAGACTCTCCTCAAGTGCCCAGCAGGCAGCAAAGGGCTGTGGATGGACTGGATGCTCACACAAAACAGATCTGTAACAGGGTAAAGGGAACCAGAACACAGAATTGGACAGAAGGGAGGATTCCAGGCCAGCAGCCGCACCCATAACGCATGCAGCGAAGAGCAAATCCTCCCCAGTGCTGTTCCAAGGTTTTCACTTGTGTAACTGCACAAGGGGACTAGAAGTGATCCAAAAAGGAAATTCATCTTAAGACCCACTGATGCAGAGAGATCCTCACACCATTCCGCAGTCCCTGTGCCATACGACAACATGCATTTAACACACCAAGGCAGAAGTTACTGGATAAAGCCCACTTCCCTGCACCCCCTCCCCAGACAGGGCTGACAAATCCTCCTGCCAACAGCCCTGGACATGACACACCCTGCAGCCTGTGCTGGGCACCCCAAAGCGCTTTGCTTCTCTATTATACTCTGCTCCATCAGCTAATGTGACAGTGAGCCACATTCAGGTCACATTCTTTTATGAAATGCCATTTCCTTTATGAAATCCCTTCCAAAACACTTCTCACCCCTTCGCTTTCCTGCAAAAATTCATCAGGTATCACATCCCACCACCTTCTTCCCCCAAAATGACCATGTCAGCTGCAGATATGGAATAAGAGAGATTAAATCACTGCAAAACACGTTCTGATAAGAAAATCCCTGACACACAGACCCACAACCCTGCTCCGTCTGCTCTGCTCACAGTTGTTACTCTAAAAAGCACAAAAGGCTGCTAGAAGCAGCACAAAAATCCATGCTGGGTGTTTAAACCCGACAGCTGAAATAGCTGCCAGCAATACTGCAAAACACAGATAAAATAAATAAAAAGCCTAAGAAAAATGGTCAATAGCTTCAACGTTAAAACTCAAGTGTCCAAGGGTACAGCTACCCCGTTCTACTTACCACCTTGACCACCTTCCACTTTTGCTGTCTCACTGAGCTAATAAATCATCAGAATTAACTGGATCTGCAGGGGCTCTCCAGAGCTAGACAGCAGCATTTCACTCAAGGAAAACAATGTGGACAAGCAGTGCTAAGGCAAAACACGAGATCTTTTATGGAATTAAGTGCGAATCTGCATCCAGAGACCCTCCCAGAAGTGCTGATTCCCTCAGGAATGCCTGAAGAGCTGTAAACTCATGAGACAACAAAAAGAAGATAAACTGAAGAAGGTAACCCACCTGCATGAAGCGCGACCTCCCATTGCTAGAGATATCACTGAAGACAGCTCAATGGTTTTCGAAAAAGCCATTAAATGCCAGCTCCCACCCTGTTCAGGAAGTGAGGAGACATGGAGGGCAGGTGGAGGGGCCGGTTCTTCTCAAAGGCAGCAGAGCTTTGTGAAGGGTGAGGGAGAAGAGGGTTTTTACTCCTCCACCACCCAGCTGCAGCTGCACTGCACTGCATTGCAGGTACAGGGCCTGGCAGCAGGGCTGGGGCTGCTCTCAGCTCATCCTCCTGCAAATTCAGTCAGGGGGGAGCAGAGTCATCTCACCCTCTTTATGTTTACCTGCCTCAATCTTCCTTCTAATGAAATTAGAAATTCAGTTCAGATACTCTGTTTCATCTTCCTGAACAAGCCGGTTTTATTTGCCTATTCAATTCCTCTGGATTCAAAGCTGGGGTGAAGACAAGGATGCTGGTAACTGCCAACAGTCCAACCCTTCTGAGACAGAAACGCCAGGGTTTTCAAAGGGAGAAAAAAAAAATGGTTTTTCTCAAGTAATTCTGAACCTCTCCATCCAGAGTTACAAGAAAAACTTAGCCTTTGCACCTAAAGCAACCAAAAAAATGCAGCAGAGTCAAATCTTTAAAAGGTGAACTGAGCAATTTTCACAGGAGCAGCCACTTAACACCAGCCTCTGACGAGGTGGAAGAATTTACCAGCCATTTCCTGTGCCTGTTTATCCTGCTGGTTTATGTAAGCAATGGGGGAAACAAGTCAGCAACAACATGACGTGGCAAGTAATAATTTAGAGACCTTTTGCGCTCCCCAAGACTGTTCATTGGGGACAGATGCACTGAAGCTGCCTCCTCAGGTCTCAACCAAGAGATCCAAAGAAAATTAGATCCATCTGATTTTGTATCTCAAATACTTTCACCTTGAAACCTCACTGAACATCCTTTTAACAGTCTAACCAATCTTTTTCTTATTAGAAGAGGTGCTAACAACATGCAAAATTGTTCATTGTAGAAGAGGTTTTGCTCTGTGTTGATGTGGTATTTCACCCCACAGCCCTGCTCACCTCTGCCATGCACAGCAGGGACAGTTATTGCAGGAACTACAGTTTCAGTCACTCCCTTGGTCCTTACAAAAGTTGCTAGAAAATTACACAAAGGTCTGGGTTGGAAGGGAGCTCAGAGATGACCCAGAGCCATGGGCAGTGGACACCTCTCACCACACCAGGGTGCCCAGAGCCCCATCCAACCTGCCCTTGGACACTGCCAGGGATGGAATAGCCACAACCTCCCTGGGTAACCTGTTTCACAGCCTCAGCACCCTCCCATGGAGGGATTTCTGCCTCAGAACTCATCTCAATCTCCCCTCTTTCAGTCTGAGTTCATCTTCCTTGTTCCAGCACCAGAGTCCCTCAATAAAAGCCCCTCTTCAAAAAGAGAGGCTTTTCAAAGAGTTTGGAAAAATCCACTGTGGAGTGCTCTCGCCAGCTTCCCCTAAAATCACTTCTCTGGTCACATGCTACAATCCCAGTACAAAACTGATGAAGAAGCCTCTATCACACAATGTATGCTCTTACGATTTGCACTGATGTAGCTGAGATGGGGACCTCAGTCCTGCTGTTAGGACAGACACAGTAGTGCCAAGCCATGTCCCTCATGCTGAAAGGCTGCACTACTGCTGAGCCACTCCACTGTGCTCAATACATCCAGCGACTGGATCTAGGTGATCTTGCTGTGATGGAGGGGGACTGGACTAGATGATCTGTCAATATCCCTTCCAATCCCTAATGGTCTGTGATTCTGTGAGCCAGCTGAACCATTACAGCAGCCACATCTCCAACAAAACTGGCTTCTCCAGTCAGGAACTTAAGGAACAAAATGTTTGGAAAGGTGTTTAGCTCTTCTACTGAAGTGCATTAAGACTGACTTCTTCCAAACTCTGTTATACAGGAAATAAGGGTTTTCCTTTACCCCCAAAGCAGCCCAAACACTCTGCGCCTACCCCCTTTCAGCAAAGTGGGCAGCACATAATTAACCCACACTGCTTTTGTAACTTCTATCAGCTGCACAAATCAGTGCTACCAAAACAGATGCTCTCCCTCCTCCTCACCCCAGTTTGCTGTTCCTCTGACACCTACAGGGATAAGGCCCATCTAAAGGAAATTGCTTTCCTAAATGATTTTTAAGCTGCCTGCAGCACAATCTTTCTGAAGGCTGTCACTGCTCATTTGTGAGTTCAAGTGACACATTAAAACATCCTCAAACAGGATTCAATTTGGTGAACACACGACTGCTGATGAATCCAGCTAATAGCATAGGAGCCACAGATAAACGCGCTGTAACACACCCTGGGACTCTTCCTGAAGGAAGCAACAGGCAGGCAGTGAGTTTCCAGGGCAGGACACCCATTGCAGCCAGACCTCACTTCACAGGCCATGAAGGATTTTCCTTTAGAGGAAAAAAAAAAAAGCAGCTCCATCTGGTATGCTGAAAAACTAGGATATAAAACTTCTCTCTTGTTTTCACAGCCGGGCCTCAGACAAGGTCTCTTTAAGGGAAGTCTGCCTGCCAGGCTGCATCTCGTTCCTGCTGCTCCTTCCCCTGCCTGTAATTTCACCATCATGTTAAGACACATCCAGTCAGAACAGCTTCTGGTGCCAGCCTCCAGTGCCCTTATGTGCAGATCCTTATATTTGATAAATATTAAGACTGAAACTTTCATATGAATTCAAGACCAAAATAACAAAAGTGTTTTCCTGCTTAGTGCGCTCTTTACCTTTTTGCTCAGGAAAGTTTCCAGCAGTTGTAGGATTGTAAATCACAGATCACAGGGAATTTATGAGTCTCCAATCATCGTTATTACTGCAATTCATACACTCTCACATCCCTGCTTTTCTAAATAAATTACAGAATAGAATCACTGAAGTTGGAAGAGACGTCCAAGCTCACTCAGTCCAACCATCACTCCAACCCCACCCTGACCACTAAACTCTGTTCCCCAGGGCCACAGCTACTTGCTGTTTGAACCCCTCCAGGGACAGTGACTCCTCCCACTCCCTGGGCAGTCGGTTCCAAACCCTGACCACTCTGGGAGGGAAGAGATTTCTCCTGATGTCCAAACTAACCCTCCCATGGCATCACTTGTGGCAAAAAGAACCAAATAAAGAACCAGTGTGACAGATCCACACCACTGCCTGCCATTCCAGAGCTCCAGAGGAGTAGAGATGGTCTAACATTTACTTTAGAGCTCAAAGGCACCAAGTCTGGTCAGCGGCTCTGTGGGAGTTCAGTCTGAAGGACTAACAAACCTCCCATGAGAACAGAGCTGATGCCCAAACAACAGAGGCAATCCAGTTTCCTGCTCCCCAGTCCCACTCCCCGACACCAGCACTAAAAAGAGTTGCTTGTGGAACTGTCTGCTATTCCAGCTATTACAAACCACGGGGCTTCCATGGAAACCAACAGATGCAGTCATGTCCTGTCTTAGTCTGACAATAACTTCTCTAGTTGAATGAAAAAATCCTGTAGGTGCTGCACTGAGTCTACCTTCAACTTCCATTCAAAATACAAAAGACACAGCCCTGGTACTCATCATGAAAGACAAGTGAGGAAAACAGAACTCAGGACCCTGAAGTTTTAAATAAGGGAGCTGAAAAAGAACCTGCAAGGGTTGTCATAACTTCAGGGCAACTCAAGGACAGCAAGGAAGTGTTAAAAACAGAAACAAACTGGAAAGTATCAGACTATACTAGGAATTTTCTGCTCCCCAGACTGTATAGGTGGAAAAGTTACTGGCTTACTCATCTCTCTGCAACACAGATGAAAAAAAGCCCCATTATTTTACTGGCATTAGAGTTTAACAGTCACAAGTGCCTGATTCCATTACAAACTGCCAGAGCTATTGGTAAAGTACATCTATATTTGTAATTTAGCTCGGATGGAAGCTTGGATTTTCAAACAGAAGCACAGTTTTGATGTAAATACCAGATCTTCCTCATGTATTGGCCTTTCACTCACAGCACAGCAGTCTCATGGCAGAGGAAATTAGTCTCTTGCAAACAAAGCTCCAGCATCACTTCAGCCAGGAACTGTTCTGTCCACTGTTGAGCCAACTCAGAACATCATTCTCCTCCAAACAGCATGTGGAGCCTTCAAAAACATCACATTTGTCATCTCCTGACAGCCTGCACCGCTTCCTGAGCGGAGCCTGCTTGACTGCTCCACTGCATGGCCTGGTCTGTACTACAGGATCTGCACAGCAAGGAGCAGCCACCTCGTGGTGGATGAAAAACTGAACCATTAAGACACCCATGGCTCCATCCTCCTCCTGAGGTTATGGACATCCCCATCCAGCACAGCTCACTGACCAGCACCATACAAGAACTCTGCATCCAGTTCCCTCAGAGTCACCAAGGGGAAGCAGCACAAGAGCTGCACTTAGGAAAGCACTGTGCAGCTCACTCATTTTCCTAAAGATGAGGGGAAACACACCCACACATCTGCCAATGCTGAACACCACAGACATCAATAACTGCTTCCAAGAACTGCAAAAACCTTTTGCATTTTGACTAATCAAGCAGAAGTAACTCCCTGAATGTCCCTCACCAGACAGAGCTGTGTTTACAGTCTAAGTTATTAAAGGTTGGGTAACATAAAGCTTGTAAATCTACGGGCTCCTTTTTTGAAGACAGTGATTTTTTTTTGGTAGTGCTTTTTGGGAATCAACTGACTGCTAGTGCCTGGGATGTTCACACCTCGTGAAATGATAAAATTAATACAGTACACACTTCACAGAGAGCTATCTGCAAAGCTCTTGGCAGCAGCACGCACTGCAGTAGCCTACATACCACCTTCCCCATGTTTTATCAGCAACGTAAGCTCTGACGTGTGGATCTCCTGACACACTCTTGATACTGAGGAAAAGGCCAAAGAGAAGTTTTCCTCTCACTTTCTAAAAATAATATAGATTAAAGCAATTTCAATTCTAATTCCATGCCTTTGTGGTGGAGATGACTTGAGATAAACTGAAATCAAACTGCACTCAAGGCCTCGAAGCAACCCAGAAACAACCAACAGGAGATCTCAGCATCTGGACTTGCTTGTACTCCTCTCAAGGCACTCAGCTGTCCCCCTGCCTGTCCTTTCTCCTCTTTAATATTCAATGAAGGGGCAGCTGAGCAAAGATACAGAGCCACAACATTCATCCAGCTTCACAATGGCAGCCACAGGACTGACAAGCAGGCAGGCAGGCAGAAGTTTCTTAAGACTTAAGAAAACTGGTTCAGTGATCCTTCCAGATTAGCAACAGATTTGGGGTAGTTTTACTGGAGAGATGTTGCAGGTATCTCACCTCTGCAGCACCAAGAAACCATCTCTTTCTACAGAAGAAAGTGCTTGCTAAAAAAAGCACTCCTTCACTGATACAAGACTTTAAGGTCAGGAAGGACAGGAAGAAACAGAAATATCCTGAATTTATGGAAATTTGAGAACCTGGCTGACCAGGAAAATTGTGTAAAATGAACCACCATCAGTATTTACAGGGGTTCTCTGTAAATAACCAGCTTAGGCTGGTCTTGTCTGAACCTAAACAGCAGCAGTTTTAACTACAGAATGATAACAAAACAGTAACTCTCTAGCTCTGTGCTATGCACAGCCCGTTTTGATTACTTTAACCTTTTCAAGTGTTTCTTTTTTTCCTGTTTTCAACCAGATTGGATTGATAGTGAAACATAAAGCAGGTGCAGTTCATTTCTAAAGAGAGGGAGGTATTTTGAACAGCTTTAAATCTCGTCAGCACATTCTCTGCATTTTTATACTCTCCCATAATGGGATAATTCCTAACACTTACCAACCATAACCTTTTAAAATTAGTTGTTTCATGCTTTTTGCTGCCCTCATACAGAAGAATAATCTACGTGTGTGTGATCTAACCAGCTATCATGGAACATCAGATGTTCAAAGGACATTCTGTGCGGTTTCAAGTTTAGATTTGATGGAAAATGTCTTGTAAGAACCCACTTAAGCTTATTTTGGATGATTTAATTAGAGCAGCTTTGTGTTTAAATAGCATAAATGTTGTGAAATTGCCTCTAAAGTTAGTGTGACACCAGGTTCTTTTTGTTGTGCAACACAAAGCATAAAGTACACACAAGTTCCTTTAATTTCTGAAGCAGGATCCAATAAATCCACGGTTGCAAAAAACAGTCGGAGGGTGTAGCTTCAGAAGATAAACAAAGCATTTTACAGTTCCCCATGGAAATCAAAGTTGGCAGTGAACAGTCAACCAGTAGTGCAGTTCACCCGATCAGGCTACATGGTTAAAAAGGACTTAAAACCAAACCAAAACAGGTCAGCCCTGAAAGTCACTATTCAGCAACCTCAGAATTTAAACAGAAATCACACAAAGATTAGTTTTTCTAACTGTGGGCTACCAGCAGAGTAACTATTGTTTGTCTGCAGGTCAACAAGAAAAACACAAGTAATCACAGAACATTAGGGATTGGAAGGGACCCTGAAAGATCATCCAGTCCAATCCCCCAACCACAGCAGGAACCCCTAGATCAAGTCACACAGGAACACGACCAGGTGGGTTTTAAATGTCTCCAGAGAAGGAGACTCCACAACTCCCCTGGGCAGCCCCTTCCACGGCTCTCTCACCCTCACTGGGAAGAAGTTCCTTCTCAGATTGATGTGGAACCTCCTCTGTTCCAGCTCACACCAATTGCCCCTTGTCCTATCACTGGGTGCCCCTGAACAGAGCCTGGCTCCATCCTCTTGACACCCACCCTTTCCATATTGATCAACATTCATGGAGTCACCCCTCAGTCTCCCTTTTTCCCAAGCTCAAGAGATCCAGCTCCCTCAGCCTTTCCTCATCAGGGAGATGCTCCACTCCATCATCTTTGTGGTTCTGTGCTGGACTCTCAAGCAGTTCTGTGTCCTTCTTAGACTGAGAACGGGTATAGGATGGAACATAGGATTATTCAATCAGCAGTTAGAGGACAGATAACACTATAGAGAGTTTGTTCTTCAAAAATCATCCTAATGCTGCCTTCAAGAATGCCAGAAATATGTACAAAATACTGCAGAAACCTGATGAACATTGGCCAGGGAGTTGTTCATCCTCTTCAGAAGCTCCATCTCAATGCAACTGAATCATAGAACTGGTTGGAAATGACTCTCAAGACCATCAAGTGCAACCATTAAACCAACTATCCCAAGGCCACTACCAAACAACAGTCCTCAGCTCCATGTTTACACAACCTCTAAACACATCCACAGAAGGTGATTCAGCCCTCTCCTTGGACAGCCTGTGCCTGATGATCCTACCCTTTCCATTAAGTTTTTTCTGATGTCCAATCTAAACCTCCTCTGGTACAACTTGAGGCCGTTACCTTTTGTCCTATTGCTTGTTACTTATGAAAAGAGTCCAACTCCCACTCTCTCTCCACCCTCCTTTCTGCAGCTGCAGATAGCAGTAAGATCTTCTCTCAGCCTCTTTTTCTCCAGACTAACCAGCCCTAGTTCTCTCAGCTGCTCCTTACAAGGTTTGTTCCCTAAACCATTCCCTAACCTTGTTGCCCTTCTCTGGACCCACTAAAGCACCTCAATTTCCTTCTTGCACTGAGGTACCCAAACTTGGGTCAGGGTCAACACTCAAGATGTTGCCTCAGCAGAGCCCAGTAACCACCTCCCTGCAGCTGGCCACACCATGGCTGGCAGAAACCAACATCTTTGCTACAGACAACCAGGAAATTTTGCTTAAATCCCTGTGATTTATCTGAGGAAATGACTAAGAAAGCCTTACTCCAGGTCTAAAGAAAAACCCCTCCAAGGCCTTAATCAGTGAATACCTTTGGTTCCTCGAGTTTTGTACAGCAAATACAAAACCTCCTGAGGGACCAGAGATTTTACACAAATAACAAGCATTTTACTAAGCAACCAGAATCAGCTCTAGGTTCGGTAGAAAGGAACTCCCGAGCAGCACTGAACACAGGCTGGGGAGAGCTATTGTTTAGTATTTACCAAGAATTTTTTCATGTCTTTGCCTGCAGCCAACAACTCACCACATCTAAAGGGCTGTGCAATTCCTGCGGTAGGAGAGAAGCCACACGAGAGCATCAAAGCTACAGGAAGAAGTAAAGAGCAGGGCAGAGCCTTCTGAGGGCAGGATTTGAATGATTTTTTTTAAAAAGCAACGGTGGAGGGGAGAAGGTAAAAAGAGCCCGAAGGAGCTGCTTTGTAAGGGAGCTCTGGAGTGTTCAGAAAGGAGGGGAGCAAACGCAGAACTCCCACTGGGATGAGGGAAGAGCCCGCATGGATCAGACACAGACAGAGCTCTACGGTCCAGTTTTGGTACACAGGGAGAACTGAGATCTCTAGAACCAGGAGCCCAGGGACCAGGGCCTCCCGACCCCACAGTCGCAGCTCTATCCCCTCACCCACCGCCTGCCGACAGCACCGCCGAGGCCCAGCCCTGGCTGGGGGAAGGGGTGGGGTGGCAGGACGCTCAAAACCCGCCGCCTGGGGCCAGCAGCAGCGCCGCGGGCCGAACCCTCAATTAACGGCGCCTTAACGACCCGCCGGTAACAAAGCGGCGTCGGCTGAGGGGAGAACGGAGGGGTGGGCAGCATAGAGGTGGGGGGCGTACCCCACACTTACTTCCTCTGGGCCTTGTCCTTCTTGGCCTTGGTCCTCTTCTTCCGGGCCTGCAGCGCCAGCACTGAGAGGGGGAAGAACGGCACAAGGGGGTGAGGGCCGGCGGGAGAGGAGATGGGTTGGAGGGCACCGCCCTGACGGGAGGGCGTCGGAGGCTGAGGAGGAGGACGGGGAGGGGGGATCTCGGCGAGGATGCCCGGAGCAGCTGCAGGGACGGCGGCGACAGGAGCGGGCTCGGTAGCAGCGGGGATGCTCCCGGCTCAGGAGGCGGCCAAGATCTACCACACCAACTACGTGCGGAACTCGCGGGCCATCGGCGTGCTCTGGGCCATCTTCACCATCTGCTTTGCCATCGTCAACGTGGTGTGCTTCATCCAACCCTACTGGATTGGGGACGGCGTGGACACCCCTCAGGCGGGCTACTTCGGGCTCTTCCACTACTGCATCGGCAACGGCTTCAGCCGGGAACTCACCTGCCGGGGCAGCTTCACTGACTTCTCCAGCCTGCCCTCAGGAGCCTTCAAAGCCGCTTCCTTCTTCATCGGGCTCTCGATGATGCTCATCATCGCCTGCATCGTCTGCTTCATCCTCTTCTTCTTCTGCAACACAGCCACCGTCTACAAGATCTGTGCCTGGATGCAGCTGACCTCGGGTGAGTACGAGTACCAGCTCCGGTGCGGTGGGCTTCCCGCGCCGCCCCGCCCGGCTCAGCCCGGCCCTGCCCCGCGGAGGGCACCGGCAGCTGTGGGAAAACTTGCGGCACCGGAGGCTGCCCGGGCCGTGCGGGTTGTGTGGGGTGGGGAGCGGCGGGCCCGGAGTGCCCCGGCGGGGCAGGCTGGGTGGGTGGACGGTGACGCTGCTCTGAGAGAGCAGCAGCATCGCAGAGCGGTGCCAGTGCCTGTCCCACGGCCCTGCTGGGCACCGGGCGGGAGCTGAGGTCAGGCTTAGCGCCAAGCCCCTCATTACTGCCCCGAGGAGAAATTGTCATGTTTCAGCCTGAGAACCGACCTGTGAGCATCAAACAGCCCCAGGGAAGGGGCTGGTGAGCAGTGGCAGCCCCAGGCTGCCCTCCAGCTCTTGGTCTGTTGCTAAAGGTCAGGTGAAGATGGCAGTGGGGGCCGTGGGGATGCTTCAAGCAAGCGACGGTGGGTGAAGGCAACTGCCATCCTGTTGAAGGTTGAGCCTGACCCTAGGTGTACTCCTGGTCAAGGCAAAGCCCACTTGGATTCAATGGGAGCGGATAGTGGGGTCTTTCTGGCGAACTGGAAGGGCAGCTGAGGTCATTGGATATTACATGCATGAGTTTGGGCTGGGGTCTGTTTCCCCTGGTCATAAGGTTTATTTTGTCTGTGTGTTAAGTGTGCCAAGAAGAAAAACAATAGTTGTAGTTGCTAGTTTTGACTCAGAAGGTCTCCGGACTTCATTTGACTTTCCCCATCACAGCCAGTGTCTCCCTAGGGAAAGCATATGACAAGAAAGGAGAACACCAGGATATCCCTGTTTACATTTCCAATACAGCATTCCCTCTGAGTTAGCAGAGAACTGGTGATTTGTGTGCAGCTGGGAGACAGAAGGAGAAAAGAATGGTCTGTGGAGAGAGTGATAAAATCAGTTCTAGTGTTCTTCTCTAATTTGGAAAAAGTCTAAAATCAAAGCATGCCTTCTGCACATCCTCCCAGTAAAACCCTGAAAATGAGAAGTTTTGGATTTGCAGGAGTAAGCTTTAGGAAAACAGAGCAAAATGAGCTCACAATCACTTTTCAGTCCCCTTAATTGACCTACATTCATTTTGATTTCCGAGCAATAATTAATCTGAGTTGTTTGCTGAGCAGCTTCAGCATTATTCAGTTTGCCACCTAGTCTAGGCAACTTAGTGGAAATTTCTGGTTTGTAAGAAGCAGCTTTAACCATTTATCTCCATGATGCTGATTTAATGTGTGATTTATATTATTTTTATACTGTTCCCGTCACTTAAGTGTCAGTATGGTTTCTTGCTTTTTCACTTGAGGAGTGATCAGTGGTCACTTGAGGTTGGCAGATTTCTTCCTGATTCTATTGAGAATAGCTTTGTGTTCATCATGACCAAATTTGGAATCCTCTGATGCTGGTGGCTACTTTGTCTGTTCAGTAATACACATTCTGATATGATATTATTAATTGTACACAGTCATGTCACTTGGCTTCAGACAGAGCAAACTGTTTCCTCTTTAAACCACTGACATCTACTCTTCTCCATTAAGGACTTTTGGGTTTGGCTGTCCTCTTGCCTTATGGCTCTGGTGGTAAAAGGTGGCGTGAATATTCACTGGTTTGGTGCATCCTCAGATTGTTTTGTTCATGTCTAGTATCCCAGGACAGCAGAATTTCCAAATCCCTTACTCTTTCCAACATGAGAGACAACGGTATCTTTTTATATGGTTTCCATGCCAAAGGAAGCTAGTACAAGGTAGGTAAAAATGAATCAGATTCCTTTACAGCATTTCTGCACAGGTGAATAATAATAATGTTTAGAAACCACTGCATGCAGCTTATCTACAGAAGCCTGGACAGTCTGTACCATGATGCACGTGCACAGGTGTGACACTGAAGCACGTTTTCAGGCAAAATAACACAGAATTTTTGACACCTCCAGAGCTGGTGGATGCACTGTTGGCATTAAAAGTCAACAAAAATTGCTTTTCATGATCATCAGAATCACTTTTCAGACTGCTTACCTCCAAAATTAAACTAATAGAGGAATATATGTATAACCAAGTAGTTATTTGCCAGCTTTCCTTGTTTGTACATGAATGCCCTGAAAAAACTGGAACCATGTTGAGTGCTGAAAGAGCCTGACTTTGTTGGTTGCTGAATGTTGTACTTGAATTCAACATCTATTTGATTGTTCATTTCTGTATTACCTAAAAAAAATTTCCTCAGAGGGAGATAAAACTATCAGAAAATCTATATTCGTTCAGGTTGCATCCTTTGAAGAAGAAAAGTAGTAGTGGTGGCACAGAAGAAAAGCTTAGGATAAAATGTGTAGAACAGGAATGTAACTTCTAATAGATGTTCTATGAGCTGTGTGCCATACCTCTGTTATTATGTTACTGTCGTGAGGGTATAAGTAATAGCCAATAATAAGCTTAAGATGCTTACCTCACAGGTAACAATATAGTAATATCATCTATACGTGCACATAGTTCTGTGTAGTACAGGAACAAAATTGAACCTGACGCAGTAAAATAAATGTGAGTATAGGTTTGATGCTGCTTGCTATAATGTGCCTTAGTAGTGTTAGCATTCAGTTAGGCCATGTAATAATAATAATAATTAAAATTGATGTAATTCAAATCTCGATAGAAGCACTTCTTGATGTGCCATCATGCTTGATTTAGGATTGCAAATAAAAGCTTAGGAACTGGTATCTTTAAAAAAAAGATTTTGATCACATTCTGTCCTGCATTAGTCATTACAAATTCTCAGCACGATATAGCTCATGTTTTGAAGAGGTGTTTTTTAAATAAGGACAAGACTAACTGTATCTTGGACATGCATTTTCAATCCTCGTTGCTCTCTCATCATGTCTATGACATAATTAAGCAGAGAAAATCTATGAAAAAAGTCTATTTCTTTTGTGTACGTAAGGACAACAGACATTGGACTCCTGTGTGATTTTGCCATGGCTTAGACTGCTTTGCTTGCTCGTATCAGGAAACATTTGCTACCTTGAAAGCCAGTGTTGGTGGCTTTGTCTTCCACACCTTTAGCCCTTCTGCAATTTCTGCTTAATAAGTTATATGAACAAACACTTGCACCTACATGTACTTAATTGGAATAGCTGTATGAACAGAAACACTTAGTGAAAGCATTCGAAATGAGGTGTTATTGCTCTTTGCTACATCGTAAACATTTTGTCCTTTTTTTTTTTCTTTGCTAGGATGTTGCAAGTTACAGGAAAAAGAAAAGTAGAGAAAGGGTAGGAAAGGCTTAGAAGTGTCCCATGGACAAGTAGAGGAAACCAATATGTCTGTTTTTCAGAAGATACCTAAGCCTGTATGCAATAGTAGGACAACTGAGCAAAACTACATAAAACCTTTGTACTTTGCCAAACCACGAGCCCATCTACTCTGGTAATCTCTGACAGTGGTCTGTAATATGAGCGCACAAAAACATCAGAGCAGTGAAAGCTCATTTTGCTCTCTCTGTCCTCTCAGTGCAGTCTGTCCTCCTGTTCAGGGTTTTCCTGACCTAAGTCTTTGCATTTAAAACTCTTACTGGAATTTCTCTTTCTTTGACTTGGGTCACTTTGTGAACCTGTATGAACTTTTAGTGTTTACAGTGCCCCAGAGCAAGTTGTTCCAGAGCTTAGTGCTTGTTCTGTCAAGATTCAAATTTTTCTGTGTGTTTTAAGCTTTGTACCTGCCCATTTCATTTGATTCCTCCAGGTCATGTATTAGAAGAGGCTGTGAACATGTGATACCCAGACACCTTCCCTGTGATGATGCTTTAATGTGTCCCCTCAGTTACCTCTTATTTGAGACCTGATGAGTCTTTGGTTCTCAGTCATTCCTTAGTTGTTAGGTTGTAACAACTCTGTGATCTTCCCTGCTGCCCTGCCCGCAGCCATTTCCAGTCTTTAAGAGGCAGTGGCACCAGAACTACAAACCAACCAGCCATTTATACAGTGGCATGATAATATTCTCTCTTTCATTCTTTATTCCTTTCCCAGTAATTTCCAATACTCAGTTTTTCACTGTTAGTGAACAGTGGACTGATGTTTTTGCAGAACTACCTATTATAACCCCAAGATCTCAGTCATGAAGTGGTAATAGTCACCTTGGAGCATGTCATTTTGTGTAGTTACTTTTTTTCCCCTCACAGAAAGGACTTCATATTTGTTTATCTACATTGACTTTAATTTGCCTTTTTATTGCCTAGTAACTTGGTATTGTAAAGTCTTTCTTCATAGTCAGCCCTTATCTGAGCTACCCTGAATGAATGTCAGCAGCTAAGTTTGTCACCTCACCATTTACTGTGTTTTCCAGTTCATTTATAAATAAGCGAGCAGCTCTCAGGTTCCAGCATAGATCCCTGCAGGACTCCATCACTGACCTCTCTTGACTTGGAAAATTGACTGTATTCTCCTACCATCTGTTTCTAATTATTTATCCTTGCAAGGACATTTATTTTTATCCACTGGGAGTTGAGTTTTTTTAGGACTTATGAATGACAGATTTATCAAATTGCTTTTGGAAATCTGAGTGGACTTTGTTATGAAAATGTCTGTGGTACACACTGGGTTTTACTTCCTTGGGGAACTCTAGTAGTTTTGTGAAAAATAAAATAGGTGTGTCGGTCCTACCTTCCTCACATCCTGTCATCACACAGATGTGCCCAATTGGTGCACATGCTGACGTGCTCTGTTGTCTTCTATAATTCCTACTGATTTGTATGGTGCTCTTGTCAGTCTTCCTGTGGTTTCCCGGATTTTCCCTAGACCTGTTTTAAACTCCTTTTAAAAACTGGTTTCATATTGCCCATTTGCCTGCTCATGGAGCCAAAGCAACCATAAGTGAGGTTATTACGTGTCACATTTAAGTGTTCATTTAAAATGGAATTGTTTCAGAATGAAAAGGTGAAATTCTTCATTGCAGCCATGTTGTTATTTGCCTTTATACTTGAAATAGGTCTGCAGGACCAGGTAACTTATATAAGAGTCTTAAAAGCTTGACCTTGGTGCTCACAGAGCCTTTGTTACTGCTTCTGTCAGATTTTGGTGTAGGGGTAGATTCCAGAAGTATGAAACAAAAACAACCTCAGCTGTGCACCAGTGTTTGGCCTGGGTGTCTAGTAGAATCAGACAAGGATTTTGCTGATAGCATCAGTGTTCTCAACAATTAAATGGGAGGGTAATATACATTATCATTGCTGAGCTTTGCAGGTAGCACAAAAATTATTTGTTTAACAAGGAAAGCTAATACCATAGACTGATTTGGATGTCATAATAACCTAATTTTGCTTCAACAGCCTGTATTTTAATACACCGAGTGCAGTGGGAGACTTCTGGGGATCAAAATGTAGGAGGCATCCTACTGATGGGAGAATTATGGAAATTAAGTGTTATGGAAAACAATTACTTACAAGAGAAATTAGAGTCTGTGGTAGATGGGGGTGTGAGTGCTCACTGCAGTGCTGCACTTAAGTCTAATGTGGTCCCTAAATGTGTACACAAAATTGGGAGTGCCACTGCCCACAGCAGTTCCTCTGCCTGCTCTGTCCGGGTCAAACATCTATCAAGACTCTCTTCCAAATATAATGCAGAAAGGATTGCAGAACCGATTGTTAAAAATGAAAGAAAAGCTGAAAGGATGAATTTTCTTGCTATTCGAAAGAAGATTAAAAATTGACAGATTATGGAGTATGAGAACCTGCAGGGGGAGATTCCAAGTCATGCAGTGCTTCTTAACTTGACAGATACTGTGTTTTGAAGCAGAAGTTACACAAATTTGGATTAGCCATGAGCTATATACATTTGTTCCCTTGTTAAGTTTCACTTGTTGATTATCTTCATAGTGGTTTCCTCACACTTCATGTGAAGTCTTTAGGTAAGATTGAGTGCCTCTTTCTAAGAGGCATGGCCTAATTCACCAGAAACAAAGGTCTTTAACCAGCACTGCTGCAGGCTTTTGTTCTGACCATGTACCCCAGCTGTAAAGCAAGTGACACACAGGAAGCCCAAGGGAGAAGGAGGCAAGTCCAGGAACATGGAACACTCAACAAGCCCCACCTACAGGGTGAGGTGACTCTGGTTATTTAGTGGTCTATGGGCAGCAGTGCAATTTGGACCTTTGTGGAGAAAATTCTGTGGACTCAAGGATGCTGAGGGCTCTGACCATAGTAAAATGGCAATTGCCTCTGTGTCTTGGGGACATGGATTGTGTGGGCAAGCAGGGAAAGAGCTGAATGCTCTGCTTGCCATCAGACAGACTGTCTCATCGAACCTCTAAGGACATTTAACTCACCCAGGTGTGGTGCATGTGCATCCTCTTCCCAGAGGAGAAATGCTGCCAGCACAACTATCTGTCTGTTCAGCTCTAGCAGAAAATTTCCCATTTGACTTAATGGAGATCCCCAGGATCTTCCTGATCCTTGGACTAGGAGTGCCCCGTGGCAGCTTCCATTTTGCTGCTGTCACTCCAGCTGTGATAAGCATCACCATCCTGCCTTGGGAAGTGCTCATGACCTAATGTGCGTAAGAAGGTTATCTGGGTAGATTGGGAAGATGAAGAACTGAAGGTTTTATTGGAAGGTTGTAGGCGAAATGGGTGATGAGACTGTGCAGCCTTTACAGTCTCATTAATTTGCTCAAACTAAACATTTTAATGTATTTAATGATTTGGCTGTAAAAATTAAGGTAAAAAGTGTATCCTGTGAACAGCAGAAGTGATGGAGGAATGCTGTGCTCCAGCATCCCCTCTCCAATTAATTTATTTCCCTGAACACCCCTGTGCCCATAATACCAAAAGTTGCTTCCTGCATCCTGTCATCTCTGCCTCCAGTAGCTAAACTCTCCGATTGCTCACAGGATCTTTATCTGTATAGCCGACAAAGACACAGCGTGTGTTATAGCTGGCACAAAGCTATTTCTGTGTTGATTTGATGCCTTCAAGTCACAGCCTAGATTGATAAAAGGACAAATTGTCCCTGTCTTTCCACTGGCGGGAATTTGGGATCCTTTCTGCTCTGCCCAGGAGCTAGCTTTTCACAGAACTTGAAGTTTTGTGTATTGGAGGTTTGTAGCACCAGTCAGATTTGGTCATCAGGCTCAAAATCACACAGCCACATCAGCCTTGGTCCCAGAGGAAAGCTGGCTAAAATGTACTGTGCTAGAAGTGTATATCATTTATTTGTGTGAGTGATTTGAGATTTTGAAAGAAAAACTTGGTTTTGAAGTATAAAGGTGTTTTGGGAATGGAGAAGAGATACTTCGTTTTGTTTGGGAGTGTAATAAAAATTTCAGCATCTTATAACTCTCCCAATTGCCTTTTATGAACAACCAGGGATGTGGTCCACTGTTTGAAAAACAGTAAGATAACAGAATTCTAGGATGTAAAAGGAAAGGCGTGAAGTTATCCAGACAACTTGAGGACAAATTCCATCCCACTGGAAAAAAAAATAATATATATACATAGGAGAGGAGAAAGAAACAGGGAGAGAATTGTAAAAAGGAGGCTATCACGTATTGAAATATTGGGAACTGAGAATTTGAGTACTTTTGGGAAAAAGAAATGCAAGTGTAGGTTTGGAAAGCAGCTGATGTTGTTGGCACAGTTCTACTTTCTTGCACCTGAAGGGGTTTCGCTGACATAGGAATTGCCTGCTGCTGAAATGTTTCAGAAATTCCTTCTAAAGTTTAATGAAGAAAATTGCTGTATGGGAAAATGAAGACAGGAAGAAGAGAAACATATGGATATTATCAGCAGCAGAAAGCATAGAATAAAAGAAGACTAGATTTCAAACACTAAGGTTATTTTACCTTTTCAGAAGTGAACCTTTTTAGCTCTGTGGTATAAACAGCATTAGCTTTGATCTTGCAAATGTAAAGACAGCAAACATATCAGAACAGAAAATCTGTGGTGTGATCAGACAGTGTGGACTCAGTATTTGAAAACTAACACGATCCAGCTGTGAGCCATGGCAGGGTCACAGTAGTGAAGCATCACAAAGGAAAAAATAAAAACATTCTTGCTCAGAAATGGTGGCTTGAAAAAAAGGCATGAAAAAGCCTAGAGCCTGGAAAGTCTGCAGAATTCGATAACTTCTCTTGCTATCAGCATTGTTAAAAATGCAGTGGCTGCATGACAGAGTGAATAGCTAGACTATACATTACTGTGTGGAACAGTGTGCAAATCCCAATTACCAAGAGAGGATTACGGCTAGAATTCTTAAGAAGGGGAATATAATAGACTTCAAGATCTATCTGTTCTAAGAAAGATATTATCCATCTTCACGTTGGCATTCAGAGATGCAGAAGACTTAGAACAAGCTGGCCATGGAGCAAGAAGGTCATACTTACTGGGGGAACACGTTCCTTTATTTTCTCCTTGAGAAGCCAGATGCAAATTCATGAATTTCATTGATTTTTTTAAAGGTAGCTGAAGGCCTCTTTGACACAAGCACATCATGTGCTATTTCAGAGAATATTACTCAATCAAGTAATTAAGACTTCATCAGAAGGAAGGAGAGAGCTCCCAAATAAATGTTTTGAAATAAATTATTACAAACAGTGGATGAGTTGTCACACGTTCTACCTGCCTTATTTTTCTGGTTATCTTTTCTGAAAGGAAAAGTTTTTAGAAAAGAAAGTTAGACATGCTGTACTTGCGAGGTCAAAGACAAAGACTGTGAGTTGAGCAGTTTAGAAAATGCTGCTTGTGAAACCCTTGATGGTTCTTTTGTTTCCCAATGAAAAAGTCATGTTGTAGATATTCATTGAATATGGTGAGTGATCTCAGGCAATTAATCTGTCCAGAATGAGACCTGGACTGCTGTGCTGAACTTTACTTCTGCAACCTCTGCCCTACCGTAGTTTATTTGTCATGATGAACTTTGTGTGCAGGGGAAGTGTGAACAAAATAGGTCTTTTAAGATCAGGGAAGATGTTAGTGGGGAAGGAAGGATGGTGGTATAGCAGCTGTGTATTTTCCTCATGTCTGACCTCCTACCTCTTTCTCTTCAAAAACAGCCTTCTGGAATGGCTGTCTTGATGTGGGCAAGAGGAATCTTGGAGAGGGTTGTTTTGAAACAGCATGTAAACGTGAAATGCCTATATAAATGATCCTGTGCTTCTTGGAGATTAACAGCTTTCAGAATTAGGCTCAGACACTTCCTCATGAAGTCATCTCAGCTTGCCAGAGCCCAACAGAGGGATGCAGTGGCTATGCCTGTGCCTAGAAATTAAGCACGTCCTGCACACCTTCAGGTGCAGAGTCAGCTGGCAGTCTGGCCAGTGTCCGTCCTGTTACAATTTTTTTGCCCTCTAAAACTGGGTCACCAGACTCTTACTGCCTGTTGGGAACCATTCCTGGCATGTCCTAACTTGCAAACTGTGCCCTGGCAATGTTTTGGAAGATTGTTAGTTGGCACAAACTGAAAACACTTCAGTGACACATGCTGTGGAACAATTTGAACAATTTAATAGCATGGACAGTTGAGTTTCAATGCCTGGGAATGCTCCTTGGCACTGCTTAATTTATTCGTGTGGGCATAACCGTGATGTAGCAAAGTCTCAAAATGAGATGCTCAGGAATTACCTGTGCAGGAAAGTTGAGGTGATTTAGTTCTTTAATTTAAATCAATTTGTAACTGCAACTCAGTGGCGCAGTTATTTTTCCCCACCTTGTTTAAATTAACAATTGAAAATCTGTGGATGAAAAATCTGCGCACAGTGTAGTTAGCTTTGAAACTAGACTTAGTAGTGACCTTGAAATAAAAAGGTGTTTGCAACCTTTGTCAAGGGGAAGAAGTGATCAACAATGCAGAACAGGACAGAGAAGTTTTTCACCTAGGGTAGATTTCCACCAGGTGTCTTCAGCTTGGCTAATACATCTTTGAACACCCCAAAACTGTTGTGCACTGAGTCTGTACTTGAGACATATCCAATGTAGCTTTGCAAAGAGTTAGTTCAAAGTTTTAAGATTAATTCTAGTGTTAGACCTTCCATGGAAATAAAATTATTCTTCCTCATAGCTTTATGTTCCTCTAAAGACGGTTAATTATTACTTGGCTGCTGTGTTTTACTATTTAGCCTTCCTATTCCTGGCAAAGTTGTATTAAAACATCAGTAAAATAAAGAGCTTGAAATTGCAATTCATGGCCATTATTCTAGAAAAATAGAGTCCAAAATAGTCCAAACACGCTGATGGCTTACCGGCATTTAGATCATACCAGCCACAAGCGCTTGAGTTTTGTTCATGCCAGGCGTTTGTGTCTGATCAGATTCCTCAGTTAGTGTAGCCTTGTCACTAGCGCAGTGACAGTCATTTCTAAGCTGGTGCTTCACTGATTGTATGTCTTGAGGAGTGAGGCCGTAGTGGTGACATGGACTCGCTGTTGCAGAGTGAAAGGCCATGCAGCTGAGGAATGACAACACCAAATGAAGAGAGGACCTGATTATATCTGTTCAACAAAGGATGGCAATGGGATGTCAGTGGGTGCTTATGTGATCCTGGAAGGCATTTCCAGCTGATTTAGGGCAATATTGACATCATTACCTGATGCACTGTGATATTTTATGTGGGATTTTGGACACTGGTGTCGAATTCCGACTGATATGTCAAGGCTACAGAAAGGAGAACCAGTGACTGATGGTATGTTTTGAGGAGAAAACTCAGAGAACTTGGTTAGTGTCCCGTAGAAAGAGGAAAGTTCGTAAGATGCTCATGACTGCTGTAGAAAACTCAGAGAACTTGGTTAGTGTCCCGTAGAAAGAGGAAAGTTCGTAAGATGCTCATGACTGCGGTCTAAAAACGTCTGGGAGTGCTAAAATACAATAGAAAGGGAAAAGCCTGCCTAAGCCAGTGATTTTCACTTTGATTTGACTAAACTTTTTCCAAAGATGATGCCACGTGCCCCGTAGCATTGTTAGAGCAAATTACAGCCTCTGAGGCATATTTTGCTTCATGACACTTTAAAAACCTCGAAACCCCTCCTGAGTCCATGAACATAGCATGAAAACTAATGATTTTAAACTTCTGGCTAACAGTGGGACAAGAACAAATGGATATTATCTGGATATGAACCACTTCAGCCAGGAAATTAAAAGAAGGTTTCTAATTATTAGAGCAGCAAGGTTCTGCAAGAGCTTTCTAAAGGGAGGAGATTTGGTAGAATTCTGAGCTGTATATTGGAAACAGATGGGTGTCTGAAAGAGAATACAGAATACAGAGTTCGTAACGGCACGCCTTGTTCTTCTCTCATTTCTTAGAACTCATTCTAGGTCAATGCTCCTTACTATTTTACTCTCAAATGTTCTGTTTTTTAAACAATATCAGTGCTTTCTAAGATTAAAAGTAGACTGTGACCAAGATCTGTAGATAGGTCAACTGGGGCTCTGTTTCTGCCTAGCACTGTCGCCAAATAAGCAAAGGTTTCAAACTCCCAGCAACACTGTCCAACAGTGTCAACAACGGCTACTGTAGTTATGTGGTTCACATTTCCCTTTGCATTCAACATTTTCATGTGACTTGGCCATTTAATTTCCTTTAGGAATATTTAATTTATGTCAATTAAATACTTAATGTTTAGAAATCTTTGAAAGGTCATGGAGAACAGAGGAGGTGTCTGAGGAGTGGAGAAAAGATAATGTCATTCCAGTCTTCAAAACGGGTAGGAAAAATGACCAGGGAACTATTGGCCAGTCAGCCTCACTTCTAGCCCTGGAAAGGTGATGTAACAACTCCTTCTGGATGTCATCTCTATGCATGTAGAGAAAAAGGAGGTTATTTGGAGTGGTCAGCATGGACTTCACCAAGGGGAAATCATGGCTAACCAATCAGGTGGCTCTTTATGGTGGCACGATTGGCTGGGGCGAGCAGTGTATGTTGTCTACCTTGACTTCAGTGAGGCTCTTGACACCCATAACATCCCGATAGGGAAACTCAGGAAGTGTGGGTTAGATGAGTAGACAAACAGGTGTGCTGAGACCTGACAGGGGTTGTCATCAGTGGCACAGAGTGTAGCTGGGTGCTTCAGGGGTTGATACTGGGTTCAGTCTTGTTCAATGTATTTATCAATGACCAGAAAAAAAGGTTTGCTGATGATACGGAACTGGGGATTGTGGCTGATACACTGGAAGGCTGTGCTGCCATTCAACAAGATCTGGTCTGTTTAGCCTGGAGAAGGCGGGGAGAGTAACTTATCAAAGCTTATAAATATCTAAAGGGCAAGTGTCAAGAGGATAGGGACAGGCTCGTTACAGTGGTGTTCAATGATGAGACAAGGAGCAATGGGCACACATTGAAATGCAAGAACTGCTTCAGTTCTCTGTTCTGTCCTTGCTGCCTCCTTTCCTGTCTCCCATGGCAGTTTGAGAAAGAGGAGGGAGCAGTTTGTCAGTGGGATAAGCAGGTGTTCAGCACACCATACAGCTGTATGTAAGGAACAGCCCGAGCTTCAAATGAAACCCTTTGAATCTTATCCATTTGTATGAAAGCTGTTGTGTGCAGTGCAGGTAAATAAAAGTGTCTCCTCAGGATTTTACACCCTTAGGGACAGATCTGCAGATGCATGTATCTGGGTTACTGAATTCCTTGATTTTCTCTGTGAACCTAAGGTGGAACACTTACGAGCTGAGCATTAAACATGTAACACAATACTTCACTTAGTTCGGATAGTGGGATATTGGAAGAATTGTGCTGAGACAAAACTGAAGTTGTCTGGGAAATTTTAGCTGCGTTTTTGTTTCTTCCCAAGAGTCTTTTTTAATAATTCCTTGGGGTTGCTTTTTCCCAAGTTAAGTCTGAATCAGATGCAAAGCACACTTCTGCGGACAGCTCCATTTTTACTTCACACTACATGAGGCGATGCTTAAGCATAGATACAACAGCAAGGATGTGAACATACAGTGAAATACGTGACTGCAGACATCTGCTTTAGCCTGACAGACTGCAGTAGGGCTGATATCACCATCAGTAGAAAAAGGCCAGTCAAATCTTCCTGCAGTGAATCCAGGAGTGTTCAGATATGATCTTAAGATATTATGTCAATCTGTGGACTCCAAGCCATGAAGCAGTCACCTACATTCAGGTGTCTGTGCTGAAAATGCCTCAAGAATCCTCTGTCTGTACTTCTGGGGGCTGCCCTGATATCAAGCCCCAGACTGCTGAGGCCCCAGAGGAAGCTGAGACAAAAGAGGAGTTTGCCCTGATTGATGAGGACCAGGTTAGGAATCATTTGAGCAAACTGGGTGTACATAAATCAATGGGCCCTGATGGGATGCACCCACAGGTGCTAAGGAAGACAGCAGAAGTCATTGCTAAGCCACTCTCCATTACTGTAGACGGGTCAGCCTCACCTCCATCCCAGGAAAGCTGATTCTCACCCTCTGTGGTTATGAAGTCAGCCTGGTGTCAGTCACCCAACCAGTCCTGGATATGAGCTGTTCTGACTGGAGCCACCATGCATAGGTGGCATGGCTATTCTGTCATTTGTAAAAGCATTCAGAGGCCCTGGAGTTGGCTAATTGTCAATGCAGCCAGCTAAAACTGCCTGCTTTTGTTAGTGGTCTGTAAGGGGAACATTCATAAGGCTGACTGTAAGAGTGTGTTTGTTTTGGTCAGGAGTGCGTTTTTGCACTGAACTGGGTGATCTCCAGAACACCTGATGCACTTCTACCACTAATGTGTGTGACTTCCACTGACCAGGCTAGGGCTGGTCCAAAGTGAAGCCTCTGAAACACACAATGTCCACAATGTGGTAAGTGCTACTCACTTTTTAGATCCACTCTGTTGCAATACACAACTCGCTAATGTAGAGGTAGGCTATGCCTTCCAACACTGAATATTATTAAGTGAGGCTTGCCTGTGTCTTGGATTTATAAAGTTGAGTTTAGGAATGGTTAAACAAGTATCATAGTTCCTTCTTTATGGGAAGTGTCTGGGATTAAAATTAGGTTCTAAAATCAGGTTCTGATAATTCAAGTAAATACTTAAGTTCTGCTGAGCTTCAGTGATAGCTGAGAGAGAGGAGTAAGTGCAGGTAAGTAAGTTATGAGTACCCAGTATCATCTTCTGTAAAAAATTAATAGTCTACAACGAAATTGCATTAGTCTTTTTTCCTAAGTTCTGCAGTGCCTTTAGTTTTTGATGCTGTGTCCTCAACAGACATTGTGATATGTCACTAATTTGTGGATTTAGCAGCTGAGAGTAGGAGCAAGGAAAGTTATTGTAAATGCGTGCTCATTTTTTTGTTCTATAAAATAATGCATTTAAGTTGTGATTTCTCAAGCTCTTTTAGAGTACATTGTGCTATTATTTTGCTGATCTAGAGTCTGTTAGTGTCAGTGAAAAGTTCCCTGTTCATTTCAACAGAATCTCCAGCTGAGCAAAAGATTTAAGCACATGCTTTGATGGGTTGGAAACAAGTTTTAATTGCTTGTCTTGTCTGAAATCCAGGAATATTACCCACCCATCTGAGGTTATGGGCATCAATCAAATATTTCCTGTATACCGTTTTTCATTATGGATACAAACACACGCACTATAAAAAATAACGGAGGAGCAGAACCAGAAAACTAAGGGTGGTTCAGTGTTCCTGACTTGATAGTGAGCAGTCTTACTCTTGCAATAATGCCATTGTCTCTATCCCATTTAGTATCAGCAGGGCTATTCAGTCTTGTATTACACTTTATCGCAATCCGACTGATCACTTGTAACGTACAATGTCCTGGTGTACCATCCGATGAAACACAGTGTGACTCCATAAGAAGAGAATGTTTGTCTTTATGATGTAAACATGAAGTGAGCCTTGTGCAATCAATTTTACACCCAGTTAAGTGTTTTAGAGAGGAATGGCTGTACGGACATTTGCTTCATAATGCGCTGCTAACATGGAGCCACAGTAGGATGTAGTGACAAATGATAAGGTGGGAGTTAATACATGTTATACTTCTGCAGAGCTTAGAAGTGAGTATGAGTGAAATGATTTCATTAGCTTATAGCTCGTGTACCAAATTGTCACATGCTGTGAAATATCTAAGCATATATTGTATAATAAGGTCTACAGCAAGAATTGCACTAGCTGATTAGCGAGGGAGGTGTGAGATCGCGTATAATATCACTCTTAAGGAAGTACAGTGTTAATGGAAGTATGGGGTTACTGCAGTGTGACTCAGTCCATCACAGAGTAAGTAGGATCCAGTTGCTGTCTGTCAGTGTAATCAAAGACCATAAGAGTGAAAGTGCAATTAAGAATATGAAGATAAACTGCTACCTAAGTAGCTAAACAGGTGGCTGTTGGTAAATTGCTTGTGTTTTTCACCCACCTAAGTAATAATAGCTATCCAAACTTCACAGTTATCCAGAATCAGGTGAAACTTTACAAACAGGTTGCTGCTATATGTCCCTCCCTCTCTCCTCTCCATTACATTTGTGTTGGCACAGAATTATGTCCCTTCTGAGACTGAAAGCCCTCCTGGTGCAGGGACTGGATTTGATTTGATGTTTGAACAGAGTCCAACATAAGCTGAATCCTGATTGTGGCCTCCAGCCTTGACTGCTGTGCAAATTACAGTAAAAATAATAATTATTGTTTGAATTTTATTTGAGTGATTTGAGTAGCATGAACTTGATGAGCTGCTCAATTTGCAACTATAGGAACTGTGTACTGAGCAGAGCCTGCTGTGTGACCTTGGGTGAGCCATGTCACCTTTCTGAGTTTTCCTGGCTGTAAAATGAGGGGTAATTCCTTAAGAAATGAGCACGGACTGTTATTCATGCAAAGAACTGACTGCATGCAGATTCTCACCCTTAGGAGAACTCGGAGATCTCTAGCAGTCGGCATAAAGGAGAAATATAAATTACCCAGAATAGGAAAAGGCAAAATTGAACATATTTGTGGATGAACATCAATGTGAGCAGCCATCTGTAGGATGATAAACAGTGTTGTACATATATAAACACACTGGGTTGTCATTCCAAACAACATATTCTGTGTGTTTATCTCCGCATTAATGAGGTACTCTGCTCGGTTCTGACATCTGTCACTTTGCAATCGTAGCAGTACAGTTCTGAATTTGAGAACAAAATTCATGGGGATTATTTTAGCCTTTCATTCTGTCCACTACAAGTACTTGTGATGCAACACTTTTGGCCAAACCAGTTTTTTTCCTTGGATGACAAGACCAAAATGACTGGATAATGTAGGCAGATGGAATGGTTCAGGAACCCAGGCAAGTACTGAAGGTGTGATTGTCATGGGCAGGCTTGAAGGACTGCTGTCATGCAGGGAGGAATGACTGACAGAACAGCAAGTTTTAGCTGATCCTTGTTATTTGGTCACTTTGGCATTCACCATAGTGTTACACTTCCTTTTCGATTTGCTTTCTCTTTTGAAGAGAACTGCAGCGTATCCCAATACATAGCTCATGGCTCGTTTACTCACAGTGCCAGCAAGTGCCACCACAGTGGCACTTGTGCACACAAGTACAGTTGGTACCCAAGCAGTTAGCAAAGATATTCAAGCCACGTCTTGGAACCATGCAGTTGAGTGCACTAGCTTCAAGATCCCACAAGATTTAGCATTTCCTTCTCCCTATATATGTTCTGGTTGTTCAGCTCTGACTGCTCTGAGTGGATAGGTGGTGGCATGAAGAAAAGATGGCGTGCAAAGAGAAAAGGATCTATTTGCAGTGTGGTTTAGAAGAACAGCAGCCAACACCTATTTTCTGCAGCTATGTGGAGAGAGGCAACCATCAGAAGGACCTAGTCTTGGAGACTTCCACTGCTTTCCATAATACTCATCATAACATAGTTTAAGACTCAGTAAAGAGACTCCTTCATTCTTTACTATTGGCTTCACTTATGGAAGTATTTTTCTTGGAAATATGTTTACTCTTTTTTGAAAACAGTCTGTGCTAAGTATGAACTAATGCTCACATCAAAGACGTATTCATGAGAAAATGCAGGTAGCGCACAGTTAGAGGAGCAGGCACTTATGCACCCTGTATTCAGTCGTGGTTGTTGACTGCCTGCGTGGGTTTTACTATAACATTTTAAAAGCAAATGGCAATCATTTGTGGTGCACTGCTGCACACTAGGTTCTTGGTGTCTAAAGAATAGAGAAAAAGCTGCACATTTCTGTTAGAAATTCTCAAAGCTTGTTCATGCAGTGTATGCTCTGGTTGTCACTTTACTTGTGGTTCTGACAGGAAAACTGATGTGAGTCTGAAAAGGATGATAGTGAAACTCCAGGTAAATAATCCTTGCTATTGTACAAGTGTATCATGTGTCTTCTCTAAAGCTAATACCCATCTGTCAGACTCTAGCAACAAGTGGAATGGCTCAAATATAATGAGCAGTGAGAAGAGCATGGGGCAAGGCCACTGCAGCTAGCCAAGAGATAACATATGTTCTGCAGTTAGAACAGAACGAGCAAGACAAGCAGCACCACTGTTGTACCTGTAGGTATGCTTATGTGGTGGGAACATGATGGATTGTCACTTTGCAGGGACACAGCAAAGAACTCAGCTCCCTACTCTTTTACAGAATCGTAGAATTAGAGAATCACAGAACATTAGGAATTGCAAGGGACCTTGAAAGATCATCTAGTCCAATCTCCCTGCCATAGCAGGACCACCTAGACCAAGTCACATAGGAACATAGCTGGGTTTGTTTTAAATGTTTCCAGAGAAGGAGACTCCACAAACCTCCAGGGCAGCCCATTCCAGTGCTTTGTCACCCTCACTGTGAAGAAGTTCCTTCTCATATGGTGTAAGTCATTAACTTGACCTAAGCAAATCCACAAACCTGAGTCACTGCCTTTCCTTTCTCTGATGGTTCAGGATGTGGGAAAGGTATCCTTCTAAAAAGCACAAAAGCAGTAAGAAGAAGTTTTCACCCAAGGTTAGTAATCTGGCAAACGTCTGGATGCTATTCCTGAGCTCTGATTTTTACTGCTATCTGCAGAGGTGGTAGATGGATAATTTCAGATACAAATACTTCAAAAAATCTGATGTAAGACACTGTTCCAGGAAAACAGTGCCAAGAAGGATAATTTTATTCTTCATTGAGTTTTTGGGTGGCACTTACCCTATGCACTGAAAACCCTTTAAAGGTTATTTCTTGAGCCACATTTTGTTGATGAAACTTCCACTCCACAGCTTCTGGCTGAGTGAAAAAAAAACCCCATAGTGTTGGCAGAAAATTTTATGACATATTGGGTGATGTCATTAAGGGAGTTGTTAACAATCTGTCATTTAAGGAACAGCTTCAGCTAGTCCAGCGTAAGGGAAGTGATTTAATTCCATGTCTGCTTGGATTTCTCCCATGTAATCAGTGGAGGCCTGGGAGAATTAAGAGGCACAGTATGATACTCTGCTGATTACTTTGCTGTCAGCTCCAATTCATGGCCTAAAACGCATGAGAATAAAGTTTTCATGCCCAGAGGAGCTCATAACGGCTGCTACAGGCTGCTCACCTCGTTCATTTAGCTATGGTGACTGTACAGAATAAGCACTTTTGTGCTAGGAATAACTGAGATGCTCAGGTTATGCAAACAAGGTTGCTGACAAATGGGATGTGAGAGGGAACTTGGCAGCAGTGTCCACAAGACACCATGTTGTGACTATTACAGCATCCTATTGCCCTTTTTTTTTTTGCCTCCAATGATTTGATCTTGTCTTCTGTAAGTTTTCCTTTGAAGCAGAAAAGTGGGGGTATGGATTTCCCACAGCAAGACAGCTCAGTAGAAGTGAGAAGAGGGCATGTTCTTCAGGTGTATTTCTGAAAGCTCCTCAGCACTTCAGTGCGGTGTTGTTTCTTTTGGTTATTTGGTTATTTGTGTATCTGTGAACAGAACAGCAGAAAATTGTCCTGCATTTTGATTTGGACATTCTGCATGGCGTGTCCAGGCTTCTGCTCTTACTGTAGGATGCAGAAAGCTAGTTCAGGAGTACTACCAAGCTGGTCCTTCTCCCCATCCCTGCAGAGTGCAGAGCACTGTGCTGTGATGCTGGTGTGGGGATACAGGGTGATAGCTCCAGATTATTGCCAAAGCATATGGAAAGCAGAAGCACAAATTGATTCAGTAAAGGATTAGATAATTGAGAAGAGATCCAGTGATGACCTGGTCTTCATGTCAGACCTAGTCAGTCTAGGTGATCCTGCTGTTGCAGGCGGATTGGACTAGATGATCTTTTGAGGTCCCTTCCAATCCGTAATGATTCT
>JAOXOE010000001.1:9358367-9399770 GCA_028565055.1 Phoeniculus purpureus
ACTAACCTTAAATATAGTGGCAATAGCTTGTAAAATGGTTTCAGCTTTATCTGCTAATGTCTATCTGATACTTCCTAAATAAGGGTGGGAAGACACAGTAACAAAGCAAATAAATATGTACAGTACTACAACGAGGAGGAACTCAGACCTTCAGTAAAAAAATACACCAATAAAAGCAAATTCCTTAATGTTAATCTAAATAGAAACCTACCATTCTGAGTTTTGCAAGTGTGTCATTTTAAAAATTGACCATTAAATACTTAAACAACATTTGAAGGGCAAAAGTATGTTGGACCAGATAACTGTTGTTTCTAGAGTACACCTACCCTGCTGCAGGCCATTGTGCAAAGGAAAGTGGCTCTGTCCACCACATAGAATCACATAGAATCACAGAATCACATAACATTAGGGATTGGAAGGCACCTCAAAGATCATCTAGTCCAATCCCCCTGCCACAGCAGGATCATAGAATCATAGAATCATACAATCATTAGGGATTGGAAGGGATCTCGAAAGATCGTCCAGTCCAATCCCCCTGCCAAAGCAAGATCACCTAGACCAAGTCACACAGGAACATATCCAGGAGGGTTTTAATCTTCTCCAGAGAAGGTGACTCCGCAACTCCCCTGGGCAGCCTGTTCCAGTGCGCTGTCACTCTCACTATGAAGAATTTCCTTTTGAAATTTATGTGGAACCTCCCCTGTTCCAGCTTACACTCATTGCCCCTTGTCCTATCACTAGATGACACTGAGAACAGCCTGGCTCCATCCTTCTGACACCCACTCTTCACATATTTACAGGCATTACTGAGGTATATATTTACAAGCATTACCAGCTGTAGAAAGGTGGTCAGGTGCATAACAAAGCAGTTTGAACACATTTTAAATGCCCAGCAGAAGCCTAACAGCTATTACCTAATGTCTGTTGAACTCATAGAGGTAGATAAATCTCTCTACGAGCACAGATTGCACTGGTAACTGCAAGAAGATATTAGGTGGCTTCAAGGTACCAGTTAACCACCTCACTGACCCTCCTGATACAAAAAAAAGGAAGATCAGGGTATCTTTGGCTTTGTAATAGAAGGTTTGGACCAAAGGACTTTCAGTTACATCAGCAGAAGTAGTCTTGGAGGCATTTCTGTGGGCTGTGGATTGCAGGAGTGCAATATAGTCTCTTCCCATCATTTGCTGTCTCCCACTTAGCCCCTGTGTCAGTGCCAGGGGTAATGCCAGCAGTGAGCAGAGGTTCTCTTGACTGGTGCTTAGCAGTAGGATCAGAACTGAGGATGCGATCCGTAATTTCTCATTACATTTGCTAAAGATAGACAAAGATGAATGTTTAACAATCTCATCGTTAGTGATTATAATCACCGACAGTGGATTTTCAAGCAATTAGGGGTAATTAAGCTCTCATTTGTAACTCATTAATATGAAAACCAGTAATTGTATGTAAGAGATACTCCCATAGCAGAGGACTTTGCAGACAGAAATATACAATGAACTACATAGAATTTGAGATCTCCGCATGAGATTTGATAAAAATATCAGTGTAGCTAAATACTGCTAAATATCAGAAGGCTGCTCAGACAACTGTGTTGCACAGTGTCGTAACACTTTGCTTAGGCCCCAAGGGAAGCAATCTGTTACAGGTGAAGGAGAGAAAATAAATGCCATTCTTCAAACTGCCAATAAAGAAGTCAATTCATCGTGAAGATGGTTTAATTTTTAGTTACCTTTCCATTAACTCTAGGCACTGTTTATTTTCCAACTTATTTTTCTGGGAAAATGATGGCTTAGTACCGACATACTCAGTTAATTCACCGCGTTAGTACGTGCGTGCTTCTAAGAAGGTATGTAGCGGCTTGCAGTGATGTACTCTCTCCTCACAGTAGAACACTTTACCAAGAGTTTTTAAGTTTTGCATACAAAACTGCTGAGTCTTTATAAGTTACACCATACTCTTTATAAATCAGGAGGGAGACGGATGTTCACTACACGTGTGTAAAGAAAACCTTTTATTTGTCATTATATATTCCAGTTACAAAAGTCACACTGAAGTAATGCCATTTCTCACTGAAGTTACTTCTACCTGCAAATCCTTCATTTACTTGCCTGATGCCTGAATGTAGACTGAATTAATTAGGCATCTGAGTTTGGACTTAATAACTTTCCATAACTGGCATTTTTGCATGTGCTGCAGAATAACGAGCTTTTGTGTGTGATACTGTGCTTGATGTGTAAGACTTACCAATCCTTTCAGAATTCGGTAAAAAGCACAGGTTTTATGGCAAGCAAAATTTAAGCAAACCACCAGCCAGCATCTGGAGACTTTGCAATTGATGTGTTAGAAAAATCTTGTATTTTTAATCTTTATGCTCATATGAATCAAGTTTTTATTTACATGTTTCAATGTGAATAACTATTTTCTGCTGGAATCAAACTCAAAAAGAAATTGCTTGTGTACCTTTGTTTCTTGTCCTTGTAGGATCACAACAGGGTGGAATTTTCAAGTAATGCTGTTTGGTTTTTCACAGAATAGTGATAGGTTAAAAGGGAAAGCATTGAAAAAAATACATTCCACTTTAGCTGGAAAGACTTTTGCTATTCCATGTCTGCCACTAAGCAGCAGTTGGCTACCTAAATATAGTATCTGTAGTTTAAAAAGGGAAATATTTGTCTCGGCTGACCTGTGAAGATGGAAATGAGTCTTCTTGCTTTCATATTTCTCCAGTTCTATTTTGTTATAATTTTCATTGCAAAGTTTAAAATGACTAAGCACACTTCTGCATATTAATGAGTCATAAATTAAAGAGCTGTTCCTTTCACGACGTTATTTGTAATGCCTTACATTGCTTACTTCCTAAAATCACTGCTCCAAAATCAGTGCTGGAGCACTTAGCAATGTGTCCACCAGTGAAATGACGTGAAGACCCATTGCTCAGGAGTTTGGAGTCACAGATTTGAAATACAACTCCCTAATACAGTTCACCTTACTATCCTGGTTTGTGTTGCAAGCATGCATGCATGAGTGTCGCCTTCAGTCCAGACATTCCTGCCAGTTTTGGGTTTGTATCCACTTGCCAATTTCAAGTATTTCTACAGGAGCATTTCTCTATCTGTGGTACTAGCTGTGAAAATAAGCAAGAGTGCCGCAGCCAAAGGAAGCATTCCACTTTGAATTTTTACCTCATCATGCATCAGAGAAACCTCAAAGCAAAATTGCATCTGAACAGACTGTTACGTTCAGAGATGTCCACAATGCTGCAATACTTTTGGCTGTGTGACAGAAGTTAGGGCAGTGTCCTGGTCTGTATCGCTCACTGATGGGATTTCCAGTGTTTCTGCTATGAAATGCAGCAGTGTTTGCCAGGTTTCTGTAAACGCAGTAAGTATGGCTCCATGAGTGTTCTCCTATTAATCAGTCAGTGGGAATACTGACAAGGTATCTTGTCATTGTAAAGGAAAACCATCCATTGCAATTGATTAAGGCAGATTCCCACATTGTTTTCATGTGCAAAGTTGCTAGAAATGTGAAGTGTGAAAGCTAAAACGTGACAGATGTAGAATCTGAGTATCGTGGTAATATACTTAAAGTAGCCATATGTATATATATATACACACACATCAGGTCCTTGCTACTCCAGATACCTGTAGCAGTGGTGGAGTGAGGTTAAGGGCTGCACAGCCGCTTTGACAGACTTGAGTGGTTTTAACCAGAGTACCACCATTGGCAGTTTACACAGACGCTTTGTTAAAGACCCCTTAACACCTTCATCGATTCTGTCATTAATTATGCCTTAACGGGATTTCCTTAATGCCAGGTTTATACAGGAGCTTTCTAGATCCCAGTGCAAGTTAAACTTAATGTTATTTTCACTTCCATAAACTCCTTTTCCAAACTCCCATAGTGCGAAGAAGTAACTCAGACTGCATTTATTTTTGCCCAGATCCTGAGATATGCCAGTTACAGCGTCTTCTGTGCTGGGACATGACATCCTAGGTGTTTTTATTCTCCTGTGACATCGTCCATGATGCAGGATTCACATTCCCAGGGAGCATAGGCTGTGGGGAGCATTTTCTTTTCCTTGAATTGGGTATGTAACTGCTGAAACCTTCACTCTTTCATCTGTGTTTGGGGTTATTTTAAAAAGCAGTTGAGTCAGGTTTCATAGTCACAGCAATATCATGCTCGACTTCATTCCTGTGGGTTTTTTTTTGCTAACTTCCAGTGAAATTGTGAGAGACAGATCCCAATGCATTTTTGTCAATGTAGGTTGAAAATGAATTTAATCTTTAAATAGCAAATCAACAAAATATTGAGGCTGTGGGAGGAAGCAGCAACTGAGTCATCACATTTGTGGGATAAACTTTAATATCACAATTTTAATCTATAAAAGTAAAAAAACCAGCTAAATTTCACCCTGGGAAGATAGAATGCTTACTGAGACTAATAAGAAATCCTATCTCCTTCACAGCTTGAACTTTTCACTCAGCTTATTCTCCATGGCCCTGCAGCTGTCTCAGTTTTATGCCAGCCTCTCAGCAAAATACATCTATCATTTAAATAAGTGCGGAGAAGAAAAATTCTATGCTAACAATTTTTAATAATCCTAATCAATTATTAATTAGTAATGACAGTAAGAAAATAATTGATTTGCTGTTGCTGCTGTGCTCAAGTAATTTACTTGTAAAATAAAAGTGATTAACCAGTTAAGACTAACAAGGATAATGTCTCATTTTTAATTCACTATATTGATAAAAAGGTAAGTGAAGGAATGCAAGATAGTTTTAGGTAGCAGATCTTTCATGACTTTTACCACTTGTGTGTTCTGTTCTCTTTCAACTACAATAAATAATACATTATTGGGAAGAAAAGCTGTACAAACTTCAGTAGACAGACTTTTTTTTTCTTAACAGTCCCCTTTGGGTAGTAATAAATGACCGTGTAGGAGTGACCTCTTTCTTCTTCATGTCTTTCAACTGCTTTGTCGATATTTGTAACAACCATAGTTTATCTCAAAGCATTCTAGCACTTAACCTACACAGCCCATCCTCAGCTTCTATCTAAAGAACAATCTATGCTGCCTTCAAGAATTTCTGTGCTTTAAAATTATTTTTCTTCTCTTTGCTTACTAGAATGGCTTTGTAGTCAGTCAGGTGATAGGCAAACTGGTTTTGCTTGGGTTTCTTTTAATAGTTAAAACTGAGTATTTAAAAATCAGTTCTGAAACCACGTGCAGTGTTTCACTGATACTGAACATATTCCACCCTCAAGATTCTGTTTGGTATTCCCTATCTGTAGCTCCAGTACTTGTTGGCCCCATAATTTATAGCTTCATGCAAGAAGTTTACAGTCACCAGGCTAGTTTTGATGACTCTCCTGCACCATCCCCCAGGATTGTTATGCATTAGTATTTCATTCCCAGGTGTATCACATACTTCATAATTATGGCCTAGACATTCTGTTACTGTGTGTGTTTGTGAGGTTGCAGTCCCAAAGCATGGAGAAAGATCTTGTTGATCACCAGAATCAGCCATTACAATAGCATAGCAGAAACTTAATTGTTGCATTTTTTTCCTTTTCCTTGGTATAAATCATAACAAAAGACAGTATTAAGGAAGGAATTGGAAAGAGATTAGGCTGCTGCTAATTATGAAGATGTATCAAAATGTTTTTAAATGTTGGTGGTGTTGATTGGAAGGACAATGTTGGTTGGCACCATGAGCTGGTCAGAGATGGAAGCAGAATGTTCTGTTAAAGAGTGAGGACACGTGTAAATCAGGGCATTCCAACGGGTAGGAAGTCAAGGAAGGGAGCCAGAAGACCTGAGTGGTTAAACAGGGAGCTGCTGGGCAAACTCAAGAGGAAGAAGAAAGTCTATAGGTCATGGAAGGAGGGGGTGGTCACTTGGGATGATTGTAAGTCTCTGGTCAGAGGAAGTAGGGACACAACTAGGAAAGCCAAGGTCTCCTTACTGTCTAAATTAAGAATAATGCAACAACCCAAAGAGGAACAGCATGTATGGCCACAGTGGGCCATGAAGGAGGAGATATATGGGACTCTGAGCAGCAGCAGACAAGACTATTTGGAGGCAGAATGTGGGAGCTAACTGAGTGCAAATGCTGAGCAGGGAGCAATGAAACAGCATTGTGACGGAGAGTCCTGGAGATGTGAATATCGAATGAGAAATAAGAATAATATGTGGAGCCAGGCTCTTCTCAATGTCATCTCAATGTCATCTTCTCTGGAGGTGTTTAAAACCCACCTAGGCATGTTCCTGTGTGTCTTGGCCTAGGTGATCCTGCTGTGGCAGGGGGATTGGACTGGATGATCTTTCGAGGTCCCTTCCAATCCCTGATGTTCTGTCATTCTGTGATTCTGTGAGTTGCTGTAATAGGTATGCACGTGTTCTTGGCGTCTTGTAAAGCAGTTTGTGACGCTCTTTAACAAAAATATCTCCCAGAATAACCCAGGAATGCTGGTTCTGGAGCAAAGGAGTGGCAAGTCATCCAGCAAAATGCTGTTGTTATATGATGAACTATGCTAGTTTTCTTCTGGAGTTCAGGGTGAAATGAACCATGTGAGAATGGACTAAATCTTGACAACATTTCCAGGGCAAGTATGAACAAAAGGTGTAATATCCCATGTGTTTCTGTAATTGCAGATATAACTCATTTTGGTGACAGCTCAGTGGCAGTGAAATAGCCTTGACCTAGAAAATACTAAATCTGGAGTAATCAAACAAGAGGTGCAAGTGTGATTCAGACAGATTTGATGGGCGACTTCTCAGTCATTTTCACAAAGCAAGCTGTAATATTCTCATCTTTCTGAAAGGTGAGAACAGCAAGACAAGGGCTGTCTATCTCACCTTTATGTCCTGAATTGGCAGTGTGGCCAGTGACTTGATGTACCCACCAAAGACTTGCCCTAGCTTCTTCTCTATGACCAATGTCCATGTCTCCAGGATTGCTGAGTGCAGCTGTGTTTGAGAATTGGCAAAGGATTAAACCTACACTGCAGAAATTAGCTAGCAAAGCATTTGTACATCATCTAACAGGAGAAAGTGAGCTTTCTCATCCTTTATATATATCATCTAACAGTAGAAAGCTCACTGTCTGGGCATCCTATAATGAATTTCCATGCTGTTACACCTTCAGGCCAAAAGAACAGGAAATACATGGCAATTATTTTTTGCAGGTGTACTTCACCATGAGTGTCAATTCAGTTTATTAGTAAGTCCAGCTCATCCTCCTAAGTAAACTAAAAAGCTGTAACTTAATAAAATGTTACTTTATATTTCTATTAATTCTTGTAGCGTTTGAGAGCCTTCTTCAAACATGCATGGAATTATGCTGTCAGTTTGATATGACTAATGTATACTAGGACATGGTGGCCTTTATAAGAACAGATTTACAAGTCTAACCATAACCAAATCCTATGCAGTTGTTTCTTCTAGCCTCTGGTGAGTCTCGATGACACAGTCAATTATTTTATTTTGGTTGTACTGGTATGTACCTAAATGCATTTATTTATATAGCACCTTTGATTTCAAGCACTGGGTTATCACAAGAGTAACAAAGAAAAATATGGAAAAAATGTTGGATTTTCATGACAACTACCCTTAGGTGTAAAAATTAGCAGCAAATAACTCCCATTAAGTATCTATTTGTTACAGTCACGTTGTCTTGATGAATGGAGTTTTAAAAATTTCTATCATGCAACTTACTTCCAGATTTTCTCAGGTCTCTGTGCTTATGGACCTTCAAAATCTTTGCTCCTTCCTGGCTAGTCCTGTAGCATTACAGTCATGGTGATAATCTTACCATAGAATGTGAGCTGTTGTGCACAGGAGCAAACTTAAATCCTGTTCCTTCTATACAAGATATATAATTTTTAAATGAAAATACAATTCAGAAGAACGCTGTGGCAATTTGTTGTTGTTGCTGTAACGCATTGATCAAGGGAAGAGAAAAAGTCAAATGTGCCGAATTACTCTGGTACCACAAAACAATTAGCCATGAGGTCTGGATTTTAAAAAGAAAAATTATAAAATTGTTTAAATGATTTTATGGCACTTTCTCGTGACATCCTAGAAAAATTGATTTCTCAGAAGTGTCTTATTCATATGAGGTAACCTAAATGTTTCATGTTGGGCACTCAGAATTGTAAGCGTCCTAAATCATCTCCTATCACTGGATCATATAAGCAAAATGTGAATTACAATTTGGTTTTTTGGTGAACTTTCTCATTTTAGCCCAACACTTGGCTGGCACACTTTGCCTTCCAAGAGTGGAGCCGCTTATCTGCTTCTTATGTTTTAAAAAGAGTTGTGTTATGTATTACTTGAATTACAAAACTGCATGCTGAGGCATTCCAGAAAGCGATGGACAGCTGTGGAAACCTGGGAAGCACCAAGATGCAGATGCTTTTAATACACTACTCACTCCATTTCTTACTGCTTTTTCCCTTTGAAAACTGATACTAAGGATTTCTCTCACAGCATTGGGGAGACTGTATTAAATACAAAGGGTACATAGGCTGTATATAAACAGATTTCATAAACCCACACCGATTAGATGCTTGCAGCTACATGTTACCTGTTTTCATCATCTGTGGGGCAATGAAACTACTTAAGTGGTAAAACCAAAAACTGCTTCTTTTTGCCATTCTTGCCTGAGAACATGATACTGTGAGGGGAAAGGGAAGTTCTGACTTACAGAATCATGTGGTGCTGGACCAGTGCTGCAGCAGTGAAAGTGAAGCTGCTTAGACTCTTGCACCATGGGGCTATAGCACTGGGGAGCCTGAGCCTTCTCCTGTCCTTCACAGCCACCGCATGAACGCCACTGGCTTGACTCCAGAACAATGAGAGAGAAATCATGAAATAAGAAAACTTGGTACAAATTGCAGCGATGATCCTGCATTCTGCATGCAAAACGATTGGTGGAGGATGAATACCTGCTGCAAGAAAGCCTCCATGGAACGTCTGGCAGGATTATAACTATCTGCATGTTCTCAGAAGATGGGAGAAGGTTAAAAAAGGGCTGTTTAGCACCTGCTGCTGCTAGCCACACTAGACATTGGTATGGATCCGGAGGTAGAAGTGAAGTCATTAGCCAGCAACTGGTCCAGGTGGAGTGCATTTCTTAGTGGTAGTTCTATTCTAAAACTCTACAAGTATCAAAGAAGCCATGGGGGAGAAAGCAGAAATAATTAAGGAATCCATGTGTTTAGAGTAAAGATAAGTCCCCTGCTACTGACTGCTACTTCATTGCTCTGCAGGGCTTGGCAGTGCTTACTAGCTGCCAAAAATGTGTCAGTGGGAAATGGAAATGGGAAAAAGGAAAATGGAACATACAAAACAGGTTTAAAAAGCATCCTAACGTCCCTGTGCAGCATCCAAACTAAGCTTCATTTCACAGATGCACATGACATGTAGCCACCAGGAAGCACCAGTCACAGAACAGGATAACAAATTTTCCTCATGTCTGCAATCTGTTTTCTCATTCTCCTGTGGTAGAGATTGTTGATTTGACCTTTGCCTGCCTTAGTATCCTTAGAGGCTTAAAAGCCCTTTGGAAACTAGCACATTCTGTTTCCCTAAGAACAATTCACAGCTTCCAGGCCATGTGAGGTAGTGACTTTATCCAACTAGCACAGTATCTACAGCTCCAGCTCAGAAAATGTGAAAGGACTGCTCAGCCTTTGTCAGAGCATTCTCCTAAATAAGGATTAATTTTATCACATAACTAGGCTTGCATTCAAGAAAGCACTTTTGCTTTCTAGTGCATCTCTGAAACAAAATCCGTGTGGGAGCTCCCACTGTTACCCCAAAGCCATTATTTACCTCCAAAGCATTGTTCTGAAGCAGAAAGATATTTGCAAGTTTATTTTCAACACTGTGATCATTCACTTGAGTTGGATTATTCAGGAAGAGGAAAGAGCCTCTCCAATGTTTTTATTGTGTCATTCATATTGCAATCTTGTTCTCAGTATCCCACTTGGCAACTCTTTGGCATTTCCTTGCTGCACCGTAGTCTCCATTAAGCAGCTCAGACAGGACGGGAGGCCACATTATTTGGTGATGACCAAAGCCCTACTTGCATTCAGTTCCAAAGCATTTTAGCTCACGTGGCTCATCCAAAGTGAGATCACGCTAACTGGGTGGAAGAAAACAGGTTCAACTCAGACTGCTCCAGGCTCTGGAATACTGTACAACCTCTTTCTTCAAACTAACACTACTCTGCCTTTCAGTGGCCTCATTCTGCTGACCAGAACTCTAGCTGAGCATGGAGGGTGAGAGTCTGCCTCTGCTTTGAATAGCTGTTCAGGGGATATAAAAGCTTGTCTTGCTCTGTCCTACTTTTTCTGGGTCAGAATCACAGGCCAGCCAAGGTCTGTAGGCTGTCAGCAGTTTTAAGTCAGCCAGGGCAGGTGACCTGAGCTGGCTACAGATGTATCCCAGACCACAAATACTAGGTGCAGTATAAAGGGGAAAGTTTGCTGAGGAGAGGAAAGGTTCCTGTTTTGCGTGCTGCTTATTCTGTCTCTCCCTTCCACTGCTTCTTCCCATCCCTGGAGGGGCTCACTTGCCATTCTGCTCCATAGGACTGCTTTCCCATTTCTTGTGACCACTGTACGTTCACTGGGCTGAGTATAAATTTGTACACTTTATATTGGCATTAGTATTCATGTGGCTGTTTCATTACAGAATCACAGAATCATTTTGGTTTGAAAAGACCCTTGGGATCATCGAGTCCAACCATTGACCCTAATCTACAAAGTTAACCCTTAAACCATATCCCTCAACATCACATCTAAACGATCTTTAAACATAGCCAGGGACAGTGAGTCAACCTCCTCCTTGGGCAGCCTATTCCGCTGCCTGACCACTCTTTCTGTGAAAAGGTTTTCCCTAATGTCAAGTCTAAACCTACCTTGTTGTATCACAGAATCACAGAACATCAGGGATTGGAAAGGACCTCGAAAGATCATCTAATCCAATCCCCCCACCAGAGCAGGATCACCTAGGCCAAGTCGCACAGGAACATGTCCAGGTGGGTTTTAAATGTCTCCAAAGAAGGAGACTCCACAACTCTCCTGGGCAGCCCCTGCCAGGGGTCTGTCACCCTCACTGTGAAGAACCCATTCCCTCTTGTTCTACTACTAATTGCTTGCAAGAAGAGACCAGCATCAGCCTCTCCACAATGTCCTTTCAGGTAGCTGAAGAGAGTGATGAGGTTTCCTCTCAGCCCTTCTTCAAACTAAACATCCCTAGCTCCTATAATCATTCCTCATAAGATTTATTCTCCAGACCCCTCACCAGCTTAGCTGCCCTCCTCTGCAGCTCCTCAAGATCTCTCTTGTATTGCAGTGCACAAAACTGGACACAACACTCAAGATGTGGCCTCACTGGTGCCCAATACAGGGACACAATCACCTCCCTGCTCTCGCTTGTTACACAAGTATTTTCTAATACAAGGCAGGATGTCATTGGCTTTCTTGGCCACCTGGGCGCACCACTGCGTCATATTCACCCACCTGTCTATTAGAACCCCCAGGTCCCTTTCTGCCAGATGGTTCTCCAGCCACATCTTCCCAAGCCTGTAGCATTGCATGGGGTTGTTGTGGCCCAAGTGCAGGACCTGGCACTTGGCCTTGTTGAAGCTCATGCCATTAACATTACCCCATCTCTAATCTACTGAAGTCTCTCTGTAGAGCTTCCCTACCCTCATGCAGATCAACACTCCCACCTAACTTGGTGTCATCTGCAAACTTACTAGTGATACACACTATGTCCTTACTAAGATCATCAATAAAGACATTAAACAGAAATGGTCTCAACACTAAGCCCTGAGAAACAGCACTTGTGACTGGCTGCCAGCTGGGTTTAACTCCATTGACCACCACTCTTTGGACCCACCCATTCAGCCAGTGCTTTATCCAGCAAATGGTATACTTGTCCAAGCCGTGAGCAGTCAGTTTTTCCAGGAGAATTCCATGTGGAACAGTATCAAAGGCTTTTCAAAAGTCCAGGTAGACAATACCCACAGCCTTTCCCTCATCCAATAGTCAGGTCATTCTGTTTTAGTTTTACCTGCAATGTATTTGAAGAAGCCCTTATTGTTGCCCTTGACCTCTCTTGCAAGGTTTAATTCCAAGGAGCCTTTGGCTTTCTTAGTTGCATCCCTACATTCTCTCACCAGAGCCTTATAATCACCCCAAGTGGCCATCCCCTCCTTCCATGACCTGTAGACTTTCTTCTTCCTCTTCAGTCTGGTCTTCCTCTGCTGCCGTGTTGTTACCATTATTTATTTATTTTATTTTGCCCCCGGCGGCTGCAGCGGCTAAAGCAGCTAGTGCTCTGGCTGCTGCATGCGGTGTGAGCACAACTCCTGGTTTTGCCTCCCTCAAAGACTCCGGCTCCGCACCCCCTGTGTTATTTGCTTGGCTTCTCCTGCAAGACCACCCAAAACTCAGCAACTGCCTTCCCTTCTACCCTGAGCTTTCCTGTTCAGGGAACCCCAGATCACTCAGAAACCTCAATAAAAATAGCATTCAGGGACAAGCGCTCTGGAGTCACAGTCCTTGGATGTGTTTAAAAAATTAGTAGATAGAGCACTTGAGGCCATGGTCTTGAAGTTAGGGAGATGTTGGGATGAGGGCTGGACTCCTGGAGGTCCTTTCCAGCCATGATGATTCTGTGATTTCAAATGCATTGTAAAACCCCCTGTGTAATTCTGTGGATGTTCGATTCAATTACTGCATGCAATAGCCTCAGGGAAAAACATCTGATTTTTTTAATGTACTGTGTCTGTTGCTAAACCTTGTGTGAAGGAAGCCAACATGACATAAGTGCAGCATGAGAAAGACTAATGTTCATCATTTACCATATCATTTGGCCATTCCTGCAAAGGGTAAGGGCTCTGAAAGAAGCTCATACAGCTCCTTATCAATGGAAAAAGGAGGACCTAGATGCATGTCTTCATTAAAATTGAAATGGGGGGGCAGCCTCTTCTGGGTCAGACAAACAGGAGCTGCTTCATAACACCTTTCCAAATAATTTCATTCACCAGAGCTTGAGTTGTGGTTTCCATTAAGTGTTAAAACTGTCCCTAAAAAGATTTAACTTTTTTATGGCATGTTCCATGCATGAGACTAAACCCACTGATTAGCACAAATGCCATCTCTTCTCCCATTCAGCCAAGGACCTGCACTGCATTCCCCATCTCCTTTTGCGTTTAGGCTGTAGGCTGCCCAGGGCTCCTGTCTTGTGCCTGTTTTGCATCCTGTTAAAAATTACTCAGACAAAGAGGGGACTATATCACAAGAGATTGGTTTAACACTAATTTAAGAATGATATTTGAGAATTGTCTTGTTAATATCATTCAGAACAGTGCACTACATGTCAAAGTCCCACACCACTCTCTGGGTTTACTCATCTATCCACATAGACTTGGACTGGCCAAAATCCAAGCCAAGTAATTAACAAAGCATTAGCCTGATGAACGAAATACTTGCAGTTTTGTCTTCTTTGGGATTTCTCTGGCACGCAGGCATTTCTTTAGTTCCAGGTTTTATTGTCCATGGTATGTCTAGCACATCCATTCCAGTGTCTGGAGAAACACACAAAGCACTGTCAGACACAATTAAAATGAACTGACTAAGGTAAAAGGCAAACCCAACTATTCTCATCTAATTACCTGCCGTGTTTCTTTCACCAGCTCCTTGATTATGTGAGCACATCTCTCACCAGGCATGGGAGAAGAAAACATCCTGCAGCACACCAGGAAGCAAAATCTTTCATGTCTACCGTAATAATTAGTTATTAAACTACTATAAAGAGATACCAGCATCCCTTACAACCTGTGAACATAAAGTACATTCCCTAGTCTCTTTGCTGAGAACATGTTACTCCAGTGCAGTGCATGGCTTTAAATGAGAGTGGGTGCTGGCAATGGATTCAATGGTTGTCCATCTGCAATGGATTCCTAATACACTGCCTGACTAATCCTTATTACAGCTTTATAATTTCTTATTTGGAGTCTTCAATAAGGCACACGTGACCAGGTGAGTTCCAGCAGAGACAGGAGCCAAGTACACATATTATTCCAGCTTGCAGGCTGTCTTTCTCAGCCACTGTTCTTCCCACATCAGCAGCAGCAGATTTAACCAGGCAGTATCTGAGATTCATACTGGCCTGCAGGATGAAAACAAAGCTAATGGCAAGTGACAATACACTCTACTGCAGCTCCAGCTGCAGAATCCCTATGGCAACTTAGTCAAAATGAAACTGTCTTCACCCACATGTCTCTGCAACTGTGGGAAAGACTGTCTTAGTGCCCAGAAAAGCTAGTGAATCTGACAGCAGATGTGCTTGTCACCACAGGGGTAAGGTATATGTCTTCAGCAATCTTTGACAGGGATCATCTTATTCAGAATAGTTTTACTGAGATAAATATTATGTCTATATAGCTTTATCAATCAGTGAGACTGCATCCCATCAATGTATCCCACATCAGTTGCTAGCTGGGTCTCTGTGCCCTCTTGCTTGTGGTTTCCTCCTCTGATCATCTTCTTTTGCATCAAGGATGCTTCTTGACCCTGATATCCTGAAGGGTATCTTCAGATACGCTTCAGGCAGCAGATGTTCTGTCCTTTCATATACCCTTACAATAAGAATTAGGATCTTGCTGAGCAGTGAGAAACATGCTACCAGACAGCAAAGAGAACCCATGCAACATGGGCACATTCTGTACTAGTAGCAGGACTTTGAACTTGACACAAAATTTCACCAGAAGCCAGCACAGTGATTTTAAAATGGGAACATTATGTAGAAACAACCGAGTGCCTAAAACACTGTGAGCTGCTGCATCCTGTATCAGCTGCATGTGGGAGATAACACGGTTGGTAACTCCTGCAAACAAAGGATTGCAATAATCCAGCCCCGAGAAGTCAAACCAATTCAAAATGCTCCACTGTTAGGAAGGGACTCAGCCTCCCGGTATTTCCTAGGCAGCACAAAGATGGCATGGTGAGACAATGCACATGTATCTGTTGATCAGTCTGACAATAATATGGAAGCTTAACTCTGGGAGATGGATTTAACAGGGAAGATGAAGGTACATACAGGACGGCAATCACATTCGTCAAATGGTTCTTACATGAGCCTTATTCAGCTCCATTGCAATTGCTGTGTCCAGGGACTGACTTTCTTCTCTTATACCTCCTTACTCTTTGGCCTAACACTATTGCTGGGGTCTCCCTTGCTCTGTTCTGTCTTTTTTTGTCTCTGCTGTTTATTTCCTCTTTGTTCTTTTTTAATACAGATATGCCATGCACATCCACTGGGACCCTTGTCAGACAAGACAATCTATTATGATTAAAGCTAAACAGGCACGGTAAGGCATCTGCAGCTGTACTCATCAAACAAAATGCGTAGTACTGAATGATGCCAGTACAGCCCAAAAAGTAAGGCTCAGACTCGCCACTATTTTCTTCCATTTACCTGTCAACAGGAGTGGGATGGCACTGGGAAGTTAGAACACCCTCTTTGCAATAAAAGCTGGATTTGCCCAGCACTGTCCATACTTCCACCTCCCACAAACACCTGTGTCCATCCCCACTGAGAGCAACACAAGATGGCTTCTTCTCTCCACACTCCCTGCTTTAGCAAATGCTGCCTCTGTGGGGTAAGGCAGTGTTCATTCAGCCCCTACAAACAGCAGAAACCTGAAGCGTTGCAGGCAGCAGAGTAGTACACAGCAAGGACAAAGAGGCACTCTGCCTAATCAACATCTCATACCTGTCACATGCCTCAGCTTAATTTCCAGCTGAAAAGCAATCATTTCTCAAGCACTTGATACAAACCACATGTAGAAATTAGATGAGGCTTTGCTTGATGATAATTTTTCTGATCAAAATGGTTACTTAGGACAGTTTCAAACGTGATGAAATAAATTAATTTCAGTAAACTCTCATTTTTTTGTTGACAAAACTGAAGAACATTCTCTTGGAAATTCTTCTGACAAGTAGTACAGAGATCCCACCTAAACTTAGAATCCTAGAATGGCTTAGGTTGGAAGGGATCTCAGAGATCACCTAGTTCCAACGCCCTTGTCATGTGCTCACTAGATCAGAAGACCAAAGCCCCATCCAGCCTGGCCTTGAACTCTCCAGGGATGCACATCCACAGTTTATCTGGGCAACCTGTTCCAGTGCTTCACCACCCTCACAGGGAAGAATTTTGTCCCAAGAGCTAATCTAAATCTACCCTCTTTTAGCGTGAAAGCATTCCCCCATGTCCTATGACTACAGTCCCTTGTAAAATGTCCCACTCCAGCTTTCCTCTAGCCACCTTTAGGCACTCGCAGGCTGCTCTAAGGACTCCCTTCAAACTTGTGTTTGAATATCATCCCTCCTTGGTCCTCAGTCATCAGTAGGAAAGAGCCAGCACAGAACTATTTATTTGGAATTGCTGCAAAACTTTCCGTTAGTTCCCCAAAGAAAGCCCTAATCTCAGCAGCTTACTGCCAGGCAGTACAAGAGCTTGTGACTGCCACATTTGGTCTGGTTTCAGCTAGCTCTTGATGTGCTGCTTGTGCTCAGAGCTCTTGCATGTGGTTTTGTCAAAGAACCAACCCAAGACCTAGGGTCAGCATCCAGGATCTCCTGAGTACATCTCCCGGGCACTTAGGTGGGCAATTTAGTGCTCTGATTAGACTTAAGCTTTCCTACCTTTCCATTGATCAACTGGCAAGAGGGGAATACAAACCAGGGAATGGGATTCTGCTGCTTCCACCCCGTGATGCTCTCTTGATCCTCATTATGAGACCAGGGGGAAGCAGTGTCCAATAGGAGCAGGACAGCAGAGGAGAAAGATCAGTCCTCCCTTAAGTGCTGAAGGATCACAGAATCACTGAATGTTAGGGATTGGAAGGGACCACAAAAGATGATCTAGTCCAATCCTCCCCACCACAGCAGGATCACCTAAGTGAGAGTCATTTAGTGAAGTGCCAGTCACCTTCCCCAGCTGAGGAGCTCTCTGCAACCCAATACAACAGTCACACACAGAGTTCACCCACTGATATGGACATATACCACTCTGCCACTGTGCAGAGACAAACCAAGGTAATTGCAAAGCTGTCTACAGAAACCATGAAAGCAGGTGATGAGGAGTGAAAGACCTTTGTGAGTGTAGGAAGCTGTCTCTAGTGTTACAGGAGAAATTCTTGGAGAAACACATGGTTCCTCCAAGAATACTAATCTCAAAATAGATTTGCTTGGCACTAATGAGAAGGTACTGATACTCAATTGCATGTTTTTCATGCATGCCAAAAAGACATGCAGTCACATTAATGCACTGTATCTGTGAGCCATTTTTCTTTCACTTTTAATATTCTCAAGACCAGAGAGTGCCAAGGGGAATACAGGACAGGCTGACTACAGAGGAGTTATTTCCTTGGAAATCATGCTCATCAGTCTGTCAGGAATTCTTAAAACAACTGTAATAAATCATGCATTTTTAATGTGGTTCACAAGTTCAGAGACAGAAAAAACCAGTGCTCACACAGCTGGGATCGTGGTAGTCATCTATGATGTCAGGGTACACATGTCCCTCTAAAGGGAAATAAAATGAGAAACTGCATTGGAAAAAGAGTGATCAAATATGGGCAGGGCAGAAGGCAAAAAAAGGGCTGCTGGAAAGCAGAGGAAGATAGGTTGGTAGAAATGGGCATGAAAGGGCCAGAAGTTAAAAAATGAGCTCTCTCTCTCTGTTTCCTTATTGTTCTATACCATAGCATAAGATATGGGTCTGAATTTGCCAGCATCATGTGTGCTGCCATATTTTAAAGGATTGACCAAGTCAGCCTGAAGCTGATGTGGAAGAACTTGGTGAGCAAAATCTACGTCACAACCCATGTATCTGCATAGATGAGATGGGAAGCCTGAGTGGGAGTGTGCCCAGAAAACATAGGAGAGCATTGCCTTTGTGTGTGCACATAGATGTGACCCTGTAATTAGATTGCTCATAGACTCACAGAATCTCTTTGATAGGAAGACACCTTTAAGATCAAGTTCAACCTTCAACCCAGCACTACCAGGTCACCCCTAAACCATGTCCCTCAGCACTATCTCTGTAAGACTTTTATACGCCTCCAGAGTTAGTGTCTCCAACACTTCCCTGGGCAGCCTGTTCTAATGGTTTACAACCCTTTCAGTGAAGAATTTCTTCCCAACACCCAGCCTAAACCTCCCCTGGTGCAGCTTACAGCCATTTCCTCTGGTCCCATCATTTGTCACTTGAGACAATAGGCTGAGCCCCTCCTCACTCCAGCCTATCTTCAGGTAGTTGTAGAGAGCAAGATGATCTCCCCTCAGCCTCTTTTCTCTCAGCTAAACAACCCCGGTTCCTTCAACCACTTCTCATAGGATTTATGCTCCAGACCCTTCATGAGCCTCTTTGCCCTTCTGTGGACAGACTCCAGCACTTCAATGTCCTTCTTGTAGACAAAAGAACTGAATACAATATTCAAGATGCAATCACTCTCCTACTACTGTTTGCCACACTACTTCTAATACAAGCCAAGTTGCTGTTGGCCTTCTTAGCCACCTGGGCACACTGCTGGCTCATGTTCAGGCAATGATCATTTGATCATCAGATCCTTTTCTGATGTGCAGCTTTGCAACCACACATCCCCAAGTCTATAGCCTAACATAGGGCTGTTGTGACCCAACTGCTGGACCTGGCACTTGGCCTTGTTGAACCTCATGCAGTTAACCTCAGTCTCAAGCCATCAGTCCATCCTGTCTAGGTTCTTCTGAGGAGCCTCCTTACCCTCCAGCAGATCAACACTCCTGCTCAGCTTGATGTCATCCATAAACTCACTGAGGGTGTGCTCAATCCTCTCATCCAGACCTTTAATAAAGATGTTAAAAAGAACAAGTGTGAATACTAAAGCCCGGAGGACACCACTTGCAGCTGGCCAGGTTAACTCCATTCGCCACCACTCTTTGGGTCTGGCCTTCCAGGCAGTTTTTTATCCAGTGCAGTGTGTACTTTTCCAGGCCTGGTGCCATAAGTTTCTGAAGGGGGATGCTGTGGGAAATGGTGTCAAAGGCTTTACATAAGTCCAGGTAGACAATGTCCACAGCTCTTCCCTCATCCACTAAGCAGGAAGAAGTTCTGCCCTGCTAACCGTAGGGTGGAAGGCTGCAACAGGTCTGTCTAGCAGTTTTCTCTAGGGATCTTCACTAATGTATATGCCATGCACATGGAGAGCTGTCACACGAAGGTCTCGCCGCCGTGACACACTACAAATAACCATCCCTCACCCCCCAGCTCATTCATCTGCACACAAATCAATGCTCACACTTTGCCTACAGATAGCTCACATCCATCACTGCAGTGACAGTACCTGTGGCATCAGCAGCCCATGAAAAACAGAGGCAACTCAATGGCACAGACCGTTGCACAGAATAAAATATAAATGATGAGAAACATGGAATTGCTTGGTAGGGGCTAATATAGAGAAGGCTTAAGTGCTGCTCTTCTTTTTTTATTCCTTACACATACAGAAAGAAATAAAAATGCATTATGCACCCATAGGAATATTCTATGCATATGTTGAATTGATGCATGGTGCCAATGATGCACAACTGCAGAAGACCAACAGCCAAAGACTGACTTATTATAGTCTAAGAACAAAACAATTTTTGCCATTCCCATTGAATGCCATGGATTTTAGTGGGAGCTGGAGACAGTTTAGCTGCCAGACAACAATTATCAATCCTCTCACAAGCACTAATTGTGGATTTGGGAAAAAGTCCCTTTTGTGCCTCAAATGCCCACCTTTTGTGAGAGGAGCTGGCAGTGAGGACTGTCACAGAAGCTGTTTGGCATTCACACTCTTAGCCAGGAGGATGGCTTGAGGATGTCTTCAATACACAGTGCTGACTCACCCATGATTTGCAAAGAGGTTGGCTGCCTGGGATGCCAAGTCATCTAGTGATAGGACAAGGGGCAATGGGTGTAAGCTGGAACATAGAAGGTTCCCTATAAATATGAGAAGGAACTTCTTCCCAGTGGGGGTGATGGAGCACTGGAAGGGGGTGCCCAAGGGGGTTGTGGAGTGTCCTTCTCTGGAGACGTTTAAAATCCATCTGGATATGTTCCTGTGCAACTTGGTCTAGGTGATCCTGCGAGCATGTCAGTCATGTAGAGACGAGTACCACCACCCTCTCTATTATTCATGCATCACCCCTGTCTGCAGTACAGTAGCACCCAGGCTGGTTGAATTCTTCAATTCTTCAGCAGAGCTTCTCCAGCTCAGCACTCTCGGGATGGCCTGATTCCTCAGCGCCTGAACTGCATCCCTCGGTGCAGGAGACATGCTTTCAAACAAAGAACCCAGACTCTGTCTTTCATGCCCAAGATTTAAGGATTCTAAAGTCCTGCTTTCTTCAGCTAAGCATGGAGGAATTCTCTCCAATACCAAGTCTTTCTCAGCGGCAGAAGTGACCAACAGTCTCTTCCTGCTGATCAGGGCTCTCTAAAATGGCGGCGGCCGCAGAAACGAAATAAGGTGGTTAGGAATGAAAAACAAGAGTTTGCTTACTAAGCTGGAACACAAGAGGTTCCATACAAATATCAGCTTCACAGTGAGGGTGATGAACATTGGAACAGGCTGCCCAAGGGGGTTGTGGGGTCTCCCTCTCTGGGGATGTTTAAAACCTGCCTGGATATGTTCCTGTGTGACTTGGTCTAGGTGATCCTTCTCTGGCAGGGGGATTTGACTAGATGATCTTTCGAGGTCCCTTGCAATCCCTAATGATTCTATGATTCTATGACACTTGAGTGGAAGAGAGCTGTTAACAGAGAAATGGAGGTCAGGAAGAGAAAAGGACTGTGGTAGAAGTGGTGTTTGGTGGAAATAAAAGATAAATTAGAGACCATGATACATCTTCCTTCTGGAGGAAGAAACATGTGCTCCCAGTAAAGAGAGAGAGAGAGAGCAAAAAGCTTGAAGGAAGTCTCACAAAAATGGGGGGTGGAGGGTGGGAGGGGGGAAGCAGAAGTATTTGTTTAAAAAGGCAATCCAAAAACCATGGCTACCATCCCTGTTAGAGATGTAGATTCTATTAAAGGAGAGCTGTAGATTTGCTGTAACCTAAGCCTTTTTTGAAACTCTGTGGAAGAAAGAGAACAGTCTGTTTGTCTCTAGTACAGCATCCTTCAGTTGTTTACAGGAAGGTTATTCATCCATCTTGTGAAGAGGGATGTTCATAGAATCACAGAATCATTAGGGATTGGAAGGGACCTCGAAAGATCATCTAATCCAATCCCCCTGCCACAGCAGGGTCACCTAGACCAAGTCACACAGGAACACATCCAGGCAGGTCTTAAAATGTTAAATATTTCAGATGCCATTCTTGACCTAGAGACTAGGTTTTGTTGCTTTTGAATGCCCAGTGGGGCTGTCTGTCCTTACATCCTTCCTGCTCTGTGCTTCTATGTGACCCCCATATTGGGAGGTGCAGGTCGCACTGGCCTCTCTACCTGGAAATGCAAGTTGGCATCTGAGTCTAATGGTGAGAAAAAACATTTTAGGACACGTCTGGATCATTCAGTGTTAGGAGCTGGTTAGTGAAATGAGCAGGTGTGCAGACAGTTTACCTAATCCAATTGTACTGCTGATGTCCACAGAGGTAATCCATTCCAAGAGCCACTTCCCTGCATAATGGCTGTAGTAGCTCAGCTCACCGAGACAGGCATTTTCAGGGAATCCCCAGGGATGACTGACTATCTCTGAATGGCTGCCAGCTTTCCCTAAGCACATATGTCTCCTTAATTCAGATGAAAACACAATTTTGATGTGCTGTGGCACGTGCACATTCTGTGCAAAGTGCCACACGTAGGCAGGATAAAGATCAGGGTCCACTGGAGCATAACACCAGATCTCCCCATTTTGCAGTGAGAACAGACTTCATAAACTATTGGCAGCTCTGAGGGAGCTCCTTGCTGCAGTTATAGCTGCAGTATATGGCACATAATCCTGCCATCTGCAGCTCAAATATAGCTTATAGTTAGTCACTTGTTTCAGTGTTGGAATCAGGTCTCGGTTTGGTTGCTTAAAGTCTCCTCTAAAGCAAAGATTGAATTGAATTCTCAAAGATGAGATTCTTCAAGTAGTGGAGGATGGAAAAGCTTAACTGGGTGATTAAGCTAAATCATTCCAAGGAATTCTGGTACTGGGAGGGCAGGAGCAGGTACTGATAGAGGGATTGCAGCTGGAAGATGATCTTTATCTGCAGCAATATGTTGACACTTTGTGAATAACATTACGGTTTGCCTGCGTACCCTGTCCCCACTGTTTCAAGGGATGAGAGACCACTTCACCTGCCTTTATCTATAATCAACTGCTGTCAAACACAGAAGAGCACTAAGTCATGATCTGTAAAAACACACTCCTAGCAAACCACCGTACTAGTAAGTTGAAGTTACTGCCACATCCTAAACGCTGGCTAGATGGTCTGACCCAAAAGTAAGAAGTGATAAGACAAGAGGAAGGGGCCTCGAGTAGTTCCAGAAGTTTATGTTAGACATTAGGAAAAACTTCTTTATTGAAAAGGTCATCAGGCCTTGGAACAGGCTGCCTAGGGAGGTGGTTGAGTTGAAATCCCTGAACACGTGTAAAAGTCACGTAGATATGGACATGGTGTAGCAGTGGGCTTGGTACAGCCATGTTAATGGTTGGGCTTGATGGTCCTAATGGTCTTTTCTAGTCTAAACGATTCCATGAAAAGCAGAACTCTAACTTAATTATCTTGCACCTGCAGAACAACAGGAAAAGGCCAGGTCAGATCGGGCTCTGGGCAACTTGGTCTGGTGAGAAGTGTCCTTGCCCATGGCAGAGGGATTGGAACAAGACGATCTCTGAGATCCCTTCCAACCTAAACCATAGTATGATTCTGTAGTAAGACTTGCATTCTTCCAGCTTCCAGACGCAGCACTGCATCCCAACACATCCCATTCTGGGTACAAGAACTTCACTGTGAGACTTTTCTCAGGCTTGCTGAAGACCATTTGCACTAGCTAACAGGCTTTCCTGGTACCATGTAATGCTCCACATAGGAATGCACAAGTTTTCATCATTTATACAGTAATATGGGTGGTTTCTTACCACTCTGAAGTCCATACTGACAACTTGAGTGCCATACTAGAGTGTAATTCTTCATTTCATTTGCATTAGCATGGTATAAAGTGCTTTATACCATGTTGTCCTTCCACCTGGACAGATTGTTTATCATATTCTCTATTATCACCTCCACTTCTCATTACCACTTGCTGACATTATTGAGATAAGTCTGTTCCCTCTCCCACACCAAGCTGGGTTGCATCCATTTCCCTGAGTTCAGCACCCAGAAACAAATGGTGTATTTGGCAAGAGAAAACCCCATAGCCACTTCTTTGCCTCACCCACCATCTCTTCCTATATCATTTCTTCCTACATCTTAAGTCTACCATTCTCTTGTCATACTTACCTGGACTTTACCTTCCTAGTTGCTGTATTTTTCTCAGTCCCACATTATTCTGCCTCCCAATAAACCACATCTGCCAGTTCCCAGTTGTGCATCTGCATATGTTTTCACCTTTTGCCTCGTCAGTACTGTTTCAGGTCTATATTCCTCTCTTGAAAGACCATTTTTAGCTTCCTATCAGATACACAAATACACAGATCATACCAAACTCCCTTAATGGGGCTAATGGATGGTGTCTGTGCATATCGCTGGTTACTCCTGCTGAACTCCGTGTTGTGTCTCTCCTCAGACCAGCCTGATCCATAACCTTGGACCTTCTTTCCTATCACAGGGTTCACTGCTGCTGTCACACCAGCTGCAGACACGATTGTTTTGCAGACTGTTACACATCTCCCTTATTAACACATAATCTCTTTCAAAATTGCAGCTCCGGAGTGCTCCAGTTTGTTTTGCTGATAGTCTCGCAGGCTGTGCTCCATGCTGTGCCTTACCCCTGCCAAAGTGTTCCCTAATTCATGGCCCCATGTCTACTCTGATTTAAGACAGATACATTTTATGTTTTCCCTTGCTGCAATTATTGTGCTTCCTAAGGTTTTGGATGCACAATGCCTTATAAAAACAAATTGAACCTCTGCTCTTTTTATTGTTTTGTAGCCACAGGGGAAAGTAATTCATTTGTCTGAGGAAAGAGGTGTGGAAAAAGCACCACCACTAGGTCAACACTCCTCAAACCTGTAACAGATTACCGTTTGCTGAAAGGCAGAGAGAGATCAAAATTTTTCTCCAAGCACATTTCCAGACATGGAGATTAAAGTTAGAAGTAAAATTGGTTTGTATATATTTCTCATTGGCTTGTATCGCTTCATCAAAAGTAGTCATTTAAAAAAATGTCTCAGTGATAAATCAGAAACAAAACTTTGGAGAAACCAATGAATCTTCACTTATTTTTCAAAGATGCTTTTATCTGGGTAGCATCCCACACATATGCATGATCTTTCTCTGCACGGATCTTTATTACTGCTTCACATGACTTTTAATGGATATATTCAAGTGTCAGCTAGATTCCTTGCATCTCCAGTAAGAAGTAGTTTTGCATCTTTCACTTAAAAACTATTTTGGAAACATCCCAAACATTCAATGTTGTCTGTCAGTGAATCACAACAGACAGCTTGGTCTTGTTATAGAACAAGTGCCTAAGGGTACCGCTCTTGCCTTTTCCTCAGGAACCAGAAGAGGGGCAGTGGCACACACTAACCCTTCTCCAGTGGCACACACTAACCCTCTAACCCTTCTCCTCTGTATACTAAGAGTAATTCGGATGCATGGCTGGTTGGAATATTACTTTGTCCTTTATCCTTTCCCAGTCTGGCTTTATTTCTCCAGTAAAACATTTTGGCGAACTGAAAAAGAGTTTTGGAAATTATGAAGGGGACACCAATCCATCAGCACTGGAGACTTTGATCAATGTGGAGAAGGTATATGGCGGTCATCCCACCACATTCACAAGTTGTGGGATGATCTGTGTGGATTTGAAGACCTAGATGTTCAAAAGGTGATATCCTCCCTTCCTCCTCCAACCTCATTCCCTTTTCCATATGGGGCATTGGGTACCTTAGACTGAGTAGAAAGAGGATCTATAAGCAGAAGTGGTCACAGTACCAAGCCTATAACAGTTCAAGGAGTATCTGGATGCTGCTCTTAGCCTTATGGTTTAGTTTTAGGCAGTCCTGTGAGGAGTGGTGTGTTGGACTTGAGGACTTGACAATTCTTATGCTTCCCTTCCAATTCAAGGTATTCTACAATTTCATGTTCCTGGGCTTCTGAGTGAACATCCCAGTAAGGATCTGGGGGCCCTCCTCTTTGGTGTGCACTCATTGGGGAGCCACTCAGATGATTCCAGGAGAGCACACTATGACTGTGCCAGGTGGCTGCTCACTTCTGGAAACTACATCTGGTTTTGAGAGCTGGTTTAACTCTGTCTAACCTGGACTGTGACCATGGCAGTGACAGGAATTCTTCAGAAGGGACAATTCTGAGGGTTACAGTCTATAACATCACTAGCAATATTAAATGTATTTTTCCTTTAATTATTAACTTCCCCGAATCCCTATGAAATACAGAAGATGGTTTATTGCTAGAGGATACTTTTCCCATTAAATTCTCTGAATAAAGGTGAACAAGTAAGCAACTTGTGGGAATCATAAGATCATTCTTGCAAGTAGCTGGAAAAATTGTTGTCTGCACTTCTGTTTAGAACCTTTAAGATGCAAATTCTGCTGCAAGTGCACTAAGCTTTAGTAATGAGACTGATGCAAAACTCTGAAAACCTTACCCAGCAAAATCAAAGTTAAGGCTCTTTTAATGTTCAATAAATAAATCAAAGAATTTGAACTGCTTGCATGATTTCATGATTATTTGTGTCAGGACTTCATTATTTATTTTCTTCAAAGCAGAGATCCCATTCAGAGATATAAAGACAAAAATCTAGTCTTACTACTCATTTCCATGAGAGTTAATAGCCCAGTGACTTCAAAAGGAATGGCACATAGCTCACCCTGCCTGAATTTTGCTCACACAATACAAAATGAAATGTACTTATGCAAAACAAAGTCACATCAAAGTCCAAAAGGATGAAGTCTCACAGTCATGGATCCCACAACAGAAGCAAAACTGAACAGGAGATATTGAAACTCTGCTAACCACAAGATTTCACCTTTTTTTTTAAGAAGTGTGCGTAAAGTGATTTATTTCTTTATGGACGTTGTTTCTTTACCTCCCCAGTCTTCAGCGCTAAGCCTGCTGCAAATAACACAAGTGAGGACATGCAGATAATATTAAAAATGCCACAGAAATGGAAAGGATTTTCCTCTGAACAGACTTCGAGCTCTCCGTTTAATTTTTGGTAATACTGCTTTTATGAAATTATTTTCTGTGACTTCAAAGTTAATTCCAAAAGGAATTGAGGATGGCAAAAACTACTTAAAGAACAAAGTGGAAAAGCCTACTTTATATTAACCTGCAAACTGAAACAGACAACAGAAGAAACAACCTTGAAGATCCACTTAGGCACATGCATTATACATGCACAGCCCTCACTTTGGATTCATGCTCCCTGTTTAATAACCTGGCTTCCAAAAATGAATATTGCGTGGAATAAGTACAAAGATGAGGGAAAGGGAGGGAACTCTCCCGGAATATTACTGGAGTGCGTCCACCTTGCTGGGCAGATTCTCTTCCTTTGTAAATCAGCACCTTTTGTGCCACACAGGTGTGAGCTGGGAGTTCAAAATCGACTTCAAGCTAGTTTCATTAAGTTCTGTGCCTGTCAGTCTGTCTCCTCTTGAATAAATTACATCATGATATTTATAATCAAGGCAAAGCCAGGGCAGATCAGCCCATGGAATGACACCCAGCTGTGTCCTGTTCAACATTGCCTGGTTCTTGTCTCACGTAAGAATATACGGAAAATAAATCAGACACATAATTCTGCTTTATTTGAATATGGTAAAGTTTCAATTTCGGTACCAACAATTCATTTGGTACATTACTTTTTTATAATAATGTGTTCCCTGTTCCATTCTTACTTAAAAATAGTCTTAACCCCATACTGGTTTAAAAATGCTGTCTACATGGACTTTATTGATCTAGTTTTTAACTTGAAAAAACTTCCACTATGTCTCCTTGAAGACGCTTTAATAAAAAGCAGCACAGCTGCTTTAACTTTTCTTTATAGTCTGTTTTGCAGAGCTAGTACAGTCTTTGTTGACCTAGCTTGTACCTGCTCCAAGGTAATAATAACCTACTGTTGTGTGCAGGGAGTGATGTGGTGCTTGGTGTTTGAAATAGTGCTTGACAATGTCTTGTACAGAAAAAGCATCACCTTTTCTTAGCTTGTCTTTTGTCGATACACCATTTGGTGTATTTTTCTTTCTGAGGCATTAGTGGGCATGAAAATTCCCATTCTTGTTTTCATATAAGTTCCAGGCTTATGAGAGAGTTCAGTTTAGCATTTATTTCTTGGTCTGTTTCCTCAGTCTTGGACTAATTATTTCACAGAATTGTACACTGAAATTCTTTTACCATCTGCTGGTCTAATAAGCCTAATGATCCATGTCCTCTGGATCAGATTGCATTATTCCTCATTATTTGCTCTGCTTCTGACTTCACCATCATTCACTTTGTAGACTGAGGATTTGTCTCCAGTTCTTGGCTACTGATGAAGACAGTGACAGCATCACTTTTAAGTAGTTGTTACAGAAGGTTACCTTCAGAGGTCTTAGTATCATCTTCTAGCACAAGTCAGAGTAGCTTAAAAACTACCTGAAATAACAAGAGGAATCATTGATCCCCATGGCTACAGTTACTTAAATCAAAAGACTCAACAAAATCATGGGGATGGTGGTTTTCATCCGTGCTCTAAGTGTCTAAGTGCCTGTAAGTTACTAAAGATTTATCTTACCAAGACTGACTTAATGGCAGTGTAAAGCAGTTGAAGACCAGAATCAAGCCCTTGTTTTTAAATACTTCTTTTGATTGTTGAAATTGTTGAGTGTATGAGTCAGGGTCCTTAAAACTGACTCAGAGCTTCTCCAACTGAAACACCAGTGAAGCAGAATATCACTTCTTCTTCAGTTTTCAAAGTGTATAGCTCTGTATTAAACAAAGAATCTGGAGCTTCAGCAACAACTGCTATTAAAGCTCAGATGTAGAGTCTAGCACAGCTACTCACCCTCACTATCACTTCTGTGAGGGCAGTTCCAGCAAACACTTTGACTGTCAGACTCCTGACTGAATTAACAAACCTATTGAATAGGAAGAATACTGCGTCTTAGAAGCTGAACACTTCTCTGCTTCGGAATAGAAGTCACCAAAAGGATTCACAATGTGTCTTCAGAACTAAAGTCTACAGCAATAAAATTTCTGGAATGAGTTTCTTTAGAAAGGTACCTGGATCTCCATGTACCTTCCAAAAGAGATACCTGCTTTGGTTTCTTCTGCAGCAATGAACATTAAAGTATCTGTATTTGGTTTCCTACAGATAGCTTGTAAAATACTAGAAGGTGTCAGAAATATGGGGGCAAACACTAGTTAAGACTCTCAGGAGACCCTTCTGAGATGGCAACAGGAGGTGAAAGTGTATTCTACAGGCAACGTTGAACAGTCCACGACACTCCAGTATGGGGAATTGAACTGGCCCCTTTAGTGTGTGTACCAAACCTTTCTGTAACGTTATGTGGAGATACTTAGCAAAGACCATCTGTGGTGGTAAAACACCCTAACATTGGTCAATGTTGCCTAAGAAGGGTAAAGCAGCAGCGAGAAGGTGTCTGAATGGCAACTGATGATCTCTACAATGAATATGTCAGGTGTTATTTTCGCAAACAAGCCAGTGAAGCTTCACGGACTCCCAGCCTATCCAGGGCACTGCACAATTAATACTTTTTATCAGCTGTGATTTATAAACCTTCTAAAATGAAGAAAAAGATATCCATTGCACATCCAATTGCCGAGAAAGGTAGAGCTCAGATAAGAAATCATCTGAAGAGAGATCACATCCTGGTCCCAGACAAGCCTGACGACATTTGCATTCTCACAAAGAAGAGCTAATCAAAGCTGTGGCACGGTTAAGTTCCCCTAAATTAGAAGATAAGGAGGAAGGGGAAGTGAAGTCCCCAGGAAATTATTTGATACTTCATTTGCACTCAAGAGGCAACCCAACAACTGTCATTGTCACAGGGTGGGGGAGGCGGGGTGCAGAAATGCAAGAGAAATGATGATTCCTTAAGATAACACTGAAGAAGAGGAGCACTGCTGATTTGTTTCCTCAGCTTCTGGGCCCCAGAGAAATCTCACAACGACAAGTACCCTGGAAGTTGCTTTTGTTGTTTGTTGTTTCCCTTCCAGAACTTGGTTTGTAATCAGGAATTTAACCTTCACTTTTCTATATAGCTTCTTTCCGAAGTAAACTTGCTGAGCTTCTGAAGTTGAGGTGAACCTGGCGCTGCTTCACAGGCAATGAATTCAGGCTTGCTGAATGCAGGCATCTGCTGAAGGGCAGCACATCTGGAAATTCAGAAATGGAGATGTGTTGCTCACCATCTGCAAAGTTTGGGTCTGAGAGTTTGCAGTGGCATGTGCCACAATGAAAGAACTGCCACTGGTAGGGCATTACCAGCAAGACATCCAAGGGAGCCCTGTGATCTGAAGATTATTTAATACAAATAACTACAGTATAATTTCAAATGTTCAATCCCATATACACATGCATTACAATATTAAAACGTGTTTGAAGGTGGCTGCATTCTTTGGACAAGAGTATGTGAGACCTAAGCCACTATAAAATAGAGGGGGCATTGGCCGCCCTGCATAGTGCAGGCCAGATGAGCCCCTTAAAATGAACTACATTTGAGGGGACATTTGTCTAGAAGGACTTCAATTCATTACCCACAGGGTTCCTCACACCTGGCAGTCACAACATCAACTCTCAAATTCTGCCACTACTTTAAGAGCCCACACGTAGCTGGAATTCAGCTGACTTCAGTCTCTAGCAGTGAATCATTTTCCGCATTTATCTAGTGGTAAGAAGGCACCTATTAACAAGTTGCCTTTGTGAATAGAAGTGTGGGTTGGTGGAGTCCTCTCGTAGCCTCATCTTTGTTAATCACACAGGTTTGGGAAGTGGGGTCTTTCAGATTAAAGCATGTCTTCACACTTCCCTGTCCCTCCAATCCTTATGTGAACCATTTGTAACTGATTAATACCCTTAATTAATCAGTATTACACATACCAGTTGCATGACTGCCAAATACTAACACTTGATTTTCTTCTATATGTGCATCCCAAAATCACATCTACAGAGCTGTTTTGCAAGTTCATATGTGATATAGGTTACTGATAACTTAAATTTGTAAAGTGAAATGTTGCATAGTTTGCAGTTAAGTAACATATAGAAAATAAGCAATATTGTGTAAATAGGATTAACAAGATTTCTTTAAAAACAAAGATGCCGGTGTAAATTCTTTTTTTTTTCAGGTGTATGATGAAGGTTGGTCCAACTCCCATAAGAACTTGTTATCTGACTTAATGCTGTGTCTGTCTCAGGAACACCTAACCACTACATTATGATAATGTATAATTATCAGAGTGGGACTTTCAAAGACCATGGTCTCTGCAAAATTGACCTCTGGAGGTGATCCTAGGAAAATGGCTTTATGGAGAATTACTTTCTTTTGTTAGCATAATGCAGTTAATGCTGCTACTCCTAGAAATCGAATGTTGTACAATTACATGTTTTAGTGCCCTCAAGGTCTTTATTCAGTTTTGCCTTGGGGTGGTGTTTTGCATATGTAAAAAAAAAGCGCTTCTATTTCTTATTTAAGAACAATTAAATATGAAATGTTATGACATTTGCAGGAGGGAGATGTCACTCACTTAACTGTTGTCTCTGATGTTAAAGCTCATGACAGGAATTGGTGAGGACTCGAATGCTTAGATGGTTTAGAGCTATTATGATTGAAACCACTCAAAACAATTGGTCCTATTCAAAATGCAAAATTAAAATACTCACCTTTGTGTGTCAATTTGCTGTGCAGAAAGACCGAATGTTTAGAGACCAATCCAGCCTGTAAAAACACATTTCTGGGACACTTTCAGTAGTATTTAAGAGACCTGTAATTATTATGCTAAAGAACTATTAGTGTGTCCAGTGATACAGTATAGTATTGAGATTGTGAATGGCTTTTATATCAATTAATCTCTTAAAACCTCCCACTGAGTTGGATCAAACATTTCAAACTTTAGGGGTGTCACTGTGAACGTGCTGGAGTTGTCCCTGAGTGGTGCTGAAACCTAATGTAATTTCCACAGCCATTGTGTCACTGTCCTTCTTTCCAGGACAGCAGGTATTTTCTTTTGGACCCTTACAAAGGAGAAGTGAAACCCTTTTAGGTTTTAACTTCCATCAAAGGTAAAACCTTTGATGTAGTTAGGCATTAATAGTAAAATAAAAAACTTGCAAAAATTTAGTGTCAGAAGTCACAGTGCACAAAACACGAGTAAGGAGTAAATAGAGGGGATCCAGTAACATTCTCACACAAAATGAAGATTTTAAACATCACACTATTCAGGCAACAAGGACATAGTTCACACTGGGAAAAAAGGATCCACCCACTGAATTTGTGTAAGAAGCATTTAAACCTCTCTGCTTGAGGGCCAAATAATATCATACACTGTGTGTGTAGAAGAGCAAGGAAGAGGCAGCTGACAAAAAGTCTTTAAAGAAATCTCCCTGCAGCCAGATTTCTCTGTGATCTTTCCTGCTCTGCTCTTTCTCTGGACAATTAAAAAAAAAACCCACACACCAATCAAGCATCATGAGAAAACTTTTTGCCCAGCTGATTTTTTTCTTGGATTCAGGGATTAACCTGTGCAAAAAGCCACCTCCCGTCTGGGCTCTTGGGTAAGGCAAATGGCACCAGCAGACTGGTTAGAATGATGGACATAGCAATCCACCAGTAGAGGTTTGGGATTTCTGCTTTCTCCTGAAAGGTAAATGCTAGATAAATCACAATCTGATGAAGCTGGACTGTGGCCTGCTGATAATCACTGGACCATGCACTGTCTCTGAAGTGACTACAAAATGTTACAGAGAAAAGTGAGTCTATTGTCAGTCTATTGAAACTTGTGATACCAGCTCTGTACCTCCCCAGGGAAGCATTGATGGGTTTGCAAGCTAGAAAAGGCTGAAGGCTGGGTCTCTGGGCATGGCTCTGCTTGGAGAATGGCGGCTGTTCTGCTTCAGCACTACTGAGAATAACATCTTGAGAGTGTGCATCATTCAGCCTGTGGAAGCAGTGACAAGTAAGGATTCCCCAGCGTGTGGCAATTTGAGAGCTGGAGGAGAGATGTGTGAGAGCAAGAAGGAAATCATCTGGCTCTCCAGGTGGCAAAGAAAATGTGACGTGTCACTATGGAGCAGTTAGGCAGGTTCAGAGGCACAGCTTATTCCTTCTCCTGTGTACCGAAGAGATAGCTCAGGTTCTGCTTCTTATGAGAAGCCTGCAGCATCTCTGTCCTCTCCCAGCTTGCCAACTGCTCATTCCCAGGATGGTGCCACTGTAACTTACTGTCTGCCACAGAAGCAGCACAGAATCTGACACTATGACTCAGGGTGGGAAGTCACCAAGGTGCTTGTTGAGACCAACTGTGGCCCAAGGCGAGGACACCCACTCTTCAGGAAATGATTTTGCTGAGCATCCAGATGGCTGGGAGGAAGTTTGGCAGCAAGAAAAGGATACAAAGCAGCAAGTGCAGCCCTGGAAAAGAGTAAAAATACCTTAGAATAAGGAACAGCAAATGCACAGACAATGATACCAATCTAAAGAAACTTAAAAACCAGAAGCACAGGCTCTGTCCACTGTGCAATGCACACCGCTGAATACAGAGGAGGGACCAGAAGCTGCAGTAAAGCTGTCGGCTGGGTCAACTCTGCCAAACAGATGAGACAAGGTGTTACCTAGGGCAACAAAACATTTGTAGCTGCTTATGAAGGCAGCTGCATCTTTGCAGCAGGTTTGACAGTCTGCCTGTAGCAACGGCCATCCACGGTTGGCATCTCCAGAGGGCAAACTGCTGCTCACAAGGCAGCTCATCAGCCCCCAAGGTAGGGATGGGTCTGAGACCATGTCACTGCTTGGGATTACTGCCCTTTAAATCAACTGAGAGGATGTATTAGATAAATATCTTAATCCAATTTAAGCAAAATCATTTATTCATAAATGTCTCACGAGAAAGGAAGAGGCACCTTATTGACTGATGTGGTTTGCAAAGGATTTGTAACTTACAGGTTAGGAAACAACCTTTACAAATTCCTGCAGAGGAAGTGGGCAAATGGTTGTATTCAGACTCCTGCAGAGAACAATTGGGACCCAGACATTGTCACGTGTCTCCTTTTTAATAACAGCATAGTATTTTTACAATCTTACAGAATGTACAGGGGAAAAAAAAGTTAGAAATGCAATCTTGCTGGAATATGATAAAAGATTACTTCCATTTCCATTATAGTGGAAAGAAAAACTACTCAAAATTCAAGGCCAAAATGTGATCTTCCTCAAGTTTATTTCCCCACAATTATCTTTGCTATTGATATACTTTGACGTTTATAATACATATTTATGGATTTTCTTACTTCATTTTGTGCAGACAAGGCAGGTCAACAAGATCATCCATTTATGAGCTGAATTATCCTGTGATTTCAAAATTTTCACATTTGCCACTGCTGGGCACAAAATCAACCCCATCGCCAATATTGATCTTGGTGGTAGAGCAAACTCTGGGTGCAGAGCATAACCCAAAGCAGAGATAGAGAACATGGTATGGTCAGAAGAAGATCCTTATTCCTTGCCATGCATCTGGTATCCCTGGGAGCAGACTGTCAGTGACGAAAATCCAAGTGAGCTCTGTACAAAAGATGCTGTCTACAAATAATTGGAAGTGATTTGTACTGAGGTCTTTAATTCCATCTGTCTGCTTTATAGAAGAGTTGGGATTTAATTATACTTATTGCAAAGCTTTCTCCACATCCTTGAGATTACTGAGCACATACTTAAAGCAGCAAACTCTGCAAACCACTAACAGTAGTTTTTTTTATAGAGCCTGGAAAAATGGAAATGCTGTTTGAAACTGCTGTGGTATTTTTCAGTCATGCTAAATGGATGGCCAGCAAGCTGTGGGTCAGTCAGCATTGCAGTGATCCTAGCAAAAGAATAGGAAATCAGGTTTTGTCAGATGTCAGAGGGAGAATTCCATACAGCATTTAACCTCCTATTGTGTGACACTCTGATTTAAAAATTAACAGCGTCCAATATCAATTTTGCAAGTACAAGTGGATTAAAAAATAACTTATGGGGTATTTCTTAAAGACAATGCATAAAGGAAGAAGATGTCCCTGAACAGCTCTGCAGTGATGACTCTTGGCCTAGTACTGCTTTTTTTTTTTAAAATAAAATAGGAAATGGGTAATAAGGTTTGCAAAATCACACACTAGTAGAATAAGAAATAATTATGAGAACTTATACGATGTGATTCTGGACCATGCTACAAACAACACATATTGCAGGAGGAAAAAAAGGCAACAAAAAGAAACAGACAAACCCTACTGCAGCCGAGGACAAGATTCTTCCTGTCTTTGATAGAGATAGTGTTTCACATCACATACTTCGACGGAGTCAGAGAAAGGTTAGCATATCTGTAAACACAGACTGCAGCTCTGCCTGTGAAGATTGGGGCACTGAATTGGGATAAACAGGACGGAAAATATTCACGAGTCCCGACAGACCAATCAGCTGAAGGAAAGTGCTGATCATAAGATGATCCTTCAGGACTGCTCAGGGAAGCAAGAATATTTTAGCCTGTCTGAGATGGAGTCCTCGGCCTGAGCTGGTCTGAGAGTACCCATCATGAGTAGTCCTGCGCTAGATGCTTCACACTTTCTGTCATTCCTAGTCTGACTATTTCCTAGTCAGTTGGGCCAGCCTGAATGTTTCTTCTGTCTCAAACGTCAGATGGTTATTGATAAATCGGCAAAGGTTCAGAAATGAGACGGATGAGTAATCCAAAATCTGGGAAGTGCAAATCACTGTGATTAAGCATCTCTGGCAACTTGGCTTTTTCAAAGAGTAAGAAACAACTTGATCAAGGTCTTTACATGGGAAGAAGACAACACCTGATACATTACAGTTCTGTCAGCTGTTAGGCAAAGGTACAACAAAATCTAACACCTGGAAGCTGAATCTAGACAAATAATTAGCGTTATACAATATCTTATGTCTTGTCTGAGATTTTGTCACAGGCTGTCCTCAAACACTTTTTCTGCACAAGTAAATCTGCATAACAGACCAAATATTCCAGTTGCAGCATCATGAATTCAAGACCCAATTTTAGCTTCTGACAAGTTACTGTCCTCAGCATTGGGGTCCCCATGCCAGGCACAGGAAGGAACACTAACTCAAAGAGAACAAACATGTTCTGTTTTACTTAGAACTGCCTTCGTTCATAAACTGCAACATCTGAAACAGTCAAAGCCTGAAGGCAGCCTCCCTCTGCCAGGTCTACCCAGCCCAGTTATGCCATCCTTTACATCTCCTTGGCCAGGGCATATGCCATGGCTGTGGCAAGGACAGATACGCTGCAGGCTGTGAGCGAGTGCCAGCTCTGGCCTCTGCCCACCACAGGCTTCTGCAGAGATACATCCTGCAGGGCCGTGTGCTAGAATTCTCCCTGGTACAGCAAGGAAAAGGTGCATGAAGATGATGGCCCTTGACCACTTTTGCCAGCTACAGCCTGTGCCTCCTTGGCAAGGATCTGACAAAGACATGGGCTACTGATAAAAATTGGTAGTTTATGTGTCAATGTTGATGTTATGATCTCCGTTCACACTCAACAAAGGGAGATGGAGTCTGGGATTTTCCCTTTGGGTTGGGACACTGTCCAAGGATACTTCCTGGGATTGAGTGATTCCTCACTCCACCTTTTGGTGACTGGCCTTTCATTTGGGTACCCTCTCCCTTGTATGTGTGAGTGTGCATAATTTTTTTTTCTTTTCTTATAGTATTCTGTACAGTTTAAGAATTTTACTGTGTCCTAATACATTCCTGACCAACATCCGAACTTTATGCTGTTGCAGTGCCGGGACACTCTGGCTGCAATAAATCTGCATTTTTCTGAAGCTACTGCTGCCTGGTTTTGTGGGTGCAACACAGCTACATTCCATCTTCTCCACCCCTGGTGGCTGGCAAGGACCAAGCCAGCCCATGCCGATGTCTACAGGACTTTCACAAGACCAAATAAGATTTGTAGTTTGACAATGAGAGCTCCTGAACTGTGAGACGTTTTCCTAAATACACTGAAGACCAGCCCCAAGTTTCTCATGTGAAGGAGGGCCATTCTGGGGAATTGTTACTACCTGAGTTTTGAGAATGAGTCTATTATATTCGTTTCTCAAAAAGACACAATATGAATCAAAAATCAATTCATATGTGGAGAAATTAATTTTGAGAAATAGTATTGGGGAAAGAGAAAAACAAACCAGAAGTGTTCTGTTTCAATATTCTGAAAAGAAAGTTATCTGGGTTTGTTATCTAATACCGCTTCACTCTAAAATTGATTTATGTTTAGTGTTAATAGATGGTAAAAATATGTGAAAAGCGAGTAATGTATCTGACTGGATATTCATTTTCCCTAATTTATTTTCATTTTGGCCACCAAACAGAAAAATCAATTATTCTCACAACCCTATTCACTACAAGAAAGTATCTCTCTTCCAAATCATCACTCTCCACTGTCTTCTCCTCTTTTATAGAGGCTTATTTTACCAGATATAATAACTTACAGCCTTCCTTAGATGATATCTTCTGACATTTGCATTCACATAAATTCTTCTTAATTTTTTCTACTGTTAGTGGTAATTATGACTAGTTAGCCTCTACTGGAAATGTCATTAACATGATGTTTACTGCCTCCTTCAGATAACGAAGCCATTATTTAAAATTGTATCTAACAAGGATCCACTAACCCTAAATATTGCTCCAGCATGGTTAAATGTTGGATTTGATGATCTTCATTGTCTTTCCAAAGGTCTTCAGAACACATTGGAATGAGGTCATCCAAGTCACTTTGACTATTTTGAACAAATATTGAAAAATGCAATATCACATTCCTCAACTAAGTCAGAATGCCACCATCCCTCCCTCTTACTGCCTTTTAACTAGCAGGAAGTATGTGTCATGAATTCTTGTCAACTCCCATTGTTTACTGCTTGTTGGTTTCATTAACCTCTTCATCTTAGTGGCCATCTGCCTTTGTTCTCACCATCACCCTTATTTTATGCAAAGAATGTGCAATATTGCCAATTTCCCACTGTGAAACTCTTGATCATTTTTTCAGAGCTATTAAAGCGTTGGCTCCACTCAACAGCTGTTTACCTCATTACCTCCATTGAAATGAAAAATTAGTGTAGAGACATTTTTGGGCCAAAGATCATTTTGGCAGTAGAGGTGAAGTAAACATTTATTCAAATAACAGCCTGGGGGTAAAAACAAAGAGAAGCAGTCCACCAGCATCAGAAGAAAAAACAAGAGACTCCACAAACTGCTGTTTCACTTCTCAGTGGAAAGGGAAAATTTCTGACATACATATGACATGGGAACTGAAACTTGGTGGATTCTTTGTTTTGGAGTTTTTTTGCCTCATCATGGATGTTAAATATGATCATATTGTTGATGCTGTTAGCACCTTTATAAGGAGGTAAAACTCCAGACTTAGGAATAGGAATATAAAAAGACAACATATCTAGGTTTGCTGATCAGGGGAGTCCATGGAAATTACTGAGGGAATTGTAAATCTCACAGGCTGAGTCTGAGGCAGCATTGTGGTATGCAACAGGCATGAGAAATTTTACCATACTAGAAAGATTCTAAAAAGATAAATGAAGTTTCTGTTTAGAAAAGCTTGAGAGATGAGTTCAGAACAGAACTGAAGAAGATACAGATTGGTCTGATAGGCTTTAATTCCCAGAATAAGATGGAAATAAACAGTTCCTTTTCTGAATATATGGAAACAACACAGGGATGAGTTAACATCTAGCACGGCTTTATCAAGGAACGCTCTTGTAAAATGTAATTAATTCTGTTTTCTTACAGGATAACTTGCCATGTCGATAGAAACAAAAATATAGGTGTCTTGATTGTTTTAGGCTTTTAATGCACTCTTGCACAATATATTCACAGCCAGATGAGAAATGTTGTTCAGGCAAAGCTCCTGAAGGTGAATGCATAGGTAGGTGGTAAGGAACACTTTAACAGTAGGTACTAGTACCTCACCAATATAATGAATGTGTATCTTTAGCAGTTGCACAAGAGTCTGCCTTGGGTTTGGCGTTGACCAATACTGTTATTAATGGCTTGAACAATGAAATAGGTTACGTGCTTATTAAATCACGAGATTATATTAACCTAAGCGAACTGTAAGGACTCTGGAGACTTCAGCAGTTAAGTAGATAAGCATGATGCTGTGTCCCGGTTCGTATAACCTGCTTGTCATCAGGACTAATTAATCACACTAGCAAGATGCTAATGTGACCACACTGCTTGCAGTAGCTACAATATCCCTGAATGGCACTGCATTATGCTACAGGTGTACTCTGAAAGACAGAAATTCCATCCTTTCTCCATTTAATCTCCTTCCCTGGTCTGCTCCAGGTCAAGATGTTGATTTACTGGCAGGTCACTTAGGTACATTTAAACATTTTACCATAAATCCTCCTGGAAACACAGCTGCCTTAGCTGTGCGTGTTGTGTAATGCCAGGCTGAATGCTCACTTCATGCTAGAACATCATCCTGTGCAGCATAAAAATCACTTTTTGCAGCTTCCAAGCTTCCCTTGCAGATTCACCTAGCCAAGTAGTGATTAGCCCCTGCATATTTGGGAGGTTTGCATAGTCACTAATGCCTACACCAGAAGAGTGGTAATCTTCCTGCTTTTCCTGAAAATATATTAGATTGCAGGAGGACTGTGATTCTAGCAGATCAATGCCAGAGGAGTTAATATCACCTACTTGTGCCTCCTCACTGTATGGTTCTAAAATTAGAAACAAGCAGAAACACTATGCAGCATCCTAATTGGCTTGTCACTAGGGTAAAGTAACAGGCCAGCTTCTGACTTACTGGAGGTGAGAAGGTCTTCTCTTGTTGTTTAACCTCTCAGGAAGAAATACGTGTAAATAAATGTAACAAATATTTAATTAGATTAGAATTTGAATGTATCTAAAGCATCATTTTTCATCCAATGTGAGGTAAAATGTTTTTAGTCATTCTGTAGTGTGAAAAAAAATTACCTGAAAACATTGTACCTGTTCGTGCTGAAGTCCTTTCCCTTCTCCTAACAAGGTAATGTAACTGCAGTTAGAATGTGACTTGCAATTTTTGAAGGTTTCATCAACAGTGTGGTCAGCATCATATAGTCCTTATTCAAAGGTCTGAATTGTGACGGTGATGAGGTTGCAGCTTGGGGGTCTGGAAAGGACACCTGAAATGCATCTTGTTGGCAGAAATGTTTATGTACTTATCTTAAACTAGGCTGGCCTAGAGAAACAGAAGTCCTTCTTTATGTGAATTCCAGTCTAGGAAATACATCTTAACTAAACTTTTACTATATGAAAAACATGTCTAAGACACCAGCCTTAACTGTACAGCTATCTTTGAAGACGTAGAGTATATAGCCTGTAGCACAGTATTTCACAGCACCTTCTGCATTAAATCTACTGACCCTCTGGCAAGCAGCTGCCACAGCAATAGAGGCAAAATTTCCATCATTTCAGGAGGAGTCTCTGATGGTGTCTCTGAGTGACACAGCAGAGCAAGACACCTGAAAGCTCTGTCTTGGTTCATTAGCAGCACTGACAAGCAGGCTATGCTAGTGAGGCAGCGCTGCACTGTGTGGCTCATGTTGGGAGGGAGAAGACTTGCTCAGAGAAACCCAACATGGTGCCCTGGGCCATGCAGAATGCCTTTGAAATCTTAAGATAGTCTAGCTGGCACCAATCTTTGCTTTCAATCTTTGCTTCCCCAAGCAATCCAGGTTCTTCTTACTTTCCTCACATACATTCCCCCTCACTGCAGCCATTGTGACCTTCCTGATCACCACTCTTGTGCCAGTCCCCACTTTGCCTTCTGAAGTGGACTTCCATTATTCACAGACAGCTGCCTCAGTTCAGGGTGGACTTTGGGATATTTGACTTTTTCAGGATGATCACACCTCATTCCTCCATTGTTTGGGGTGTATTGCAGCTGGTTTGGGACATGGATCCAGTAGGGCCATGCAGCGTTTCCTGGCACTGCCCTGCTTTATAGGTGCCCTACAGGACTTCCCATCTGCTAATCACCACCAAGAGCCAGGCTGAGTTCAAGACAAGTGGGGTAAATCTTCTAAGTTGCTCACTCTCTAATTTTTAAGTAAGCCTAAATTGGACCATTTCTGACTGAAACAGCAGCTTCACTGACACAAATAACAGTAATTCTATCCAGATCTTTCCTGTGTCTCTCCCACTGTTGTAAACACCACAGAGATAGAAAGAAATGCTGTTTCCCACTCTCCAGGAAGGAGAATTTCACCAGTGTATCTGGGGCCTTAGGGGGAAAATAAAGCCAAAATGTGCAGAGACTATAATAAAAAAGACATAATGTAAAAGTTAATGCTTTTTGATAGACAGCAAGAGCTCATCAGTGGCGAGGTGGTGGGTTGCCATGGTGACAGTGCTGCACACCAGGTCGTCTGGGCTCCCAGTGCTCCCTCCACTGCACTGGTCTCAGGCTTAAAGGGAATCACTCAGCTGCTCCAGGTAAACACACTGCTGGCAGCTGACTCCAGACAGTGTGGGACAAGGGAAATATTTATACAAACTGATGTGTGTTTCAATATGTCACAAAGTTAGCCATAAACAAGTCCAAAACATGCTTTGGTTATCTTGGTTGTCAATGAAATAGAACAAAAATTCCTTTCTAGCCTTTAGGGCTGTCCCAGCTCAACTAACACTAAACACAGAAAAGGGGGGAGCAAAGTGTAGACTTTCTGCTTTTTTCAGCTCTTGCTCCGTAATATCCTTGGCCACAATCCTCAGGAGTCTACAATCACTTGCCTTCCTCCTCTTTCATCTTCATGATCTACATCACGGAAAGGTGGGCAAAGAGGCAATTGTGTGCCTCTAATGGGGTATTGTGGTTTGAAAATTATTAGAATTTTCAGACTTATAGGTGTGTGCTTTTATGAAGGAAAGAAAACATCCTGTTGCTTTAAGAGGCTTCTCTTCC
>JAOXOE010000001.1:9408323-9450672 GCA_028565055.1 Phoeniculus purpureus
CAGGTTAACTCCTGAACGAAAAGTGGCACATACAAATTGGTGATTGCAGATTGAAGGGCTTCTGAGGACTATCAAAATCAGCCCTACAATCCCAGCGCTGCTGGTCGCCCACCGCTTGCCTCTGCCGCTGCACCCTGCACGCTGACAGGTCCCCTTGGTTCGTGCTCCTCTGACAGCACCCGGCGATGCCCGTCAGGGGAGCAGCAGAGGGGCATCGCTCCCTCCCGCCTGCTGCCAGGCAGCTCGTGCGTGCGCCTGCAGGGGTGCGGGGAGGAAGTTTTGTCCCTCCGTGACGGGGTGCAAGGCTGGGGTGGCACCACACTGTCCCGCCTGGCATGTGGAAGGTGCAGGAGCTGCCCCACCGCCCATCCTGGAAGGAGAAGGTTTGCTCAGGGTAAAAGCCAGGCTGCTGCCGGGCTGCAGTGGGGCCGGGAGGTCACGGCAGGCACCCCAGGTTGTGGGGCTTCTCCCCACAGTGCTGGACTCCACCCAGAGCCAGGGGTCTCCGCTCTGGGGCTGCTTTGGTGCTGCCTGGGGCTCTGCCGAATACCTACATCCTCTGAGTGCTCCAGCACCCTGCCACCTTCCTCTCTGGATTGGACTTGGACCCACTTCAGGTCGCCTGGGGGGTCCCCTCTGGCATCCTGGCCCCTTCCCCATGCTGGACCCTGCCGGTGCTGCTGGGGTGCTGCTGGAGCTGTTCCCGCAGGTCCAACCCGCCGGGGCTCGGCTCTCCCTGAGGAGCCACCGCTCTCCGCGGGTCTCAAAGGGCACCGGACCACTCCCGACGGCTCCCGACGAGCGATGCCCAGGCGCCGGGGCAGACGCTCCCGCGGCCGCTGCGCTGGGAGGAGGAGGAGGAGGAGGAAGAGGAGGAGCGCGGTGTCCCCGGCCATGGCTGAGGCAGCACTGCCACCTCGTGGGCTCTCACTTCGCAGAGACCTCCGTGGGGAGGGCAAGAAGGTTGTGGCCGGGCTGGGGGCAACTCTGCACAGCCTTCGGGTGGCCCCGGGCAGTGCTCGCCCGTGGCTCCCCGCAGCCAGCCATCTGCAAAGGAGAGAAGGGCAGACTGCAGTGGGCTCTTAGGTATAAGCTCTTGAGCAGGAGAGGGGCTGACCACCGGCACGGATTGCCCGGGGAGGGAGCTGAGGCGCCATCCCCGGGGATCTCCGAGGGGAGGCTGCACAAGGCTCCGGGCAGCCTGATCTGGCTGAGGCTGCCCCTGCTCCCCGCCGTGGGGTGGGACTGGGTGCCCTCCGGAGGTCCCTTCCAGCCCGGGCTGGTCCAGGAGTCTGTGATGGGGACATCAGGGTGACTGGTGGGGTTGTGGGAGGTTTGCCTCTGGCAGAGGTTGTACCCACAACACAGTGGGAAATGGGGCCACTGGGTGCTGGTGGTACATGGGGAGCTTCTGGCGATGGTGCTGCACTGAGGCTGCTGGGACTGGGGACACTGACCTCTCTTGGACTCCTTTATTTGGGCTGGTGGCAACAAGAGCCAGGCGTCTGCAGAGAAGCCAGAGCCTCGTGCCCTGCCGACAGCGGCGCTGGGCATGCAGCGATGCCCCGGGGCAGCAGGCAGGGTGCACAGCAGGCAGGGTGCACAGCAGGCAGGGTGCACAGCAGCCCCCTAACTCCAGCAGAAGACCAACACGCGCAAACCCTGCGGTGCAGCCGAGCCCTCCAGAGATGTCTTTGTTAGCCGTGGAGCTGACAGACCCGGGCACCTCCAGATGAATGAGCCCAGGGCCCCAAGGGTGTTCCTGTCACTGTGCTCCTGGCTGGGCAGGCTGCCTGCAGCCCCCAGCCTAGCCACGGCAGCTGCAGGGTGTGGGGCTCGTGGGGGCTACCAGGGGCACTCAAGACACAGAGAGGAGAGTATTTGTGGGGATCTGACATTTGGAAGGGGCTGCACAGAGGGGGTGACGATGAAGGGTCTGGGCAGAGGGGATGAGCGAGGTGGGTATGGACCGACTGCTGTGGAGCATCACCACTGGGTTTCAGGGTCTGCTCCTGGGCCCAGGGCCCCACAGCTCCGGGCTGCTTAGGACTCCCTGCCCCACCAGCACAGGGCAGTGCCAGGCACTGGTTGCAGCCAGCCTGAGGCTCCAGCTCCTGTCCGCGATGATTTGCCGGCAGGTGGCACTGGAGACTGGGACAGCGGCAGCACCCCTGTCCCACGGGCTGGGGGGCAGAGGGGGCAGCTCTGCCCGCAGGGTCTGCAGAGGGCAGGGCTAGTGCCATCTGCATTAACGCTGCGCCCCCCGCCCAGCAAGTCTGCAGTCCCCGGGGGTGCAGCCACCCCGCGTCCCCGGAGCTCGGGTCGGGGCGGTGGGTGCCTCATCCGCAGGCTCCCCCCGAGCTGCCTTTGCGCCTTTTAACGGCCGGCGATGCAGCATCGTCCCGCAGCTGGGTGCGCGGGGCGGGAGGAGAAGAGCAGCTCTCCGAGCCCCGAGGCCGGGCAGCGCAGGGCACCCGAGAGCCCTGACCCGGCAGAAGCAAAGAGCAGCCGACGTGTGGGAGGCCAGGGCTGCCATTCAAGGAGCCTTCACAAGCTGGAGGGACCTGCTGGCATTTCGAGGAGCCAAATGCAAAGCCCTTCCTCTGGCGAGGGGTGACCCCACACAGCAGGACAGGCAGGGGCAGGCAAGGATCTGGGAGGCTGCCGGGCAGCAGGCTGGAGCCTTCTGCCTGTCTGGGTAGTTGATGGAATCACTCGGGACTTCTGAAAAGGTCTTAGTTAGGAGCCCTCCAGGAGCGGAGCAGGTTTGACTGTGAAGCTGATGTCTGCCCTAGCCCCAGCAGCAGCCAAAGGGCCCCCAGGGTCTCGGCTGTGCCTGGAGGGAGTCAGAGGGCAGAGCAGGCACCAGCTGCCTGTGAAGTGCGGCTCACTGCTCCGCACAGGGGTGCAGAGGGCATCGCCCTCTCCCGTGGGTCGCAGCCACCGCTCAGCAAAGTCACTCTGGGCGTTACCTCCATGGGATGAGACGGCCACGGAGCAGCACGCCTCTCAGGCACCCAAACTGGGCGAGAAACGTGGAAGAAGGCGGTCTACAGATCACGAGAGGAGGGGCTGGCTGACTGGGAGGAATGTAAGGCAGTGGGCAGAGGGTGTGGGGAGGCAGCTAGGAGAGCTAAAGCCTCCTCGGAATGAAATCTTGCGGGAGAGCGGTCAAGGACGACAGGAGTCATCACCGTCAGGGGATGGAACAGCTTCTCCTCAGCGCTGCCTCTGGGCACATCGAGGACAGCAGGGTCAGTAGGAGCAGTCAGCGTGGCTGTGCCAAGGGGAGGTGATGCTTAACCAAGCTGACAGCCTTTCATGGGGGCACAACCAGGTGGAGAGAGGACTGTAGGGCGAGGGGCGTGGTTGCCTTGACTTCACTAAAGCACCTGACGCCGTCTCCCGCAGCATCCTCGCAGCCACACTGAGGTGGTGTGCTCTGGACCGTGGGCTAGAGAGGTGGGTGGGCAACTGGTTGAAGGAAAGAAGCCAAAGAGTAGTGGCCAGTGGCACTGAGTCCAGCTGGAGGCCTCTGCCTAGCAGAGCCCCTCAGGAGTCACTGCTGAGACCAGTTCCGTTCAACGACCCGGATGAGGGGACAGAGAGCACTGTCAGCATGTTTGCTGATCATCGTGTTCCTGCCCTTGCCCAGGCTGCACTGCCCTTGCCCAGGCTGTGCTGGCAAGCAGGAGGTGCCCGGGTTGGGTGCGGAGCCGCGGTGCCGCAGGTCGTCGGAGCCGGAGCCGCGGGATAGTGGGGCAGCCCCAGCCTGCGCTGGAGGACCGGGCGCAGCGGGATGGGCTCGGGCTCGGGCTCGGTGGAGGCAGTGGCCACACGCTGCTGCTGCTCTGCAGGCAGGGGGGATCTCCCCCGCGGACCCCCTGGGTGCCCTGGCTCTGCTGGAGGACGGGACCAGCCTCAGCCTCGGCGGGACTCAGGTGGAGTCTGACAGAGCAGCAGCCAAGTCGGGGCCGGGAGGGAGCTCAGGCAGCGCCTCCCACCCCAGATCTAACCTCAGGGCTGCCGACAAGGCTGCGTCCCCCATCCCAGATTCCAGGCTGAACGCGAAGGAGGATCATGTCTCTCGCCTGGAGCACCGCGGGCTGGCTCCTCTCCCAGCCGGAGCCGCGCAGGGAAGTCCCGCTGCGCCCGGCCCCGCTGCAAGGGCTGGGAGCTGCCGAGGCTCTGCCGGGGCTGCCCAACAAGGGGTTAACTCCCAGCCCTCCGCATTTTTTCTGCTCTGCCTCCTTGCGAGGAGCAGCCTCCGCAGGGCTGCAGAAAGGCTCTTTCTTCCCCAGCAGATCTCTGGGAAGGAAAAGTCTGTGCTCCAGATATTAAATTACTCATAAAATAGGCGGCCGGTCCCCGAGGCGGCTCCGCACCCCCAGCCCCGCCGCCCGCTCCGGCGGGCTGCTGATGTGCAGCTGCGCGGCACCTCCCGCTGCAAGGTCAATCTCCCCAATCTAAAGCAGCAGCGTCGCAAGGCGAAGCAGATTTCAGCCGGAATTAGCTTCAAATGGAGCATTCAGTGGCCTCTCTCCATGCAGGCAGAGCGAGAAGCGGCAGCGCTGGGTCGCGGGGAGCTGCTGCGGCTGCAGCGCCCCGAAGCAGGACAGCCCGAATCGGCAGGGATGCTGCCGGAGGGAAGGGTGCTGGGGCATCCCCATCGCTGTGGGGCGGGCTGGCGTGAGCAGGAGCGGCTCAGTTCTTCACCCCTTTGTGCTGTCTGCAGCCCCTGTGGCCCTGGGTGACCAGGAGCTGCCTCACCCTCGGGAGGCTGCTTGAACCACCACGGCCACTGGTGACCTCCAGCCAGGTGCAGCCGAAGGCAGCAAGGCCAAGGGCTCCGTGGGGCTGTGCGGGGCTGGGCAGCGTGGCCTGTGCTCAGCTCCAGGCGCTGCAAGCCTCGACGTCACGCTCGGCTCCTTCCGCTCCGCTTCCCACTGCCTCCTGCCCTCCCGCCTCCTCAGCCCTGGCATGGAGCGGCAGCAGAAGGGGCACGGGAGAGCCTGCTGGGAGCACAGTTGGTCCTGCCTGTGCCAGCGCAGGCCCTTCACCCCTTAGGAGACGGCAGCTCAGCGAGCGCCCCTGCCCCTGCACGCCGGCTCCCCATGGTTCTGGAGCGGTGGGTGCCGTGGGGGGATCCTATGTGCCATCGTGTTCCTTGGGGCTGCTGGCAAAGCCCCAAAACCAGAGCTGGAGATTCCAGAATCGTTCAGGTTGCAAGACACCTCCCAGCTCATCCAGCCCAACCATCACCCCAACCCTACCCTACCCACTCAACCCTGTTCCCCAGGGCCACAGTGACTCCTCCGGGGACGGCGACAGCTCCTGGCTGTTGGTCCATAAGGGCCTCTGGGCAGCCCGTGCCAACCCCTGGGCACCCTGGCAGGGAAGAGATTGCTCCTGGTGGCAACCCTCACCTTCTCCTGGCACCGCCTGAGGTGTGAGGTCTGTCTGGGAGAGCCCCAGTAGCCCTGCCCTCCTCCCAGAGCTTTTCTGCCCTTGCAAGAAGGAGGAAAGGCAGACCTGGCTTTTCCTTCCGCTGCTGGCACCTGGCAGTGACTGGGAACAAACTGGTCATCCTCCCGCCTGCCTCAGTTTGCCTGCAGGGCCAAAGAGCCCTGCCATGGGAAGCGCCTCGTGCCCCAGCCTTGCTTGTTGTGTGCAGCAGTGCCTGGGGGCAGACGAGCCCCCACAGACCAGTGCTGGTCCCACAGGTAGCCACAGGCCTCGTCCCACAGGAGCCAGCTGCTGCTCCGCAGAAGGGTCACTGGGGGCACGTGTGCAGCACCTACCTGCCACAGCCGGCTGGAGCCTGGACCGGGATCCCCTGCGAGTCCACAGTCCTGGCTGGCTGAGGGCGCCGGGGCTGCGCCAGGGCCCAGGAAGCAGCTCCTCACCGGCCGAGCGCCACTGCCCAGAGCTCCCTTCTGTCCCCGCCGTGTGCCAGGAGAGCTTTTGTCTGGGATGCTGGCATGTGCGGTCACCAAGGAGACAGCAACGGCGACGGGAGGGGACCGGACAGCCCTGCTCATCCTCCAGCGAGCCAGCGGCTCCTGCCAGCAGCGCACGGCCTGGTGGCCTCTGCTTGTGTGCGGTGCTCCTGGGCCACGGATCCATCCCTGCAGATGGCCACGAGGGCTGGGGGGAGACTCAGACCCTGGGAACGTGACGCTTGGTGCTGAGGTTTGGCTCCTGGAGCGCCCCGAGCTGACAGCACTAAACGCCAGCAACGGGAAGCCTTCAGCATCTGCTGAGAGCTGGACCTTCTCCCGTGATGGTACCTGAGCCCTGCCGAGCGCTAGGGTGGTCCTGCCAGTGCCGCCCGGTAAGCAGCCCGCTCTGGGCAGTGAGGGCTCTGCCAGCTCAGAGGTCCCCCAAGCCGGGGCGAGCTGCGTCCTCAGAGCCCACCCTCGGCCCCACCAGGTCACGGTGCTTTTCCCTGCTCCACAAGACGCGGTGAGTGCACTGGAGATCTCCCTGGTCCTGGTGTAGGTGACGTGCAGCCGCCTCGGAGCCGCTGGCGAGGAAACCGGGGGAAGTGTTGGGGCACCGAGCAAGCGAGACGGGCGATGGGCACATGTGTGTGCGGCCACCTCCAGCCCAGCACCCGCCACTCTGCAGACACTTGGACCCTGCCTGGGTGCTGTCCTGTGCCCTGTACTCTGGGCTCTGGTGAGGGGTTGGACTCACCGAGGTTGGTGATGCCTTGAGGTCCCTTCCAACTCCAACAACCCTGTGACCCTCTGATGCAGAACCCTGACAGTCTGCGGGGCCGACGCTCGCCGCGTGTGGGCTATCGGAGACCTCCGGGCTGCCAAGGCCAGCGCGCAGCCCCTTCTCCCTCGTGCCCAGGTCTGTCTGCCGCCCTGCCAAGGTGCCTTCCCCTCCTTCCCCGCTAGATGCCATTGGGAAAGCGGCGCTGCCGCCCCGTCGGGTGCCCCGGGTCCGGGGTCCCCCTCCCGCCGCCAGACCGGCAGCATCTTCCCAGGCAGTGCTGCGTCGGCTCTGTCTGCCCGCGGAGCCCCTGGAAAAGCCTTCGCCGGGGGCTCGGGGCCATTGAAATGCAGCCGAAGCCCCTCTTTCCCAGCCAGCGCCCGGCTGAGCCGCCGCTCGGCCCCCCCGGGAGGGAGCCGCTCCTCACCCCCTGTCAAAGGGGCGACGCGGCACCGCCGGCAGCGCGGTCCCCTCCGACGGGCCGCACAAACGAGCCCTTTATAAGCCCTGCCTGTTCTCCGGGAGGGGCCGGGCTCACAAAGGCTGCTCCGTGAAAGGGGCTCCGGCAAATCCTCTTAGGGCCGGCGCTGCGTGAACGTCCCCGCGGCCCCATCTGCCGGGGATCCTCGGGGGCGCGGGGGGAGAGGGGCTCTGGCTGCCCCGCAGCCCGCAGAGCGCATTGAGGGACGGAGAGCCACGGAAGACAGGGCGCAGTGTACTACTGGTCGAAACGAAACCAAACTCCCAAGACACACAAACAGGGAGAGGGTATCAAGAAGAGGGGAAACGGAATACCCTGTCCCCAGCTAAGGACCCCAAAATCTGTCTGGCCCACTCCACCTGCTCAACCTGTCCCCTGCAGCAGCCACCTCTCCCCTTCAGTTCCACACCCCACCAACCTCTGCCCCACCAGCCCTGCACACCCAGCTGTGCTCTGGAGGGAAAAGTAAACATCCCCACAGCAGAGATGAGTTAACTCCTTGTATGCTGGAGAGAGTTCGATGCAGGAATACCATAAGCAAACATGATTTCACCAAATCCAGAACAATCCTAAAATGTTTAGGGTTGGAAGGGACCTCTGGAGATCATCTAGTCCAACCCCTGAATTTAACCTGAACCTATTTCTGTATCTTTCTGCACAAGGGACCTTATGCAGGACAGAAAAAAACAGCAAGGATGAACACAAGTTCCCATGTGGTCCACTGTCAGCATGCAGCACAGGGGAAGAGACGACTCTACAAAGTCACTCTTCTAAGCAGTGGGTGGGAAACTGGCAGATCTGGCATCTCTCCTCCCTAAGCATCTTCAGTGAGAATATTCTGTCCTGAATCAGTAAATCTATGGCATTTTGGTCCTGCCAGGAGCAAAAGACTGACCAGGATGAAGATTGTCACCTGGGAAGTCAACGGATCACTCTAGTTGCTTGAAAACTAATAAAAACCAAATGCTATTGAAAAGCACAAACATTTGTTTGGTTGAGTTTTTTTACAAAATGGAACACCACAATTTAAGTTAGGTACACTACAAGAGAGGCTACGCATTTCTAACACAGTATTTGTTAGTCTTTCTACAGAAAGCAAAGCTTTCAGCCATCGATGAATTGATAAGTCATGAAATATTAAAAATTAAGGTTCAATGACCCATTAAATAAGTTAGATGCAACTGCAGAAGATACCCATAAATATCTTTTCACCTCTTGAATAGACGATTCTGCGAATCAGTCATAACTACCAGTTTGCCATCTTTTATTCAGCTATACTTGGTTTTATCAGATAAAGAGCATGAAACATCATCTGTCAGCACAAAACATCATCTGTCAGCAATTAATTGGAAAAGAAAAAAAAATCCTGTTCTTCAAACACAACAGTTTTTTATACTCTTGCTGTCACCCTTTAACGCAACTGTGAAATTCTGCTAGTTATACTATGTACTCCTTAGCATTTCTAACCTGAAAAAAACCAGCTTCTGACAGTCATGGGTTTGGCAAGCACCATGTGTTGGGGAAAAAAAGAGTTAGCAGTGAACTAATGAATCAGTGTGCTGGCACACCCATCAACAACGCTGGTCGAGGAATTCAGCTGCACTGTGTAAGTAGGTAAGTGATAGGAGGTAAAGGAATGGTCAGATCAGAATGAGAGAAGATAATTTTTGTATCAAATATTTGACTTCATGAAATCCACAGAGAGAGTTTTGCTTTTTGGAGCACTAGTTATGAATGTGTTCCAACACCTGCAAAACGGAGGCATTGCTTAAGAAATGTATGCAGGAATACAATTAGTATGTCTATTGCCTTTAACAGCAGAACATCACTTACATAAACAGAAGCATTCAAGGACACAAGCCCTCCACAGATTCATAGAAAAAAAAAAATCTTGCTATACATTGAGTTAAAATTTGTGCAGTAAGTAAACAATGATGACATAGGAGCTGAACAGTCACAAATCACTTATGGAGCAATAGAGGCTAGAACAGAAGCGTGCTGTACAAGGCAATTTCCACACAGTTCATGAATGGATTACAAGCATAAAAGAACCTGTGCAAGGGGTCCTAGTCTATTTCTCAGTGGAAGACAATGCAATCAGGAAAGTTTCTCAGTCTTCCATGACTAATTAACTTAGCTATTTTTGCAGTTGATGGTTGTGATAGCTATTGTATTTACTTTTTTTTTTAATAATCATTGTGTCAAGACTTTTCTGTAACATTCAGGAACTATAAATCTGAATTTTTTAAGTGTTAAAATGAAATCACCATTACAATTCCCTCAAGAGTCCTATATTGATCACAGAACTTTGAAAAATCCATACAGAAGACCAACGTAAGGGTGCAAAAACCCCAGGAAAGAATCTAGCAGTCAGTGAAGTGTTTTGATCTCACGAATGAAAGATGGTCACTCCCCTACTAACAGGGCCATTGCTTTCTTTAGCGAGAAAAGATGGGAGAAAATTGAAACTGAAAAAGCAGAGGAAGCAGTCATGGTTCAGCAAAGATACTACATGGGTCTAAGGGAAAGCTACTTGTCATTCCAATCAACTGTGCTATATCCTGAACACTTTTCCACTTACTTGGAGGCCTTTCACATAACTTTACCTAACAGATAAGTAGCTTCCATGGCTATTTTCTGGAATCTCTTCAGTAAGTAAACATAAGTATTGCTCAATTATATTTTAAATGTACACAGTAGCACCTGCATTGCATCCAGTAAATTATTAAAAAATGGTGTCAAAGAACCAACTGAGCTGAAAGCATTTGTTATCATCCTGCTAATCCTCACTAAGAGAAATTCAAGCAGCAGAAAACAATACACTGTCTACCTTATGCTCTGGTTGAAAAATTGGGGCCCCCTCTCTTTCTGCCTCTAATGAATCAGACCTGCTTTTCAAGAAGTTCTCACCACATCCTGTTCAAGACAGCAAAAGAAAATCAGAGCACTGACAGGTAATCAGTGCCAGGAGTAAGTTATTGGATCAGGATGTCTAGGCACATCTACTGAGGTGCCAGGTATCCTCCATCCTCTGAATGGTTTTATTTGATTTTACTACCAGAAGAAACACTTTGGAAAGCAGCAGTAGAGATCTCTCAACTTAACTAGTGTGCACAACTAAACTCCCAAAGCTATTTCTGTCCTTGCACATCTTGTCCTCCAGAAACACTACATACTGTTAAAACTTGACTAATTTTGTGTGGAAAATGTATCAAGCCTTCTTTATATTAAGAATAATTTTAAGTTTCCAATCTCAAGAGCAGCATTTCTAAGACACAGTTTTGCATTTAAAAAAAATTCACAAAAAAATCCAAACACTCAAAAAGAACAAACATTTGTACCAAGACTTTTCCATCTCTATAACTGTTCTCGATTTACTTTATAAGAGGAATTGTGCAATATGAATGCTACCATAGTAACAACTCAATTTATTGAGCAAGAGAGAAAATAATTACCCCAAACCTGTATATCATGCAAGCACATGCAGTAAATTTAGGGCTACCCTTTTTCCCCTTACTATTTTTCTTCTTGAAATGAGAAAGATTTTGAATTTATATTTTACAAGCTAGCCATAATTTGGCTTGTCCCTCCCATTTCTTTGTATATTTACAACTCTTGAGTGCATGATGTGAAGGACCCGGTTACTCACAAAAAGGAAAAAGGGATTAATGAATCAGAAATGCTCTTCCCCCTCCTGAGTTAAGTACAGAAGAATACTATGTAAATGCTTCACGCATTTAAAAAAAAATGAAGCCCTAAGGCAAGCAAAGCACATGCTTAGTATTCACTCAGTATACTTAAACAGGAACCCTTACATTTATAGTAAACCAAACCTTACTCAGCCCAAACATAAATTAAGCCTGATTTTACTGTTCTGTCCAAATATTCTTTGTGATTTTATGTTTGTGAACATATATTTTATATACAAGGGGCCATAATATTTTCAGACTAACTGCATGGATCTAGCCATACAAATCCAATTAATCTCAATAGAAGTTGTATGGCTAAATCTCTGTGCTCAGCTTTGACATTTTGGAAGCAGTGGGGGAGGTTTTTCAAGTAGTGAATATGTATTACACAAAACTCGGCTTTTCCAAGAGGAATAAAATACCACATACATACTTACAGATATCAACAAACATATTCATGCAGCTCTGTCAAAAAAAAACCAAAAAAAAAAACCCACATTCCTAGCAAAGCAGGCAATGATTTCCACAAAACGCTATTTTACAAAAAATAACAGTATTAGCCTGCAGTCTATGAGATAAAACTAATCACATGTACATACTTGTAGGATAATTTATTCTTATTTTACTTCCAGTTTTGATCTTTTTGCTGCATTTGCAGTGGATCTGCCTGTCTGATATAAAATGCTGAAGAAGTCAATGAATTTTGTGTTCATAGAGGATATCCCAAATATGTCTGGGATGCATACAGTTCATGTTTTTAAGAGGTCACTTTAAAGAAGTAACTTGAAGTGCTGTTTAAAGAGACAAACTTTTCTGAAGAAGAGAAGAAAGTAATGACCACTTGGATACTAGCCAGGTATGTAAAATATTTAACAATTAAGCTGCAACTATACTACACTTTCTTTTGTCCGTGTATGCATGGTTTCACTGGCTGCTCACAGGAAGTAGCCCACATGCTACTTGAAAAATTTTATTGAAAACTTCTTATATTTCTAGTTAATCATGACCATTCAAGACTAAGCAGTGTGGAGTATTACAGCAACTCCTTCAAGCTGCACATTTCATCTCTTTGCACTCTACACACCTGCTCCTCCACTTCTCAGTAGAAAATGCTCGACAAACTGTGCCTTGACTAGGTCTTTGCTAAATGACCAGCACACAGGTCAAACAACAAAACCCAAATGTGCATGTGTTAAGTCTCCTAAACAGAGGGTATGAAGGCAGATACCTGTTTTCATTAGATTTTTAAGACTATCTTGAAACTTTTGCTTTATTAACAATTTCAGCCAGAACTAAATAAGCCAAGAAAAGGCACAAAGGATATAAACTGATGAGATATGTAGTTGAGGAAACCAAGATAGAAGATAACCAAGAAATTAAAGAGCACTCTGACAAGAAGATGTTGTAAAAGCAAGATGGACACTAAAGACAATCACATTGAAATGTATTATGTGGCAGGGCAGCCTTGCCAGTTATCCTCAACATGTAGTACTTCTGCTCCACAGACAAAACAATGGTTGGATGAGGAGGAATCTGGTAACTAACTTGGTAACTAAACACAATACCTTTACCTTTTATTTCAAGTTTGGGTGGTTTTTTGTTTATTTTGCTTTATTGTTACTGGATTAATTTTCCTCTAGTGTTTGTGGGTCTGTTTTGTTGTTGAATTTTATATGTTTGGTTTTTTTTAATATATAAACCAAATACTTATTTTGAAGAAAAATCTATAAAACTGAAATAAGCACGAGACTCCTATACAGTCTCCTCTGACCAACCTTCCTGGTGGTCTTTAAAATAGCAGCTTATTGACGAAATCAAGGTTGAAATGCATTAATTTCATAATTAATACAGTAACAATTAATTTAGTCAGGATCAGCTGCTTCACAAATAAATTACTAGTTCTTAATTCACAAAAGTGATTTCCATTCAGTTGACTGCTTAAATGACACCTCATTGTAAGATTTTTCAGAGAATAGTCATAATCATCACCTAGGTTCTCGCACTTCTGCCTGAGCACAATCCACAAGAAACAATGTACCTCCCTGCTTTTCAGCTGGCTCATCACCAGTAACAGTTCCCAGTGGCAGAATGCTGCCTATTCAAAACAGCACGATTAATTTAACTAAAAAGAAAACCACAAGCAGAGAGAAATGGATTAAAAAGCAACAAAACCCTACATACATATGGTCTTATCTGAGACTTGCCTTGTTAACATTCCACTTTTTCAGCCACAGGGTGAAGCACTTGCTGGTACTGCCTGAGTGCAACTGCTGCCTCCAACACTATAACCTGAATCCTTCCCCTTCTCCAACACAACCAAAGCTGAATTCAGGTATTGTTCCTCCCCTTACAAAGCAACTGAAAGAAAGGCACTGCCAGGTTCCCAGAAAGCTGGGTAAAGGCTTAACTGCATTTAACCCTTAGAGCTCCCTGGAAGCAGCCACTCGACAGCCTCTGGTGCCACAGATGCAACACAGCACTGCACATAGCACCAGTAATTCCCATGTATTTTTTTAACTGTTAAATGCTGCATTTGAGAAGGCTACAGATTATATAGGCACAGAGCACGGAAACAGTGCTAGGAAACTGGAGAGTTTAATTTTCTTCAGAGCATTCCATGTTACAGTTCTCCTATAAAGGCCTAATGGCAGGACTAGAGATGTAACATGCTATTAATAACTATTCATGTTATGGGTTTTTTCTCTCAAACAAGTAAGTGTAATTAACTTTCCAAATTTGTTCCCTGTGTTCGCTGTAAGAGGAGAATCCAATAATGCAATGGACTGTCAGGACAGCAGCTGTGCCCAAAAATACACTTTTTACAATTTCAATCACATGAGCATTATTCACAATAAATACATACTGCTATGTTCCTTCTGCTCAGAATGGAAAGCAAATACAGCAGTATGTATGTTATGTTGATGGGTGTCTGGCTTACCACAGCTGCAAGAGCAGACAAAGAAAAAGCTGAGACAAAGAAAAATAAATTATCTCAAGTACTGATGAAAGTGAACTGGCAACTGTTATTTAACCAAGAGGTTAGACTTATATTTGAAAAAGAAACAAACACAAAGCACTGGTGACTTACACTGGGTCACCCAAATTCGTAACATAACCAAAGACTCCAGTGACACAAATGAAATCATCACTGAAGTCAGCTACTCAGTAAAGATATAGTCCTGACATTAGGATTTATCACAGCTGCATTTTTATCTAAAACAAAGTCTCACTCATTAAACAAAGAATTAAAGAATTAAGTATGTCTTCTTTCCTTTAACTTGAACTGTAGATCCTTACACTGACCAAAGCATCCTGGCCTACCAGTTATAAAGTTCATTAGGTCAATGTCTGCTTTCATATACTGTACTCAACTACAATCACATATTAAACCATCTAAAGAAAAAATTTTTAAAAATGGATTACAAAATAGATTAAAAGTTAGTATCTTTTCAGAAGCTGGAAATTATCATTTTCCAATGCCTCCATTAAAAAGCAGTGGACTACGTGAAGACGCTTGTTACTGTGTCAGTGACTTCAATCTACAGAGCAGTCCCCTATCATGAAAGCCTGGCGTGCGCAGGCACATCTGGAGCGTTATGGCCAGTTCAGGTATTTCTCCACAATAGCACTCCTTTGTTCTAACTTCACTACAAAACAAACATTAAACAACGAAAACCTCGTAAGAAAAATGGGCAAACTTTTATTCTCCTGGTTTCCAATTCCTGCTTCTTCCTATTTAAAACACATTAAGGGTTTAGCCTAAAAATGAGCAGCTTTTCCCTCACTAGCTCAGCAAATCCAGTTAAAAGTATTATGAAGGTGACAGTGATTGACAGCTACAGGATGACACATTTGACGCCCATTGCATCTGCCAATGCTTACTTTTTTCCTCATTCATGCAGGTTTTTTCTTTTCCAGAAGAATATGGTATTTATTAGTACAGCATTTCCTAATGCAGGGAAAGTTGATTTACTAGCTTTTTCATACTTGTTTGTAAAATAAGAATTACGCATTTTAAAGTAAATTAAATCTCTGTGTTTCAGTACTCTTATTCCTCTGAATATGACCTTAAGAAAGCCTGTGATCTGATGCCATAGATACTTCATATGGATAGCACTTCTGTAGGTAAAACAGATAAGAATATTGTTCTGTTCATGAGGCAGAGGAAGTTGAATCATGAAATATTCAGTTTTAATTAAGATTACTGTATCAAAGGCAAGGCTTAATGCCAAATTGAAGTAAGGATCAAGGTTAATGCCTATTCTAAAGCAAATTTACATAAATTACGTTTCACTAGTGAACCATGAGTCTTATTTTGTCAATTTACACTGTGTAAGATTATAGAAATTAGAGATGGAAAATATCTATTAAGTCATCTCCACTCTCCTCCCTCAAATTCTTTCCTCCATTTTATGTCCAAATGCTTTCTCCACTATAATTTTCAATAGCTCAAGCAGTGGGGCATTCCACTGCAACTTCAGGGGAGACTATTACACACTTTGACATCTCCAGCAGAAAGGTTTTTTCATGGTATTCAAAGCTAAGAGTCTCATCATCTTATTTCATTACTCCCACTTAGACCTCTTTGGACTCCTCTAAATGAATTCTTGAAGCCTATAAATACTTTCAGACATTTCCATCATCCCCTGGTAGCTATTTAGCCAAATTAGCGTAGGGATCATCTCTCTTCATCTGAACATCACCAGGCACATAGCTAGCTATAAGTAATAATTACGTGTGTTCATTTCCTTTAATCTTTCTTCACAAGTCATTCCCTTTTAGCCTTTAATTTTTGCCACTCTTCACGCTTACATCTTCTTTTAACTGTTACTACTTTCCAGTTATTTTTCTTTCTCTGAACAGCTTTATTTCAGCCCACTTCCACTTATGCAGGCTAGACTAAATTTACCACTTCGTCCTGACTTTTCGCTGATGTGTGTGGTGTAGGATTTTATGGGCTTTTTCCTTGGTTTTTGTTTGGGTTTGTTTTGTTTTTTTTTTTTAGAAAACATCAGGCTCAAATCTCTTCTCACCTTATGTGAAACAACCACATAAAAATAAAACCACCTGCAAGAGAGATCAGCACTTTAGCTTATTATAAATGTTTAGCATAAGTGTCTAACAAAATGAAACTGTTTACACCACTCAGTCTTATATTTGAGCGTTTTTCCAGGTCTTAGGCACCATAAACGTTGAGCAATCTGAATCACCTTTGGCTTTCAGAGTTCAGGTAATTAATCTTTTTTGTGTTTGTCTCTTGTAGCACCTGCATAAACCCTTTCACTAACAAGAAAATTAAAGGAAGGCTTCAAGTACCATTTTTAAATCTCCCATCATGTCGATGATTCAGTCACAAGACAGTGACAGAAGTTACAAAAGACTCACCTGAGCCAGACACAAGAGACTCACCTGAGCCAGACTGAGATGGCTTAGCTCTCATGAGACAGCAATCTGGCTCACTGCAGTGAATTCCAGAGACCAAGCAGAATTAAAATTCAGGAGATGAAAATAAAATATTGGTTCAAGTAGATGTTAATCTAATGATAGAAGCGATAAAAGGTGATTTCTACTGAGGAGACATTGCCATGCTAACTCTCCATCTCTCTCTCCTAGCCATTAAGAAGTGGTCTGTTGAACAGAAAACACACCAGGTGGTCAAATAGCACTCCACAGGGTAATGCCATGAAATGCCTTCCACAAATATAAAAAACAGAGATATCAATGTTTCTTTGCTTTGTCTAGAAGGGAAGGAAGAAGGGAGGCCAAGCACATGTTGACTGTCAGACCAGCCTACCACGCCACTGCTGCAATCAGTCATTCACCACATGTTGCCAGTTAGCCAAGCTTCTGACTTCACTTCTACTGGTAGCCTATTGCTTTTATAATGCAAATTGATAATTTAAACCAATAAGTGATTTGTAAGAGCTAAGTACCTAGGATGAAGTTACATGGCAAGCCACTGTTGCTGTTAACTAACAGGCAGTCAGCTAAAAACAGAAAAGAGAGATTTTTCAGGATACAATTAAAAAGCAATAGAGAGAGATCATGCCACTTATATCCCTCCTTTACCTGTTCAGCGAATCAGAACAGGTTACTTCAGTCTCCCAGTCTTCTAAACTGTCAGTCTAGCATCTTTCCCAAGTACTAAAGTCACACAAATTAAAAAGCTTTTCTCTACACCCTCAGTGTTATACATCTATTAGAGGCCACTCTACGCTAGAAAATATCTGTTGTAAAAAGCCTTCCTAGGCCATATGTCAGTAATAAATAAAAAAGGCTGGAAAAGATAACTTTGTGACAACAATCTTCAGTTTTCCTCTCATGTTTGTGTGATAACCTTGTAAGTCAATCTGTTTACTGTCTGTATCAACTACAGCAACTTTTTAGAAGTATACAATTAATTAGTTGATCTTTTGATATTTCATATTTCTTGCCTAGGTACCTAGAACACGGAACATTCTCTTGTTCATTTCATGTAGATCCCAGATGGTGTACAACATATCCAGCACTCTTCAATTATTAAACTAGATTAACCTGGGTCTTCATCTTCTCTATGTATGCCTTCTAATAAATATTCCAGCTGTTATCCCTCCTATTTTTTTTTTTTTCCAAACCCACCAACCAGAGTCTGAATTCAGAACCTTTCAGAAGACACAGATGTTCTGGTCTTTATATTATACTCCTGAATACTGGAGTATTTTAATACATTCGTGAAAGGATGATTACTTTCCCACTCTTCATTTGTATTACATTTCAAGAAACATTTATGGAAGGTGAGCAAGCAGAACAAATGTATGTAAAAACATGCATGCTGAAAGATATCTTTCAATGTTCTACATGAATTGCTATGGAAACCGAACACCATGTCTTGTTAGAAAAGGTAACAAAAATTTATTACCGTGTTCTGAAAAAGGTATTAAACTACCAAATTTATAGCAATGGGATTTTTTTAAAAAAGACTTTCCTCTACATGGATAGCAGCAGGGTAAGGGATATTCATTAAACACGTTACTAAAACATCTGTTCATCCAAACTAGATTTCTCATCAACCGTTTCAATTTTAATTCCAGTTAAAACTATGCCCAAAAATCCAATCTGAACAAGCTAAGTCATGTGCTTACATTTTACCTCTAAAACACTGAAATTTAAATAACTGAATGGCCTTTTAAAAAAACCTCTAAATTCCATTTGCAAAGCTTATACCTTGTCTCTTCATATTTCAAAAGGCAGAAGAACCTACCTTTCTTGACACATTTGGCTTTCTCCTGTGACAAAAGATCTCTCTCAGACCATTTTCCACAAGACACTGAGCTGTTCTGCAGTTGCTGTTATTGAAAAATGGTTCAAGGACATATGGTTCACATTGTAACTTCAAGGATGAAAAATGACAAATCATCCTCACACAATTCTGCAAATAAGTTGCTACCTGGAAAACCTTGTCATTGAATAGACAGCATTTCAGCACTTGTTCTCAGGAATAAGTGAAAAAAACCAGTCAAACAGAAAGGGATGGCAAGGCCAGTATCAGCTTGCCAGCTATACAACACAACTCTGGGCATGCTCTTACCAAGTATAACACTGCAGCTTAACTGGCCAAACTAATCTGCAGCATAAATGAGCGGGAAGGTGCACAAATCCATTATTTCTCCTATGTTGCAAGTGTTTTGACAAGGAAAGTGACATCCAAGAAGGGCTATCCAACAGTGGGTTTTTTGTTTTACAAACAACTCAGAATAATTACCAAGAAAACATTTTTCAGTCCTTCAGGATAGAGTATCTTTAGGTAGCTGCAATGCAAATATTTGCATTTGAGGCAGTCTTGACTCAATTTTTAACTGACGGTTCAAATCAGGACACGGTTCGCTCTCACCTAATACAGATTTTAGAACTTCTGATAAACAGGTGGGTTTAGATGCTCGTGTCTACATCAGCGTGCACCAGATGATGCTTTCTGCATTCCTATTTCTAGAATCTGTGTAGAAATCATTTTTCATTAATTAGAAAAGCACACTAAATTACTAGCTTTGATACGGTTTTACTTTGCAATTACATATAGTCATCTGCCCTCCTTTACTTCATGTGAGACATTAGTGAGGTGGTAAGGACAGACACTTCATGCAGCACCTAATATACCTTCAGGCAGCACAATGTCCAGCTTCTAAAATAGTCATCAGTTTCAAGGCAGATTCACCTGTTGATTAACCAAATCAACAGAATTCTTTCTAAAAACACAATTTTCTATATATCAAGCTTTTACAAGGTTAAGGTACTGTAGCATTTGTTTCAGCTTACTGTGTCACTTGTTTTTTTTAAATAAGCAATAGTTGCAATGTTTACTAAGAATATAAACTTTTTCTAAGGAGCATTTACTCATAACCTGCCATCAATTTTCCACAATAATTCTCCTAAATATTTTCCACATTTTTTAATTACCACAGACGAAGAAAAGATATTATGTCAATTGCTAACCACTGTTCATCTGTCAAGATGCATTCATTTGTCAACAAGCGTCATATTTTCAAATCCTCTCTTTCAAATTAGTGTTAATGCAGCTGCTTCTTTTGTCCAAGACACCATAGCAAGCCACACTATCCCCTATCAAACACACAGAGAAAGCTGCAGTGGGTTTTTCTGGGAGGAGTGATCATCGAGTAGAAAGTCAGTAGCTAGAAATGACTGCAGCTGACAGGGCAGCCAGCAGAAGTATTCACCAAAGTGATCCAACAGATTTTCTAATGTGCCATTTTGCTACCTTATGCTCTAACATCACACATGCTCACAGCCTTGGTGCTTTCCAAGCTCATCAAATTCTGGAAAGAGTCCCTTGTACTGATACAAAGCTACAAGTTTATTTCACATGTAATAACCGCAAGCTGTATTGAAGTGACAGGTGGGGTGCAGGTATCTCAAGAGGACATAATCTAGAGAGAGAGAGAGAGAGAGAGAGATGTACGAGCACATTAGACAAGGAGACATGGCACAAGACCACATCAGAACTGATCCAAGAACATAAAATTCTAGCCAACTCTTCAACCAGTGGTTCTTCTGAACCATTTTTTGTGCTATTACTGAAGTTGCAGTTATGTATTACTGAAGTTGCATTACTGGATGTGCAGGGAAGTAAGAGACACATTTAGTAAGAGAAAGCTTACAGAATTAGGACTGTGACAGGATATCTGTGTCCTTAAAATTTTGCGTAAGTAAACACTAAGCCCACTAAAGCTACTTGGGGCTAACAATGATTTCAAAGAGCAAAGCAGGTAAAACTGGCCTTGAGCAGTCTTAAACTGGAATTAGACATCAATTCTAGTCACTAGGGAACTGCAGAAAGACCACAAGGACTAATTCTAGTTTTGAAAATGTATTTCACTGTACCAACTTTGGTACCAATAAAGAGATGATTCATTCCACCAAAAAGGTTGTGATCCAAACTGTCAGAAAAACCAGACAAGTTATTTTTAAGAGACACATCAAATTTATGAAGTGTTAATGACGTCACCTGGGGCTCAATAGGTTCTTTCTAGTCTTAGATTTTGCTAGTCATATAATTTTAAATCAAGAGATTTGCAAGGGAACCAATGAACTCCACCCCAATTCTCTGACTTATCTTAGTACTGTGTCCTAACTTATTCTTGTGAATAGCTGGTGATTCTGGAGCAGGTTATGTGCATACACTAAATGGTGAAAGCAAAATGATTAAAAAAAATGATCATTTACAGGCTGTTGGTAGATATATGTTATCAAAAAAGGTTGTGCAGTACTTGCTTAATTAATCTTCGCTGTCTTAACAGATGAACCAGATGTACTATTATGTTCTTTGTTCTTCCCTAAAGAGGGGATGAGCCGATTATTTATCTCTAAACAATAGGAGTTCATGTACCGCAGTGAAGAATTTTTTTTTTACTGTCGAAGGCAATCACTAACAAGCTTCAGCTGCAACTGCTTGATGTAAACACATTGTGAATTTGTTCCTGGAGTATTAAACGATGTTCTTTCCATTAAGCGCATGAAACCAATCTCTGAGTAAGTATGTAAAGAAAGCAATGGAAAGGAGTTAGGAAGGAGGAAGGAAACTGTTTCATCTTTCCTGTACTCACGTTTGCTTTGTTTATACACTAACACATTTGCATAGATAACTTAAAATTTGAAGCTTCAAATACTGTTTACAAATAACACAGACTGAACAGAAGTTGAAGAAACTGTTGGTTGACGTGATACATTCCCTACATTATAGGGCATGCAATCTAAGACATGTGAAGGGCACAAAACAAAAAGATAAGGGTAAGTTCACAGCGCCACAAGAATTGTTTGTGAAAGGTATTAACAGATTCACAGGAGTGTATAAAACTCTAAAACAAATTGTTACTGTAGCAAACTTGCATATTTACCTCAAAACCACAATTTTTTAAATCAAGCAATTTTTCTAGACAAAAGAAAAAACAAATATAGGAATTCCCTTATATCTTCCTAAAAACCTCCTTCCAACACAATGACTTGCCTTGACATAACCAAAACTTCTTCCATGTAACTGGCTTCAATAATTTACCACAATTTTTCTTCTTAAATACGCTCTTTTTGAGAAACAGATTAAGTGCCAAGCTGTGCACTGTTACCAGAAATAAGCCAAGTTCTCTACCTTAAATTAGTGAAGAGAAAAATTAATCTAGAATAGAATTGGATTAAGAAAGCCTCCCAAGAGATTATATAGCTGTATTAACAGTATACCTCAAAAAATTGAAAACAAGAACAAAGTAGGTCAAACAACATAACATAGCTTAAACATAATTAGTTTTACTTAAATATAATTAGTTTTACTAAGAAAACCTTTTCTGTATCAACTTAACCTAGAAAGATTCATGCACATTAGTTTCTTCACAATTGTAATCAGGAAGTACTCTTTGAACTAGGAATCTTTTTATTTTTATTCACAGCCATACTGAGACTTAAAAAAAAGTCAGTTATTTGGTTAAGAGTAATGTTTTCTCTTTTCCTTTTGCTTAACAGCAGGCTATCTCAAGCTGCCACAGTCAGAGCTAAAGTGCTAACCTATGTCACCATGCTGTGCATCACATTAAGTTCCTATTTCAGCTCATGAATTTCTGCCAGATTAGTCCAGTGACCAGTAACAGAAAGAGAAAAGTTATTTTTACCTATTACCATCATCTTCCCAAACCTACTGATAAACAAATTGCTGCACTTTCTAATCAATACATCCTACAAAATAAAGCTTGTCTGATACATAAGACAACTAGGATACAAGCATTACGTTCAAACACAACAGTATAACACGAACCTATCCAAAAAAACGCAGATACAAATTTGCTAACCACTAAGAAAACTGTTCTAACAATTTTTTAAAATCTATTTGGTACAGACAATCATGAAGTCGCAGGACCAAAAGGTTGCATTACAAACCAGACCTGCAGAGAACAAAGAAATTATGTATGAATGTTGCATGTGGTGTTGCATACAACAAATATTCTGCGCTGACAAGATGTATTTGTGTATCTTTATTCACACTGAAAGAAGGGGGGAAGCTTATTTGGACCAGTAATGAGAATGAGATAAGCCCAGGGTCTATAGTTTATGCTCAATCATTCCTGTCACTGGAAGGTTATGAAGCAAAGGTCTTCTGATGGACCAGATAGACAGGTATTCCATAAATCTTAATAGTTTTTATGAAGAAAAAAGGATGAAAAAAAGAAAAGAGGCTTTTAAGACCTCTTCCATCTAGTTTCATTATTTCTTTTGTAAAAATAAATGCCTTCCTCTCCAAGAAATTCTAGGAGCACAATTCTGAGAATGACAACTCCCATGGCCAGACTGGATTAAGCTGTGTAATTTTCTGTACTTTCCTCTGAAGAGGACAGTGAAATGCAGTCATCTGCAGATTAAATCAATAGGGAAGAAACAGAGGCTGATAACATCCTCTCTTGTAATTTAGGTCTAACACCCAACAATGAGTTTCTTTATATCCCAGAAACACTACTTAAGAAAATCTACATACACAGTCAACAATAAGAGACATTAACTTCTGCAATCACCTCAGTTCTTTGGAACTTTCACAATAAGGGGAAGGCAAAGAAAAGTGGTGTCAGAGAAGAAAAATCAAAATCAGAAGAAACTTATTTTTACAGCATTTTGCTTGTTTTTTTTTAAAAAGTTACTAATAGAAAAATAATCTTATGGACCAGTACAAGAGCATGTTCTGTGTATTTCATACACTCCAAAATAAAAACAGCTCCTACTGATTTTTGTTCTGCTTTGCCAGAAGGCCTCCTAGGGAACAGTGTAACACAAAGAACTTTTTTTTACCAAGCCTTTTTTCCTCTTGAAATTCATCTACCTGCTCACTTTTCAAAGGAGAATATTCTATCAGTGTTTAACACTCTAATGAGGCTGCCAGATGTAAAATGTTCCTATAAGCAGTCCCTGCAATAGCAAGGAAAGCTGGAACACAATCCAGGAACAGATGATCTAGCAAATACGAATAACTCTTATTCTGCCAAAGAGTTGATGAGTGTAGAATAGAAAACTTTGTATTTTCAAACATTAACAAAAATCTCAGTTTGTAGAAGAAATTTCAGTAGAAATTACATTTAAAAAAAACCCAAACTCTTAAGTTGCCAGTATTCCTCTTTATCAAAGTTGCTGCATCAAGGGAATCTAACAGTGCACTGACAGAGCTCATGATGTCAGTGTATCTGGTGTCCATAACAGCTTTGCTCTAAATAAAAGCAAACCATTCATCAAATAAGTAGATCACAAAGATCAGACACCCTTGCAATCCTGCAAGCAGTATTTTGACCTAGATGACAGCTCACAAAAAAAAGACAGTTGAAATACCAAATTCTCATCTGAGAAAGCAAGATGTAAGGCATGCTTATAACACAACAGGGGCAAATCCTGCAGGTAAATTGCCACATACTGTTCCACTTTACATATATAATACTAGCTATTCCTTAACCTATCTATGTAAGGCAGTCAAGAATGCAAAACAAAAAGAGTAGCTCTCAGATTTCTGCACTGCAGGAAAGGGCACTTGCTTTGGTAATGAAAGGAAATTACATTCCTCTAGCTCCCTCCAGCGGCAAGTATGCTACGTACATCAGTTTTGTGTTTGTCTAACAGACCCGTATCATATTGGCACTTAACTTGCTACTCTGAATCACGTATCTGCAGACTCATATGCACTATAAAGATGATGCTTCTGAAAAGAATATATTAACCTTTTGTTTGAAAAAGGTGCAAGACCACTTTAAGGATTAATTAATATTAAAAGGCAAAACTTACCATTACAATTTAAATTTCAACTTAAAATTCTGTTTAGTAAAATCAAACATTTACAATAAACCCTAGCATTAAACAGAAAATAGAAATTTTGCTGCTTATTAGCATAGAAGTTTCACTTTTGAAAAGCTTACAAGCAGAATTTTCATGTGAATAGAAATTATGAACAGAAACAAGAAGCGATAAGAAATACCATGAAATCAGCAACACGACAGATCCTAAAGCAGCTGCTAGTCCTTCTTGAATCTCAACTGAGATTGTTGATCAACTTCAAAGCCAAGTCATGCTATTTTCTGATAGTATATGGCGGGGGGGGGGATTATTAAGTGTTTGGTTATTGTACAGCCTTTCAGTTTACAAATTAAAGAACAAAGGAATTTAATGTTCAATCAGTGAAGAAGCCAAATATTTGATTTAAAACATTTTAAACTTATGCACAATTCAGGGATTATTTCCAAGCTGTACAAACAAACAAGAAAATAAAAGCTTGCAGTATCCAACAGTAAAATGCATTCATACTGCTAAGGGTAACCCAGCACCTGAACATTTCCTTTATTTGAAGAATATATTTACAGAACAAAAAAACCAAACCAGTGGAACTGCAATTTTAAACTAGTCGAGAAAAATGCAATTAAGTATTATGCCCAGATTAAAATACTTCCAAAATACATTGTAAATTTTGCTGTATTTTACGTAATGTTACATTAGACTTGTCAAGAATTCTTCATTTAAAATTAATGCAAAATATGTCTTTATAATTAAAAAATATTTAGAATATGACATTTTGTTTTGGTCTAAGCACACTTGATTTCAACTTATTTGCCCTAAACCAGTTCAAGTTTAATACAACAATTTTATACCATTATAGCTTAATGTACACACACTCAGACAAATAAAGAACTATACTATTGTTTGACAGCAGTGCCATCTAGTGGAGACTGCAAACTAGGATTACACATTATTTGAACACATTTTTTCTGCTGTTTATTCTAAGGAGGAGTTATACTTTATGTATAAAAAATGAGTGGTTCTCTTATCTGGAATGTGTGTTAAATATGGAGACATACTCATTTTGAAGATACACTGTAAAACTGTTTCCAAATACATTCTAATCTTAAGTATACCAAGATGCTTATGACAGCCAAACAATAACAGAATGTACAGCAAACATCCTATACACAGTTTACTACACAGTACTCCCACACTTGGTATTGACGTTCTCTTTCACGTTACTTAAGTTAAACTGAAATTATTCCTTTAGACTGGCAAAGTTCAGGCAAAGCTCTAAATTTCACAGCTGCAATCAGTTAACTGTTTTGCTTCTTGATGGGTTTTCTTAGGAAGAAATTCCTCACTATGAGGATGGTGAGGGATTGGAACAGATTGCTGTGGATGCCCCGTCCCTGACCTGCTTAAGGCCACGCTGAATGACACTTTGAGCAACTCTGTTAAGTCACAGGTGTCCCTGCCTATGGCAGGGGAGTTGGAACAAGACTACCTTTGAGGTCCCTTCCAACCTAAACCATTCTACAATTCATCTTATGCCTTAAAAGTTGCACTCCTCCCCATCTTTAAAATTTTGTTGAAAGATCACAGTAGCAGTGCCTTCAAACACCAAAGAAAGGCACAGAGATAACAAAAAAAGAGAACAAAGAAAGGCAGAAATAGAGAAAGAGACTTTCAAACAAGAAGTACCTACATGGTGGATCACCAACAGGTTTAGAGCACAAGTGAAACCAAGCTGTACACTACTTGAATTGTATCTTCTGCTGTGAGATGACAAAAGAAAGACGAGAAACAGGAACAGCATGCGTAAGAGTACCTAAACTGTATTATTCAGTCCCTTCCCGAACACCTCTGAAAGTTAATCTGGGTGCTGGCCACAAGCTGAAAAATCATTCATCTACTCACAAAAGGTAAATGCTTGCATTAACTGATTTTTGAGCTGTCTAATAAATTCCCATGCCTCAGATCATGTTAGAGCCATTCAATAAAGCAGCTTGAGAGAACGCAGGAAAGAAACTGATATCTTCTAAGGAAGCTGTGAAAGATCTAGATGTCAAGCTGACAACAGAAAACTATTTTGACAAATTCAGAGCTCTAGAGGAAGTTCTGGAGTTACTTGGTCACCACTAATCTCTGTAGTTACACTGCCATCTAGTGAAATGCGACTCGGACTCCTCTGCAATACTGTTTAAATTGGTCCAACATTATCCCTGATACTCCTATCACTGCTAATACACTTTCACTTGCAAATACCTTAATTCTTCCTTCTGCTACTTACTCACCCCTACATTTTTGTAATGTGCATTATGAGGTCACTAAATTTGCCACAGAACAGTGAACATTTACGTGCTTAACTTGAAATGCAAACCAGGTAACAGACTTTAGTGAGTAGTCAAGGAACTAAAATCACAGTCCAAGATCAGAAAAAGGTTTACTACTGGAAGGTTTCAGACCATTACACAGAAGTAGTCTTGAATTCATAGCTAGTAATAAAGATTAATATTACTCTGAGCCTTCAACTTAAAATTACTCATGGTTGGTTTTTTCCATTACACTTAATCAGAGTAACGACTTAGAAACAACTACATAAAACCTTCTCAAAAATTCCAGTCAGTAAAAAAAAAAAATAGAATTAATAAGTATACACTGACCTGGGAAAATATATTTGCAGTTGGCACAACTCTGTCATCCACAATACTATATAATATTGCTAGCAGTCTGTCCAGGGGAAATGGCTTTGGCCCAAGGAGGTGATTGCTGGTCTGCAACAGAAACAAGACTTTTCAATCCAGTGGAATTTTCCTGGAACACCACGTCTTTTTTAGTCTCTAAAACACATTCATAAAACCTACTAATATATTATGGAAAACAGTGCTCACTGATCAAGGTAAATAGAGCTCTGTGTCTTTATTTTCAACACGACAAAAGTTCTAACTCCACAGTAAATAGGAATATTTCTTACTTATAACAGAGGATATGAAACCAAGTTTCCTGTCACTAGAATTAGAGATTTTCTTGTCCTATTATCTTGCATGATCTAAGCATTAAAGAATAAAGGCTACATGTTATTGCATTTCAAGGTGCATGCTTTTCTTCAGTTTTTCAATAGTAAAACAAGTCACACTTCTTAAAAGCTCTTCTGTGAATTTCACTTTCTAAAAGCCATTAAAAAAAAATAAACCAATCAACACAGAATTCACATTTCACAAGCATTTGTTCCTGATTTTTAAATGTTAAAGATTTTTAAAATAACCAATTCCAGAAAAAGCACATCACAGGGCAGAACCTGGGCAGTATTCCAGGTGACACTGCTGGGGCTACAGAGATTTACTTATGACCCAGAGCATCCAACGTTCTGACACGGAGTACACTTGTTTCGCTTTTAGTTTGTATGTCATTCACTCTACTTGGACATCCAGTTTTCCTTTTTTTGAGGTGCATATTGATTTATTCTTACTATCAGTGCAGCCAAGATTAAGGAGGGATTTCAAAAGAAGTTTTGCTTCACTATGCTTCTGGGAAAAAACGCTTCTCAAATGTACCAGCAGCAGCTCTGTGGCGTCAAGTCATCAGTAAGCGGAACCACATTTATTCAACAAAACAAAAAGGGCATTTGCAGTACATTTTAGCGTTTCAAGTCCAGGAGGGGTCCCCAAAGCTACCTCTCAGCTAACAAAGAAAACAGTATGAAAAACAATGAAAATGTAGTCAAAACTTTAGTATAGCTTCCTGAGTCAGACACAGGTGTAGTTTAAGTTACAAACTATACAAACCCCTGCCCCTCTGCTACTTAACATGCCAGTTCTATGAATCATATTCTTTACTACGAGCAGAAAAAGTTAACATAGAGTAATTAAAACGTGTGCAACCCAAGCAGCTAGCAAACACAATTGCCATGTAGCAATCCCCGAAGTTGTTTTTAGCAAACAAATGATTTTCAAATTTCTTGCTCTCGGTAGTATCAGCTCTGCTTAGACAAAACAGTCTCTCATTAGTTCAGCGACCAGCCTAGCCTCAACCCACAACAGAATTTGCGAATTTGAGAAAGTCAGAAGAGTTAATTCTAAGACAACTCTGAGAAAAAGCACTTAATTTTTATTTCTTTCACAGAAATAAATTCTGGGTTTATAAATTCCTTCAAACACAACACAGTAGAGTATGAATTTTACAAATCTTCTGCAAAGAGCTAAGGTGGAATAGAACAGTATTTATAAAAATGCAAGAGATCCCTCAGTTCACTTGAAAACAGTGATAGCTTCCACACTTACATGGCCATCAAACCAACTCCATGCATCCACTACCATCTTCCCACACCTTGGCAGTACGGCCGTCTAATGCTTCAAAATTGCTCAGTTGCCGCTGTCTACACTCAAGCATTTTATCTCTGGGGTCAGCTTCACATTCTCACTGCTTAACTGGCCCAAGCCTTTCACTGTCCCACAACTGCAAGCCACGTACTCACACCACAAAAGTTTCATAAACAAAAAGGAGAACCAGAAGCACTCCTTAAAGAGTAAAAGCTTAACCCAAACTAATAACCTATATAGGAGAAAGCACTTCTGTACTTCTCTAGTTGCTATACAAATGAATACGTTCAGTTGTAAGCCATAAATTGTGATATATAACAAATCCTAGATTAAAATTGAAGCAAACATACTAGACAAACTCTTCTCTAATAAAAAAGCCACACCACCACATTTCATCTTCTGACAGACTGACATCTGAAAAAGCTGGCTCCTGCGAAAGAAGCTTCTTACTAGTCACTAACTTGGAAAAACATTGTTCCAGAGCATCTATGCAAGGAAACCAAATTAACCTCACGTTTTTCAGAAATCAATGGAGTGACAGTCATTTTCTCCCTCTCAATCACAGGATTTTTATACTACGGCAAAAAAGCAGCCTCTGGACTGGACGCAGTTAAGAATCAAGAAAGAGCTTTTTAGCTTGGCTGTACCTACACTTATAAGGAAGGATTTATTTCATCTAACATTAGCTTCCTGCCAGGCAGGTATGAACAGCCAAACTAGTTTCCTAAGTCTCCATTATAGCCAGTAGAAATCTAATCAATACAGTTTATGGTGCAATACATCCAACTGAACATAGAACCTACTTTAGTGTGGGGCAAATCACACCCTACACTCCAATGACTGCATTGACTGGCTGTACCCTGCCTATAAAAAATACACTAGAGCTTAAAGGTACGCTCCCAATTTGAGTTATGTGAATCTGATCTATAAACCTGTCTTTAGACAAGCTTCTCTGAGGGAAGGTGTAGTGATACAAGCTGTCACACCAACTGAAGAAAATGAGCCTTTGTTTGTTAACATTACATACGTAATCCTTTATCCCTGTATTTCACTTTTCCTCGTTATAGAATGCTACTAGCAGAATAGTCAAGTTTAAATCTGAGTGATTTGTATCTCTGTACAAATATTTAGAAAGCTTACAGTACAGAAAAAGGAAGACAGGTCTGGAAGATCTTAGGACTTTGCAGTCCTGTTCCACACTATTGCAGTTACCATGCCTCAAATTTTCAAAACCAGGTTGTGCTCCAATCTACAGGCAGTTTCATCTTCCGAAATCGATACTTAACAGTGAAAAATGTAAACTACTTACATGTGAACTATAAAGTATCACATCAGCAGAGAATCATTGCTCTGTAACTACAAACACAGGTACTATTGAAATGCCACACAGTTCTCACCCCGTTCATTAATCCCCATGACATACTCCTGTTTCTTGAATGCAGTCAGAGTTTAAGATACACTTTCTGTTACCCATTTGATTTACCAGGATTATGAAGTTCCAATTGTCTTTGAAGTAACACTATTTTTTAAGACAAAGAGGTACAAGAATTATATCATTTGCAGTCTTAGAAGTCTTTCCTAATCATGGAAGTTACTCATCGTGAACTCAAGGTACAAGTCAGTCTAATGTAAACAATGTCACAAGAACAGTTAGGATGATAATGACCTCAGTATTCCTTTGTCAAATTCCTATTTTCCCATTTCTTTTATGTTCCTAGCTGTATCCATCACACCATGCACATTGGAAATCAACCTCCAAGAAAGAATAAAGCACTATTTCACCTGCAGAGGATGCAGGAAAGAACAACATTTTCTTCTGAAAATTGTTTATCAACAAATTAAGATGTGGAGGCATTTCAATAAAAAAAAATACAGCAGTCCTGAAAATAATCAATGCTCTGGAAGTTCTCAGCAGTTTACGTGCCAGGGACAAAAACACACATGGTGTACAGTACACACGGATTCAGACCCAGCAGTGCAATAAATTGCTAAAGTAAAGCTATGCTCACTTACACGTTTACATGCAAAAGCCATACCCCTACAGAAATAAGAGAACTTCAGCAAAAGTCTTTGCATAGCCATGGACTCTGTCTTATTGCAGGGGCTAGAGAAAAATTAGGGAAAAGGCTATAAGCATCAGAAGAGAAGGACTATTAGGCTAAAAAGAATATTAAAATTTTTCCTCATATTATTTATACTGCCTGTAGAATGAAGTAGAAATTACATAATGATTGTTTCAGCAGGGATTTAGGGCTGCCTGCACTGGTCTTCCTTTAGAGAATTGTATCAAAATAATTAAGTTAAAAATGTTTAAATTATATTTCTCGTTTTACTTTGCAGCTTTAAATACACATAGCAAACAACTGTCAGCAAAAAGCAGTATAACCACTGCAATAAATGCAATTCAGTTATTTGTAATTGTGAGAAGGTTAGTTAATAGCCTGACGGAATCCTAAACAACAGACCGGACAGCAAAGTTTCCAAGCCTCAGCACACAAACTTAAGCGCCTATGCCTCACCGCACCTCTGGGAATTGGTGACTTGACTTTCAAAGCTACTTATCACCTATTATTATAACATCCTTGAGAGAAATTCTGACTTCTGGCTTTTTCATGTATAATGTCCTTTAACAGCTTTATTAAGCACACTTTATTATACAGGAAGTACGGCTTTGGGGGATAGATTTAGGCTGCAGTTATAGTTCAATAAAATAAACATGTGTGTATCACACAGAAATTTGCTTCAAACAAAATAAATGTACCAATTCATGCAATTCTGTTGTTTCTACAGTAAACAAGGCAAAACAGAAACAAAACATTTGCTGTTACCAAGCTCAGCTCAGAAAGACTAAGCACATACCTTTTCATGTTTCTTCATGGTCTTTCGAATCTTCCCATGATGCTGTGAACAGAGAAGTACAAATATTTCATGTAAATTATTACATGCTCCTTCTAGAGCAAAGACAATTAAAATAGTCAGAACTGTGTAGTACATATGGCAGTACACTAGTCTGGGTCTGCTTTTTAGCACATATCCACTATTTATCTATGATGTTACCAGCAATCTTTCCTGCTAGTAGCCCTAAAATTACTCGTCTAACTTCTTGGTTCATTGTGTCCCAAATGCAAAGCCAAAAATAGGCATAATTTTTTTCCTGCTATAATCAAGAACTGATGAGGCAGTAAAAATTGTTTCAATATAATATATATTTTATATAAGATAGTATATTTTATATATATGATTCATTATATATATACACACACATAAGTTATATATAATGATTCTATATTTTAATATATATATATAAATATGCCACTAACCTCTTCCCACTCTCAATAATCTCAAAAATATTGCATTTCTTTCTCCTTCCCAAGAAAGTTAGAGTTACTTTTTTAAAAAAGCATGCATAAAATCCATCTGAATTTTCTCCTTTTATCCTGGGTCAGAAAGAGGTAGACACACAAATGGTACCACATCCTGGCACCACAGCATTTGTTTGCAGCATGACCACAACATAGCCCAAAGCAAATGCATAGAAAAGAAACAGTTTTAAACTGGGAAATTCAGCATACTGGAATCTAGTAAGCAGCACCACTAAAAAAAAAATAAATTTTCCAATACCTTCAGAAAGAACCTTTTATCTGTCCTAACAGGATTGTAAGAGGCGAGGTAAGCAGCAATTAGAAGAAACTTGGAGTAATAAGGAAGTTCCACATGTGTATGTGCAGAAAGTCCTAAAAAATAAACACTTTATGAGACACCAAAATGCACTCTAGCAAATTTCAAATTAAGCTTGTTAGCATTCTTTTTTCCTTCCTTTCAGCTCTACTCCTGTACCTACATGAGTATTGCTCACATCTCAACCGTACTATCACAGATTAAAAAAAAAAAACACCACACCACAAATCAGTAAAGTGCCAAGGAATAGCACAATGCTTCTTTAACATAGCCTGTGTGTATCAAACCACTTTACTTCATCAGCTGTCTAACTATGGAGACCTCTAAAGGGTCTCTCTTGTGCTTTCTTTGCTTACAAGTTTTCACTTCAACAAGTTTGTTGTTTTAAGAACCATACTTTTATGCTTTAATCCACTAGTATCAGTAAATAAAAGACAAGGATTTAAACATATTTAAAATCTTATGTTTCAGAGGCTCCAGTGTGATGAGAAGCATCCTAAATGATAGCTAGTAATAAGTTCCTCTCACGCAGGCACAAAAGGACAGCAGTTTTAGTTTAATATACAATTAAGAGATTTTGTACCACATGTTAATATGAAATACAACACCAAACATGTAAGTAATTAGATTTGATACAGATGTATCTGTTTCTACTCCATTCTTCTAATGCATCATGCATTTAACTATTATCTTATTTACACAGCAAAATTATAACTGCTTTTTGAGCATGTTATTGTCAAATTCTTCTTACCAACCAGATAGTTTTTCCAACTATGTATACCTAAAAATCCTAAAAAATAAATTTTAAATGAAATATCCTTTTTTTCTGTCAGGTACAAAAGTATTTAGTGATCACCTGGGCGCAGAGGAATGGAATTTAGCACTTTAAATCAAAGTCCTTTGGTCAACATCTAAAAACTGCTGATCATTGTGCAAACATAGAAAACAGCCTAATGATAGCAATTATCTTAATACAGTTTTAAGAAGAGTGGCTGTTTTACCTGCTACCTATAAAATACATGTAAAGGAATGCTGACAAACAAATTTAATTTTCAAGCTTGTCTAAAATACGAAAACAAATCTGTAGTCCTCCAAAAAAAAAAAAAAGAACAGAAAGACTTCTTGTGATTCTGACATTTATCTTTGACAAGAAATCAGGACATGTTTTGTTATGAAATATGCTAATCCAGTGTAACACACCAGGTATAATCTCTTCACTACAGACAATTCTGCCAGTTGGCACACCGAGGTTTGATCATCACAGGTAAAGCTGTTTCTTATCCTTTCTTACTTAAGAAATACTGATTTAAAAGAAAATTGCTTGTATCCACAAATGACCTTAGGAAAGGTTAGTCGCAATATACATGCTAAGGCAAAAATAGAAGTTCCTTGTAAAACATACTCTCAAAAAACATTAGACTGAACTGTAACTAAATGCTAACAGGTAGCCTTGTGTATAGTTTCATTCATGCAGTATCAGGTAACAGTGACAGAGGCAATCTGAAAACAGGCATTTCACGTTACAGGCTCCTACAGCATTAGTCTATACCTTTCAACTGCCCAGGTTCTCCATCATCAAGCTGTAAGCGTTCCCACTGTGAGCTATAAGACAGATGATGCAAATATAAACAAAGATTAAGTATTTGTTAATCTCTTAAAAGAAAACTACCTGCTTGGTATTTGTATGTTTGCATTCCATGACACTGTCTAGGATTCTGTAAGAAAGAGAGCAATTAAGAATACCAAGCTTACATGCAAAATACCTTGCATGTAAACTTCAACTATGTAAAAAAGCCTCTGGAAACTAATATTATATTAAGGTATAGAAGTAAAAGTGAGACCAAATAATTTATAAAAGAACAATTTCTTTCAATTCAACTATCACCAGTAAACAAATATCACCAGTGTTCTAAGTTTCAAGAACAATGCGTAACTGGATACAAAGTAAAGACAGTGAGTTCTTGGGTATTTATCTGCTTTGTAACCGATTATGACAAGGAGAATAATATTATAATTACTAAATAAAAGCATTTTGAAGTCTACATAAATAATTAGTGCACATTCTTCACTGAAAAACTCTTTCGACATCAAGATGAAACATTCTGTCAGTGATATATGTCTGCGGGTAGTTTGGCACTTTCCTAAATAGCAAAAAATTTCACCTTAAAATTTTTCTTAAGGAACAACATTGTTAAGATATACAAAGATTTTAGTAAGTTTACTGAAAGCTGATGCAATACTCAAATTATAATGAATGATCAACCAAACTATTGATCAGCAAAGTTTTTAACCATTTTAACTATTTTACAGGAGAAAAATTGTTTCATTTTCATCTCAGTTCAGGCAGCACAAGAGCCAATTAAGTTATTATAACTTTGAAGGTGAAGAAAAACTCAGATTAATTACAGTTCTGTAGCCACAAAAACTGATACGGTCATTTTAATTCCTCAAGCATTTACTGGGACATAGAGATAAATCCTAGAACTATAATGTGGAAAGCTGACATTTATAATTAAAAAACAGTAAAGCTCAAATTTATCATATTAAAAAAGAATCTGTAAAAAGGAAAACTAGTTATATGGAGACAATTCATAAGCTATTTTGTATCACAATCTTACATTACACTCTAATTACAGTAGGCAATTGCATAATAGAAAAAGACAGGAAGATCCAAAGTAGATTATGTCATGAATATCAATATTGAGTACAAATACATACTTGAGGTAAACAGAATGTTTCATTGTACAGTGAAGTCAACCTCATATATAGCAAAATCAATTCTCTTTTTGAAGGGACAATCACTCTTTCAAAACATTTAGCAGAAACTTCCATTACACACTGAAGTTCAGCTACCAGAATATTATATGGTCCAAATGACATTCAAAAGAAATCATGTTGTATTATCAGGATAAACAAATGCAACACTATTGAATTCTCTCTCTTTCCATGATGTATTATCAGAATCAATAATCTTAAAGATGAAGACATTAAATCTGAACCAATTATTACAATTAACAATGAAAACCTTTTTTCTTTCTAGCATTTCAATAAATAAACAAACAAAGAATCTAAAACCATCCCAGAGAAACTCAGTCCATTAGCGAGTCATCAGCTTCTAATTCTGTCAAAAATGATAATTCCATATATGGAAAACTTTGCTTAGACAAGGAGTCAGGAAGTACTGTAGAAGTGGAAACCTAGCTCTACTAAGCTAGGGTAAACAGGTATTCAAAATCTGAAATGTCCCATAAGAATTTTGGGGCTTGAATGCTGCCCTGACACAGCAAGAATCTGCTAAGTCAACTTTTTAAGTGTGTTTTAAACTGTGCCCATGTATTTTGTTGATGGATTCTCATACCTTGCAGTTTCACATGTGATGGAAAACATCCATCTGCATGACCATCAGTTAAAAAGAAAATGCATTAACATATTAAATACTTTATATGATACAAATAATACTTGGTTTTAAAATTTTCTCCTTAGATATTCTAACATTTTATGGCAAGAAAGAAATGCACATTAAAGTGAAAAAAAGATTCTACCTAGCAAAGAAGAAAGACTAGCCAAACATAACTCACAAAGTATTTAGAGAGGAAGCAACATCAAGAAAATAAGCCCTCATGCCACACCTGTCACCCCCCCCAGTACCTGGATATTTCCCGGAGATAAACAGTCTGCATTGCCTTCTTCAAATGAGGTTCAATATTTTTCCAGAGCTTGCGAGTGTCTCGTTCATTTGCTGTACAAAGCCAGAATCTCAGAATCAACTCTGTTAAATGTTTAACTCACAGCTCACTCAACACTAAAACTCTGACACTTGAACAGTCCCAGGCATGACACTTACAGGGGGAAACAAGTTTTCACAGTATTTCCATCTAATTTCCACAAAACGCTACCAACAAACGTCATCTGCTGCAAATGCTGCCTCTTGTGTGCAACTAAAACAAGCAATGCTATTCTGACCAGAGAAATGCTCACAACATGAGGATCAAGCAAAGTCCTACAAAAAATTAATGAGAGGGTACTTGCGCTCTCATATACCCAACTCAAATTAAAGACTGAAGCTTACCTTCTCCTCTGACCACTGGTTCACAGTATTTAGAAAAATTGAGTACTGCCTACAGAAGGAAAATAATACAATACATTTAAAAGGTATTATATATTTGATCTAGCCACAGAATCTAACAAGCCACATAATTCATTACTTTGCAAAACCAATAAATTATTTTTCAGTCAATAATTATGCCACTGGCTTACAAACATTATACTGCAAAATGTTACAACTTTTCTACATATTACTACACAAACAGAAGTAATTTAACAAAGCAAAGTCTGTTTATGGCACTGAGGGTTTGCATCTTTCTTAAATAATATAATAATTAAGCATCATAAATGCAAATTAAATGCTTTCAAGAACTCTTTTACTTTATTTTCAGCAAAACCTTCCAATTTCAGGAGCAGTTCAGCATGTTCAAAAGTAGACCATACATACTTAAACACCCAAAAAAGCAGGTATTTTCCAAGTCATAAAACCAAAAAACCCCTCCAAACACTGTGAACACATTCCATATTCAAATGAACTTTTTTCTAAGGTAAGATTGAGACATTCTTGACAAAGTTAAATCATTGCAGAGAATTTTGTAAAATACAAATCTTCACATTTCACTTCTCCTTTTGTGCTACAGCACCCTATTAAATCTCTGTGCTAATATGCAGAACTCAATGCAGTAATTTTCACATATAAATCCAATGTAATTCCAGAATGTATTATTAACAATCATACATAATCACATATACACTTAGAGTCTCTATTAGTCACTGTGGAGCTGTTTGATAGCCTGCAGACAGTTGCATGTATCTGTCACTACCTCCCACAAAAGAGAATTGTTGAGCACAAAGAGTTTAGGATGCAATTATCTAAATCTTTTCTTACTGGTGGTATTTCCCATCCCCCCCACCTCCAACAGCAAAACTAAAGCTAAGGAAATTATTTGATAAGCAGAACCGATCAAGTACGTGTCTAGAACTGTGATCTTAATTTCTACTTGTGTCTCCATTGGATTTCAGCAATCTGATTTAAATATTAACTTGTATATTTAACCAGCTTCAGCTGCAGTTTAGCTATGTTTTCCCTGATAGAAATGTAGGCATTGAGACCATCACACATCACACTAGCAGCACTGATTATTAAGGGGGTAGATTTAAACTAGATACAAGGATGAAAGCTTTTATGTTAACGGTGGCCAAACACTGGGACCGGTTGCTCCAAGAGGTGACAGATGCCCCATCACTGGAAACAGGGTCAGACTGGATGGGGCACTGAGCAACCTGATCTAGGTGAAGGTGTCCCTGTTCATTGCAGGGGGTTGGACTAGGTGACTTTTGAAGGCTTCTTCCAAACCAAACCAAGTTATGATTTTTCATGTTGTTCACACTCAACAAGAAACACTAGACCCTTCAGAGCTCATTCAGGTAAAAACACACAAAACCAAAAATTCTAATGGAGCTCATCTTACCAGATGATGAAGTTCTTTCAGGTTTCTACAGACCATGTAGAAGACACCAAGCAGAATATTGATATATGCAGAGTAGAAATCTGCAGAATATTCTGGGGGATGATTCTGTGACAAAATCTTCTGCAGGTGTCCTGCTTAAACAACAGTAAGTTTTACTTATTTAAAGCTAACTTAATAAGTCACGACATTGTACAAGTTAAGTTTAAAACCAAATTACAGTTATCACTAAAAAAATAAAATAATCAAAACTCACCAGAAACTATACTTATTAAAGGAAGCAGCAAATCTAATGGAACAAATACAGTACTATGAGATGTTCTGGCAAGTCAGAAAAGTCCTGCAGAGATTGTGTGATTACACACTTTTACATTTCAACAGTTATTACATATTTCTGAATCTATAAAAGGTATACCAGTAGACATGCAAAAAAAAAGATTCAGATGTTGTTTGACAAAGCATTATCCAATCCCCAAAAATCAGATTGAAGAATTAGTTTACCTATGCTGTAATCAGGAAAATACAAAGTGAATGGCTCAAGGCATCCAATATTTGGACGGAATAGTTCCCATACTATTTCACTGAGCAGGACAACTGTCACATTTCTGTCAGTCTACAAAAGAAAGAGAAAAAAAGGAGGTGGGACGACAGTGATAGATAGGTAGCGAACAAAAAATAATTATTATAATATCGAGAGAAGTTATTGTGCTCTTTTGTTCTACAAAAATGATAAAATGTACAGTTTCATACAAATTACTAGCAGGGTGATAAAGCTTCAGCTGGCAATCAATATGCTCACACATTTGCTTATCTTCATAATTTCATGAGATTTCTCTCCATCCCTTGCCATCTCACTAGCATGAATACTTTATGGGGTGACAGAACTCTAGACAAAACCAAGTATATTCCGTGCCTTACATCCAAAATTAAGACAGCATTTTACAATTTCAGGACAAATGGTTCTGAGAGTAAAGTGCTTTCTGAAATCAGGTCGTCAAGTACTTTAACAGTAAGCTGGACTCTAAAAGGAAACAAAAAAAACACTATGCTTTTGGTTTGTGGGGGCAACTGTGTACTCTACATACTCTTCTACTACGTAGCAACACGAGCTGTACACTGTAACATTTCCTTTTTAATTAAGTTTTTATTGACAATTTACTTGCCTTTACTTTGACATTTTTGGTCAGTATATAGTAAAACACTTCATATTAAAAAATTAACTCCTTATTTTGGTCATCCTTCAATATATCAGCTTAATACAAAGCCACCTGTGAAGATGTGTCATTCTTCCTTTTCCTGTGAAAAAGTTTTTTACAACTTTACTAAAAATTCTGTATAGCAAACAGTTTCAAATGTGGCTCTTCAAGAAAAGACATTTCAAAACTATTGAGGCACCTCAAGAAAATAAAAGGAATAACCTGGCTGAATTGACAACGCTTAATCTGAGCTATGACTGACTTGAAAGTAAAGTTTAAATTACTCTTCCCTGAAATTCACGGAGAATCAGCTTTCTTCCAAATTATATTCCCAATTATTATTTGTTTCTTCTTTATGGAACTTTTAACAAGACAGCATCTTTCTCTAGATTTCTTTAAATTGTATTCCTCTCTCAGTGCTAGTATTTTAGCTGAGACAAATACTAAGGTATTATAAGTTCAGTTCCTGACAGATCTTCCCACATAAAAAACTTTGGTACTTCCCATCATAATCGTCACAGAAATCAAGCATTCATTAACCCTTTCTCCACCAACAACCCCCTAGTCCTATACAATCTGTGTGTCTTGCCTCCTTTCACTCTAGGAAAGGAAGTGATGCAGTGGATTTGCTCTTACAACATCAGCTGTGTAAGTTTTACAAAGCTTCAGTCGAGAATCCAGAATTTAAGCAACTGGAATCTCAGCATTCAGGAAAGCTGACAAGTTTATTTGGAAGTTACTTAAGAATGAAGTTGTTTCTCTAGCATATCTAAGTCTTAGCCTATATTTGGTTCCTGAGTGCAATCATAAGCCTAAATCTTCCTATTTTCACAGTCAAACAGCTTGTTTCTGCTTCTAGGTCAGCAAAATACAGAACATGGGCAGAACAGACAAAAGCACTTCCCAGGATTAAGAATGCAACTGCGAGCCAGCCTTCATTCAGTAAATACAGAAATCAGTGTCATGAGAAGATTAACAAGATTAAGTCTTGAGATAACAAGCAAAATTTCAACAATTCAAATGTTCAGATATTTTGTCTTCCAGTCTCTTTCCAGAGAATGTACCATTTTTCCTTACTGCAAGGTACAAGCTTTGAAACTTCCAAAGTGAGAGAGGCTAAGATACAGTGGTTTACCTCAATCAAAAACATACTGTGACACAATTCTAGTGGAAACGTCAAACTCTGTGCCAGTATAAAATACATTCACAGCTGCTGAGCTGTGCAGCTCCAGCCACAATGAAAGATTTGGTGGTCCACTGACCATCCTCAAGCCAGCCAACAGACAATGCTGTCAAGTGTCACATGGGAGAAACCTGAGGAAGACAGATGTTCCCCAGATTCACACTTGTGATGCTGAATTCACTCAATCTGGTTGGAGCTCTCTGAATCACCGGCTGACTCAAAACAGACTTTGTATTTTCTCTGACAAACTCTGTAAGGGGGTTGTTTTATGTATGTGTAGCAAGCCAACAGAAGCCATGTTGCAACTTTTCCTTACATACTGTAGTCTCTCTGAAATGATTTTCTGCAGTTATTACAAAATTTTAAATGAAGAGTAGAACATTCTCAGATTCTTCTTAAATCCAAAAACATTCTAGAAAAGACAGCTATATATCTGCCACAAGCCTCAAAAGACTCTGCGATGGATCACATACCATGAAACAAGATACTATAAACAGAATTCTCTATACGATTTTAATAAAATCTGGTAAGGACAGCTCATTTATAATGAAATTGGCTCGTTTTTAACAAATCTGGGGGCTCATCTGGGAGCCATGGCTGTTGGAAATAGTTTTTTCTTCTGTCCAAGGAGGTGCGCCCCGCCAAGATTTGGTGGCTCTGAACAGGGGACGGGGAATATCCTAGCAAGCAGGAAACCCAGTGAGGTAGCAGGCAAAGAAAAGGAGCTGCCAGGGAAAACTGCAGTAATTTACCCGTAATTCTTGTGCATGAAGATCCAGGCCAGAACACAAGACCTCTAACCTCAGTTCCGTCTGCCCACGAGGGGCACGGCAGGTGAAGGCTCAAAGTGAAAGGACTGGTGAAAAAAATGGACCTCACTAGGGTCAGTAGCGGGAAGCGATTACTCTCATAGACCTTGGGAAGGTGGGACCTGGACACCGGTACACCTTGAGAAAGGAGGACAGCCTGCAACAGCTATAAGCTTGCTGGGTCCCACAGGGAACAGCCTGCAACAGCTGGCTTGCGGGTCCTGGGAGACATAGGGACAGGGCAGCAGTACCCCCAGACAGTCACGGCAGTGGTAATTTTGTGGGTCCCAGGACAAACATGGGGCAGGGTAGCAGTAAGCTAGCGGACCCCAGGAAATATCTGGAGCAGGAAGATGCCAATAGAGATACTCCCAGACAGTCCTTTGGGGTTGATATTGGAATCAGGAAATGGATCCTAGTACTAGGACATTTAGGACCAAAAAATTGGGGTAGAAAGGATTGATGCTGAGATTTTAAATTCTTGAGGATAGTATTTCTGTGCACACTATGGTTTTTGTTTTGCATCGTAAAATGAGCTGGAAAGAACAGGAGAGCTGGTTTCAGTCTGTTCTTAACCCTGACAGGGTTGTTGCTTTGCAAAGAGAACAACAAAAAAACAATCAAATCATGCAAAGATAAAGCAGGATCCCCAGGTGAGCACATGTGCGAGTCAGGGGCTCCATTACTCGGGGACTGGAACATCTAAGGAGCTCTTGATAAAACTTAATTTAAGTCCCCAAGGGGAAATATTTGAATTTTTAATTGACACAGGGGCAGACTGATCTTGTGTAACAACCCTAAGGGATGTAAAGCAGGAGGGGACACAGTTCAAGTAATAGGAGTTAAAGGGAAGGGATTTGGGGTACCAGTAATTCCCCAGGTGGTGACTGAATCTGAATAAAATGGCAATGAACGACCTCCTTCTAGTCCCAGGGGCACGATGTAATCTATTAGGAAGGGTTGAAATCAAAAATTCAAATTGTCCTATTAGAATAAGGCAGTATCCCATCTCTTTAGAAACAAGAAGGGGATTGAAACATTCCCACACTGCCTGTCAAAAGTCAGATGGAACCTACAGATTAGTACAGGAGCCTATTTGTCCAAACTCCTTGCCCCTTTTAGTAGGGGATGGGCAGTATTTCTACAAGTGGTAGCTGCCACTGCCGTCTTGGTGGAAGAGGCCAGAAAGATTACTTTTGGAGGGACACTAAAAGTGTATACTCCTCTCAACATAAGGGGTATACTAAACTAAAAGAATTGAAAAATGTTAACAGATGCAAGAAGCTATACTCTTGAATGGTGGGGAATTGGACCTGGGGACAACTAACAATCTGAATCCAGCCCAGTTCCCAGTACTGGGAATTTGATAATTCATAGAATCATAATGGATTGGAAGTGACCTCAAAAGATCATCTAGTCCAATCCGCCTGCAACAGCAGGATCACCTAGACCAAGTCACACAGGAACTCATCCA
>JAOXOE010000001.1:9450772-9473978 GCA_028565055.1 Phoeniculus purpureus
ACCATAATGGTCTTATGGGGGGGTGGGGGGGGTAATAAGCGAAAGAGACCTGGTGTGAGGTTCCTGGACACCTTGTGCTGAAACCCATTAAGGCTTTTCTCATCAAGGCTTTCAAGCCTGGGACTCCATGGGAGCCAGGCAATCATGAAACAAGCAGGAGAACTCTGTGGGAAAGCCACCAGGGCAGGTGGGCTTTAGGAGGGGAGAAGTGGGGGGAAAGGCACAGATCAGCCAGGAATTCAGATAACCTCGACCATCTGCCATCTGTGTGGTCAAACCAAGAGCTACTGCTCAGGCTGAGTCTCAGCAGACTGCTCTGCTCCTCCATCCTCTGCACCGACTTGGGCTGTGCTCACTCTTCCACCAAACCCTGCAGAGGGGACCTGAGCACCTCACAAACTCCTGCAGAAGCTTCTTGAAAAGTTGAAATCTTGCTGACAAGCTGTAACAGTCCTTGCTGGGGACACTGGATTTTGTGCTGTTTACTGAGTCTCACGTACCTCCTGATTCAATGTTTTGTAAATTTAGCTCTCCCCAGCTTCAGCTGATGCGTGGATGCAGATGCTCTCAGATGCTATTTATTCCACAAGTGAGAAACAACTTGATAATTTATTGGTTGTAAACCCAAAGTTGTACAGGTTTTTACCTCAGGGAGATAATAAATACATGTCTCATTTCAACACATCTTAGACAATGTGCTCCTTCTTAATGGCTTCCTTTGATTTTACTGGGGAATATGTAGACACTTCCTCCTAGGATTCTCATATGGGAGCTACATGCTGTGCTGTCAGCTTGCATATTTTCCCCCTGAATTTCTTAGACAAGGTCTGGCTTATCTGAATCACAGAGACATTGATGTTGTGTTGTCACTATGAATAAGGAGTTCAAGCAAAGATTTTATTTTGATTAAGAAACAGAAGAGTTGGACGATAATTACTGCATTGGCAATGTGAAAATTATGGATGTTTAAGATGAATCAGAATGCATTTACTTATTTAGGGGTGTTGAAATTAGAGGATGCTTATCCTTGCAGGTAAAGAACTTGCACACACAGCTGCACAGACTAGTGGAGGTCCCGTGTGCCTGCTTTTTGGACTGAGAGGAGAATCTAACTGTAATGGATGTGCACTGGTGTACTGCGTGAGGAATTCTTAGGCAATGGCATTTGACATTACAGTTCAAGGATGGAAAACATTTATTGATCTGTGAGTTAATTAGTGGCCCTGGTTTCACCTCCTGTTAGCACTCGATAGGTTTTATTTAAAAATTCTACCATAATGAATTCTTAGGTTCAGATAAATGTAAATCCTTCCCTTAAAGGGTCATAAAGGAGCAAAAACCTGGAGAAGATGCTTAGCTCCATCCCCTGTTTAATTTAGAGGATATTGTCATTATATTAGGGTCAGTTTTGTAGGATTCCTGAGTCTTCACTTTCCTGATCCATCATCTTGATAGATCTTTGATTCTGATGTATAACAACCTTCCGGACCAATATTTGTAAACACTGACTGAGGTCATGAGTCAACACCATCGCAATGTACAGGATGTCAAACTGGACAGGAAGGTTTACTGTGCCACTGGGCTCCGCTTTGCATCACTGAGGTAATTATTAAACTCATGGTAAACAGGACCTTGATCCCATGTGCATTTTTAAATGATTTGCAGTGGCCAGTTTTAAAAAGATGTCATTTTGAAGAGCCACTCTCCGTAGGAATTCGTTGTGTCAACACATAAGGTGTCCAGTGCAAGGTTTAGCAAACTAGCCCATAGGAAAGGTGCTGGGGTGCTGTGTGAGGAGCTCTGGGGCCTCCTCTGATACCCAGCCGAGAGGAGTGCAAAACATTCATCTCCCAAAGGAGAAAGCAGTTTGGTCACCTGAGTGCTACTGACTAGTGACAAAAGGTGACCATGAAAAAATTGGGTCTGAGAGAGGATAAAAGTGTGCATTGTAAGAATGCAGCTCAACCTCTCTCTCTTTACAAATGTTGTTCCTCTGCAGAGTCAGCCTCATATTGGACAAACACCATCCACCTCCCTTTGTCCCTTCCCTTCCTGTGTTAGAAAGGTCCCCATGTGCCCAGTGGAAGCAGCACATCCTGAAGCGGGTGGGTACCTGTGCAATGAGCTCTAGCACTTCTCTTAGGCAAATACATCTTTCACGAGCAGATTTTGATGTTGGAGGTTTCTGTTTACACGTGTGAAGGTAGGGAAATTTGGAGAAAGGAAGCAAAGTTAGAGAGGAAAGGAAATACAGGAGGAGAAGTGAATGTGGGTGAATTCAGGCGAATCTGACTGCAAAGAGGTGTCAAAAGCACCCGGTATAAGGGGTGCCGATCGGCTGCTGGGAAGGGACCCCTCTGTAGACACACACACACCAGCCCATCTGTCACAGGGAAAGCTCATGCTTGCAGCATTACAACCCATCACCAATAAAAAAGTAGAAGGGACACTTTGTTAACCATCTTACCGGTGCAAGTCAGTCCCTGCGAAGTGTTGACCTGCGCCTTGGACTTCGAACAGTCGAGAGCTGCAGCTAGTAAATGCCGTGAGGGCCACACACAGCCATATCTTGACAGTCGGCAGCAGTCCTTTAGGCTGTTAATAAAAGGCCAAAGCAAAGAGGTGAGCATCAACCTAAGGTATGGACGGGCAGGCTACTGAGCAGCAGCTACACGTTGACCCTCAGTCTGCTGTACTGGATGAACCAGCGTTTGGAGCCTGAGAAGGCAAATGAACAGCTGTGATCCCAGCACATGAAGTCTGAAGATGGAAAACCCAATTAATTCATTTACAGATATACTTAATTGAAGAAATTCTTTCTATGATTTCAGTGTAGAAATAATCCCACTAACGTGCTGGAGTAAAATTATGTTTCCTCCACTAATAAAATGTAGTGGAAGTATATGCAATTATACGGCTCCCGTGTTTGAATCGTAAGATGTACTGCACAGTGCTGTGTCTTATGACTATGGAAATTTAAAGCCCTAAATATTTCATACTAGCTGTAAAATAACATAGTGTAATCAAAAAGCGTGCCATAGCTGGAAAGGATGGGCTGGGTGTGAAGATGATGAAAACCCATCCACTTCCGTGGCACTGTCAGCCAAGTGTTACTTGTCTACCTTTCTTGAGCACTCACAGCTAATTTATGGCAGAATTTGCTGCTATTCTTTGCTACCCATCCCTGTAGGTGCAGTTATTACAAAATCTGCCCTGCTCTTCTGTACCTGGAGGGTCCCTCAGAAGAGAACATCACAGCCAAGGACCCTCCATGAGACAGCTTCAAGACCTGGAAAGCAATTCCCTAATCAATGCTGAAGTACAACTGGTAGCTTGAAATCATAATCAAGTCACTGTGAAGTAAATATTCTTTTATTTATAGTGATTAAAAATTATCTGCAGATGGGTAGACATCTACAGAGAAAACCTGCAAAGAAATAGCAAGTGAAACCTCAGCACGCTGGCTAGGCTGATTCCTAATAGCTTCTCTATATCACCGCTAGCAAATGGGTATCTACAGCACTGTCATTTAATGCTGATGACTGATAATAGGATTACTGCTCCCACAACCAAGAAGGATGGCATCCCAAACAGCATTGTTTTATGCTGGAGGAAGGTGGTTATTATCATGTCCTGACTTCACGTACCACTCAACCAGTTATCTGTGCAGGACTCAGCGCAGAGCTCTGGGATGTTAGAGGATATTATAATGTCACATGAAATTCAGCCTGCTGCAGCTATAAATCAAGAGGACATCTCGTATGATGGCTGGTTCTCCTTGGAGCAGCATCTCTGAGCAGAGAGTCTGTCCTCTGAAAGATTAGAGTTTGATTTAAAAAAAAACCCGTTGCCCATGAATTTAAAGCTCATGAACAGGGCAGGTTTAATAACTTTGGTGTTCTCCATCTAGCAATGTTGTCATGTATAGCTACAGCATAATTAGTCCACAACTTCTTAAGAAGACACCTCAAGCCTGACTGCAGAGTCCCTCCTTTGTGAGACTAAGAGGACAATGCATCTTAAATAGTATTTATTAAACAGTGTGTCCACTTACAGACACCGAGGAGTAGAGTGCAAGCTGTGCCACTGGCCGCGTGCAAAGAACATCTGTCTGCAGGAGAACAGCAGGGGCTGCATGTATTCAGGGTGATGTTTTGGGGGCAGCTCACCTTATCAGGTGGCTTGTGGTTACCAAAGCACACTTGCCCATTCTAGCAAAAAGGTCTCTAGTTCTTCAGCTGAGTTAGTTTTTTGCTCAAAGTGGGGGTAAAACCAGCAGCAGAACTGCAGCAAAGCAAACAGTGGAAGCACACAACACAGGGCTGCTATTGGGATAGATGACCAGACCCACTGGCAAGAGATAAGTCACTGAATACTTTTATGGAGAGGAAACAGTGGAGGCTTGGAGATGCTCAACTGGGGCTTTGCTCTCCAGCCTTGCACAGTCCATGAGGAGTCTGTGGGCACCCAAAAGAGCTGGTGTTGCCCAGATACCGTATTTGTTACCACAACTCTTATCTGAGCCCCCCTTTATTGTGTTCTTTCACAAGGAGAGAAAACTGCATTTCTTTGGCACAAAAGGTTGGTTTACCCTTGGTGGAGAAACTATAGCTGGGAGAAAAACACAACCATCAAAACAGTACTACTGCGAGAGTTGTGCTACGAGTACAAGTTGGAGTAATGGCAACAGGGCACCAGAGGTGAAAAGCAGGCGGCTTTGTTCAGCACTGTGCAGCTGGTTCCAGGCTTTCCAGTCTGCCTCCGTTAGAGCTTCAGCCATCTCTGCTGGGCTGATGGCTATGAGCAAATACCTGGTGTCCTTTCGCTGACACTGGCATATTATTCACAGGCCAACTGACCCAGGGCATGCAAAGGAGATTGAGGTTGAGCATTAAGATGTATTTATATAAATTTATCCCTAACTGAGCTATGAGAAGGTCAATTCCATTTCCAGAGATCAAGATGCAGAGGTGGGCTCTCCTGTCATTAACCTCAGGTGTACCCCTCCAGAATTCACTGGCATCAAAGTCTTCATATCTGCCCTTCAACTGCTGTTAAGAATTTAAAAACCTATAATGAGAAACCAAAGCTGAAATTCCAGCAACAAAGAACTAACTCCCCCAATGACCAAATACGCTTAGCTGCTGACCCCGAGAAGTTAGGCTGAAGCAGCAGGTTTCCTACAGACTTTTCACTTGTGCTGCTACTTCGTTGAACTAATGGAAGAGACTAACTTTTGCACACCTCAGGCTTTCTACTCCACCTGTGTCGTTAGAAGTAGACCTGAGAGGGGAAATGGCAGGTTCTAAGTCTGCAGCACACTGGAAGTCTCTTATATGACTCCCCTTAGGCCTTCCAGTGAACAAAAAAAAGGAAGAGGAATTACCAAGGAAAATTCTGTGAAGGGCCTCATAAGTGAAAATCCAAACACTTTGTGAGAAAAAGCAACCCTCAGACTGACACGATTTATGATTTAGGATTCATTCCAGAGACGTAGGGGAAAGGAAAAAAGCTCCACAGCATCTAAACCATAAGGATGGTACTTCATCATCCTTTCGAAAAGTAGAGAGCTCTGAGTGTGCACATAAAAGTCATCGTTTAACAACAAAGTTCTGCTGGTTACAAGCTGAGGCTTTAAAATGCCCACTGACTAGAAAGGCTTGTGATATTTCAGTAGATTATTGCCTCTGAGAGGTGTTGCTGCTTCATTATACATTTTCTGACTGTTCAAAAGCCCACAGTGCTAAAGATGTGCTTTCTTCTGCCTGAAATAATGCCTGAGACTTGAGTGAGGGAGTGAATGCATGGTGTATGCTGCTCATGAATAAAAGATGCTCGCAGCTAAGCAATTTAGACTGTTCCTCTCTTAGGGGATTAATGCTATTCATCAGAAATTTTTAAAGAATAATTTTAGAGTCTTCTCTTTTTTTTTTTTAAAAAAAAAGGAGGAATTAAATTGCTTGAGTAATGGTGAGACTTCTTCAGTGGGGGGGTGGGGGGGTGGAGAGGGAAGGTCCAGGGAGGACACTGAACCTCACTGCAGTCACTGAAGATGACTGTGCTGTCAGCACAGTGAGCTCTCAGCGGTCCACCACAAGCTCTTAGTGTATCTTGCCGGCAGACACAGACACAGGGAAATTCCCCTCAAGGCAGAAGCTGTGCTGATGGCCTCTTCTAAGCAGGAGACTCACAGCTTTGCTCTGACACTTAAGAGGGGTGAGCATGGCTAAACAGCAATTTAACTTTCCCTCTCTCTCCTGGAGTGTCCGGGTTTCACTTGAGCTCCCAACTATCCCAGACTGTCCAAAGGGGTGACACCTTGAGCTGGGGTAGGAGACCTCTCACTCACGCTTTCAGGGACAGCCTCAAATCTCAAGGGAACACTCCAGTCACTGCTGGGCTCCCAGGTGCAGCCTGAGAGCCTGGCTGAGATGTAAAATGGCTGGGCACTGGCTCCCCAGAAGCCAGCCAGCCAGGTGTCACGAGAACCGTCTTACAGGATTCATCGGGGAAGGGTTTGTGCAGGATCGGAAGTAGCACAAGTGTGAAACTGCTCTGCTGAAGTGTAACTCTGAGACTAGCACCCACGCCGTGCTTCTGCACATGCATCTGAGATACCAGTGACAGCCAGTGAAGACGCCAAGAGAAGGGGAACGTGCCGCATATGCTGCCACAGGCAGCTTCTGGCAGTGCAGCCGTCTCATCTGTTTGTCTACAACGAGAGAGTCAAACCGGAGATGCCGAAACCTCTGAACACATCACCCACCTTGAGCTATGATGATCCTGGAGGATAACTGAAGGCTGCTCATGCAAAGCAGCCATGCAGCTCCAGCCTAGAAACACATGCATTGAGTTCATCTAGTTTCCTCGCTACAGTAAAGATCTTTTCAGCTTGCGAATACTTCAAATGACATGTGGAGGTGCTGATGGTGCTCTCATGTTTGGCTGGGGGGGGAAGGTACAACCAGCACTCTCCAGGTCCCTCTTTCTTTGGTAGCACAGAAGTTTATACTCATGTGCTCTGGTCAGGGCCGTGATCAAGCCTGGAAGTGACAGAAGCGCCTCTGACCCTCTGCTTGTCCCAAGCCTCGGTGGTATAACCAGGTACAAACTGTTAAGTGATCTTCCATTGTGGAGCCACTGCATGCAATCCATCAGGTACCACTCTGCACATGGCAAGACAGGGAAGACTTCTGTGTGCCCATGACAGTTTCTTCCTCCAGACAGCACCTCTCTACCTTGTAGCTCCCAAAGCACAACTTTCACTGTCATCTCTTGAAAATACTTCTTGCTTTCCCTTTAACTTGGCAGCAAATGATCAAATTTGTCTTGTGAAGAGTCTACAAAGAACCACAGTCCTGAAAACGTGAGGAGGAACGAAACTACTCCCATTCCTCTAACACCACAGCTCTGCCTGCAGGGTTAGCAAGCAGCAGATTGCAATTTCAGTTTAAGCAGCTCTTCATTTGATTGCAGGGAAAGCATCAACGTGTGTGCTGTCTTTCTTGGCTTCTAAACTGCAGAGTAAACGCACATAAAATTGAGAGGTGAGGTATAATACACGGAAAGAAGACACGGGGATCCATACAGCAAAATGAAACGTATGCAAATTATTAGCTATTTGCACGGAATAAAGTTTTACTGCCAGCGATTTTATGTGCTCGTGCAGAGAATCTGTTGTCCCACTAAGGAACATTCAGTCTACCTACAATGAATGAGGGGTTTTAGAATGAGAAAACTTTTCAGGCTTGAGCCAATAAATATCTAAAACACAGAGATTAGAAACAGCATTGGAATACACACAGTAGCCAAACGAAATCATCACATTTGTGCTTAAGGAATGAAGTGTTCAGCAAACTTAATTTTCCCTAGAAATACTTTGCCTTAAATTCCGTATTTTCTTTTGCCACATTTGCCACTTAAAAGCCTGCCTGAGCTTTTGTACTGTTACCAGGCTTATTTTTTGTTCATATACAGATTCTTGCCATGGAGATATGTCCCTGACATGAAGGCATCCAGTATAGGAAATGACATGCAATGCCTTATTCTTCTAGTTTAATTAATGCTCTGACAACTTGGCAAGAAGGCTACAGTGAAGAAAAGGTCTCTGCAGGGAACTGCAGGTTTTGAGCAATAAAAAAGCTGTCAAAATTTTACTATATATCTATAGTAACATATCGAACATCCAAAGATTTCTGGAAGGCATCTGTAGGAAAGAATTCCAAAGAAAAAAGGTTAGCATAAAAATGATGTTTCTTAGCCTAGGAGAAAGAAAAGAAGGACTTTCTCAGCAGTCAAGGTTGGAACTGGGTAAGCAGCCTATGCTGACCTACTCACTTCATGCAAAAGGAAGTTCTAGTTTTTAATGATCGGGGATGTTTTGAAACAAACAGTACAAAGATTAGCCTGATATCCTTTGAGACTGGTTCTCTTCTGTGACTTAAACAAGTGGGATGAAGAACTGATCCGTTCCACATGGTGATCCATGTAATCCTCTGGATCCCTTGAACAAAACTATGTAGCCAGCTCTTCTGCTCCAGACTTCTCACCCTTCTTAGCTGAAAGCACCGCGTTTTGGCACTAAGGCAGGAAAAGGTGTCCTCTCTCCCCTCTGACTGTTTCAGTATTTTGGGAAGCATCAAACATGGTATCTCCAAAGGAGGCTGCAACTGCTCGAACAGTAGCCTGCACTCACAGAACTTTGATCACCAGAAACCGCGGTGATCCGTGCCTTCCCAAGAGTATAATTTGATATTCATGATCTTATTGTGCCCTATCGCCATCCTTGCTTTCCAAGGAATGGAAATTGAGAAGGAAACAGCAGACCCAACTCAGTATCACTGACTTCCTCCACTATCTCCACACCTTCTTTTGGCTGTGAACATGCACAAACAGCACAGTCTTTACTGACAGCTAAGCTATTCTTGAGCCACTGATGGAAAACATCTGTCCTAGGTGCTCACACATCTGATCGCCCTCCACACCACAAACTCATGAAGTTGTGTCATCCCGGAAAGTACCGACCAGGAACGTATTTCTGTGTCTTTTGCCTCTTGTACGTGAAGGTTTCCAAATGATGGGAACGCTTAATGTTTTCAGACCAGTCCCTAGAGAAGCAGTTTGAATTTCCAGTCTGTCCCTCTTCCTCCCTTGTTATTTTAGTGAAGAGATTGAATCATTTCTGCAAACCCATCCCACATGAATAAGCGGAATCAGTTTCAGACTCTTCAAGGAGATTCTGATTTTCAAAGACCTGGCACACAGGAGAAAGTTAAAGGCTATCACCAAAGGTAGCTACGTACAGTTACAACTGTGAGGAAGAGCACTCAGATACACAGGGAGCAACTGTATTGTATTTAAAATACCAGCTATTCACAGTTATTGCTGGCATGAGTACCAGTTACTGCCATGAAGATTATTTGGGGGGTGGTTTCATGATAAAAACCCTAGCTACTCAGGATTTTATCAAAGATTAACAGTTTCAGCTCAGTTTTTCTAGAGTGAGTATGTCTGCAATACTATCTTCCATTCTGAGGATAAAGGACTTTTGGCAAAATCAACATTGGAAGCTAAAGCAAATGTTGTCTCTGTTGATGTTAACGTAAAAAAAAAAAGTGGTTGTTTCAGTGAAAAGTTCTGTCACTTCTGTGCTTTGGAAGAAGCATTTAAGATTACACCAGAAAAAATAAAAAGAGAAGTGGCAGCACATTTAGGGCCAGGTTGTGTGCATGTAGTTTTCAAGCCATCTCACATGATACAGGTTGCACTTGTCCAGTTTCAACGCTGCTGGCATACGCAAACAATTTCTGCATTGTTTTCAGATTTTTTTTAGTAAGCACACTAAAGACAGAGAATCAAAAAGTTAAACTGAGATTACTCCATGTTTATCTCTACCTGAATACTGTCCAGTTTCCACGAGTCTGCACATAAAAGTATGTTGTATAGAAGCTGAGATAAAACACAAGCTTTGCTATTAATCTCCCACTCACCAATCCAATGGAGCCATTCCACTATCTATGAGCACATAAAACTTTGGTACTGTGTACGATCAAACTTGCTGTCAAGTCACTGTCAAGAGGAATTTCTCTCCTCCTGTACTACATGTGGATGCACCCATGCAAGCTTTAAAGAAAATGAATCTCTGTGTTATGTGTATGAAAACGCAGCTGTTTATGAAGTCAGAGCTTTTCAAGGATGCTAACGTCTTTGCATTTTTCTTTCTCCCTTACTTTTTTCTTGTAAGAACAAGCCCCAGCTCCTGGCAATGTTTCCATCAGCCCTTGGAGAGAGGCCCTGGAAATCTGCAACTTGTGCAGTATTACAATACTTTGTGATTGAGGAATTACCAAAAAAACACATACTGCTGTACCAAAATACTGAGGGAGTGCTGATTACTCAGACAACTATCTTGCTGTGCATTACTTGCACAGTTCTTAAAAACCTCTGTAGAAGGAGTGAAATTCTTGACCCAGGGAGGCTGAAGGAGGCCACTTTTCATCCATGAAAATGGGGTCTTGCTGGGGTACCTCGGAAGAAACTCAGAAGTAATTTATAAACTCATTGACAGGAATATATAGAAATATTTCTTGTTTGTCAAAATAAATCCTACTATTAATCATCAGTATAGTTATAGCCAGCATCAGTCATCTGCACTTCAGTCACCTTGCTCATTCTCACACTCTGCTGATTCAGCTTTAAATTTGTTATCACTGACAGGAGTCTTTCAAAAAGGTCAGAAAAGTGCATTCAAGGCAAGGACAGTCTTATGAATCCTCAGTTACCACTTCTTCAGTTAACTTCACTTCAGTCAAATTAACCACATTCCGTAAGAATTTGTATCCTCATCTTTTGGATTTACACTGGAAATCATCATCAGGCTGCTACGGGAAAAAAGAACAACAGCAAGCATCAGTTTTCTCAGGGCTTATTTTCTAAGACCATCATTTCCTGCCTTCTATACTCCGTGCTCCAGAGTTGAGGGTGGGTAGAGTTTTGACAGTCTGCTCTGCTATGTGGCAGTGATGAGTGGAACAACCGAGGGAGTACATTTGACATAACACAAATGGGCTGATTTTCCAGTTGCATCCGTGACCAGAACTGAAGGATTGATTTTGTTCCTCATTCAAACACTGCCAAGACATGCAATAAACATTAGTTCTAGAATACGACATATTTAGTGCTTCCAGTGCTTTTTCAGTGCTTAATTTAGGCAATTAAGTCCTGAACTGGATCTCTTTCTAGAAAAGCTGTGGCAACAGGAAGAAGAAAAATCACTTAGTTATGAGCTCATTTCTAATAGCCTTCTGAATTACAACACTAACACAAGTAATACGGTGCATTTCATTAAGCACTGTTACAAGTAGTTTTTACAGATCCATACTGTTGTAAATCTAAGATTCTAGAATTATTTTAACCCTGTAATACTGGGCTTGGGCCAATTTGCTTTTATACTATGCCGGAAAAACACGATGCTTGGTTCTTCTTTTCCTGTTTTAATCCTTTGCATTTGCATCTCATCACTCATTAAGCACCACTGTAAGCAGCACTAGAAATATTCCTGAAACTGCCACGTACTAAGCCAACTGGTAAAAATCCCACTAATTTTTGTCCCAAGGAAAGAAGATATAAATATTGGCTGAAAATGTCTCCAAGACAACCAAATTTGATGTGCACCTGCATACCCATGCAAGGCTACCCGTAAAACTGCCTTTGCTGCTGTCTTCATATTATCTTCTGTGTATACCTGGAACCACTTTTGAGTATCTGTGACATTTTCAGGCAGGCTGAGCGATAGTATTCACAACATGTGGTTGGTAGTAAGGGTTTCCCCAAGAAGACCTTCTGCTTGGTAGGCACTAAAGTTTTCAGCCATCCTGATTACCACCAGGAGGGAATTTCACAAGCAGCCACTATTCCCAGCACTACTGCCCTGCCCTCAGCTGAAAGCTGTAAACATTAGCTGTCAAGTTTCTGAAGTTTTATGACTTGAGCTTAATAAATTTCTATCACTCCCACCACGTTTTGTACATCAAATTCTAATCCAGATCAGATATCAGAAAAAACTATGACATTGATGACATGAACTAGTTTATGTACAAATACCTCAAATCATCTTTCTTCTCCAACTTTCAGGTTTCTGCAACTTTCAGTTATAAAAGAGATTCAGAAAAGCTGAGCTCAGCCTAGCACTAGCTTCAAAAGGAGCAGATGCCACAAAGTGTAGCCCTGAAGTTCACCTTATGTGCATTTTTAGTAGTAAAACCAAAAGCACACAGTATCTTAAAACAGGTTCTGTATTTGCATCCAAGCACTTGGGTAAGTGTGACAAATGTTGCCACCTCATGGACAGGTGCAGGGTTTGATTCAGCTCAGCAGCAGGAAGGAAAAGGGATCACGGAGATGACTCATGGCTGACCTTTCACACTCTCCTGAGGGGGTAAGTGACAGCTTGGCCAGAAAGACGCTTTCGTCACTTAGATTCACCTGGAACTTGATCATTTGGGTCTGAATCCAGAAGCTTAGCGACACACTCAAAACTGGGGGGAAAAACCAAAAAGCTAATAGTAAAGCCAAGTATATTTTACCACTTCAAATTTCAGAGCATCGGGGGGGAAAAGAATTATGTTATCTTCCAAGAAAAAATCATAATGGTCAACATAAGACACAGCACAGTTTGTACAGTCATACAGTTAAAAGTAAACATTCAGGTATAAAACATCTGAGTAACAGGCTGTGGGACCTCCAGAGGTGACAGAAATCTTCAGATTCACAAAGACTATAATCCTAAACCGGACCAAAGGCTTTTAATACTGCAAAGGCAGCAGAAGCTGTGGATCCTCTACTTGTAAACTAGAGACAAATGTAGCCTATTCCTTCACACCATTTCCAAAGCTAGAGGTCTGTAACACCACACTGGTAATTCACTATGATGCCTCTTTTGAGGAACACTGTCACCTGTTGAATTTGTCTCTGATGGACAGGCAGCTGTGCAGTTCTCTCTGCAGGACAGACACAGTCACAAAAGCCATCACACAGTGGTTATCTTCAAGCACATTAATGCCAAATGTCATAACGTAACCGGATGAGCCTAAAAGGACTATGAACTGTTTAAACAAAAACAAAACCATTGAGACATAAAGCTTTGACTATAAATCTACAATGTTCATGAATGGTCTGAAAAAAGATAGTATGATGATTAATTGGGAGTTTCTTATCAGCATGATTTCCACATAACAGTGTAACAGTATGCCTATGTAGGACTAAAGAGAAAGAAGGATTCATACCAGCTTGATTTTAAATACGTTCTTATGTTTATTATGTTTTGCTACTCCAGTCTCCTAAAATGGTAGTCTCAGGAAAAGCTGCTTTGGCAGGCAATTGCAAAGATTCCTGTGGAGAGGAAGTGAAAAGACTGGGCATACAAACAAGGGCTGCTGCCATGTTCAAAGCACTGGGGAGAGTTCATAGAGCAAAATACAGTCCTAAGTAAATGGGTTTCAGGCAATTTCAGTGTTAAGATAACATCATTAAGAGTAGAACAGATTGTGCTCAGACCCTGCTGTTTATAATTAACACATTGCTTCCAAATACTCCAGGGTCCCTGGTAAACAGTCCTCTGCTCAGATCCACCCAGACCAATCAGAGTATTTTCAGCAGCTTCCATGCTGGGCCAGCACCTGTTTGGACAAATCCAAAAGAGCCAAAATACTCTTCTTTCTGGCCAGCTAAGTAGAGAGATGAACACAGCTTGCCTTAGTCATTGTCACAATGTCCATATGGCTGTGAAGCTTGTTTTCACAAGAAATCGTACAAGTACTTTATTATGTCGAAGTTCACGGTCCTATAAACAAAAACACAGTGTATTAGAGCAATCATCTTAACAGCATTAAGACTTTAAACTGTGTGGAGATAGCACGTGTGGGACATTCTGCACAATGAAAATCAAGCAGTATCTCCCAAAAGAAATGCAGTTGAGGATGAATGAATTTTTAAGTTCTAGGGTAATACACAGTACCTGACTTCTGACTACTTAAACTTTGTTAAGATTCTGGATAAGAAATAAAGCCATTTTCTAGTAAATAGTTCAGGATTTTATTTCAACCATTAAGCCATAAAACTTATCAAAGTTAGTAAGACTATACTTTTGTATGATAAATATGACACTCTGGTTGGTGATGCAAAGCAGCAATCTTTTGTGCTATTGAATGTTTTATTCATTTTTCCAAACCACCTGTTTCAGCACGTACTACGTAACTCCTTCATCTGTGCTCATTTGTAGTTTGTGTTCTTTCAGTCTTGATGCTAGTTGACCCATGCTCATAGCTAAATTTGAAAAATCCAAGAATGCCACTCAATGGGAAAGATTATTTTAATGTATACTCTTGTACTTTAATGGCAGGCAGAATTAAGCAGCAGTAGAAAAAAACATGTAATTATTTTTTTGTCTCTAAACTCATTCTGCTATACAGAACACTCAGACTTTGGAGTTTAGTCTTTGAATAAATAATGCAAATTGCTGCATATAATGACAACTATAAAATGAAAAGTTTTTTAAAGGATGCAAAAATAACCCCTCACAATGCTAAGCAACATTAACTGGCTGCATATCTTATGGATTAGACTACAATCATGTAATATTCTCTGTTCACACATCCTCTTGTAGCCCACTTCTCAAAAAGTTTATGTGAAATGTATTTGGCAAAAAGAAGTCCATAAACACCCAAGATACATACAAAAAAATACTGTTTGAATCTACTAATAATCCAGTGACAAAATTAGAAATTAACTGCCACCATTAGACTCATGACATTGTGTCATTCAAGAAAAGTGCTTTGGTCACAAGACTTTCATTAGAAACAAACTCACACAGTCTAACAAACGCTGACCTTATCAACTCAATGAAATAAATCATCCTGTCACAGCAACTGGATTCAGTAGAGACTGTATGACAATTAATTACAGTCAACAAACATTAGTAAGCAGATCCCTAGTTCAGCTACAGAAAAGCTATGACTTTAGGTCTGAAATTCTCAAAACAAAATGTAACAAAGAATTGTAACAAAGAAATGTAACAGATAAATGTAACAAAGAAGTGTAACAAAGAAACATAACAGATAAACAGTAACAGAGAAATGTAACAAAGAATGTCTAACCTTACCTTTGACTAAACATGAACATAGGATGTGATGAGAAACATGAGAATGTATGTCTGCAGAGACTGAACATATGCTGCAGAACAGAATGATACATAAGGTTCATGGTACTAAAAGGAGAGACTGTGCATGACCAGTGGTTATTTCTCTAAAAGCTACTAGCAAGAGACACAAAGTTTTAACTCTTCCAAAAACAAGGGGGATTTTTGGAAAAAAAAAAGCTCACTTCAATTTTGCTTTAAAAGTACAGAAACTGAAATGACAATCTGGACAGCTTGAAGGGGTTGGGGGGGGAAGAACACAATTTTCTGTCCTGCTCTCTGCATTCTTCAGCCTTTCATGAAGAAATATGCTAGAGTAGCTAGGCTTGAGATGGTAACGAGGATGAGGTGTGTGAAGATTTTAGTGACTTATCTTAGTACTATTACAGTACCAGAGAAAAAAGCACCAGGAGATGGACTGCTTCCTTGATGCATATTTTGGCTGAAATGGCAAAGCAGTAAATACAATCTCTCCAATGAGTGATTAAAAAGCTGCAAGAGTACTGTAGAGTTAGAAAATGAAATTTCTTAGAGCACACAAGATCAAGCCTTTGCCCTGTAGCTAGCACCATGGAGACATGCGCAAAGCCCATTTATCATTCACAAATTCACAGAACATTAGGGATTGGAAGGGACCTTGAAAGATCATCTAGTCCAATACCCTTGCCACAGCAGGATGACGTAGACCAAGTTGCACAGGAACACATCCAGGGTTTTATATATCTCCAGAGAAAAAGACTCCACAACACCCCTGGGCAGCCTGTTCCAGTATCCTGTCACCCACACTGTGAAGAAGTTCCTTCTCATATTTACATGGAACCTTCTCATATTTATGTGGAACCGGCTTACACCCACTGCCCCTTGGTCCTATCACTAGATAACACTTAGAAGAGCCTGGGTCCATCCTCCTGACACCTACCCCTCACATATTTATAAACATTAATGAGGTCACCCCTTAGTCTTCTTTTCTCCAAGCTACAGAGACCAAACTACCTCAGCCTTTCCTCGTAAGGAAACATCTTTATTGTTCTGCGCTGGACTCTTTCTAGCAGTTCTGTGTCCTTCTTGAACTGAAGGGCCCAGAACTGGACACATTACTCCAGATGTGGTCTCACCTGGGCGGAGAAGAACTTCTCTCGATCTGCTAACCACCCTGCTTCTGATACACTCCAGGATGCCATTGGCCGTCTTGGCCACAAGGGCACAGTGCTGGCTCATGGTCATCCTGCTGTCCACCAGGACCCCCAGGTCCATTTCTTCTACACTGCTCTCCAACAGGTCAGTCCCCAACCTATACTGGTACATGGGATTGTTCTTGCCCAGATGCAAGACTCTACACTTGCCCTTGTTATACTTCATTAAATTTTTCCCCATCCAGCAATTCAGCCTGTCCGGGTCCCACTGAATGGCAGCACAGTCTGCTGCAGTGTTGGCCACTCCTCCCAGCCTTGTGTCATCAGCAAACTTGCTGATAGTGCACTCTAATCCCTCATCCAAGTCATCAATGAATAGATTGAAAAGGACTGGTCCCAGCATCAAACCCTGGGGCACTCCACTAGATACAGGCCTCCAACTAGACTCTGTCCCACTGATCACTACTCTGGCTTCTATCCTGCAGCCAGTTCACGATCCACCTGACTACATGGTTTCAGAAAACCTAGAATCACAGAATGTTACAGATTGGAAGGGACCTTGAAAGGTCATCTAGTCCAATCCCCCTGCCACAGCAGATCATCTAGACCAAGTCACACAGGAACACATCCAGGTGAGTTTTAAATGTCTCCAGAGAAGGACACAGTGCTCTGTTCCTCTTACTGTGAAAAATTTTCTTCTCGAATTTATGTGGAACCTCCTATGTTCCAGCTTACACCCATTGCCCCTTGTCCTATCATTGTTCTCCTTAAATATTAACAAAGACTGTGGGCTGGAAAAGATGATTAATAAAACAACTGCAACACAAGAATAAAGAACAGAAAAAAAGGGAAGAACAAAAGAAAAGCAGAAGGGGCCAATTTTAAAAGCTGTCAGGTAACTGAAATGGAAGCATTTAGGCAGCAGCATATAAATACTTCCAAAATATGTGGTGGATGAGAGGGAAAAAAGAACTACTTTCTTACTCATGTGGGAAAATTCACTCTAGAGATATATAGACACACACATCCAACCTAAAGGAAAGGCAGCCAAAGTGCTACACTATGCACTGAGGTGTGAAGCGAGAGCATCTCTGTCAACTACTCTCTCCAGTAAGCATAAGCTGCACAGATCAAGTTTTGGTCCCACTTTTTGTCCATCTGTACCTTCCAGCAACTTTACTGGAGTGAATGAAACTTCCAAAGATGTTAAAGTCACAAGGAGAAGGCCACCATTTCAAGTATCTTAATTCAAGGATCCTTGCAGTCAGTTCATTTTATGACCTGGTCTATGTAATCACTGCAGGAGTCAGAGCAGAGACAAGAACCTGGGGACACTTGTATACACAGTGTTCCATGTTCCTGAGCAGATGGTTTGCTGTACTTGGGACCTGTAGGAGTCTTTTCAAGGCAGCACTCAAAAGTGACTTTATTGCTGGGAATAGCAAACTGTCATAGTGAAGCTGTGGAGGTCCTGGGAGTGTGATCCAGCCAGCTCAAACCAGATGAATTTTCATTCAATGGCCTGTCCAACTGCAAATTGAAATAACTGAGTCTGTAGGGTTTACTGACAAGGCCAGAGTCTATACCTACCAACTCCTCTGAGGTTCCACATTACAGAAAAAAAGAGTTGGCCTGGGGAATGTTTCTCCTCCTTTTTGACCATGTCATTTCTGGGCTCTGTTCTGGCTGTAGACACTTTATCCAAGATCTGCTAAACCTACTAAAAAGCTGGCTACAGCAACAGGTGTGAGGTAATGCTGCTGGTATTCCATAAAAATGAGACATAGGCTTGATTATGGGATATATATTGAATACATTTCTGTCTGTAATTTACTACCATCTCTCCTGATGGATCTGGAACTGTTCTCAGACACCAAAACTGAAGGCACTGAATGAACAGATCATTGAGGTACCCATATTCTTTTATTTATGGTACTGAATGAACAGAGGCAATGAGGCACCTATGTTCATTTATTCAATCAGTCTGCATGAACTACAGATCGCACAAGACAAACTACGTAGAAGAATTCTTGTAACCTGCGTAGTTTTTATATGTACAACAAACATTGTTAAGAATTAACATTATTTTAAGATTTTAATTCCATAATGTGCCTTTTGGTAATGAAATGGACTGACATTTCAGAGCAGTATTATCACATGAAGTCCCTCACCATTACTAAGCACAAAGACAGGACACTGCCACTGTAACGTATTTTTTTTCAAACCAGGACTGGACTATGCTTACCTTAAATTCAACATCTAAAATAAATTACTTATTCGCTCATTCTTAGAAAACATCCATAGATATCTATTTGGGTCTGCAGAGAGCTATGGACTGAACAAACAGTGGGTTTGAAGTATCTTTCAAGTCAGCACACACGACAGTAAATGATCTCTAACAGGCTCACCTGGCAACAGCTCTGATGAAGTCCAGAGACACAGTACATTTATAGCGTGGTCCATCAAGCTGGTCATTATGGCCAACCATGGATAACAACTGGAGAGTCACAAGAGAGGTGATCTGTGAAGAAGACAATTAGTAACTTGAGTTATTTTTGCTAACATGAATAGCTGTGGCAAATTTATTTTGGTGGTTTTGGTTTTTTTCCACATTTGACATAATTTCCGTATTTCTCCAGAAAGCCACTCAAACCTGCACGCTGATTTTCACATAGTCATGCAGCTAGCAAACCCAGGAATGTTAATACACTTTCACCATTGCATTTTCAGCATGGGCAGTGAGAGACACAGGCTAAACTCTTCATACTCTCACATAACTCTTTGTATCAAGAGTTATCCTGAAGTTCTGATCAGAGATTCACAGGCAATGTGGGGAACAGCAATAACAGGCATGAACTTAACGTTTTCTAAATCTCTGCCTGACAACCAAGACAGACTTTGATTCCCTTTCGCTTTTACACAAAGATGTCCTCTTGATCTTTCACACTCAGAAGTTGTATATTCCTGTGCCAAACCATACCACACTTTAACAGATAGATGCATTACTTCAGACGAATCTGAAGGCTGAAAAGGAAAGGCTGGAAGATTGTGTGATTAAAAAGAGCAGGACCTGTGAGAAATTTGCCTGCAAACACACATACAGTGTCTTGACAGAGCCACTGATTATTTCACCAAAATAGTAATGGATCAGCATACTTTTCACTGTCTTTGTTCCTCCAAATGATGACTGCAGTACCATAAAGTGCAGTCACAGGATGTCACTGTCGAGTGCATCCAGTCTGTTCTGCCTCAGTTAGAAAAAAACCTTGTGGTTCACTCTCCATCTCCCTACCTCCTTCCTCTCAGCTCCCGAGAGAGAGAAACAAGAGTTTGCCCTGGCTGTTGCTGTAGATGCCACTGACAACTGGAGGGAACAGGGTTACATTTGATGAAGAGCTTGTAACTTGCCACAGCTCTGCTTTACAAAAAAACCCAGCCAACCATGACCTACCTCTGTGTAATGATAACAGCATAATAAGATTTCTGGAGAATAAATGTGTCAGGAAATAGGGTGTGAGTTCAAACCTTTAAGGAAGCACAGTGCTATAAAAAGCAGCAGTAAGTTCTTACCAGTATCAATCAAATAAAAAATATATAAATCTCTATCTTAGTAATGATAACCCCTGTCTCTTGCTGAAAGTGGTCTTGGTCTTCAAATTCATGACAGTGCTTGCAGGAGGTAGGAATAATTATTAAAGTTTTCCCTTAAGTGGACACAATACAAAAAAAAATGACACCCACTTGTGGAGAATATTAAAAAAACCCCCTATGGTTGCCAAGAACGAGGCAGTTTTTGTAACAGCCTTTTGTAACTTCACTTTCTTTTACACGGCATTAGAAAGCAATAGTTCTGATGTCACTCTGCAAAGTCTTTGGAGCTTGGTAAAGGAAAACAAATTCTATTTACTTAATTCAGTTCTATAAATGACATTAAAAAGTAGCACATGATGTACAAATGGTTCCCATTGACAGCATGTAAGAAACCAGAACTCAGTATATGGTAAAAGGCTCAGAATCCAGTTCATTAATCATTTTAAACATCTCACTAAATTGGGATGGACATCAAACGTGCTAGGTGTTTATTTTGCTAAAACTCATGAACTTGAGAGCACATTTTTTGACGTTCTTCATTTGACAAAGCCCTTATTCAGTCAGTGAAGAAGCATTATGGTGTAATCTGCTGCAACCTGCTGTAACAATTGCTATTTCACACCCTGGTGCACCATTACCGGTGAATCACTTCTGCAATACATACTGGCAGCTGGCCTCACGCTCAGAAGTCACCAATTAAAGAATGGCAAGAGAATCCTAAAAGCTCCCACTGATCTCAGCAACAGACTAGACAGTTTGGAGGAGCCATCTAAGTTTTATGTGGGATGTAAAAGTGACCTTGCTGCTGTATATGTCTCAGCAGCACAACAACAAATCATCACCATTCTCTTTTCTATCAAGCACCAAATGCGTGTAACATAAGGTCAGCAACATAAAACCTGAAGTAGCTTCAGACTAGACACTAAGTTTCCTTAATGTTTTTGACTCAAGACATTTACTCTAAAGGAGGAATGTACAAGACAAATGAAGCTGTTCAGCAGACTAACACAAACTTACTTAGCAAACCACAATCCTTTACACTTACTTTCACCTATCTTGTGTTTATTTAGCTCAGTTAAAACATCATCACAGAGAAGTGAGCATGCATACTGCAAGTCCTGATCCTGAGATTGCTTAAAAATTCAGAAGTAGAAAGAATGTCAATTTTCAATTCAAGCAGGTAAGAAACAGCTTTATCTCCAAAGGCGCTCAGTAGGTACTAAAAGAACATGTATCCCCAGTGAATAACCACGGAAGAGCTCCCCTACAGATGAACAAGTGTTAAAGCTAAAATACATCACTTGTGAGTCTCTGGGGCAGAATTCAAAACCTAGTTACAGATGCCTAGCCTGGACATGGAGAAAGGCAGAGATCTCCAAAGGACAAATCCAAAAGCCTGCATGCTGAGAGGGCAGCAGCCTGGAGATCTGTTTGCACAGCTTTTTCAGGAAGAACCAAGAACAGCATGAGAACTGTGTCACCTCAGAGCAATGACTTTTTCTTTTTTTTTTTCTGCTTTACACAATATAGCTGGAATTTTCATCATTCTGCCAATGAGGCAGCCACAGAATTGGGCAACACACATTGGGATTTTATTTTCAATAAACTGCTTTGTTAGAAGATTCAGTTGTTGCAGATATGGAATTAAGTTCCTCAAATACTTTGAGCTTAACCTGTCTAAACTTGATTAAGAAAAAAAATCAGATTATTGTTATGGTTAAGAAGTCTTCCAGGACACAGAAGGTTCAATTCCCACCAGACACAAGAGTTTTGAGCCTCTTCACTGCACATCTGACAGCTAACTGAGGTGGGGGTATAACGAAAGGAAAAAAAAAACCTTTGCATAGTATTAAACCATTACCAGATCTAATTTTCATTGTAACTGCTGCTGGAACTGAGTTATCTGGCGTAAAACTGCATTGACATAAGAAGTGTCTCTCTGTGCCTGAAGTTCCAAGTGCCACCTATAACACAAGCCTTGAAAAAATGCTACTACTTCAAAAGTCCAGGTGGTGTAAAACTTTGGAGACAGTCTGTTCTTAAATGGTGATAATCAGTCAGAAGTTTGAAATACAGCTAGAAAAAAAAATGAATGCAATGACAAACTAATTGTACTTAGCAAAAAAACCCCCGATCGTTCAAAGATTTTTTTTTAATACCACAAGTACAGTGGCTTCATTTCGTTATCACAAAAAACATCTGGCAAGTACACACTAGGAACAAGCCAGAAAAACCGTGTGGGTGCCATAAGAAAGAATATTTTTGAGAGTCTTTTTTACAAAAGAAATTACAGTTGGAAGAAACATTCTGAAGCTGTTAATAAAATTAAAATTAGATGTGGTAATGTTATAATGCCAGCAAAAATTAAAAAATAAATTGAATTGTCTACAGAAATAACAGGAAAATCTGGAAAGTTACTGATGTGAAAGATATTAAGCAAGGAATAAGCATCATTGATGTGTTTTAAAATAACCCATGACTGAGCTTTCTTTTAAACATACTCATGTGAGAAATGTGCTTCTGAAAGCTTGGATGCAAAGTGAGAATAGTCACAAAAGTACAGCAGAGAGCTGTTGCCAGTAGTCCATGACCATTCTGATTGCTTCTGGAGAGTCACTGGTCAAATATGGACACTGAAATATCTGAAAAAAAATAAGCAACCCACAAGGCTGCTTTTTTCCTATCAGCCTGGACTAACAGATGGGCCTTGCATCATCCTCCAAGCAGACACAAAGACTAGCTTTGTCAGCACATGGCTGCATAGAAGCAAGAAGGATTCCAGAAGTGAGGGTTGTCTGCTGAGAAAGCCCAGGCTCATTTCCTCAGATATATCACTGAAATCTCACCAAGTGGTACAGTTTAAACTGGACTAGCAAAATATTAATGAAATACAGTAGCAGAAACAATTTTAAACTGGCAGAGACATATTAGATGATCTGAGAGGTATTTTTCACCTCCAGGGTCTATAATCTTCAATTATCTTGCCCAAAATGCAAAACTAAGACTTCTGTCTTACTGTCACCCACAGCTTCTTGACTTTGAATTTCAAACCTATCAAGAAATTAAAACTTTTCTTATTCAGTATCCTCAGACAAGAGTATTCTTTCATAGCCATATTAAAATTTATCTGCATCCTCGTGCTTTGCAGCAGCATCACTGCACAGCTCTCAAACCAAATGTGCAGCTCACTGCACTTGTTTGAAACCAATCACTGCACACAGCATGGGGAATAAGCAGGAGGAGTTAGAAATCTGTGTCCAGTCAGGTGATTATGATCTGGTGGCAATTA
>JAOXOE010000001.1:9474078-9535168 GCA_028565055.1 Phoeniculus purpureus
TAAACACCTCCAGGGATGGTGATACCACCACCTCCCTGGGCAACCTATTCCAATACCTAACCACCCTCTAAGTAAAATACTTCTTTCTAACATCCAATTTAAACCTACCTTTCTCTAATTTGAAACCATTGCCCCTGGTCCTATCACCACAAGCCTTCATAAACAGCTCCTCTCCAGACTTCTTGTAGACCTCCTTCAGGTACTTGAAGGTCACTATCAGGTCCCCCTGGAGCCTTCTCTTCTCTAGGCTGAACAATCCCAGCTCCCCCAAACTGTCCTCAAGAATAGATCCATATGAACTCCTTAAAACAGCCTCAGTTCAATAGCTAATTTAGGAGCACAGTTCTGTGGTTCTGTGGTTTTTCAGCCAGCTGTGTGCCCTTCTAATGGGCACCTTGATTGCTTATGAAAACATCAGGAAAACATTATGAAAACATACAGCATTGTTCCAATAGGAAACTCAAAATATTGACATTTTTTTTCTTGGTCACTTATACTGACAAGGAAAAACAACAAAAGTGAACATCTAATAATAAATTTTTCATAGATGGTGGATCCTCAAGTTAAAACCCATCAGCAAATTGTCAGAGTAAAATCTGAAGTCAATAAACACTTTTCTGTGATCAAATTTGCATTTAGAAAAAGCTCTATTTACACCAATGTCTGTGTCCAGAAATGAAAAACCATGATGCTCCTAGAACTTTTAGGGCTCTCCCTCTGCTTGGGGAAGGAGATCTGTGTTGCTTTTTCCATCTGCTGGACTTTCAGAGGCACACATTAATTTGGAGCCTTGCCTAACCTGGTAGTGACATATTTTGTCCACAGCCCTGGGATCACATTACCAGTGTGAGATTTTGGTTGTAGTCCGTACCATGTGAATCATGGAAACTATTTTAGGGCTTTAAATCTTTCTGTAAAATACAGCAAAACATACTTCAATAGCATTTCTTCATCTGCTACTATGACCAGGGACCACAAAGAGTTCAAAGTATTTTTATGTGCTCCATTACAAATGCATTGCAGTGCATAAAGGAAGGCAAGAGAGCTAAGTCTTTAAGTCTCATTTAGAAGTGTGAAACCATGATCACGACGTACATTTCTGCAAACTTTGTCACAGACATAGGCAGACACACAAATCAGAATGGGACCAAGCAACCTCCGAAATCAAACACAAGCCCAGGCTTCTTTAAAACAACCAGATAGCTGACATGGAAGGGTTTGGGTCCTGTGACAGCCAGGTTTGGGTCCCATGCAGTGTCAACAGATATGTTTGCAAATATGTTTCATTACAGGAATTCCATGTTTTGAGCAAACTCTTACTGTTCCCCTGGGCATAGAAAAGAAAAATATCACTACTAAAGCATAAAGTACTTTATACTACATTTCTTTCCCTTCCCAGGCTGGCAGGCTGGAAGAGAGAGCTCTTTACAGGCAGCAAGAAAAGAAACTTAGCAGTGTACTAGGACTACAGAGATGTTGTTTATGCAGCAGCCCAGGATACAATTCAGTATGTACACAACAACTGCAACCACAACATTCCTGTATGATACATATAAGCAAACCCCCTGAACACAGACCACATGCAGAGGAGACCTCCAGTGTATGTATGAATGCAAATAAACACCAACTAACATCAATAATACTGAACTGGGTACTGTTTAATGGAGCTCTGCGTGCCTGTAAGAAAAAGGGGATTTGGGGAGAGCGCCAGCAGCCAGGTGAACGATCTGCATCTTTCTGTGCCTATCCTTGCATGCTTGATAATGCAGACTAGGAGCCAATTATTGCTGCTCCACAGCAGGAGCAATCTGCACACTGGGGAGAACACACCGAGCAGTAAGGGCAGCTCTTCTGACAGCATATGCTCATATTAGCATGAGTTTTGCAATGAGAATTTGCATGAGTTCTGCATCAGCCAGTGCAGCTTCAGAGAATTATTAAGGGTATGGCTTCTGCCAGTTTACCAGTATTATCTGATTTCTTTTCTCTGTATTTATGCTTTATTCATGGAGTAAATTACAATAATGCAGTGTAATTATGCATTAACTAAGCTACTTTTAGAAAGAAGTGCAAAATATACCTTTTATGTATTGAACTTTCTTTGCTGGTAATAAAATTAATGGAACAGGATCACAAATTTGGATTTTTCTCCTTTAGAAATGTGTAACACATCCAAAACCATATCTGTCCCTGCATATGCACTCAAATCTAAAACTTACATAATGTTTATAGTACTTATAATAAAAATAATAATGGCAATGCCTATAAAAGACTCTAGGAGAGAAAGAAAACTACTCAACTATTAATTGGGGGGGGCTGTTTTCTTGGTATGTATTTCCAGATTTTTGTGCTCTTTTTTAAAATATTCTGTACTGGTTTTAATATAGTTAAATGTTTCTTAGATGAACAGTACTTACTATTAACTGATGTTACTCCATTCCAGTTCATAGCCCCACTCTGTCATTGTATGGTATTTATTTCCAGCTAAAGGGCGAAAGACTAATCAAATTTAACCTGTCAGTCAGCCAAAAGATGCATGCTGCATATGTTCCCAGAGGTAATGCCTCACTTGGAATGAGCCTTTCCAAGGGGATGAGAAATAGAATTAAAAATGAAGAGACCAGGAATATCCTGACATGGTAAGTGAGAACTTCAAAAGAAAAACAACTTAGAGGTAATAAGGTTCACACTTCCATTAGCCTAGATGTATTTGTATGCTTGGGGCTATGCAAGAGTGAGAGGAAGATGTGTTTTTAAAAGTGGCAAGAGGAGATAAACTGCTGACAGACAAAGAAAGAGGTCTGAACACAAGAAGACTGTATCAGATGTCAAGGCTCACTGTCAGTTCAAGGCATTACTAACCTCATGTTTCAATTACAGCATTTCTGTAAAGAATTTTCCTTCCTAAACCTCAACTATTCAAGTTAAAATTGGGTACCAATAAAGACTTTTAGACTGTCACTGAAAAAGCAAAAAAAGAAATACGACTTGCTGATTCTCTACTTGATCTCTCGATATGTCATGTGTGAAAGAGAACTTGAAGTGCCACCATGCTCAAATACCAACAAGCTAAAACTCACTTCACCCAAATGCAGTACTGCCAGCTCCCCTGAATACAGTTTAAGTAGTATCAATCTGTTCCCTCTGCAGTGACACTGATTGTTCCAGGTGATAGGGGAAACAGAAATCCAGTGATAGCTGCATACGTTTGTGAACCTGTAGATAGAGTGACATTCCTCCAGTATCCTGTTGAGTAAATGCAGCAGGCTGAGCTGTGCATCCAGGAAGAGAGTAGCGGCTCCAAGTTTTCCCCTCAGCTTGTTCCTATGTGGTCATGGTCTGGTGTTCATAACTGGAGCTCGCTCTGCCCTTACAACGGTGCTTGGCATCTGTGTTCCGCAAGGAAAGGCACCGGGACAAAGTCGTTTGGGAGAGGGCTGGAAAAAGACTTTCAGCTACTGGTTGTTTTTTCAGTTTCCACTTAACATGCAAGCACAGTTTAATTAGAGTAGCAGGGAAAAGATTTCAGTGCTCTGAAAAGAACATTTCTGACTCTGCTTTTCCCTCCCTGTCCCCAAAGATTTCTCCCCTAAGATGCTATAAAAAAAGTCATCTGTCCTGACCACATTCAGCTGAAACTGCCAGGGAAATTTGGCAAGTAAGATGTAATTACTTATGTAGACATTTGTTCAGAAGGCTGGAATTAGCATACTTGCTCTAAAAGCCTTGATCAGAGGTGAAAAGTCTTCAGAGGGAAAGGATTAAAATACCCAGCAAAAGCTAGGGTATGTGTTAAAGGGCAAAGGGCAATCACTTCATTTGAGCATCTGTCCTGAGATGAAGTTTGTGGTTCATATTCAGAAATCATGCTCATGACTTACTTCAGGAGTGAGTTAAGACCCTTTTGCCTTCACTTAGCATAAATACAAGAGGAATGAGAGCCACTTCACTTTCTCTCCTGTCTCTGAATTCATCTCTGGGGCCTGCCACTGTGGGGAAAGGGACTCAAAGTCAGCCTAGGGTCACAGTGAGAACAAAGTTTTGTTTAAAAGAAATTTGAAAATAATACAGTCTAAGAGACAGAAAATATAGAACAAATGTCTCCTCAGCAAGAGCAAATAAACAGCAAGGGAAGAAATCAAAGTCTTCTTTTGCAAATATTTTTTGTATGAAGCCAATATTTAAAACCATACATGTGTGATTTTGAGAATGAAAGCAAAAGCACCTGTACCCTTATCAACTACAGTTACCTGGAACCACACTGCCATTAACTAAACATGCATCAAAACATTTGTATGTCTGGCAGAAACTTGCTGGGTTGGGATAAAACACATGATGTGCACAGATGGGCTATTTCTCCCTCCCACGCTATCTGTGCCCTTTGAAAAACTAGCTGTAACTCTTTCAGTGCTGCTAGACCCAACTTGCTGGTCTTGCAGAACTTTTATCTCATTCAGTGCATCACTTGCAAAACATACATTTTTAAAACCTACAACTTCACCCACACTTCAGTCCATTTTGCTGTGCAGTGGTCCATGCTCACTCTTGTGTGTTGGCCCCATCTGTACATTTTTGACTGTATATGTAGTCCAGCACACACTTACAGTAAAGCTCCAGTAAGACATAAGGCAGGTTTTGTTGTTGCTTTTTGGCATTTAAAAAAAGAAAAGTTATATACTTGAGAGACAATATGATTATTTGGGGTAACAGTAAGAGGAAGAATAGAGCAGTTAAGTGGTTCCATCAGCCCAAAATGAAATTGATTCTTTTTTTATGGTTTAACATAGAAATCTATGCGAGGCTGTGTACACATAGGGTGTGCTGGTCTGATTAGGGATTAATTGAAGTATACACTTAAGGGAATTCTTTAACCAAGATTTGAATAAAATCAACATCCTTCTGTAGAAAAATAAATGAGATTAACATATAATTACAGTCTGCAGTACAGATATATCTGTATCTAATGTTACAGCACTGGAAGCAGAAGGATGCACAGGCAGTTCTAGCTCCCACACTTTTAACTTATAAGAACTTTCTTTGTAGTCCTAAAACCCACCAAACTTCTGTTTGGTTGCAAAGTGTGAGTACAAAAAAGGAAAACAACAGAACTCTGTGTGTGTGTGTATATATATATACACACACACATATATACATATATATATGTGTGTGTGTATATATATATATACACACATACACACAGAGTATGAAAAGGGAAAAAAAAGTAACAATTACCATTTAAAACTGTATGTAAACATTTTCATCCTCCTTTCCCTTGTATCTCTGGGAATAAAATGATGTTTTTTAAAATTCTATCTGGTTTTATGTGACTGGAATGATCAGATCTTCTTGCTGACTGAAAGCAGATTAGGACAATACTTTCTTCCCAGCTACAGGAAATCCAACATTTTCATTAGCATTTTGCATTCTGTGATTATAAAGGAAAGCAAATTCTACTTTTTCTACATTTTAAATAAAGGGTTATTGCAGTGGCATCTGCCAAGGAGTCAGCTTATATAAATAATAGAACAAGCATCCTTTGTCTCTCTACTGACACAGTGCAAACAGCCAGGTCCGTGTTTTCCACCTTTTCCAGTGTTTGTGAGAGGATGCTCTTCTTTTCTAGATTTTGCAACTTATTGTACTCTATTATGTAGTAAAGCATCAGTATGATGGATTTTAGGTTTTTCTGTGTTGAGTATTTATAATTATTTGAAATCTATATTTGACCCTAAGCTATTACGCCTTTTTGATATTAAAAAAATTTACTGTTTCTCACAAATTTTGCTTATGTAATCTTCTAGAGCCTTTATTCAATCAAGGTATCATTCAATCACCTAAATTATCCTTCAAGAACAAAAAACCCACTTTTGTCTTTTCCTCTATCAGAAAAAATGTTCCTGTGGATTTTAAAGTACCTGATGTTTTTAAAGGAACACAGGGGTACTAAGTAAATGGACATGCAGCACATTGTTATTTCCTGCATGCTTCTGCAATGAGTACAATCATTTTCCTAACATACACTAATTAATTTTAACAGTACTGATCAGGTGGGGTGAGTTCAGCAAAGGCTGCCAAGATGGTCAGGGCTGGAACACCTGCCCTGTAAGGAGAGGCTGAAGAGATGGTTTTGGTGGGTCTGACACAGCTAGCCAAGGAAGGTTGTGCATTTCCTGTCTGCTGCTGTTGAGCAACTTGTTAAAGGCCTGAGCAACCTATTCTGACCATGATTTGAGCAAGATGTTGGACTAGAGACCTCCTGAGGTTCTTTCCATTCTGCAGACCAGTGATTCTAAGGTTTTGCGTATCAGGTAAAAGCAAAGAAATGAAGGCAAGGTTTGCATCTAATCAGACTAATAAACTTATTTGGAGAACTGTTTTTCATAGCACAAAAGAAGTAACCAGTTCATTCTGTCCAACACTTCACATCAATACCTGTGATTCTCCCCATCTGGGAGCTCATGACTGTGTATCTCAGAATATCCACCAGAAGTGCCAAGAGTTTTGTATTATTACAGAAAACCAAGAATTTGCAGATAGTTGATGCTCTAAGGCTTTCTGCTGTGCTAGATTTTTACATGAAATCTAGTAAGAAATAACATGCATAGCTAACACAGCAAAAACTTAAAAACATTTTAAAGTTAAGAGTGAAATCTGATGCAGTATTAAGATCATATGATGGAAACAACACTGGTTTTAAAAGATCCTAAATAATGTTAAAAAGGATGATTCTAAGGCCACCTTTTCAGTTTCTTGCTTACATGCCATTTGTATCACTACCCACTTCACAGAATCACAGCATTGTTGGAGTTGGGAGGAGTTAGTTGTCAAGTCCAGGCATGACCGCCTGAAACACACTGCACAGAGCTGCATCCAGGTAGGATTTGAGTATCTTTAGAGAAGGAGACTCCAGAATCTATTGGGCAGCCTGTTTCAGTTCTTGTGATTCACACTGGAAAGAAGTTTTAGACTTATTTCTAAGTGAAATTTCTTGTGTTCCAGCTTGTACCTATTGCTCCTTGTCCTGTCACTGGGCACAACTGAAAACAATTTCCAGGTAAGGTTTGAACAGCCTGCTCTAACCTCCTTTAGATGCCCACTGCTCCTGAAGGTTGTTGCCAGCAGCTACAGGTGACAATCTGGAACCTTATCCCTTGTATTTGCTTTGAATCTGGAACCTTATCCCTTGTATTTGCTTTGCAACCCACACACAAAATAGTAAAATTAAGCCTCTTTCTTAAAGGCAATTTTTCAATGTTAATTACAGAGATGTAACTGGTGCATCCATCCACAGTGTGCAAATATGCTTACAAGGGAAAATTAAAATCTGCCTCTTTAGTCTAGAGCTACAAAATGTTCCCTCAAAAATCAGAATGTCCACAGGCTGCACCTCATAGCGCTTCAGGCAGATTTCCCTTCCTGAGGTTTCACTGAACATTGAAATATTAGTCCTTGTCTAACATCTATTCGCACTCTTATCGCTGTCTTAAAAGTTTTCAGATGACTGAAAAGCAAATGAGGTGTGCTACCTTTCACAGACTGATAAAAATCAAACTAAGGAAGAACCTGCTAGAGTTGTTATTGAAGAACTGCTGTTCTCTCATTTTCACTTGCAGCCTTCTTACTGGGAATGTGTTGAACCTCTTGAAAAAATGCAAGGTCACTAATTACACAAGGGACAGTGATAGCTCCTGTACGGATTTTAACTGTCAGCCACATCTATGTGTTGGGAGAAAATTTATATCCCTGAACACCATACCAGCATACAAATAGAAAAAAGCAAGTGAAGTATTGCTTTACAAGAATAATTAGTTCCATCAGCTACCAAAAAAATGACAAATTTCTCACAGAACTACAGACAAAAGAAGCAGGAGAAACAGTATCAGTACATGGCATCAAATGGAGACAGTACAGTAAGGAGCCTGGCATCAATAGCCCGAGCTGGCTGTACTAGGGAAGGGGAGAAGGTTATCTGGGGATCCTGGCCGTATTGCAGATGTGACAGATGCATGGTGTGAGGTCACCTGAAGTTCTGTGGTGTGGGTGCCCAAATCTGTAGGAAATGGTTTAATGGATCCTGCTGCTCACTGCAGATTTAGGTATTTCTTCAGCAAAGCTTGTTTTAGAGATACTCATTTGAGTAATGTTTTAAAGTTTGAATTAAAGAGACACTCAGAGGCCCAAATTATCGAAATAATATCTAACCTTTCCCACCTCAGCCAGAGAGATCAAATACGAACTGATTTAAAGTACAAAAACCTGTTCTCTGCATAGGTTCCCATTCTTCAGCCCTGCTTTACTAACCAGAAGCTTTCTGTAGCTTTAGGGCAGAGCAAAGCCCCTGTGATCCCTTTGCCGTGTGTTAGCAGAGGCCCAGGATCCCTTGGTGATGGCTTTCACTGTCTTTGTGGATGGAACCTGTGTCCCTTCAAGCTGGCAGCTGTGGCCAAAACCAAACTTCCCCCCGCTCTACTGCCAATCCAAATAGATTAATTCAGCCACTACTGAGCCACTAGGAAACAATCCATGATTTATCTTACTCAGAAATGAACTACCCACTAAGCTACGTTGCCATAATATCTCTATTTGATACTGTGTTGATCATAATTCTTTAAGCCTATTATTAAAAAAGACATCCAACTCTGAAGCCCTTTCCCTTAAAGTATTAATGAAGAGATTTACAAGCACAGCTCTGAAAGAAACCAAAGCAACAGTCATTCTAAGCATCAAAATAAATACTTCCAGGATAGATGGTTGGTCTTAGTTCTTTGCTACTGAATCATTTTTCCCACCAAGCAGAGATTTGTTTTCAGAATGTTTTGGCAGAATGTGTGCAACTAAAGTGAAGCTTTATAGGAAACTGCTCTGAGATTTCTTAGCGCAGCCCCACCGCTGGACTCTCTATGTCCCAGATGAATAAAATATAGCAATGCTGGGTGAAACACAACCAGATTTCAACTCTTCTTTTACTCGCTAATGACAGTTTCCAATCAAAAGGAATACACTGGGAATTCAGTTCAGTACTGCTGCCAGGGAGGTGAACTTTTCAAATACACACAAATAAGTATTGCTCCGTTACATGAAATATTGCTCGGGAGCTCAAATTCCCTTGTCTGGAATCCCAAATACCAAGTATTCCAGATGAAGGCATTCATCAGACACTTGCACATCTGGTGCTGTACACAACAGAGTGATGCTGGAAATTAGGGAAATTCATCTCTAATTTGTATAGCTAAGAAGTTTATGGTTGATTAATAAAACAGCAAACTTGAGCTCACACTTAATGATAAAAGAGGACTCTTCTCAAAACTGATATTCTAATGGGATTTTCAGAGTGTCTCAGTTATTAACTCTTTTCTGAAAGGCTGCATCAAATAAACAACAACCAAAAATGTGGATTTGTTCTCTCCTCTTCAACCGAGGAACTCTGAGTAGTTGGTCCAACACTGTATTTAGTAGAAGCCTCTGTAATTTAGTGAGGAGACACTTCCCGTATGTTGCTCCAGATAAATACAGGAATGTGTCAGGGAAAGTGCAACGGTTTTCTAAAGCCTTCATCTTTCTAAGGACTTTCCCTTTGGCAAAAATATCTGAAGTATTTTTTCTAGGCAGAGCAGTGACACCCCCTCCTTGAGCTAGTCTTCACGTACAGTTTATGTAAAACTGAACAGATGTCTGAGCAGTACCATTACAGATGGACTCATGACAGACACTAAATTTCATGTAAAGTCACACAAAGGTGCCACGGATGTCCAGAAAAAAATCCTACATCTGTGCAGAGAATGGCTTAAATCTTGAAAAGCTACAGTGAAAGAAGGACATTGGCAGAAGCTGGAAGGTACCGTATCACTGTGGAAGGGGTGGATGTGGCTGTGAGTCAAAAGACTTGAAGCGAGACCCATAAGACAGATGGAAGGAATAGCAGTCAACAGTTCACTGGTAAAGGCATATGATGACTGAGATACAATTATCAATTTAGAACAAAATAAAATACACCCAAGAATAACATCTAAAATCAATGGTGCAAAAATAGCAGCACTAACTCTGCAGTATCACCTGTTGGTATGTTCTAAGGAAACAGGCATGCTTCATTGATTGGCAAGGACTAACTCTAGTATGCTATTCTAGTAGGAAGACTGTGAAAAAAACTATTGCAAACAACAGATAAATTGTTTTAAAGTACAGCTAGACATCTCTGCCTTGAGCTTCTAGGTGCATCTATTTCCATTTCAGAGAATCTCTTAACCAAAAACCTTATAAAAAGCCTGGAGTCCTTGCATGATGTTGCTCCCCATCTCATGTTTTATTTTATTGACCTGAGACCAATCACTTACATCTAGACAGAAGATGTGGGTTTCTATAGTTATAATACTCCATGGACACATGTTCACATGTATCTTTTAGCTTCAGAATCGCAAATTCCGTATTTATTCTTGTTTCTTAATGTATATTGCACCCAGACAATGTTCTGGCTGTATATTAATGACTGTATAAAATTAACTGAAAAAAAAATCAGAATTCTTAAACTGAGAGAAATAGAAAACATCATAAACTTTTCAAAATAGATATAGTCTACTTCAACAAGAACCTTATCCAAATTTCCCTTCACAGATCTTTTAAACTAGGATCGCTACAAATATTTACGTGTTGTCTTGCTGTAGAAAATACCTTTTCTGTATACAGAGTTGTTAGTAGTGTTGCAGAGAATTACTCTTCAATATTTTCCACGCTGATACTTGGTCTTTTGAAGAGTTTGCCAGTAAGAACATTGTAAAGAATTTTAATGTTTTAGGAAGCATGATTCTTCGATCAGCTCTCTTCTTTTGGTGTTTTCTCAGACTACATCATACGCTTCATTTTGCACAACAAAATACATTAAATGTCAGAAAGTGTTTGGCTTTCAAATGCTAAGATTTACTCTAGGAGCACAAATATTGGTCCTGTTGGACTGTATTTTAAAGGAACTGCATCTATATTCCCCAACAGTCTATTTGAAACACTATTTGTGCTTTGAAAAACTGTTTATGCAAACGACCATTTCCGAAAACTTAAATGAGAACGTATCATTTTAATTTTTGGGAACACATTTTAACAAAACAAGAGTTCTCTTTAAAGTCTGCATTTCCAAAGTCAGAAACCCACAGCTATGTTCCTGATGCCAGGTATACCAATCTCTGCTGTTTTGTGACTTTACAATGAGTTTATCGGGTAGTGATTTAACTTAATGCATTTGCTTGTGCGCCTCTGTGCATTGGGAGTGTGCACACTATCAATCCCCACCTGAAGTTAGGAGCACTGGTTTCTAAGCAGCAGAAAGCTCATCATTTGCAGCCACATTGGTATCATCTTTCTCTTGGTTTCTCTCCTCAAACCCCTGGAATTTGATAAATGTGCCCAGCAGGAGTTCCTTGCCAAGCACAGGCTGCCTGCTGCCCCAAGTGTTTTCTCCTTGTCATCCTCTGTTGTATGATAATCCTTCCCAGTGTATTCTTCAGCATGATCCTCTATATTTGTACACCTAAGGTAATGCATTTAAGACACTTAAATTGCTGCCAGATTTCAGTGGAATGGACGTACAGGTTCAAAAATAGTGTAAGGAGAAAGAGGAACGGGCAGAAAACATGATCACTGTAGGAACACATCCTAGGCTAAAGTAAGTTGAATTTTCCTAGATGTTTTCTTTTTAACTGGCACAGACACCTTCTAATGCTGGTGACAGAAAATTTTAATATTAGTCACTGCCTGAAAACTCAACAGTTGCCCAGGAACTGGATCTGTACTATGTCACCATGCACAGCAGCTACATGTTTTAAAACATAACCTTCCTAATCAACAGATGCACAACACAATGAAGAAAAATTTACCCTAGTCACTGTTATTTCAGAAGTGCTAGAAATGAGCTTGGAGTTAGTTATAGCACAGTTAACCTCTGATCCTAAAGGAGCTCTGTGATCTTGAATACATCAATGTTATTAGGTATATGATAGCTCTTTACTGAGCACCCTTATGCCCTGCTTAAGGACACCACAACTAATGAGATACCTCTTTTCATTGCTAAACTGAGGAGATGTCCCAAGCTAGTCTGCTGCAGGCTGGGAGCTGGCTGTCAATACAGGTAGGAGGTGCTGTAAGAGCCCAGGGTGCTGTAACAAAGATCTGGAAATCTGTGGGTCACAACATCCTTTGATACCAAGGGATTCCTTAGGGTCTGTACAGGTTCTCCAAACCCACCAGTCACATCCTTAACATCATCCAGCCCAATAGTGAGAGGAAAGGCTACTAAATGTCAGGTGGCCAATGAACCATCTTTGCTGGAGGAAGGAGGAGCCAATGAGACATTCAGTATGAACCACTTTTGGAAGATTTAAGACCAATAAAGTACTAATGAGGATTTCTGATTTTCACATATACATGCTTTTTGTCCTGAAGAGTGATCAATCTTTGTTTAGAAATTTGATAGAATTTTGAATTGCAAAACCAAGGTCAAAAGATATTAGATTAAAAGTTCTATTCCTACCTCCATTTAAGTGGAAAAAAAAAAATCTTTTTCTAGCAGATCAACCTGTAACGTGTACTTGTGCATGGTGTTCTTCCCTTCCTGCAGGGCATTACACCTGCCCTTGTTCCTCTCCACCTAGCTCTTCAGCCTGTCCAGGTCTCACTGAATGGCAAGTTTCCAATGTATCAGCCACTTCTCCAGTTCTGTGTCGTCAGCAAATTTGCTCTGTTGCAGAGAGGCCATGGGCTTATCCTGCTTTCACCACTCCATACCAAGGACAGGCAGCTTGTGAGAGAAAGCTGCCATGAGGAATCAGAATTCATATTCACACAGGACAGGAAATGAAAACTGTGACACAAGGAGCCTGAAGTCTAAAGCAGTGAACAAAAGGTATGCCTTCATTTCCACAAAACATAGCCTTTTCTGGTTTTGACTTAGGTGTACTATACATTAGTATAGTCCTACGACTGCAGTTCCTTTCAGTCATACAACTAAAATACATAATGACTATTTGGTAACTCTGACAAATGCCAAAGAAGACTTCCTGCTTCTTGCAGCTGCACAATAAACAGCCTGGGAGTAATCCATAGACATTGCATAGTTAAGACTTGTAATAAACCTCATCAACAGCGCAAAGAGTTCAATCTTCTTGCTTTAAAATTACCATTCTATGTGACTGATACTGCCAAGATATCATGGAATTATACTGAAGTAAAAGCACATTTTCAAGTCAGTGCTGATCCTGAATTAATGTTTTCTAAGAATAATTTTCTTATGAAAGCTAAAGGGGAGAGAAATATTTACATAAAATTAATAGAATGTAAAAAGACATTACCTAAATATTATTATTGGCTTTTTGATGCTCTAGATTTCAAAGCATCAATGGGAATTTAAAGAGGTGAGTAAAGACTAAATTGAAGGTATATTTATATTTCTGCAAGAAAAGAAGTAAAACCAACACTAACAAATACTAGAAAATATTAATTTTAAAGGTGTAATTTATATAATCAACAATAGTATTTGTTGCACAGAATAGTTAAAACTTACCTTTAAATTTATAGATTCCTTTAATAATAATTTTAAGTATATTCATGTAAATATATTCCTTTCTGGCTCATAGTAAAAATAATGATACCTTTTGCACCCAAATAAATAAAGCCACAAATGTTACTCACTTGACAAACTGCACTATATTGCTATATATTATTCTCACACAGAACATAAGGGCATATAGAGAGGGTCTGAAATGCAATCAGGAGAGTATTGTAAAGCATATTTTTGACACCTTCTAGCCCAGCCTACACCTCAATGAGAGATTGGTGCCTCTTATGAATTAAACATAATTCTTGATTTATGTTATGTTCCCCTTGTATCAAAACCCATAGTTCCAGAGCAATGTCACTGTGAATTCATTTAATGATATTGATGATATATCTAACACAGAGAATTTGAAGTAACAAGCAGTGCAGAGCATGGTGTTATAAATCATTCCTGTAGAGCATTAGGCAATAAATAACTGGCTATTAAGTCGCTCTAAATTATGCTAAAATACTTATATCTACTTGTGCAGCAAATTATAAATACCTGGCATTTCTGGTAAAAATGTGAGACTTCTGACTAGGAAATTTTGTCTATCACAGTATATGTATCAGACTTCAAATTAACTGGCTTTGGATTACTTACGACAAGAAGGAAATTGCAAAGAACAGATTAAAGCTAGGTTGTGCTCAAAATTACTCACAGTCCAACAACGCGATGTGATGATCCTGTTCCAGCAACCTGCATTTCTCATTTGTTCATCTGCTTCAGTGAATTGACCATACAGGCATCAAATGGTGTGTTCAGTTTGGGGTACTTCAGTACAAAAAAGACATTGCAATGCTGGAGCAGGTCCAAAGAAGGGCAACAGGGTTGGTGAAGGGTCTGGAGAACATGCCTTATGAGGGGCAGCTGAGAGAGGCAGTACTGTTTAGTCTAAAAAGGAGGTTGATGGGAGTCCTTATTGCTGTCTACAACCACCTGAAAGGAGGTTGTAGAGAGATGGGTGTTGGTCTCTTCTCACAAGTAAGTAGCAATAGGATGAGAGGAAATGGCCTCAGGTTGTGTCAGGGAAGGCTTAGGTTGGATATTAGTAAAAATATTTTCATCAAAGTGGTCATCAGGCACTGGAACAGGCTGCCTGGGGAGGGGGTTGAATGACCATCCCTAGAAATGTTTAAAAGTTGTGAGGATATGGAGCTTAGGGACACAGTGTAGCAGTGGGCTTGGCAGAGTTAGTTTAATAGTTTGACTTAGATGATCTTTAAGGTCTTTTCCAACATTAAAAATTCTATGATTCTATCTGTCACAAACCTAGCAGTGCTGCGGCAGCTCTTCAACTAAGTATGAAGATCAGGTTCTGAGAGCTCACTCACCCTGAGTTATCAGCACCTTATGTCACATATGTACACCAGTACTCACGCTAGGCTTAGTGAGGCTCACAACTCAGGCAGTGGTGTACAATGGGATAGAAGAATTTTGTCCAACAGATGATAGGAAACATTTTGCTTAAGAAAATTAAAATTTGAGAGCAAAGAATGATTAATTTACAATTAATATTAACAATTTGAAAATCGTTAAGAGTTGTTAAGAGTCAGTGGCAGGGAAACCAGCTGGTTTGTTTCTTATGGCATACTTTCTAGTATTTGGGTTTTCTACAACTATTTAACACTAGGTATATATATTTTTTTTCTGTGTATGAGAATTATACTTATTACTTGTAAGTTTTTTAATGCTTTAGAGTTGCAATTTCATGCTCAATTTGTGAAGTAACAACTCTAAAGATGGATTATGACTCTGTTGTGTAGGTTACCAGTGGTGTTGGGGATTTAACAACCACAAAAGATATTTGATTTCCCCGGAAACTGCACCATAGTCCTCATATATCACCCTACCAGGGAAGCTTCTGACATAAAATTGTGCACAAACACCTCTCTCTCCTCTCTAGATCTGCTAATGGCTACAAAGGGTCAGAGAAAAGTAACTGTGCTCTAAAGAGCAAGACTGTAAGTCTAAAAAATCTGGTTAATGGGCCATGCACTTAACCATGCTGGCTGAAGCTCAAATGCCTCTTTTTGAAGATATTTAGCCTAGCTAGACAAAAGAAGAGGAAAAAACCCCAATCTAACTATTTGTATGCTGGTGCACTCAGGGCAGATGGTTTGCTTTGCTGTCTCACTACAAGCTCGATCCTCATTTTAATTTCACAAATTCTTTTTCAGATCCCACACATTTTGTATTTCCCAGATTCCTTTCCATTTCCCACCCATTCTTTTTTCCTCAAATAATCCTAACAGAAAAACAGTTCTTTTTAAGTAGATAATTTTAAGGAGATAATTCACCTGGAATTATCTCCTCCATTTTAACTCTAGCTTTGAAAACAAACCACTTAGTCTAACATTGTTTTAACTATGTTTTAGAGTAAAAATCTTATAATCTACAGACATGAGCTTCAATGCTAAAATTTAGCTGCTTCTATCCATACCTATGCTATCTGTTTCTGGGAGAAAAAAGATTATGCTGCTCACCGTAGATCTTCCCTTGCTTTGTAGTTCACAGACTCTGACAGTATTTTACACTCTAACAGCTGCATAGCATTTACGTTCTTTAATTCGTTTCAGGGGTTGTGTGAGCAGATTGCAGTCAAAGCGATGCCCTCAAAATTCAAAGTGGCAAACCACTTGTGTTACATACATTAAATCTGGGATGGACATAGCCCAGACTTTTCTACATAAAAAATCCTGATTCTGATCCCAGTATCCTACTTTGGCACAGGCTGACTCTACAGAAAGGAAGTGTTCCTAAAGAAATATAGAAGCAGAAACTAATCTGCAAGTATTAGAAACAGGCAAAGCATCATGTGTTCAGGCTGTAGAGACCAGCTTTAATGGCAAAGTGCATCAAAATAAGATCTATAAAGCTCTTTATATAAAGACCATCTACAAATATAAATATAGACTTCTTATATGAACAATGACAGCCCAGGTCATTACTGGTTTTCTAGCTAGCATCTCAGTTATATTTCCTAATTCTAAGAAAGCCCTGAAATTATGTACCACCAGCAGCAAAAATTACACTTTTCATGCTTTGCCTTAGAAGACCTGCAATCACTGTATAGCTGAAGACAGCTATTCTTAGTTTGATGTTATTTTGGTAACACTACTGCTGGTTTAACCTCAGCCGTACAAACACTCTGAGTGCATAACTTCACATACGTGGAGCACGCAGTCAGCCTTCCGTGGGTGGATTCTCTGTGGTGAGCTGCCCTGCCATGGCTGGAAGTGCTCTCAGCCTTTGGCAAGTGCTTAGTAGAGAGTAAATCTGCGGGAATGCACAACCATGAAAGGTATTATTACATTGCTATTTGTTATGCTAATTTTGTTAAGGGCCTGTCAGAATTTCATTATAAACCATATTTTCAAGGGGCTCGTAAATCAACCATGAAATGTATTCTGCGCTCACTTTCACACAAAGAATAAGTCCTATTAACATGATTATTTTGCCAATTTAAAGCAAAGAGAAGACAATGTGTGTTAAAATTCTACTTATTACTTTTTCAAATATAACCTGAAAGTTTAAAGATATTATTAAAGCACTGCTCAACAGAGTAATGCAAAGTTTCCAGCTCTGACAAACAGCTGAGCTTCACTCACCCTATGATTGTGTTTCTATCTGAAAATCTAAAGAATCTCACAAAAACTTCATACATTTGGATTAATGTTCATGTTCCAGCTGAGGCTTCTTCCCTTCCCCTCTGTCACTGGGCATTCACTGAATCCACCAGCTACACAACAAAACCTCCTTGCAGCTGAGGTAACGTGCCACCACTGGCACTATGCACAGCTCCAGGACTGACTCTCTGGTAAAAGGGATCATCCTTGGGAAGGGTTAACTACTCTGTCCTGGCTTTGGCACATAGTTCATAGCTCCAGCTGGGAAGTCACATCCCAAGCCACATTCTGCACCAGAAAAGCCCAGCTGCCAAAAACGGGACAAAACCCCAGCTTTGAAATTCAACTTAACTACCCAAGACACAGGCAGAGATTGAGATCCTTGAGTTGCTGATGCAAATACCACTCTAAACTGCTGCAACTAAACTCTCTTTACTGACAAATGGAGGAGTCCTCCAACAGTGATCTATATCCTGTTGCACAACATCTGTCAACCTCAGAAATACTTGTTTCTGGCATGGTTGTTTTTTTTTTTATTTCTTCTCCTAGTCCGTAGGGACTTGTAGCTGAAAGGATTCCAGCACTCTGAATATAGTCACAAACAGTAAACCTAAATACTAGTTAGATCCCTGGTGGTTTACAAATCAACCATGGAAATACCCTACTAGATACAAGTAAACATTCCTGACATATCCTAAATACTAGTGAAAGTGAGAACGTTTTAGTTATTTTTATGTCATTCAGCTAACACATAGTAATGTTTTAGACACATGCAGCATCCTCCTGACATGTTTTGGTTTTGTGTCACAATCGTTAAGAGATCAGGCCTTAAAAGCTTAACAAAAAAAAAAAGGCCAAGTGCACTCTACATGCTCTGAAGCTAATGAATTTTATGACAATCTACTTATCTACCACATCAGTGAGGCAATCTAATGCATGAACTCCGAGAGACTTAGTGTCTACAGGTTGTGCCATATGGCACTGCAAAGTTAGATTTAAATTTGGCTACAACGGCACAACAGGCATCTCTTTAAAGTCATAAATAAATGTACTAACACATACAGGAGGACTGTATTCATTTTCAGAAATTTAGCATTAAACAATTTGCACTTTTCTGAACCACCAATTACAGGAATCACAGTGCTCTCCTGGGTTGTGAAAATCTTCACTTTTGCCAGGTATGTTGCTGTCCCAGGGAGCTACAAATGAGAGTCATAAGGAGAAAAGGCTGAAATGGATGTTCTGTGCCTTACTGGTATGGGAGGAAGGGGAAGGAGGACAAAGACAGATTGAAAAACAAACCAACCAAGATAGAATTAAGGATTAAAGAAAATGCCGCACAGAAAAATATGAGACCACATTTCATATTCCCTACTAAGAGGTCCTGGAACATTTGCATGGGCTAGAAAAAATGAAACATCCTCATTGTGCTTCAGAACAAAGGCACTGTCATCAACATCAGATTTATTTGCCCTCCCTCCACAAGAAGTACAGCTGATGTTCCTTGTCTGTCAGCACATATGACTGCTTACAGTGCTCAAGTAGTGGTTCCCAACCAATAGACACCTCACACAGCTTTGCAAGGAAGAAGGGGGACTGGGACACCGTTTAACCCCTTTCCCTGGAAGTCTAAGTTGCAGATCTCTGCTTGTGGTTGCCTCCTGTCCAGTGGGCGGAGACCACAGGGTAGTGACCATAGCAGCCATGCTAAGCTAGCACAAGAGGGACGTAAGCAACAGTGAACATTAGCTAATAGTGCAGAGAGCAACTCAGAAGCACAGCTGTCTTTTCCATAACATAGGAGGTTCCACATCAGTATGAGAAGGAACTTCTTCACAGTGAGGGTGACAGAGCACTGGAAGGGACTGCCCAGGGGGGTTGTGGAGTCTCCTCTGGAGATGTTTAAAACCTGCCTGGATATATTCCTGTGCAACTGGATCTAGTTGAATCTGCTGTGGCAGGGGGATTGGACTAGATGATCTTTTGAGGTCCCTTCCAATCCCTAATGTTCTCTGCTTCTGTGATTGCTTTACTCACTTGACTCTGGGGCTCTTATCTGTTAAAAATATATTTCTTCCAACAAATTAAAGGCTCCACAGAGTGAGAAACCCATTGTTCAAAGCCACTGGGAGACACAACTCTGTTCTCTGAAGTAATAGTATTTTCATCATGTTAAGTAACAAACAACAGAAGTCCAGCTTCTTGGAACTTTTTGTTTAGAAGTCACTGCAAAGAAGATTCACTGAAGCAAAAATGACAACAGTTTCCACGCTGATAATTGGAACTATGACCCAATTGCCCACACTACTAAAAACACAAAGCTCTGACTAAGATCACTGGTGACTGACATAACAGTGCCAGCCCTGGGAGCTAAGGGACAGTAGCTACAAAGCTGAGCACTTCACCCAAAGGAAAGGTCAGCTCTTCCTGGCAAGAAGGAAAATACCCGAACAGATTTCAGGGCTGTTGGCAAGGTACTGTCACAGATGAAATGTTTGCCCTTGCAGATATCATGGTTGAAATTTTCTGTGACTTTCAGCATGACTTGAGTGCCGCAAGGGGATCTGGTAGTATATAGGACATATGAGCCTGGGAGAGCAGCCCAGAGAGCCCAGCTCCAGATGCACCAGGTTGCCTGATGAAAAGTTATCCTAGGCATATGTACGTGTGGTTTCTACACCCTGGTGAAAGCAGAGAATCTCTCCCGAACTCTCAAAAGGGACATCACGGACTGATCAGCTATGCTCCTACACATCTGTCTCTCAACAACATCCTGAATCCAAATATCACACCATTTTACACACAGCAGAGAGCTGACCTCCAGCTCTTCCTAGCCCAGAATCGCTCCATGAATAGCCACCTTCAGTATTTTGATTTTCTCTGTCCACTACCTAAAGCTTATCTTGTGTGAAAGAGGTTATTGGATGAATTGGATGATCTTTCAAGGTCCCTTCCAATCCCTAATGTTCTGTGATTCTGTGATTCTGTGTTTCTGTGATCTACAGCCCACCTAGAACAGGTGCTGCCACCTGCAAACCCAAATGCAATCCTGCAAATGCAGATCAAGTATCTCAAGATTAGGCTGTGTGACAGCAAAGACCAAGTTTGGGGCAGGTATTCCCCATGCACCTGAAATGATGTTGGAAGCCATAAAAGGGACACATATATGACCCCTGCCTGACATGTGCAGTTCCCCAAGAGAGAAGAACCTCCTGGGGCTGGAAACTCTATAGCTAGGTAAATTCTTCCATTTGCTCAGCTGTGACACCTCCACTGTACCTTCACTCAGACAGGGAACTATTGACTATGCAAGATACTTTTCAGATTTTTCTTTGCTTCAGTAAAGAGAGTTACTGTAAAAATAGCAAACTGAGAAAATAACACTATCTGATGTTATTTATAAAGGTGGGCGATCCTTTCACTCAACTGCTTTAAAAGAATAAAACTTACTAATAATTGTATCAAAGAGGCAGCATTCCCAAAAGCTATCATATATGGCCCTCTGATTTAAATGCACTTCAAATAGTGTGGGTTTTCTTAAACTTCAGTGTCTTCTGGAGATATAATTTTTCCCTTTAATTTTGGAAATCTTGCAAATTCTAGGGGAGTTTCTCACATGATGTCACGGCCTCTTTAAGCCATATTTATAGTTTTCCGTCATATTTCACGTAAAGGAAAACTTTTAGCTCATCATTGCAACAGCTGCTGAAGCAGATCTCTAGGTTTTCTTCTAATTGACAAATAGAGTATGACAAATATTTTAAGAAGCCACTAACTTTTTCTAAATCAATGGAGATTTGCATGTCATTTCTATAGGACCATGCAGCACATTCACTTTAATATCAAGTGAGTTAACTGTGATCAACAATACTACAGTGGAAAGCAAACGAATTCATAATGACAAAAAGCTTTGCATGTTACAAAAATAGAAGCTAATGAGAATCCTCTTTGCTGCATTTTTTCACATCACATCATTAACAACGGCAAGTATGCTGAAAAAACTGGAAGGAAAACATGAGTATTTTACAGACATTTCTAAATCAATACATTTTACAAAGTATGATAGGATTAAAAAGAAAGGATAAGTTTTCTTACCATTCATTTTTTTCTTTACATTACTGCAGATTTATTTTAATGGGTGTTAGATTAATTTAGAAGTTCTCATGTCATAATTCAGGGGTATTTTTTAGCCACTGAATACAAGATCGCAGACTTCATGGGTGTCCTTGTCTCACTTTTACAACCTCTTTTGTTTAACTTGTAGGTTCTAATGTGCATCATAACACCTCTCATACAGCAGTAAGAAATTCTCTGGGGAACACTCAGAAAATAGGACATTGAGTCCATAATTAAAGTAATCTCTTCCCAGGCAGATGCTTCAGTTGGCTCTGTTATCACATATTACAAAAGGCATCTTGAGGCCTATAAAATGTGCGGCAAATGGCTTTGGAGATGAGAAACAGCAATTTTTCATCTAATTTTGATCCATAGACATGTAAGTACTGTATTGCCACTTTTTGGTCTGGAGCCAAGTAACTATTGTGGCTGTTGAAATAAGCTTGGCAGTAACCAAAATTAAAGAGTACTCCAGCTTTTATCCTCAGTCAGGAAAGCCTTTTTCTAACCATCTTTGCACTTAGCAAATAAGCACGCCATCTCAAATATGCGCGTTAATTCCTACATCTGGATTTAGAAGAAAGGCTTTATGCAGCTTAACTCACCATACATAGTCTCTATTTGCTTGTTAAAACCATCGTTCAAATTATGTCCCTAACATCTTCACTGCTCTGTAAAACAGCCTGTGGTATTGATTGGAAGTGTTTCCACTGTTTATCTTTTGTATTTTAGGACATTAAGGACATTGCTCTTTGCATATGTAAGTAGGTTCTGCAAAGTAATTTGTTTGTATCAGTTATAATCTCCTGCATAAACACTAACGGTGATAGGAGCTGGGTGAGTGTATGTGGCATGGTTTTGGTTCCTGACTGCAACTGATGTGTTGTATGTAGGCAAAACTGGAACTCAAATTAGAGAAGTATTGGGAAAAAACCCCAAACTAATAAAGAGATTGACATTCTCTCGTTGTTCATTTCTTCAGACTTGTAACTTTAAACTCTTTCCTACGTGGGTGGGAATTCAGAGGGAGTGTTGGAGACCTCCTTATGCTTTCAGGCTTTAAAAATGTATTTTTCACAGAAAATGTCTTAAGCAAAATGTACATTACCACTTGAGCTAAACAGCTTATGTTGAGATAAGAGGGATATTTAGTCTAAGGGAAAATGTTGTATTTGTTACATTTCTAATAAGAACTAAAAGACCCAACTCACTGGAGAGCAGTAGGCAGGAAAAGCCATGTTAGGAAAACCCTCTTTCTTTATTTAACAGTGGTGTTGTAGCTGTAAAACCTATGTTATGGGAACAGCCATTAAGTAGTTAAGAACAAGAGCCCAAAATTGGCATGTGAAATATTTCAATAATTTACTCTTAAAATAAAAATTATTTGAATTAGTGTAGGTTGCCACGGCTTCTCCTAGGTGATAATTCTTCTGTATCACAACAGAACAGAACTCTCACTGAGGGCCACTATGACGACCCCTTCATTATGATATCATTATGGCATCCACAATTACAACACAGAACCATAGAACCAGAGAATCGCTCAGGTTGGAAAAGACCTTTAAGATCATTGACTTAACTGTACCAAGCCTACTGCTAAACCATGTCCCTAAGCTCCATATTTACATGACTTTAAATATGCCCAGGGATGGCAATTCAACCACCTCCCCTGGGAAGCCTGTTCCAATGCCCGATGACCATTTGAGTAAAGAAGTTTTTCCTTATGTTTAACCTAAACTTCCCTTGGTGCCTCTTCAGGCCATTTTGTCTTGTGCTATCACTTGCTACTTGTGAGAAAAGACCGGCAACCACTTCTTTACAACCTCCTTTCAGATAACTGTAGACAGTGATAAGGTTTCCCCTCAGCCTCCTTTTCTCCAGACTAGATAGTCCCAGCTCCCTCAGCCATCTTCAACTATCAGATTTCTTTCTCTTTTTCTCTTTTTAAACTTTTGCTAGGACTAGATGTGAGTCGACCATCAAGATATAGAAAAAGAGGAAAATTTTTTTTTCTCTTATTGGATTTTCAAATTCATCATATTTGAGGTTTGACATCTTATACACAAAGTCTTGCATGACTACATACTTTGCAGACCACTCTATTAAATTCATCCAAACAAGCTTAGAAAAGTAAGTTCATTTGTGTGAACTGAGAATATGGACAGAGCATCATTATATGTCCTTGGCTGAGTACACAAACAAAGCAAAAATTCAAACAAGTAATCTGAAGGCAGGAATTTTAAAAAATACAAACAGTATTGTCTATGCATTTGATGACAGCATGGACATGCATGACTGCTCTGCTGGATCAAGGCCAGTGCTCAGCATCCTGCAGTACTGAGTTCTTCATGAAGTCATTTAGAAAAAGTCCCTTGCAAGAAGCGAAGTGCTTCCCAGTATACAGACAATACATTTATCTCAAATGCATTCACACATCAGACACTTGTATTATCCACTTGAGAGATGACATTGAGACAATCAGACTCTCTCAGTCAACCAAGGGGACTACAAAGAACTACAAAGGGCTTCCATGTGGACACAGTGTCGGGTTGTACAGTTGTGACTGCAGTACTGAAATTTAGCTTCTTAAAACTTCTCTCACAATTGTCCTCTGCCTTTGCCTGTACTCATATTTTCACACACCCTTACAGAATGTTTCTGTGTATGTTTATTGCTCACTCTTCATATAACCAGCAGTTCCAAAAGTATTCATAAACCCTGTTTTTAATTGTTATTGATCAACTCTTAGCAGACAAAAATATTTCATTGAATTCCTCCTAGGAAAAAACCCCTATTAGAAGCAGAATGTGTGTGTGTGTAATGTATTCTATAGTCTAGTCATGCTTCCAAAATAAAGCCATTTAACCCCGAGGTTAAATTTTAGAGAGAACAAAACAAAGTTCAAGAGAGAATTTTAAACATAACTACTAATAACTGTACTGCAAATTGTGAACTGATGGTCTCATGTACAAAACAATAACGGGTACATTGTTCAGAAAGGGAAGAAAGTAAAATTTTATCTCTGCTTCTAGAATTGCCAAATGAACGTTTGCAAGAAGGGAAGTAATTCTCACTGTGATTGTTACGCTATTTGGATAATACCAGTAGAAAATTACTGAATTCCATTTTATTTCATGCAGGAGGAGCCAGAGTCCTATATGAAACCATACCAAAATCTTAACAGAGTAGCCAAAGGTTATGCTGAGCTTCTTTCTGCTATCATACAAGATAGACTCATAGAATCAATATATGAGAAAAAGAAACCATCCTAATATTGTATCATCTTGCAGTTTCTATTCTGGCATTAAAGAATGTTGGTCAAACTAGCATTTTATGCTTTTTGCTCATCTTTTGAATCAAGTCCAGCTAACTTACCAATAGAATTTTCATGTGCTTTCATTTTTAATAAGTGTTCACATACCCATTCTTCCCAGCTTTGTTGGTCCTGCTTTTCTTACACCTACACAGCATGAGGAGACTAAAATAGCAAGGAGCCAGTTGTCTGCAGACTTGGAGAAAACGTTAAAAATGGCACATTTGTCTCATTAAAGTTGGCTTCAGTAGGCATATCAGGCATTTAAGAGAACATTAGACAACAGGCTTTATGTCCAAGGAAAAAAGGAAAAAAATGGAAAGTTTTTATGAACTTTACAAAGCTGCCTTTTCTATCCGTATCCTTCAGCAGATTTCAACTGCTGAGCAGCCTGCTCACTGGAAATTTGTGACACAGAGAAAGCACCTGGCTGTTGAGGGCGCTGGAGGTAAAAAAATTAATGACTTGGCCCAAAATGCTCAACTTTAGGCAACTGAGTGGGATTCAGATTCAGATTTTAAAACACTAAAAATAGATGCCTATAAAAAGATCTACATGAGAGCTACATAGCTAGTGATCAGTTTTGGTCAGTGGAGACCTAGGGCTTGATTAACTGAGTATATCTAAAATAATTTCTGCTAACACAAAATTCTGAAAACACCCAGAATCCTTCACTGGCCCTTCCTGTTTGCTTTGTCACCACACAAAATAGATGACCCTCAGCAAAACTAATAGACAAGCTAAATCTAATTCAGCACAGCCAGTTGAGTCTGTGCTGCTTAGGGTCATGTTTAGAGAAGCCTCAATGACTCCATGCATGGTGTTTACATTTCACTGGAAAATTAACAAACACAGAAGATGAAGGAGGTAATTTGGGCACTGCATCAAAATGGGACATGAGAGCAGAGCCAAAATCTGAATCAAATATTGGCTCGCGATTTCCAGAACGTTACACATAACGCTGATTGACGGAACAACAATGCCTCTACCCAGGGAAGTGGGAAGCCAAGCAATGGAGTAATTTTTCTTCGTAGTTTCACCACACCGACACACCAGCAAGGAACAATTACTGATGCTTTTTTTTGCAGAAGGCATAAGTGATAAGCAATATAGGAAAACAAAACTAATGCAAGTCTGGGATAATGAAAATAAAAACTGGATCTTATTGGATGCCCTTGTCTGAGAGTCCACATCAATATAAAGAAGAGTGGTAAGAAATATGCTGCTTCACCCCTACCTTGCAGTAAAGAGCCAGAAGAGAGGGGCAGCACTTCAGTGAGACAGGAAGCCAGTGCTTCACAGCGCTTCACCTCAAAACTAAAGCTATCTATATATTAGTTTCCATGTGTGTTATGACACATTCTCCAACTCCCTGCAAAGACTGCAAATCATAGCATCAACTGGGATGCTACTACCAACAATATATTTAACTGTACAATTCTGTTTCATCATAAGAACTTGAGGAATAAAAACTTATATATAATCACTCAACTCTTCATTATATAAGTACAAGAGACCTAAAAGATCTTTGTTCTGATATTTGCTATTTTCTGTTTCCTTTCTAGTTTTGTGTGCGTGTATTATCATTGCACATAGAGCAAACATAACTCTGTGTTTAATCTTGAAGATAATCCTCTGTCTTTCTTTCAAACAAATAAAAATACAGTAAACAGTGTCTTAAATAACAGTTTAGCTGAGTGGGTTACCAGGGAAATGTATTCTTTCAAGACGATGTAGCCCTTTCCTACCCTGACTAGAGGACTAATAGAGCAAACCATGTAATCTTCTTGGATGTTTATTTCCACAACTGTTATCATAAGCTTTCTGTAAATGCTTTAAATAGATAACCTGGTGTCTCAATCACAGTCTTTATCTTGAGTAGTGTTTGCACAGCAAGATATTTTAAGTTCATACATTAACACATTTGCCACTTTCTAGAAACAGGAATAAACACATGGGCTTGAAAAAACTCATTCCGGACCATTCCTTTGAATTTCCCAGAAAGGAGTTGTGTCATTAGGTGATTATGGGAAAAGGCATACTCTCAGTGAAAAACATATCTCCTTTCTTGAAAGCTTCTTACAAGTTTCTTTCAGTAGTTCAGCTGTCTGCATCAACATTCAGTCCCAAACCTTTTCCAGGACCTGTGCTGAGAACCAGATGCTTCTGATTCAGCAGCGTTGTGCCAGTGCCCTTCCTCAGCAACCACAGCTCTCACTGCATGCACTGATCATCACCACAGCTATTCCTGTTGTCTTCTAGACTTTTGCACCACAAGCTATGCTAATTAGGCCTCAAATACTATACAATGGAGCCTTCAGTATTTTCAAAGTCTCCTCAGTGTACATAATTTTAAGATCCCTTGTGATGGGTCACATCTCTTACTTGTGTTATTAGACACTGCCTACACACTCAGGCAGAGAGCACTGCAGAAGTTCAGTCCACTATTAATAGAGATTATAGTGAATATATGTATAGATACAAACATGATTATAAGATACCTGTTCAATGATTAGCAAAAATGGCAACATAATAATAGAAGATATTTTCTGAAGTAATTTTTATAGAAATCTGCTCTATTTAATAAAGTGGCTGGAACTTCTGCAATAAAATATGCTGACAGACAAAGCACAATATGATTTGCAATTTAGGTCAGCTTTAACACTTCTGCAAACTAGTAAGTTAAGCCATCTATAAAACAACAGGCTTAACACTTAAGATGTAACCCTGTGTGCCACACTGCTTAACAGCCATTATTATCCCCCTGTGACAGGCTGAGCTTTAACTAGGTTAGTGTGAGCTTAGGGCATAAATTACACACAGTAAAAGCCAGATGAAGGATTATGAAGAGAATATTTCACAAATTTGAACACAATTGGAAAAATTACTTGCTAGTGTAAAGGAGTACCTACTACTTTTTTTGGTAGCAAAGAATATTTACACATTTTGGCAATGTACTTAAGCCCCTTGTGCTCAACAACTGCCTAAAATATCCTCAGATACTGCTAACAAAACTATTACAGAATAAATGATGCATTTTAGCTCTTAATTCCTCAACCCTTCTAAATGTATATATGGCAAAAAAGACAGTAAAGAATTGCACTGACCTATGTTACAGGAACAGCAGCTTTCTGTGTTTCTCTTCTAAATATTTTATTGGCCATAATAAGGTAATTTGACAAGGGAAAAAAAGAAAGAATAATAACAGTTTGTATGTGATCACTGTGAAAAAAATTATTTTCTGATTTTGCACAGAAGCAGGTTGGCTCCAGCCACTTTCCCCTGTGGAGCACAGGGCTCTGCATTACCCATTGCCCCACTGAAATTGGGGAGGAGGCTTGCCAAGTGAAACACTGAGCCAAGGAAAGATGCATAGGTCCGTCAGGCAACATTATATCGATTTGGCAGTAATGCAGCACTGTGCGAAATGAAAATAACCAGACTACATCAAGGTGCAGAGATGAGGAATCTTCCAGCGGGGAATGAAAGAAACTGAGTGTAGTACTGGCAAGAGGCTGTACTAGGTGTGAATCCCAATTTGCCTGATCCCTGCATTTCCCATCCCAAGGAATAAGCTCATCTGCCTTGCAGGGGTCCCCTGCAGTGCTGAGCCGAATTCCCTCCCCACAGCATTCTCAATTTCCTCATCATAAAGATGACATCTTTGCTACCCAACCTTTCCTGCAACAGCAGCAATACTTTAGGTATCTATCACTGGCTCTTTTAGTAAACTAAATGTGGCCAGCAGCCATACCCTTTATCTATGCCTGACAAATGTATGCTGGGCTGGTAGTTGAAAACTGCCAAATTCATGCTAGGAAAAAGTCTGGTAAACAGACAGTCATGTTGTAGCAGGGCAGGACTGTTTCTGGGAATGCCCAAATGGCATAAATGCTCTACCCGGCTGGTGACTTCGACAAAACTTCTTTGATGAAACAAATAGTATGTTGATATCTCAACCCCTTTATCATGTTTGTTGGGTTACCAATGGGTACAAGAACTACCTGTGAGGACAGACTTATAGCATCATCACAAAAATCTTACTTCTTAGAGGTTCAGTCTTTGTCAGCTCTAGAAAAAGCACACCAAAATGCATGGATGAAGTGTAAAGGAACTTAGTCCCTTATGTCCATAGGGTAATGAACTCACTATGTCATGTCCATGCTCCCAGTGGAAGCCAGAACATGTCAATCATATGCGTAGTTAGAAAAAGCTAGTCTTGCACTGTCCTCTAGTTGTGCCTAGTGACCTTTGTCCAGTTCCTCCCAAGAACTGTCCATGGAGAAATTACACACTGAAGCTACTACTAATTAATAGCCTTATTATCCATCCCCAAAAGGCCAAAGACTGATGAGCTGATCTGAATCACAGATATACTGGCAGGGAAGCTGTTAACTATATTGCTGTTTTTCAGAGTCTATGAATTCAAATTTCTTTTGTAAATATTTTATATTTATATTAAACAAATCTAAATCATATTAAATTTAAAACAGACTGGTAGTTAAAATGAGTACAACAAGGTAAAGTAAACTCTAGAGATTCTGAAGTCAAAGAACTGGGTACGGCAGGCACCAAAAAAAAGAGCTTCTCATGGCAACTTGTGATTTAGTGGTCAGGGAAAAAACAGTTGAGGCAAGAAAGTGTGAGCAGCTGAAGCAAAAATGAGGAGGAGGATTAGAGGTAAAACATACTCCTCCTCCTTTCATTTCCCTCAACTGATAACCACACTTCCCCAGTAGTCCCACAGCCAGGTTTGATCCTGGAGTAAACACCAGCTTCACAGAAGCTAAGCCTTTCCACTCGTGCCTGAATTTCTCTTACAGGACACCAAACTGATATAACCCCAATGTTTTGCTCATCATTAAAGACAAACATGTATCACCCATGGGTCATCCTTACCCCATGAGGTGAGGCAGTTTGTAAAGCTGCTGAGACTGACAGACACCTAGACCAGAGACACCGGGAGTAATTGCACTCCCAGTGCAATAACGTGCTCCTCAGTGCAGGATCAGACTCCTTAGCCCTGCCAGTTTCATGTACAGCAAAGAAAGACAGTTTTGGTGTCTCTGCCCCTGGACTGTTGACATACATAGGCGTACATCTATACCATAAATGACACAGTCAAGAATAATCGTAGATTTCTGCTCTGTATGGTCTTCAGACTGCACTATGGCTATGGTCTTTACTGACATAGTGCAAACACCATCATTTTTGAAGAGGTGCTAATGCGGGGGAGATGCATTACGGCTTATGCAAACAGGGAATTACAGGTTGGATTTTTGAAACTCGTTGGTGCTGACCTACCTCTGCTTCCATTGAATCCCATGATGAACCTTAGTGCTCATCATCTTAGAAAATCTCCCTTTAATTTCACTTTAACGGCAATCAGCAGTCATAAATATTTGCATTTCTACAGAGCTATTTGTCAACTCAAAAAAACCTCAACACACAACCATGGAAAAAGAAAGTCAGTCACAGGAAAATTAATAACTGTTAATTAATAAATGACCTCCAAATTTGTAATGTAGAGTCACACCTCACATGAATAAATGAATTCCGAGACACTGTGCAAGCTAAGCTCAAATTATTTCCTGAATGTAAAGACAAACAAAAATCTGAGAAAGTAAGTAAGAAAGCAAGAGTTTGCAGAGAAGATGCACATTTCCTATCTTGTTTTTCTCAGGCAGTTCAAAAAGCAAAGTTTAGCTGCTACAGCTTGATCCACAACAGAAAGTATGTTTACAGAGGAATTTAAGTATAAAATGCACAGAAGTTCCACAGAAAAAAAGTGGTTGATATATTTCCTCAAGGAATATTAAACTAGTTTATGAGGCTAAATTCTATGACACAGAATTTAATTAAGACAGTGACAGTATTTCCTTAAACATTCAAAAAAATTTGACTTTTGACAAAAGGTGGATGAGGATTTTAAATATTGAAGACAGCGTCTCTGATACATTGTAGATGTTAATGAGAAACAAATACAATCTCAGAGGTTAGTTACCACTTATCAAGACAATTTTCTTCCAAATTTACTGTTAGATGTTTAGAAGAAAAGGAGAGTTAGAAATAAATATGTCTTAACACTGTCATTGTAACTAATAAATAAAGCCCTGCAACTGCATAGGAAAAAATGTGCAAAATGTAGGGAAAGAGAAATATCAAAGACAGATCAATCAATCGATCAATCAGCAGGCACTGTGTTCATCACCAACTATTTATGTTCTCAAAGAAGTCACTTACTTTTTATTTTTTACAAGATATTAAAGAGTAAACCTGTTTCATTTTGTGGGGCACTTACTTGTAGCTTCCCAGCATAGATGGAAATCAATAATACTCAGACAAGAATGTGTTTTGATGAACAGGAGAGTCACAGGAACACAGAAAAGGCCCCACTAACTAAAATGTTCCAGATGGTCACTTATTTAATTGGAGAGCAGTCTGACTTTTATTCTACAAATGGTTCAAATCTTAAATATTTTCTACTTTCAACTCTACTCTAGGTGTATTTTTTGATCCCAAATCCAGTCTACCATAATTACGGGACAAATAGCTAGAACTTACTTTAAGGTTAAATACAATTATGTCCTTATATATAAATATATACCAATATTTCATTTTAAGCTGTGGCTTTTTTTTTGGCACTTTATAATGTACTAAATCATTAAATGATGACTTAGTTCTTTAAAACAAATTAAAAAAACTCCCCAAACTTGTAAGAATAACTTCTTGTTTTTTCTAACTGAATTCAGCCCAAGTTAGAAGTGTTTCGTTGTAAGGAACAGTAAATACTTGCATATGGCCTCTTTTCAATACTTGTATTTTATGTTGATGCTTACAATGTGCGTAATATATTGATGTGATATTCCAACTTATCAACCTATAAAAAATTAGGCCAATACAAATGTGTTGTACACTTACAGGTTCAGCGATATGGATATGATTAATAACTAAGAGGAATTAATTTCTACTGAAATACTAGGCTTGAAAGCTAGTGTATTGTTTCTCTGATGGCATGCCACAGTGCAAACCACTATCTCATTCTTTGAAAGTTATAATAGACACTGAAACTGCAGCCAGGAGAACTCCATATTTATTATTCAAATCTATACTTTGCAGGACTAACTCTCTGATCCCAGTGCAAGCAGTTTAGAAGATGTCATTGTCTCCAAAGTGATTATACTTACATGAAGTTGACACAGCCTGTACCCGCAGGTGGAGCTATCCAAACAAAACTGAGGTTGGTAGTTGGGAGATGGCTCACGTGTGATGCAACCACGCTGCACATAAACTGGTTTCCAAATTGGTGGTCAGACATAATTCCTATGAGGAAAAACATGGGAGATAAACAGAAACACGTGTTAATGGCTCACTGCAAGGTGCTAACAGACTGAGAAATACATTTGCCATGTGTTTCATCATGACAACATGGAATGAAAAAACCCCCAAGAGCATGCCACCGAGTAATTAGAATTAATGCCAATGGAAACGCTTGGAGCTGGCTTTTGCTTGATCCAAGGCTGACTTTGTGTTTACTACAAGGCTCTATGTATTTGCTATCATTTTTCTTCATAAGATCAATACCAAAGCAGTTATTTGCATTTTTAAAGGAGGAGCTGAATATCAGCTGCAGTAAATCACTCTTATCCCATTAGCTGATTCATATTCATTGCATATCTAAAAGAAAATAAAACTTGAAGGAAAAAATGCTGTTTTAACAAGCAAAATGAAGCTTTTAGAGAAAGTTGCTATCTCTCACTAGACAGGCACATCTTTGGAAAAAAAAAGCAAATGAGCTCTGGATTTGTGAACTCTTCCTCTGATGTGAAATAAAAGCAGCAACCTTCAGCAGTTTTACCAGTTTACATTCCTTTGATTTTTTTTTTTAAATCAGCCTCTAATAAATGAATGTAAATGTCATCTGTGAATCACTCCCCCTGGAATACACTGCAGTTCATCACTAGACAAACACAAACTATTCTTTTGAATGTACTTATCAGAAAAAGATGCCTTGTACCAGGTTACTTCAAATATTGAACCTGCCGTTCAGAAAATAGTGACACAGGCTGAAATGCTGCTAATAGGATCAAAAGGAAAAGCAAATGTTAGCAGGTACCTCTGTACTCAACAAGGTCACTATTAGCTGTTAGGTGACTGCATCTCAGAAGGTTTGTAGTGGCTGGTATTTCTTATAATTACTTGTTGCAATTCAAACAACAGAGCAATAAATCCCATCTCTGCCTCTCAGAACTGTCTACAGCTTTATTTGACAGCAGTTCTTCTGAAATGTAAATGCAGCACTTTATTTTTAACTCCTCAATGATCCACAGGTGAAGGAGTCTGCACAGGCAATTTCCACCAATGAGTGGGACCAGTCCTTTCTGATGCAAACCCTCTGCTGCACTCAGGGCTTCTACATGGACTGCCATGCCAGCAGTGTGGTGCAGGGAGGGGAACTGGCTCACATGCAAACCATTTCGCATTTTATAGGTCAAAAGCAACATCTGAAATCCCATTCAGGTACCGGTGTGCATCACAGACTGTATCTTAGGGTTAAATATGTTCTTTATCCTGAGGTCTACTGAATTCTCAATGATTTTCATTTTTTGGGGTTGAGAAATGAAGCCACAATGAGTTTAGGTAATATCTGTCCCAGGAATGAGAGGAGGCAGTGGGTGATGGCAGCAATACCGGCATCTTTTACAACTACCACAAACTTCTCAGTAGGGGTTTTTCCTCACTGAATCGTATAAAGAAGATCTTCCATCACTGAAATAGTTACACCCTTCTACTCATCCCCAAGTGATGCTAAAACTCATTGGATCAGGACAGTTGCAGAGAAGGCTCAAGCTCCCCTGGGTGAAGCACCCTTTCTGGAATGCACTTGTAGAGAGATCTAGGGATTTGCTAGTTCTTACTTCTTACCAGACACTAGACGCACATGAGGTTTTGCTATCTCTTGCCATGCTGTACTACCATTTTAAATCTGTATTTGCCTTCCCTGGCTATTTGGGAGAGGTGACATGAAAAATCCTCAAAGAAACCTGCTTGACTGGTGCCCAGGCTCATTGCACTGCTGAAGTCTATCCAGCAGTGCCCTGCCAAGGTGTCAAAAAATATGCCCAGAGAGGTCCCTCACAGAGTGAGTGGCATTTAGGCAAGTGCTTTGCTTCCCAAGGGGTGAAAGGTAGTAATTCTACTTCTTTCCCAAAGTTGTGGGTCTTGTCTTTCTCTTGCTTAAATTTTTTGCTGAAGCCAGTGACTTCAGTGATGTGAGACAGAGTGTCTGGGACTGGTGTGGAACACCAAATCTCATCTATCATCATCTCTGGCTGCACAATGGCAAGCAGAGCTAGCTATAGAGTTAGCAGGTTAATTAAATAACAGATGCTGTCAGGGAAGAAACAGGAACAGCCCTTCAGTTTTAAGAAATCCCACTTTCTCCAGAGCTAGCCAAATATGAGGGAGGACAAAGGCTGCCCTGCCACATCCCCCAGCTGGGGGACAGGCACCTCCGCTTGGGAAATGTGACCACTTCTTTCCTTGGCAGCAACTTGTGAGTTAATGAATTCCCTAGGTTTCAGGCAGTAGACTGCAAAAATGTGTCTAATACATCAAACACATAAAACATCTGTGGAGAATTTCTTTTTCCTTTGATTTACAGTTTAAAAAAAGAACGACTTTGCAGTGACTAGAATAAATTCTAAACAATGAAAAAAGCCTCATTCAATTTACTGCAAAAAAAGAGTCAATGAATCGCAGAGAGAATATCCCAAAACTCCAATGTTATCGCTTCATCACCATCTATCTTTGTATTTAATGAATAATTTAGTGTGATAATTTTTACAATAAAAACAACCACTCATCTGCTGGACCTTTACTGGGTACATCAACTCCACTTTGGAGTTCAGAGCCTTCAGAGCATTTCACAGTAATTAGGTACTGAACCTTCAGTGAGGAACAGAGTGACATTAAAAAACCTTCTTGATGCTTAAACTCCAAAGTTTTATACTGAAAGATAAATAAAAGAATGTCAAAAATGGAGCAAAGCAATTGATACTAAGATACCACCAAATTAGGAATATAGAATGTTATTTCCCCCTCTTGCTTCCATTATTTTTGCTGTCCCCTGCTACATCCATCCCCTCTCCAGCCTGACGATCTGCTTCCTACAGTGAATGTTTGCCCCATAACAAATGAAAGAACAAATGTGAAACAGCATTCTGCTGCAAAAATTATAATGAAGTCTGGTTATGGAGCAGCTTTCAGATCAAAACAGTATCCTGTGTGTGCCTCCAAGAGCTTCAAGGATGGAGCACAAGTATGTTTAAGATGCTTGGTACAGGTCAGCTGTTCTACAGTCTTCCCCTCTCACATTACATTGAGCAGTACTCAATGTTTAATATTTCCAAAAGTAATAAGCTTAAGGTAAAATGTTAAAGTCTGTCTGTATGAAACTCTACCAACACTTTTGGAAATAACAGTTTGAATACTGAAATGTTCAAAGGTTTGTGACAGCTGCACATCCACAGCTCTAAAGCATACTGACATGTTTCAGACACCTGCATTTCCTAGAGTCTCCGCCCCTGACACTGGTGAGGCTTTAGGAGACAGAGATCCCAGACATGCTTTGTACCTGCCACCAGCACTGCTAGGACAGGAATTAGACATGATCAGTCCCTCTCAAGATTTAGCTCAGCAGAAGTTTTTGCTGTGCAAACTTTAGAAAATCTGCTTAGTCCTGTTCAAGAGGAACTTATATGTGAAGAGGAAGATATTGAAAGACAGATTAAACACCAGAAATATAGGGATAAAGACAAAAATATTGAATAGAAAATCTAAGGTAAAGTCGCAAATGTCATAAAGTCCACAAATGACCAAGTGCAAGTGCAGTTCCTGAACTCCTTATTATTCTCACCTCGTTGTGTGGCTTCTCCCAAAGGAAGAGCTATAGCAGATAGAAAGTATTCTCCCAGCTGTGCCCTTGGAATCTAAAAGATGGTATTTTCTACTGACAGAGTTTAGAAGCATCTAATGGTACAGATAAATCTGTTTTCTGCTTTTCAAGTCTTAGAAATGTGGATTTTTAGTAGTCCTGACTTACGTGTGGTATCTACATCATTTGTATTGCAACACGACATATCCATCTTACATACCATTCTCTGTTAAACCAGAAATTTACACGAGGAGCTCATCTGCGTGTCAAGGTCCTTGGTAAATCCATCACTGATGCTAAGCCTCAATAGAAGCACTGAACCAGATGGCTGGTAGTCCACCACTTCCTATTTATTACATGAATTGAGTACGATATTAAAGGAGAAGCTTAATGTCAAACACAGTTGTAAAATGAATGACCACGTTTTGATTTTGCTGCAGCTAAACTGATAATCTGCTGCGTGCTTCCATTTTCAAAATTACACTTGAGTGACAGAAAAATGCCAAACATACAATATTGATAAAATACCAAGAAAGCGAAGCTGTAGGTAACCAAATCACACAGTGCTCTTTGGGAAAGCAATAATTCCTGATTGGTAGGTAATAAACTTAAGTCAGAAACAGACACCTTCAAATTAGATCTTGCGTGATGTAAAATGAAATACCTTGTTCTAGGAGCAGTATTTCCACTTAGGAAATAAAGCTGGGGACTTACTGCATCCTGGGCTGTGTTAAGAGAAGTGTTGCCAGCAGACTGAGAGAGGCGATTCTGCCCCCGTACTCTGCCCCGGTAGGCCTCACCTGGAGTTCTGTATCCAGCTCTGGAGCCCCCAGCACAGGAGGGACGTGGGCCTGTTAGAGCGTGTCCGGAGGATGGCCACGACAATGATCAGAGGGCTGGAGCACTTCTCTTGTGAAGACAGGCTGAGGGAGTTGGGATTGTTCCGCCTGAGGAAGAGAACGCTCCAGAGGGACTCATAGCGGCCTTCCAGTACCTGAAGTGGGCCTACAGGAAAGCTGGGGAGGGACCTTCAGCAAAGGCAGGGGCTGAGGGGACAAGGGGTAATGGTTTTAAACTGGAAGAGGAGAGATTTAGGTTGGAGATTAGGAGGAAGTTCTTTAGTGTGAGTGAGGGTAGTGAGACAGTGGAACAGGTTGCCCAGAGAAGTTGTGGAAGCTCCGTCCCTGGAAGTGTTCAAGGCCAGGCTGATGGGACTGAGCAACGTGATCTAGTGGGAGGTGTCCCTGCGTATGCCGGGAGGTTGAATTCTACGGTCTTTAAGGTCCCTTCCAACCCTAACCCATCTATGATTCTGTGATTCATGGTCTCCACGCTGGCTCTGGTGTCTCAAATGGTGATCCACAGACCCACAAGCTAAGCGTGGTTCTGCTGGGTGTTATGAAACAGGGACTGATAAAACTGTGACAGAAGACACCTCCCATGCCGACTTCTATGCTGAAGCAGCCAAAAGGGAGCCTGCAGCTTGATTCTCCCATGCAGCACCAACTTGTTCTGAGATGGGTTGTAGAACAAATGTTGTTGGTCTCTATACGAACTCAGTGGATAGATTTTAGCCTAAAAATATTCCTTAGAGTCTGCACTTGGATTTCTGTGAATTCAGAGCTAGAAACCTCCCTCTGTCCTAAGTGTCTTTGAATGTTTAAAGGACCTTTTTGATCCTTACCTGTAACCACATGTGAAATTGAAATACTTCTTTTCTTTGAATGATATAGCATGCGAATTAATAGTTTATTTTTAGTTACTGTAAGAATACTTCAGCAGCATCCTTAAACTGACCCTTTCAGGACTCTGATATGTAAAACTTGAAATTCAGTAGAGAATTAGTAGTAGGGAGAACATTTTTTTTCTAGTGGTTTGGGTTTTAAAAAAAAAAACAACAGAAACACAAATGTGTGTTTCAGAAGTCAGCAATCTGCGCTGAAATGGACTCTTGAGAGTAAACATATGGTAACTATGCATTTATGGTAACAGGTACCTACAATTTCTAAAACATGAACACAAACATACAATCACAAGATTATGCAGTTTCTGCTGAGGCTAGTAGACAGTTAAAGGCAACTGAATTACCCTTACAAGCTCCTTTCAAAGTCAATAAAGGTGCAGAATCTGGCCCTAAGTGAACTGCACCCACCTAGCTAAAATGTGCTGCAGCTGATTGATTTTTAGGCGATGGCTTCATTCTGCTTCGCAGGAAGAACATATCTCCTTTGACAGAATGTAACGGACTGCTAAAAGACTTGGTGGCCCTTGTGATCAATTAAGGGTCAGGATGGTTTGATAAATTATTAAATAGTATGAAGAAAGAGAAGACTAACAACTGTCAGATACATTCTTCCACCCAGCACTCTGTTACCTTTCACCCAGCACTCTGTTACCTTTGTATTTCTTGAAGTCATGTGTTTAATAACAAAGCAGTAATAATAATAGTGAAATAAAGAATAGACCCTTTCAGCACATGACACATCGGGGAAAACACTATCTGTGGGCTAAGAAAGAACAGCAGAGAAAAGATGGATACGTGCATAAAAACTCAATAAAGTCTGTCACTAAAATCCATAACTCCTTTTGTGCTCAGGTGCCAACTAGAGCCTGAATACAAGATTCCTGTGGGGGCCCTGCTGTGCTGAAGTGACTAGGACTCAGGAAAGAAGTACAAGTTTTATAACCTTCTGATACATATAACAAATGTAAATGTGCTTACCTTATCCTTCTGAAAAACAACAGTTTTCACAAGCAAGTTCACATTCGAAATTTATTCACAATTTGGGATCTGGGTATGGAGCATATTAGGTTAGGACAATTAGGTGCTGCTTCCTGAAGTGAGCACTTGGTGAGAAATGCAGGTTTGCAGGAATGAACCTCTAATGTACAGATTTACAAATATTTGTGATGAGAGAATTTTTTTTTTTTGCTTAAATGCCTTTTTAAATGTTCTCTTTTTAAGGGATTGTTAATCAAAACTTTTGAGCAGCCTTTTGTTAGAACACACTTAGGGTATAATTTCATCTGGGGATTTATGAGTGCCAGTCTCATTAAACCTAACGGGAGTTACACATATGGAAATTGTGGTGCACAGGGAGGAGACTATCCCCTTTCATTTGCATAATTCCTCAAGACACTGAATGAGCCCCTTGTGTAAAGTGTGATATGGCTGCGTAAGTCGGGGTGGGGGTGGTGAGACCCTGGTCTGTAGTGCGTTGGTGGTTTAGAGTGGCCATTGTCAGGAATGATGAGAGGACAATTTACAGCTGAAGTCTGAGTGCTCCAAGGGAGTAGATTTAGTAACAGTAAACAGGGACCAGCAGCAATATAAATAGAAAATGCTAACAAGCTACTGTGTTGCTGAAATATAGAAGAAAAAAAAAAAAATCTCTTTTCAAAGGCTTGAGCCAAAATCTATTTTAAATGTTTTCCTAACAGCCCCAGCATGTTTTATAATAGCAACTTTTATATTTTTCTTTATAGAAACCTGTTAGGCTGATACCTTCATTCTGTACTAGCTTCTCATAAGTCTATTTTAGCAAAGTATCCTGGTTTAATTTGCAGAATAGCAACTGTCCTTTTTTTCTGTCGTTGCTCTCTTACTGTGTTTGGCCAGTGGGTGTCTCATTCATATGAGCAATTCTTGTACAACTTCCCCCATCTATTCCATTGTTCTAAATCTCTCCACAAACCTTAATGTTTCCCATCATAGAAGCCAAATATCACATACACCGCTTGATAGGTTTTGTACCAGTGACAAAAGACCACCCTGTTATGGTGTCAGACATCTGCTCCCACCATACTCATTCTCCAGGCCAGCAGTAACTGCATCCTTCTCCCTACAGCAATGGTAATTCTCCAAGGCAGCACTGGAACTCTTGTAATTGCCCTGATATTGCTTTGCTGAAGGTGAAACTGCAATCTAGCAGTCTTTTAGCAGTTTTAATGGACAAAACCATGATGACCTGCTCACTTAAATAGGGCCATGAACCAACCCAACCTCCAAGTACCATCACAAGTAACATAACATGAAACATTCCTGTGTAGCAACTAGAAAAAAAAATAGAAAACAACTACCCAGCCCAGTAAAAATGTACCTGCTCAACGTTCATCTACAATACACCTACATCCTGCTTAGATCCATAGCGCATCCTTTCTGAGGCAGTAGCTTTCAAAAGAATATTTTTTTCAACTAATCTTCACACCAGAGTCTCTCTCTGTGCCAGGCTGAGGGCTTTGCACATTGACAATCCCCCTTCTCTGGCTACATTAGCACCAGTGACACATCCTGATATCCTGTTTGCTCTTCTGGAGCCTAGGATGACTAATTGGGATAATGGTTTCAAGGCTTTACCTACAGAGCCTTAGGTCTCTCTTTAATTTATTTTAAATGAACATAATGGTTTCTGGCAAAACTGTGCCTTACAACACTTTTTCTCTATTTTGATCTTTTGCCCACAGACATATTTTGCATTTGCCCACACTGCCATCACCTCCTCAAGTCACAGAAGGACACGCTGGTTGCCTGGTATCTTCTTTGCGCGTGTACTGTCCCTAAATACACTTTGTATCTCTGTTATTGACATTATTGATGAACTCTAATGTTTTAAAATTGATAGTTTCTTCCAGAGAAAATTAAGTCAGTCCAACTAATCAATAACAATAAAAATATAATGAAACCAGAGGGATCTGCAATGAAATCTTTTTCCAGATAGGGTGTTTATCATTTACACATAACTCTTCTTGTTTTGAAGTGAGGTTGTTATGCAAGTCATACCATCCTATTTCCCAATCCCTTATCTCTGGTAACCTGAAAGTGAACTGGAAACCATATATTGTGTACAGAATGCACCAGATGCAGCATTTGCACAGAACTGGAGACAGGAGGCATTTTCTATCCAGTGGAGCAGTCCTGGAGCTGATCCAGGGCTCCTGATCCAACTTCTCCAGCTCAATTTACAGCAGCCTCAGCAATGCCTAAATTCATCTGAACTGTGTAAGGTTCACAGCCCCATGTGCCCTTTCTGGGACACCTATTTGACCTGTGGCATGGCCAAACCCATAGTCTCTGGAATGCTTTGGAGCAGAGATGTCTAATAAAAAGCAGTCTTCTCAGGAAAGACAGCATGCAGGAGCTATGTGTCTGTGAGGGAAAAGCCAGTTGTGGCAATGAGAAAATGGTTTTATCCTCACGTAAGTAAACATGGCCAACCACTAGACCATGGGCAATTTGTAAACACTAGTTTCTGCTACACTGTGTTCAGGAGTGAAGATGTTTGCATTTTTTCAGCCCTATGCATTTTGACACTAGTGACACAGGAGCACAAGTTTGAGAGTGGAGTCAAGAGGTGCAAATTCCTGAGGATAAAAATAAAAACTGGAACAGTAAGTAAAGCTACCTAATGGGCACCATGGTTATTCTCAGCCTCTGCAAATGGAAGATGGGAGCTGAGAAAACCCTGAACAAGTTGGTGGGAGAGGTAAGGGAGAAGTCGAGATGGAAAAATGGTTCTGTGATTTGCAGGCTTCTCTGATACTTCCGTCAAAAAATAAACTCCTTTTCTACAATAGCCTAGTTACTTAAATTATTTTTTTAACATATTTTTAATTATTATTATTGCATAGAACTACTACTATTTTATTATTAAGCCAGAAAGTTGGGACTTGATCACTGCAAAGCCTGAGAGTTCTTTCCTTCCCCTTATGAAACGGGCAACAGATTGCTTCCTGCTTTATTTTTAATAGTGCAACAATCCCACTCTTTGCAACTTCGTGCTGCATCTCCCTCACTAATTGGCAATGGACTATAGAGTTGAGATTATTACAGTAGACTCTTACTAAAGAGATGAGCAGCATGCCCAGCAGCCTGGATTTCTGCCCATTGAAGGCACAAAGGTAGCCACGAAGAAGAAATCTCCTCAGAAAACACAAGTTAACAAACATGAACAGCAGTAAAACTTCCAAGAAACAAAAGCTAAATACAAAACTTTACACAGCAAAATAAGCAAGAATAATCACAGCCAACAAGCCTGGAGGGAGAGCAAATTGTTTTACTCATTCATTTCCATATTACTACTTTTAACTCTAGTAAGAAAAAGCACTCATGAGAGAAAATCTGGTGCAATGTCCCCAAGCCATATGGTATATATTAAGACATACACACTGCAGACAGAGAATTATAACACTGCACTTTTATTTCTATCTGACAACACATACTGTCAGCTGAGAGCCACAAGAAAGCAGAGAAGAAAGTAATTCTGCATTTCATTCCTTTGCCTGAAGCTTACTTCTTCCAGGCGAAACATTATCAATTCCAAATATGCAAGAGCACTTCCAGATCAGATATAAGAAAGGCAAATAAACGTGAGCTACCAGGAACCATACCCCTCTTGTAAACTATCAGCCAGTGTAAACAGTAATTTGGGAGAAAAAGTCTGCTGTTGCTGAAACCTTAGTCCTCAAAAGAGCACTTACTACTAAATCTTAAAGGCTAAGCTTCTGCAGTCGTTTCTTGTTCAATACAGGATCCTAAAGTATTGTCCTGTGACTGCTGTAATGAAGCTGCAGTTGGATCACTGCAGCGGCAAGGCTGAGCCATGCCCCCCACACCAGTGCAGACCACCTCACGGAGCTGTGTATTCTATGACCTTACGGTGTAAAAAATTAAACCAACAAAAGTATACTCACATCTGAAGCCTAGCCAATGTTCATTTGATAGCAGCTAATGCTGCAGCATGTGCAAAAATGAAGTGTGCTATAGAAATAGGGTGCAGAGGCCTCCACTATGTGGCTTCCAAACTGACCTATGCCTGTGTTAGTAAAAAGAAAAGTTTATCCAGAACTACAGCACTAAGACAAAACTGAGAAAATGATCCCCTGTAAGAGGTCTGTTACATTTCAAGATCTTGGACAGGAGTAGGAAAAAATACCGGGCTCCAGACAATGACACACTGTGGGTGAGTGGAAGCAGAGCATCCCAGGTGTTCCTGCTGCTGCAGGTCTTCAGACTAAATGCTTAATCTTAAAACTGACTCAATTCCATAAAGTAACACTCTGATGAAAGTTAGCCTCTGAGCAAATAACCACCACTGTGACTGTAGTAGGACAAATGTTCCAAAATGTTACTGCAGTTTTCAAATGGGTAAGGGGCACCAAAGGGACCTACTAGGGAGCAGTAGTCCCACAGACACATAAAGAGAAGGCTGAAAACATGAAGAACCAAAACATGGTTCTGATTTTGACCTGATAATCTGCCCTGAAGAAGTAAAAGATCTCAAAGACTGCAGTCCTACAATGAACAACTTCATTATTGTTTTGCAGAACAACGAAATCAACAGAAAGTTGAGTCACAAAGGAAGAAATTTTACTTTCCACCTCTAGGTCTCATCTACATTTTTTTCTTATTCAATGCAGATTAGCAGTTCAGAAAATCATCAGTTTCCTAATTTACATTAACACGAGGGAGCGTAAAGGTGTCTAACAGAGGGCAGTGGCCAAATCACAGAGGAAGAAGATCCTATAGCATAATCTGCTCCTCGGGGAGATTTAAGCCTGCATTCGTGCAAGTGATTCCAAATGGTGACAGAGACAACCTGGAGCAAGGCTGAAGACATTGCCACAGTGGACTTCTGGGGAAGCTGATTCTTGTCTACAAGTAAGCAAAGACACAAAGGTGTGGGCAATATCCCTGTGTCCCTCTTCTCCAAAACATACTGGCGATTGAACATTTGAGATGACTTATTGTCGCTGTGACAGATCTGATATACTCAATGCTTAGTGCCATTTATTTCATTTTCCATCTATTTTTCACATAATATTTTGTAATACCAGCGAGGCACCACTAGAGCTACAGGTTTCCTGGAAATATGTCAAAAGCTCATGGGCTGCCAATACTCTGGATGAATGGGAGTTTATTTTTTTTAATTTTGAGATACAGGCACCTTACACCTTATTATTACTTCATAGAATCATTAGGGATCAGAAGGGACCTCAAAAGATCATCTAGTCCAATCCCCCTGCCACAGCAGGATCACCTAGACCAAGTCACACAGTAACATATCCAGGCAGGTTTTAAATGTCTCCAGTGAAGGAGACTCCACAACTCCCCTTGACAGCCCCTTCCAGTGCTCTGTCATCCTCACTGTGAAGAACCTTCTGATATTTACAGGGAACCTCCTATGTTCCAACTTACACCCATTGCGCCTTGTCCTATCACCAGATGACATTGAGAGGAGCCTGGCTCCATCCTCCTGACACTCACCCTTCACATACTTATAGGCATTAATGAGGTCACTCCTCAGTCTCCTCCAACCTAAGAGACCCAGCTCTATACAGTGTAGTATAGAGTATGGACAGCTTTTTACATCTAAGATTTTTATAGACATAGGAAATAATAATAATGGAAGATGAAAGAAATGCTATAGTATCTTCCAGCATTTGAATGCTTCTTTTTCCCTTGTTCCTTCTTAAATGCTACATTGAAGAGATTTCTTAATAGTAGTAAATAAAGGAAATGAGCATTTTATCACTGCATGACACAACTCCAGTTCTGTCTAACCCATATCAGTAATACATAACTCTTGAACCAACTATCTTACCATTAAGTTTGTATCTTCTAAAGTGACTTCTCTGAATAATTAGACTCACATGAGCATCTCCAATTTAGACTTCAGCTGCTTAAGTCAGCTACTGATAAGAAAACAGAATGTAAAACTTTTATTAAAAACTGCGTAAACACTGGAGTGGCTAGCCCCTGACAGCTGCCATGGGCATAGTCCAGACATCTCGAACCTGTGCTTTAGATGCTTAATGAGCCAGCCCTCACACAGGAAATGATTACACTCCATGTATAAACAACATGGAGAGACAGGCGTCTGTGGTAGGCTCCGCAGAAGGCTACCTATAACAAGTCCCATCCAGTTGCTCCAAAATGTCAAGCATTGCTTGATAATAAGGACAGTGGAGCACAAGAAACTTCATTTATGCAACAAAATGTGATTCCCTTTAGCTAGCTTTAAGATACAACCAGTTCCAAAAAAGCAAAGGAAAGAAATCTTTCTCTTGATAACAGGCACTGACTATCCAAAAAATTGCTTTTGTTAGGGTTCACAGTTCTAAAACCAAAACAAACACCCAGTGATCACTGCAGATATGGCACTCAGAGATTTGTATCACTAATTCTACACACCCTGCGCAATGGCAGGTTTCATTAGATGTGTAGCATCACGGGTTGTTTTGAGAATCAAATGCCCTATGGTACAAAGCAATCTTTGCAGTTGAAGTTGATCATTTAATGTGATATATTATTCATTAAAATGAATGCATGGTTATATTCAAAGCAAAGCCTGAAATACCTTAGAGCATCTGGACAAGCAAGTAATAGTTAAATAACTACGTCTCTAAATGTGTAGTTGTAGATATGTGTGCTTCATAGTAGTATAGGTCTTCTCACAGGGAAAATGAATAAGCTAGTACAGTATAAGATATCTTTATCCTGTTAAAATTGGTTCTTTGCTACAGAATATACCAGTTTGATCACAGCTTCCTTCCTAGAGCTCCTGTTGTTACATCAGTACAGCTTTTTTGTGCATTAAATACATCTTAAAATCCAGTAAATCACAGAAAACCTTATTTTAGAGTATCTGAGACTTCTGTCCAGGCGAGATTTCCTGAAGTAAAGTCTTTATTTGATCCAATGATCTAAGCAGGAATAGCAGTACTTTTGCTTTGAGGCTTATGCTATGATCCCATGGCACTTTCCTATAAAGAAAAAAAAACCTCATTCTTCACCGTTTCCTGAAGGACAACTAATGGATATTGCTGTATTAAATTTAAAAAATGGGTTTATGCCACATATTGCAGCACATTCTAAGAATGTTGACCATGAACTGAAGGCTGACTTACAAACTTCCACACATTTATACGAATCATTGGTTCTAACTCCTCCAAACCTAACATCTTAGTTCTTGGATTAATTTTTCACAAGGAAAAGGCAGGCAGATACACTTTGATCTGAAAAGTTAATGTCTATTAGCTCACTTATTCTTTCCTACTCCCATTGCTTTAGCAAACTTCCTTTCCCTCAATCTCTCCACCAGCCAGTTTTTCCCACTCGACCTGTTTCCATTCTGTCTGTAAACCACATATATCCCTGTTTAGATTTGCTCTGCAATCCATCCCTTCAAAACGTTTTGTCAAGTAGCTCTCAGAGTACAACCTTCACTTTACTCAATAAATATTAAACAGCTAATTCCAAAGCAAACCACCAGGGCTCATGTAATCTAGAGTAGAGGGGCTTCTCTGTCATCCATCTCTTCAGAACAGTGTGCTCACAAAATCCAGGTGTTCCTGTATAGCCTGTCAAGTTCTTATGCAACTTCTGGAACTAAAATGACCTACATGTGTTTGGTGCCAGTATTTGATCAGGGTTTTGGTTTTGTTGTTGTGTGTATGGTTGGACTCAGTGATCTGGGAGTTCCTTTCCAACTAGGAGTATTCTGTGATTATGAGATTTGTGGTACTAAGTGTTTGTATCACTTAGACCAGCTGTCCATTATAAATCGCTGGTAAGTAGCACTCTTGTGAGTATTGCTGTAAGTTAGCATTTTCCTACAGAAGCAGGTCTGGAATAGCCAACAGACCATAAAGATGATCACAGAGCCAGAAAGATGATTAAGGAAGAGGAACAGCTCCATTGTGAAGAAAGGCTGAGGGAACTGGGTCTCTCCAGCTTGGAGAAGAGAACAATGAGGGATGACCTCATTAGTGTTTATAATTACATATAAGGTGGGTGTCAGAACAATGGTGGCAGGCTCTCCCCATTTATGTCCAATGATAGGACAAAGGGCAGCGGGTGCAAGCTGGAGCATAGGAGGTTCCACATAAACACAAGAAAAAACTTTTTTACTGTGAGAGTGACAGAGCCCTGGAACAGACTGCCCAGAGAGGTTGTGGAGTCTCCTTCATTAGACACATTCAAAACCTGCCTGGGCACGTTCTTATGTGACCTTCTGCAGGTGATTCTCTTTGGCAGGGAGGCTGGATTAGATGATCTTTCGAATACCCATTGCCATGGTTCACATTTACAGAAGGAAGCTGAAAATTATTATGGAATCATAGAATAGTTTAGGTTGGAAGGGATCTTAAGAGTTCATTTAGTTCCACCTGCCCTGTAATGGGCAGGCACATCTCTCACTAAAGTGTAGAGGAAAACTAATCTGCCTTATATTAAAAAGATATTAAAAAGATTCATTACACTAAAAAACTTAGTGTTCAGTCTCTATAGGCTATTATTTGTTTTTTGGAATTTAGACTTCATTTGGCTTCAGCAGGTAAGTCTCCTAACATAAAGAGAACATGCAGTGATAAAGGCTTTTTGGACACGTTGTAAAAGACACAGCAAGAAGCAGCTCCTAGAAGCTCAAGTGAGATATATTAAAATTAGAGATTGGGCACCTTATAGAAAGGGGATCCTTTGCCTCTTGTGGAAAGTGTAAGGTCATGCGCTGTAGATAATAACAAGAATACTTTCAACTATAAGCTAGAAATTGCTGAGGAGGAGAAAGCTCAATCCACATTAGTCAGTCATGGTCCGACAATGAGCTACCGATGTGAAAAAAGGCAAACACCACCCTAGAATGTATTTGCTCAATTATTTCTAGTAATGATGGGGGGAGTATTAGTATGGTACTGGTAAAGCATTGCTAAGACATCACTTCAATTATTGTGCGCAATTACGAACACTTGTGTTCAAAAAAGATTAACTTGGGCTGGAGCAGCTGCATAGGACTACTAGGATGATGAGAAGACTGTAAAATATGTCATAGAAGGAGACAGAAAAAGCTTGTCTTGTTTAGAGCGAGGATGACTGCTATCGCTAAATATAACAGGATTGTAAAGGAGCTTTTAAGCCAAAGGACAATCACGGTATAAGAACAAAGGGTAGAAACTGGACTTGAATAAATTTACTGTAATTTAGATCCTTTTTAATCACTAGGCAAATGAAGCATTGACACAATTTTGCAACAGGAATTTGGGAGATAAATGACTCTAACCAGCTTTAATACAGAGCTTAAACCCACAGACATTCAAGCTACAGCAGCATTGTCCTGGCTCCTGCAGCACCGGGGACCAGAGCCAAGCTGAAAGGGCCCCTCCTGGGGACAGTTCACTGGCGCCACAGGGGTCAGGCATTAAAACGGGCCAATCACCCCCAAATTGTGGGGACTGCTAAAACAAGCACTGAGCTTCAGTTGTGATCAAGCCCTGAAGTTAGTAACTTACTCACTCACCTTCTCTTAAAGAAAAATACATCTTATACATATCTTGTTAGATATTTTCCAGACCCTCTGTTACAGTCAGAAATCCACTTTCAGAAACTTCCACTAATGATTATTTTCTTCAAAGCAAAGCTCAAGTTACACTGAAAATGCCTCTGTTAAATGGACTCCTACCAAAGTTCACCCACGAATAGGTAGCATTTAGATCACATTGCCAAGAATAAGAAATATCTCAACATCAAACTAATATTCACTGGTTCCCTCGTACTTCACGTGAGTAAGAACTGCTTCAGCCCCAAACAGAGATGTTAGCATTTATTAACAGCAGTTCAACTGAACGTAGTCTGACATGACTGAATAAATGCTGCTGCAGGTACCTCTCTTGTTGTATTTGAAGCGGTGAAGCAGTGTTTAACAGCAACTGAGTGGTAGTATGATCACATATTCTTCTCACAAACCTCAGCTTTTTAAAAAAGGTCATTTCATTACATTGGCTTCCTGAAACTCTTTAGATTTAGTATTTGTCCTCAGGGCACAAAAAATACAAAATCTGCTTAAGAATAATATAAGCTATTTTCCCTTGATTAGAATAATTTTAAAACTACTTTCAGCTTCCTATCATCCTGTTAATTTCAGCTTGTGAATGCTATGGCTGCTCTAATTAGGTTGTTGATTTCCCATTTTGTTAATCTAAAAACCATAGAACTATATTTTAATAAAAACCTTAAGAAAAAACTGCAAATAAAATGCATGAAGATTTAATGTTAAAGTGGAAGTTGCTCTGTGTTCAGAATTATTGCTAAATTTTGGGGGGGAAAAAGGTATTTGGTTGATGTGGCTTGTGGCACTCATAAATACATAGTCTCCATTATTTGCCCTGAAATTCTCACTTAACTGTATCCTATTTTTATCAGTTCGAGAGTCAATGTTTTTTTGCTCTGGTGTAACTACTTGCCTTTGAGATGTTTTGATTCACGAATGTGAGCACCGGCTGAATGGATTTTTGACACGTTCTTATATAGGGGTAGGGGTTTTTTTAAATAACTGGCACTGTTTTATGATGCTATTTATATTTAATTTCATTAATGTATAAAGAAATATTCTAGTATAAGCACAGAAGGCTCAAAATAAAGCATGTCACAAGATTACAATAGGTGGGACTTAAGAACCTGGACCCTCTCATAACTGGTAAGCAAACGCCTCATTTGAAAATTGCGAATTAATTCAGTTCAAAATTAAATGCTTTCCAAGTCACTCACTGGAGATTGGAATTCAGCCTTTAAATACACATGGGAAACCATCAAATGTGAGTCAATAAAACAACACATGAAAAGCCACTTGTCCTGGCGAGACTTTTCTACACCAGCTTTTGAGAAAGCACTTCAGAGGGTTTGCAATAGCATGAATTCCACAGCCAGCATAAAACCAGACTGTGTTAACAGGAACCTTTTCTCCTGTTTTTTACCCTGTGCCAGCAAGGTGCCATTGAATAGAATTTTACTAAAATAAATTTACTTATTAAATACAAAAACTTGCTTCCTGTAATCTTTAAACTATTCTTAAAGAAAACTGCATCTGTACTTCAGCTGTTCCCAAGACTGAACTATGAAGAGGTTTGTTACCAAAACCAGACAATACCCTGAGTCTCTGAAGGAGAAAAGCCAGGGTTGGACACGGCTCCAGGTGGAGAAAATGTAGACATGGAGAAAAGGGCATCAGCTGTGCACATGAGCAAGTGCTGTCAGCTCTTCACAGGTGGTGAAAGCTTGGTTAGCCCAGGTCATGGGACACGCATCTACCTTAGCACACTAATTACCTAGATGTCACCAGCTGTATCAACAGCACAGTGACCTCTAACAACACCTGAGGTGCTTGAAGCATCCAGAACATACAAGACCTGGTGGAATTTGTATTATCCACTGGCAGGAGCCTGGATGATGGCATCGAACCTTGACTTGCTGTAGATGTCTGAATATGGACGGCTGAATATGATCCTGAACTCAACATAAGGGCGCTGCAGTGGATATACTTATTCTGAGATGTGTGAATGTGCATCTTGTCTCAGCTGACATTTTAAAGTGTCTTTAGGGTGACATTTTTACTTGGGACTGTAAATAGGCAATATCCACCTTCCTAAAGAAAAGGATGGAATAGAATGGATCAGGAATTCAAACAAACTCCAACATTTGCTTTTGCTTTCCCACATGAAGTGACAACTTCTTCCTTGACTGTATCTATGCAACTGCAAACTTCCAAACTTCAGGAACAGCTCAGTTTAACCCTATTGCTTCAGTGGTTAATGAGCTCACCAACACACTGCTCCATTTGGTCTGAAGAACAGTATGTCTGGTACATATTTCATCCTATCAAGCCCAGCTACAGCTCTCTTCATATATGCTTTTTCACACGAAATAGCCCCTCGTCCCACCAGCTAATCTAGCAATGAATAATATGTCCGATACCATACTGTAATAGAGTTGTCATGGTAGTGTTTGCCTTCCTCATGTTTTATGTTTTATAGCCTCACGTTGTTCTGTCAAATAAAGAAAAAATGAGATCCATAACTTTCTGTGTTGTGGTCCAGAGCTGAGCTACTCTCCTTGGGTCCTTCTAAAATCAGTGTGATGGAATCAGTTTTGGTGACAAGTCATCTGACCAGTTCAGATGGCTACTGCAGACTAAGAGGACATATGTCACCAGAGCACTGGTCTCTCTCCCCAGAGCAGGAGGAAAGACCAGGACAATCAGCTCAGCTCACCACAACCCTCTGCCATAACCAGCCATGACAGATGACCTTCAGAATTCCTCTGGATGGACAGCGGGTAGTGTCAGAAAATTAAAGCTTCAGAAGTATTTGGCATTTTGCTGTCAGTCCTTGGAAAGTGGGACCCTTGAAGGCAAGTCTGTGTGTAAATGCCTCAGCCAGACAAGCAAGTTCCCCAAGTTCTCTAGCAAAAACGTGACCCTAAGGAAAGTATCTTCTGAAATAGGCTGAGGAGATGTGTCTAGGAGTAAAGAACAAAAGAAACACTTTAAGTGTTCCTGGTTTTTAAAATGTGAAAAACTCACTAACTAATTTCCTCAGAAATATTTCTCAGGATGGAAAGTAAGCGTTGTTGAATACCCATGTCTTGCTTTGAGTATTTAAATGGTGAACAAATAAACACGCCTTTGTTTCATGCTAGACAAAAACTCCTTTAGATTATTACAAATATTTGATAAATTATTCACAGCAAATCTGAATTACAAATTCATTATAAATCTTTAGCTTCATTTAGAATCTAGCATACACCTCCTTAAGAGGCTCAGGGAAAACTGCAGCCAAAACACGTCACAGTTTATTTTGGTTGAACTCTTGACAGATTGTGACTGAAGATTTTTTTAAAGAGTTCATTACGTCTTTGTCCTCCTTAAACGAAGGTTATCACAGAGCTGCCTGTTTGAGTGACTTATGACTACTGAGTGGTCACTAGTGCCTGTGATACTACTTATTACATGTTCAGTGGCAAATTTAAGGAGATAGTTAACAAGGATGAATCTCTACAAAGACTTTTACTAAGGAATCTAAAAGAAGTAATGATCTTTAATTTACAGGGAGACAATAATGAGTTCAGTGTATATATGTGCTGAGCAAGCAGAAGGAATATTTCAACAGATTCGCTATTCACATCAAAACTAAAAATTTATTAATCTTTCTGAAAATTAAGTCTTGCAGGAGAAGAAAGCTCAAAGATATTTTTTAAAGCTAGACCTCATTAATGTTCATATTATTCATCTTAATAGCTAATGCTGTCAGCATCTATTGATTCAGCCTTCTAATAACAGCATCATCTTTTCAGTATGTCAGAGAATGTCAAGGTGACTGTGATGCCATATGACTTGAGTACAACTGTAGTGTCACTAAATATTTATGTCCATTGCTTATTTAGAAACAGACATATAGCAAATCTCACAGCGCTAGAGGAGCAAAATACCAATAATCTGCTATGTGAAATGCTTCATTGCGTTCTGTAATGCTGCCAAAATTGTCAACTAATTATTTAAATAGATTTATTTAAATAAAATAGAACTCAACGAGGGCGCTCTGACTAACATCACGTCTTTCCAGAACACCAAGTGGTCTTTCGACATTCAACTAGTTAAAATGACATTATTGGAAAAAAAATTTCCCAAACAGCTGCAAAGCATCTTTCCTGCAATGAGATACATATAATATTCAAGTTCTTGGTTACCTCATGGATTGGTCATAAAGATTTGTTTCCTTCAAGTATTCAACCAGCTGAAACTAAGGCTTGCAAAACAATCGCTCTGGTTATACACTGCACTGATTTTGATAATTGCATTCTTTTCCCTAGGGGTCGAAATCAGAAGAGACTTACAGTATACTGATTCATTTGATAAATGTAAAAAAATTCTGGCTTAAGGTTTATTCCTATCTTGAAGCCGTAGTTTTGAACTGAAAGGCACTTTGTCTTTCTTTACAGAAGCAAAAGTCTGTGTTCATTTTATAGTAGGTCACCAAAAATAATTAAACTCAAGCAGTAGACAAACCTAAAAAATATGAACACATATTTTGTTAAAGAAACTAAAAGCCATCAGCCTTCCCTCTCAGCAACTGTATTTTAAAAGGTGCAAACTCATGGCTGGACTGACACTATTACCCTGGAATTCATTCAGCAATAAAATCCAGCAGAGCATAACAGAGGAACGCAAAGGAGTAAGGGCTTTACATGAAGGACTGCGCTTGTTCTTCCTGGAGATTTTGAAGCAAGGATGACTGGACTGATATCCCTTTAGGACTGACTCAGGCTCTTGAGAGGTAATGTTTGCAAATTAACAAGTGTTTCCTTAAAACACCATTTTTACATCAGTTTAACTTCAACTTTTCTAACCTCAACAATGCGCTGTAATCGCTCTTTTTGATGTGTCACAAACCCTGAGAATGACCTTGTGCCCATGCAAAGGCAGAACCCATCTACCAACCAACACTGCCTGTGATAGCTGAGTGAGACCAGTGCAGAGGGGTTCTGCCCTTCCCTCTGAGCACCAAAAGAGCAGAGAGCTGGCCCTGCTCCCACCCTGCCACACAACAGCATGGACTTCCCAGCCTTCTTCCCTAGTTTACACATTTTAGCATCCAATAAACCATATTAATCACTCCCTACAAACGGCAGTTCACTTGCATTGGCATTGAAAATTAGAGTATTCCTTTTGGAAGACCTGGAGCAGATTTTTCTTGTGAACCATATCTGAAAACACACAAGCGATTATCAGTCACAACACTGATAAGCAGCGAACAAACAGTGAAATCAACTCACAGGACAGGTGACGATCAGGAGCTTAACAGAGGGCTCTTCAGCTGCATTCTCCTGAAAGCCTGGATTTTCACCACATATAATCAACTCCTCTTCGGAATATAACAAATTGGCAGATATGGGGGAAGCAGTCTGATCACAACATTTGTTTGTCATAATATGCCAGCAATTAGTTTACAAACTTGTCTTCAAAATTACAATAATAACCATTTCCCAATATCATCTCACATTTGCAAGAGGCTCCAATGCATCTTAATTGATGAAGTCCAAGACCCCAGTAATTTCAGCTAGAATATGCGATCACATCCTGATAAACACAAAATGCTTGGGAAATAATAGGCCTGGCACAACAGGAGAGTCGGTGAGGGGGTTCTGACTGACTGTCGCAGCACAACACATGACAATCAGGGATCACAGAAACAGGCTCAGGATAAGAAGCAACGCAAGCAGGCACATTGGCAGTGTGAAGTTCATGCAGCCATGGGAACATTTGCTTAATGTATTCTTGAGGCATACACATACAGAATGCAATTTTAAGATGGCCCTGAATTTCTAGATGACGGCCTTTTTTCCCTCCACTTTATCAAAGATACCTCTCTGTTTCTGTAAATTACCGTGCAACTTCAGCCTGTCAATCCAACTGAATGTAGGTCTCAAAGCATAATGACAACGTCTTCTAGAGGGGAAAGCATTTTGTTATTGTTGCCATAATCAATGAAAGCTTAATTCATTTTTCCTTGACTTTTATACAGCATTATCCATGTTATAATAACAGTCATTAACAGTTAAAAATTAGGTTTTGTTGTGCCAGCATGTCAGTACAAAACAATAAAGAAGTCCTTGCTTTAAAGATCACATTCTGATTGGTGAAAAATAAGGCAAATATATGAACAAATTCATATTATATATATGTGATTGTTATCTATATATTTACAGAAACGTTGTTTTCTACCATTTAAAGGACCCATTTTGTACATCTCAAGAAAGCTTTACTACTTTCACTAAGTATTATTACAGATAAAAATCACCAACGAGTCACGAAGAATACTTAAATCCCTTCATATATTTTAAACTAAATCCATACCTTATTTGAATCAGAATCCCCTCAGAGGTAAAAAGGTAGCAAAAAACCTGACCAGGTTTTTTACACCAGTTTTTTACTATTTTGAAAAATCACATTTAAATTCAAAGATGCTCTAACTTTTTCCCATACCATTTTCTGGCCACCCAGGGGACAAAAACAGAAGTATATAAGAACTGAAAAAAAATCACTCCTGAATAAATGTACTTCCTAAATGGGGCCAAAATTGGCCCCCAAACATCAATTAGCCCTTTCGATTTAGCTGTATAAACTGGCTCTAAAGGCATTTTCCCATCTATAAATTCCAGGGAGCCCTTTACAAGCACTGCTGTACTAGAAACCATTTCTCTGCATCTCCAGTGCAGTGACCATTTTTGATGTTCTCTGCAAAACAGTAAGTGCTGCCCAAAGCATTAAACACACACTATTCAAACCTAAGAAATGCAAGCAACACTGTATGTCCCACACATCTCTTGACCGCAGAGTTATTAGCAGAGACTACAGGTATATTTGGAAGGTTAAAAGCCTGAGTTATTTTACTGTCATCTTCATAACTGTCCAAAGATATTTGAAATAAATTGTGGAGCACACATCACTGCTCATTTTTTATGTACATTGACTTTTAGAGTAACTCAGGGCTTCTCCACAGATTAGATAAAATTGGCTTTTGATACCCAAGAGCTGCTGTTGCCATGATGGGGAGTGAGGGTAAACCTGGCAAGTACAAGAGTACTTGCAGAAATGGATGAAAGCGTTTAGTGTGATGGGACTGGACCAAACTAGATCTTTTTTGATATTTTCTCTATAGGCTCCATCTCTGACTAGCTTACTCCTTCAACCCTGGGGTATTGCTGTCTGCCTTACCTAGTTACACGTGGGAAAGATGGCATTAGTGAGGACTCATCTTGAGCAGTGTGTCCAGTTTTGGGCACTTCAATACAGAAAGGACATTGAGATGCTGAAGTGTGTTGAAAGAAGAATAAAGCTACTGAAGAGCCTGGGGGGCAACACTTATGAGAAGTGGTTGAGAGAACTGTAGTTTGTTTAGTCTGGAGAAAATTAGGTTAAGGGGAAACCTTGTTGCTCTTTACAACTACCTGAAAGAATGTCGTAAAGAGGTAGGGGTCAGGCTGTTCTTCCACGTCACTATTGACAGATGAGAGTAAATGGCCTCGAGTTCTGCCAGGGAAGGTTTAGACTGGACATTAGGAAAAATGTCCTCACTGAAAGAGTGGTCACAAGCTGTCCAGGGAAGTGGTAGAGTCAACATCCCTGGAGGTTTTAAAAGAAGTGTAGATTTGTCACTTGGAAATGTTGTTTAGTGGGCATGGTGACATTGGGTTGGAGGTTGAACTTGAAGATCTTGGAGGTCTCTTCCAACCTTGATGATTGTATGAATTTTCTTTCTCAGAAGATAAAATACCTGGGGACGCATTTCCTTGTTGGGTAAGCACGGATAATTACTGCCTATGCCGTGATGAAAACATGTGTTAATAAAGTTGAAGCAGTTTCCATAGGGCAATATGATAGTGAAACACATAGAAATGGTCAGCTGTTGGCCATAATGACCTCTAAGTAGTAATTAATCATCGTGACACATAAACTTGGGAAGTTTTATCATCATTACAGTTTCATTACATACCATTAGTTGGGGGGAGTATCTTAAAATTAAACTCAAATGTCAACTTTCTTGACCAATGCCAGTTTGACGCCAACTCACTATTTAATTGACTGTTAACAAACTCTCCAAGATACGACTGCTATACAGATACTTTATCTTCCTGTTAATTGGTAATTATGCATTGGCAGGAAAAACAGTGCTTCCTTCCAATTATTTCGGAACCCGGTGATTATTTAAACTGTACTAATTAGCAGCGGAGGGCTGGTACATCTTCTGGGCAAATTGTATTTGATAATCTGTATTAAAATATACACGGCATTAGTATGTTTCTATTGTAACAAATAGCAAAAAAAAAGTGGCAGTTCAAAGGGTATTAGATACAGCATGAGGCAAATGAGCGCCTATTAAAATTTCCCCAACTGTTCTAATGAGAATGCCGAGGGTCATTTCTTCCTAGTTTACCATCTGTTTGGTTTCTGGCAAATATCTCTGGTGTGAAGGGAAGGTCCTGGAGCCCATTTGGCTCATCACAAAGTAAATCAGGGATCGACAGTAATTTCGGTAAGTTACAAAACTGCACGTCAAGAGCAGTAGCATGCACATTGCTGAAAACTGTTTTATAAGAGCTGGCATTTACTGATTGTTCCTTACTTCTTTCAAGCTGTGAACAAGCATGGAGAGAGGCAAAGACAGAGTAGGAGGGATCAATTTTATAGGCTCACCTAACAAGAAATTCCAACAGTTGGCCTTTTTCCATCTCACAATGTTAGTGGGGGATATTTTCCTTTATCTGTCAAAATCTGAAAGCAAAACATTGCCCTGGAACCATCAGTGTTTGAGCATAAACTGATGCCGAAAGCAAGCTTCTGAATGCTTGAAATCACACATCCTGTTCAGGAGCTGCAAAATGATGCATCCAACACACAGTCCGGACCAGTACACTGGCAGAGCAGGGGAGCACAACCAGAGCAATTCCTGAACTGGAGGTGGCACTGTGGGTGCCCTTCAGTCACCCAGGCACCATCTATGCCCTTCTTCTTCTGGAGATGCAATAAACAGCATCAGCAAAGACATCTACCTACAGTCATTGCTCCCTAAGACTGCTCTTGATATGAGCCACAGGGCACTAGAGCACCAGAAAACTACTTTTACCCTTTTCTCGAATTCCAAACTTCAACAGAGACAGAGCAAAAGATCCTTCATCTAAAAACTGTAAGGGTTTTTTGGTCTGCTATGGAAACATGCATGTAACTAAACAGAAGTGAAGGCTGCCTCGATTTGACAAAAGGCAGTTACATAATCTAAAAATAAGAGTATAGGATAAAATGTAATGCCACGTAAATTATCTCTGGTGATTATTCTTCCCACGACTTCCTACAGGAAATTTATTATTGACCATATTTTGAAGAATAAATTTAACTAATTATTTCTTTTCATTATTTTAAAAACCCAGCGACTCAGTGTATCACATACAGTAGGTGTGAGCACTTTCACAGTATAGAAATACAGAATTGCAAAGATTGCAAGATTATCTATATTCTGCATTTTCTATGATCTGATAGTCTACTTTTTGCTTTCCAGCAGATGCAATTCCTCTGTTCAGGCACTAAAATGTTTCCAGGTAGCATCACTTTCATAGCCTATTATAAAGTAGCCCATCAACTTAAACAAAACCTAAAATTGAACAGAAGTTTATGACACCACAGTAGAAAGGAGACATCAGTTTTACGAGACAATAAATTAAAAGTTGTATAAACCTACACAGAAAATAAACCCCAAAAAATTTTGTTAGCAAATTAGGCCTGTGGCAACTCTTCCCAGTGTAGTGAGAGCTTTGATTCCGCTGTCTCCATCACAATGGAGCCTATGGGCTCTCAAAAGGCCATTTTCAATTTAGGTTGAAAGGTTAATTCATACACAGATACTATAATGAAATTACTTGTTTATTCCACATTTATTAAAAAGGTAAGCATCAGTGTAGTAATGATGATTTTGCATAAAATTAGGGCTTGGGGAGCTCAACTATAAAGGCTTAGATTTTCCACTGCAGTTTATAAGAAACTAATCACACCAAACTTCAATTTTAAATAGTTTGTCACATGTGCATGATATGAAAATCTACCAGGATGCTGGAAGGCTTTGGGAACATCCTGAATGCGTGGAGTTGCAGTGTGACTGGCAGGTCAAAGGCAGGCTTTGATGTGCACAGCCCAGCACGCCTCTCTGCTCAACCAGCCTGTCAACCAGGACAATCCCGTGTAATGAGACAGATTCAGGTCCTCAGCACACAGCCCCCCTTATCACTGCTAAGGGATTACAGTGTAATTTTCTCCTTTAATTGTGGAAATGATACCATGTTCTTTCGTTTCTAATGTCCATGGCTTTGGAGGAGCTGAGATGCATTTTCATATTTATCCCAAGTTACAGAGTGGTACCCTTATCCTCATTTGCAAGCAGTAAGCTGCCATCAAACCCAACATGGCATTTGTAGCTTTGTAACGTGTTTTTTAGTACTACTGTCTCTCACTTTCCTCTTATATATTTGGAATCATTCAAGAAAATCCCTAAGTTAGCCTTGGGTGGAATGCTGAAGCCAAATGCCAACAAGGACCCTCAGAGTCGAAACAGAAAGAACGAACACAGAGAGATGGAAAGATTCTGTAGGGGTCCAAAATGCACCTCCCAGGAGGTAAATGACACTGAGGGTTATCAGTGTGACTAGAGAAAGGGGAGGATGAAGAGTGGAATTGCCCTTTAGGCTTCAGCATGTAGTGCTTTGGCTACAAAACATACACTGAAAAATAAAGAAAACACAACCCTTAGAATTAACTCTATTGGCAGTAACAGGCGGCTTCCCACTGCCCTAGGGTGAAATCGGAGCACTCAGCTCGCTCCCTGAAATGCCTGTACACCAGTGCACGCAGCATGGGGAACAAGCAGGAGGAGTTAGAGATCTGTGTCCAGTCAGGTGATTATGATCTGGTGGCAATTACAGAGACCTGGTGGGACAGCTCGCATGACTGGGATGTGGTCATAGATGGCTGTGTCCTTTTCAGGAGGGACAGGTCAGCAAGACGGGGTGGAGGAGTTGCTCTTTACTTGAGAGAGCAACTGGAATGCATTGACTTCTGTCCAGGGGTGGATGAAGACAGAATTGAGAGCTTGTGAGTTCAAATTAAGGGGGCAGGCTGGCATGGGTGATACTGCTGTGGGTGTCTATTACAGGCCACCAGATCACAACAAGGAAGCTGATGACATCTTCTACAGGCAGCTGACAGCAGCCTCACAGCTACAGGCCCTGGTTCTCATGGGGGATTTAATTACCCTGGTATTTGCTGGAAGACCTACTCAGCCAGCCAGCCACAGTCAAATTTGTTGATATTTGTTGATATTGTTTTCAAATTTGTTGATATTCCCTTCCTGTATTGGTGGGAGGGGAATCTAACAATCTGTTCTGGAGGATTCTGCCTTTAACCCTCAAACCAGCACAGACTAATTGGTGCCAAAACCAGGGAGAAAAACCAGACACTGAAGGGAAATCAGGGTGATAATTTGAATACATGGTGTAAGGGAAAACTAGAACAAAATGTGGCAATACATGAAGTATCTGATGGCTAGTTGCACATTTACATATCTGCTCCATCCTGCAATGGCCCAGATGTTTTCATTCATGCTTGAGGTAGCTCTGAATGCTGTGGTAGAATGGGTTAAGAAACTGGCAACTCATATTTGGAAGCAATTAATGCATGTGTGGGTTGTGACTAGCTGTTCACTTTGTGTATATAATGAATCTAATTGCTCTTTTCCCACTCCTGAGGAAGAACAGGACCGTGACTGGGGCTTGAGAGATATCATAGAATCATAGAACTGCTGTTTTATTTGTTTATAATCTCAGTGTGCCTTAATCTCCTTCAGGCATGGCCAACCATCAAGTCCTTAGGCAGGAGGATAATCGTCATATTGAGATCAGTGTCAGTCAGTCCAGATGTTTCCACTGCACCAGCTGTCTCAGCCACCTCAATGGTTGCACCTAATCCAGCAACACCTGTCATCCCCACTACTTCAGCTGTTTCTGCAGTTACAGCGTCTCCACCTGTTGCAGCAACCCCCACTGTCATAGTCTTACCATCAGCAACGACTGATACTTCAAGCATCTCCCATACCATTGCTTAGGTGGCAGAGTCAAAAAGAACACTACACGTGGCTGAGCAGCAGTCACAACAGGTGGCAATGAGATAGAGGTAGTGGAGGACAAGATGAAAGAAGGAAAAGCGCCTGCTGGCGATGGGGAAGACAGATAGCCAAGACACACCAGAACTGTTGCTGCATGACTCAGGTTCTGACTCAGATGTTCCTTATTCCTTCAGAGCCATAAGAGTACTCAGAAAGGACTATACTCAAAGGCCAAATGAGTCCCTGCTGGCCAGGGTTTTACACTGCTATGACACTGGAGCTGACACCTTGACTTTAACTAGGAGAAAAGCCCTCAAACCAGCACGAAGTGTAAGAAGGAGGACTCAAGTAACTATAGAGCCTCACCTCCATCCCAGGGAAGGTGAGGGAACAGTTTATCCTTGATGGTGTCTTTAGGCACAGCAAGGACAAGAGGGTTATTATGGACAGTCAGCATGGCTTCACCAAAGAGAAGTCATGCTTCACCAACGTGATAGCCTTTTATGGGGACATAACCAGGTGGAGAGATGATGGCAAAGCACTGGATGTGGTCTATCTTGACTTCAGCAAAGCATTTGACAGTCTCCTGCAGCATCCTCACAGCCAAACTGAGGCACTGTGGTCTAAATGATCAGGTAGTGAGGTGGTTCGTGAACTCGCTGCAGGATAGAAGCCAGAGAGTAGTGGTCAATGGGACAGAGCCTAGTTGGAGGCCTGTATCTAGTGGAGTCCCCAAGGGGTCATTTCTGGGACCAGTCCTGTTCAATCTATTGATTAATGACTTGGATGAGGAATTAAAGGTGCACTGTGAGCAAGTCTGCTGATGACACAAAGCTGGGAGGAGTGGTTGAGTCCCCAGCAGGCAGGGCTGCCATTCAGCGAGACCTGGACAGGCTGGAGAGCTGGGCAGAGAGAAATTTAATGAACTATAAGAAGGGCAAGTGTAGAATATTGCATCTGGGCAAGAACCAGCCCAGGTACCAGTATAGGTTGGGGACTGACCTGTTGGAGAGCAGTGTAGGAGAAAGGGACCTGGGGGTCCTGGTGGA
>JAOXOE010000001.1:9540664-9551644 GCA_028565055.1 Phoeniculus purpureus
TCACCAGCCTCGTTGCCCTTCTCTGGACACGTTCAAGCACCTCAATGTCCTTCCTAAATTGAGGGGCCCAGAACTGGTAACCCATGAACCATGATTTCCAAAGTGACCCACAATGACTTCAGCTTTCAACACATCAAGACCCTTGCTGTACTCACAATACTTACGTTTAGCATGAGCTTCTTATTACTGAACATAATGCCAAACAGATTGCTGCTATTGATTCTGCAGTGCTTGTTTTGGGTAAATCAAATCAGCTGGTGTCAGATCTGTGCAATTTGGCACCTGCTTTTATTGGCTAATTACTGAAGAAAAGACAAACTTGTTATGATACATGCTGCTGTTCCAACTCCCTGTGGTAAAGGCACTGGCTCCCCTGCTATGCATGATGCCACATACCCAAAAATCTGTGCCAGGGCTTGAGGCATCCATGGCAGGGGGATGGGGCTGAAACCCAGGGGCAACGCTACAGCAGCTGCCTGGGGAGAGAGGCAGGAGGCAGCGGGACATGGCCAGAGGCTCTGCAGGATGGCTGCAGCCTGAAAAATCAGACAAGGGTAGTTTGCTGATAGGGGAAGACAGTGAGAAATGGGACTGAGAAAGTTCAGCCAAATCAAGTAAGACAGAGAAGAGCCCTTTCAAGGCTTATTTACAACTTGCACCATCTGATGTCTTCTCACTTGTATTAACTCAGTCCTGAGGTCATGCTTGTAGATAAGCTCACCTATCACTCCTCCTTCCTCTGACTTTTTCTGTGCCACCTGCCTTCAATGATGTAGCAGCTCAAAACACCTTCTAGACTTTCCTTGCCCAGTGGTAACTGTAAAATGAGTCCTGTTCAAATGGCTTGTCAGAGTCAAATGACTTACCGCTTTCTTGCTGGTGCCTCTGACCTAACCGACTTGCATAAAGACAGGCAGCACCAGGATGAAGAATTGATGTCAAATGAAAATATTCTAAGTTCTTTGTTTTTTTGTAATTTAATTTTATAGGTAATTCTGCCACCTTCAAAATGAAAGGCTTTTCCCCATTGCTGAGAGCACAGCGTATTTTCCCCAGATCTGCCAATTCTTAACACCACTTTTATTGACAGCTTGTAACCTTTTCCTAATGTAGCATCATAGAAGAGGCAGCTACTTCACAGGTACCACTGACATCACTGGTTTGCAATGTACAGTACCTTGCTGCAAGCGACCTGGGAATAATAATAGTAACTCTTGTCCAGTCCTCAAAGTCTCCTGTGTGATACACGGTCGGCTCACTCAGCTCCCGGGAGCTTCCCTCACATCCTTTTGTGCCTGGAGATGCCGGGTAGCAGCCCTCCTTCACCAGTGACCAGAAGAGCCCAGCATCGTGTGAGTACTGGAGCAGAACAGGAGCAGAGCTGCTGTACTGGTTGGTGCAACCAATGTTTAGCTGCAAAAAATCAAAGCATTAGATATGAGCTGAAGAAACCTGATCTGTCATTAGTATTTACTGTCTACATCTTAGACTTTTTGGTTTGGGAGGCTTAGTATTCTCAATATTTGTTCGGAACTCTGCTAACCACGACTAAGCTTAGAGTTTGTTTCCTACAAGTATATGGCATTTCCCAGTAAAAGTTCCTGCCGTCCCTTATATACGGTTGTTCAGTTGAGCACACTGAAAAGTGAAACAACTTTTTAAAGGTCCTGGTGCAGAGCAAGTCACAAACAGCAAAGTCTGCACAGGCACCTACATTCTCAGGAGGAGTGGGAATAGCTGTATCCTCTGAGACCCATCCCATATGCAGGCCACCCAATGTGTCCAGTGGATCATCCTGATGTCCAGGTGTCCCCCGCACTGGGCTGTGAACCTTAACAACAACCTAGTCATTGGCTGGTGAGTTGGCACTGCTGTCTGGGCCACCAGCAGAGAGCAAAGTTGGATGAAGCACAAAAATACACATGAAAACATAAAATGCTAACATAACCAAGACAAAAATCAACTGCTAATCTTCAGTCTTCGGTTTCGGTTTTCAGGCTACCAGAAAAATATTATCTTTCATTATTTTATTGCAGAAATTGTACTTGAGCTGTAGAATGTAAAACATGAAATATAATCATGAAATGATTTTGACAAATTACTCTGTTTGAGTTTATCAATGCAAAATTATTCCAGGCAGCTATTTAAAGTGGAAATTCCACAAACCCAGGAAAGCATTTAACCACAGGTTTAAAATGAAAGCATGCAAGTAGGACCAATGTATTTATGTGCAGACCAGTTTTAAAGCTTTCTAAAAAAAAGAGAACCAAAAATTCAAGCTTTAAACAATAGACTATATAAAGAAGAACTCATTGTTTCTGATACATGTTGTTTATGTTTGTATATTTTTGTTGTATTGCCAAATGTTTCAGCCATGGAAAGTGTGTGCAGTATTTCTAAGTATCGTTATTTTAGACTAAACAATTTTAAAACTACTGTTGATCAGCAAACCTAGGGAATGGAGACTTAGTCCATAAGCAGGGAAATAGAATCCATTTCCAGGCTAGATGGTATATAACTATATATTGAAATATTTCTAGGGTTTAGCAGTCTAAAGTACAAAACTACAAGCAATGCTCACTCAGAAATTGTCCCTCCATTTGTATAGCATTTAGTTAGCATAACTTTTAGATGAAACGAGATTATTTAACAAATTCCATTATTTCTAACCAACCTTCCTATTTATAGAACTGTGGGAATTATATTTGAAAAGCTGCCTGTAAACATCTGATCTCTTTAATAATTCCACTTGTAAATTATTCAGGGTCTGTATCCACCAATTATGTAAGGACCATGTATTTGTGGTGAGCTCATTAAAATTGCATAGCGACCAACCTCCAGAATTCACCGATGGGATTTCATTATAAACTCAATAAAATTTTGATTAGGGTTCAGAAACAGGAGCTTGTCAAAGCAAATACACTTCCTTTGGAGCCCGTATTCTGATGTATTGTCAGGCCACTGTAATTTTTGTAATCCCTTTAAAGAAAAGAATGGTAATCAAAGCCTATATTCATTGACACTATGAAAGTAAATTTTACAAAAAACCCATGCTGGAGCACAAAGCAGCTTACAAGTCCTGAAATAGTTTCAAATACAAAAAAATGTACACAAACCACAACGGAGCTTTTGTAGTCACAGAGCCTCAGATAGGATAAATCCTTTTTCCCTTTACAGTGCAGTCACATTTCCTAGAACTGTCTTGAATGTAATGACAGTCACTTCAACGCACTTCCGAATCATTGTTGAAGAACAACAAGCTTTAAAATTTCTCCAGAGGAGTGAAAAGGCTGTCCTGTGACACGGTTTTGCCTGTCCTTTCAGAAACAGCACAGTATTTTTTATGTTGTGCTCAATATTTGATGCTTGTGCTCGTCACTTCTTTTTATGCAGTAGTATAATTATCACCTTGTTTTGAACTGTGGCCCAGTGACATCCTGCAAGTGTTGATTAAGGGCAGTTTTACTGATATCTGCAAGGATTTATGTTTAAGAAATACCTTGAACTGCAGGACATATCCTGGCTTCAGAGTTAAATCTCGAGTCACTGCAAACCGGTCTCCATCTGATTTACCAAAGAGCATGGCGGAGGGGGTGGCAGAGCAGAAACTGTCATTTTTGGTCATCCCTTCATTGGCCAACATTAACCATATGCTCATCTGGTTCATAGGGTAATCAAATGCTGGCTTCTCATAAAAGTTCTGTTAGAAAAGCAAAAGAAGAACCCAATCATTTGGCATTATCCTTTGGCAGTGTGACTTCAGAATAATTCCCCAAATGCTCAACTTTCTAATTCTGCAATTTGGATTTTCTGTTACTTTCCAAAAAATATGATTTCCAAAAATTCTGTGTTGACATTTTGAGGGAACATAGAATTACATCCTCTGTCACACAGATTAGGAACCTGATGTGCTAACATGCATCTTATAACCCCACAGAGAGACACAGCTACAAACGCTATAGCTGTTTCTTTTAAAAACCCCATATTTTCAGAAAAAATTATATTCGAAGAAAAGTCTACTAAGGGAGAGAATGGTTCTTGTTCCATGTCTGCATCCTGCTCTTGCTCATTACCTGTGGTAAAGTGGGATTAACAACAGGAATGATGTGCTTCTGCTTCTCTGACAAAATGATGATGTCGTCGATGGCCCACTGGTCATACCCTTCCCCTGAAAAAACAGGCTGCCACCAGCGGAACCTCGTGCAGGGTGTCTTGGCCACAGCTGGCAGCTCCAGATAGACAAACCTGAAAAAGAGAAATCCAGAAGAACTTTAGGGGACACAATTTGCAGGGAGAAATACTGAACAGGCTAAAAAGGCAGGAAAACCAAAATCTACCTTTCATTTAGAAATCCTCAGAAATCCCTCCACGTATGTGGATCCCTATTTATACACTGTATATAAAGAATCCTTCTTTGTCCTTCTTGTCTGTGGAGAATGTAAACTCCTTAAGAAAATGGCTATTTTCTACTCACTATTACTGTATTTCCCAATATAATAAGGAACTGATTTGAACTCTTCAGCTTTGAATGAAACTGTTCAGCTGATCCATGTTCAAGTCTGAATGTTCTTCTGATGCCAGCAAGTAATGTTGAAATATGCTGGCAAAATTAATTTCTCACTCTCTTCTGCTGGCTGGGCCTATTTGTAGACAAAAGCTTCTTTCTATTACAATGCAATAGATATTTAGCAGAATTTTCTGCTGAGGATAAAAATATTTCAGGCCTCGTATATGTCTCATTGTAAAAGAACTTTAGGTCTTCTCAGATAGTTTGCTTTCTGTTCAACTTAGGAAAAACGTTTTAAAAATGATGTTCAATAAAAGTTAAAAGTTTCAAACCTAGTCACACTTATGTTAACTACAATAACTTGCAATTTATTCAGTCCTGTTTCAGGTACCTTATATAGATGCATTTATACATTGACTCCTTTGGTACTCTTTGTGTCATGTCTTTGTACCGTGGACACTACTTCACCTGCTGGTTAGCAGAGACATCCAGAAGACTTGCTCAGGGCTATGGGGAACTTTTTTCCCAGAGAATGTCTAGATTTATGTGTTGTTGTATGTGACCTTAATACATGCTCATTAGATATGAAAATGGAGTCAGAGGAAATGGCAGATTTCTGTGCATTTTTGGGCAACTCCTGTATTTGCTTGCTAACATTTTGCAGATATTAGCATTTTAATCATGTTTCACACTGGAGGTGAGTGGTTGGAAAGTGTATTTTTAGTCTTTTTTAAGGCCCACTTTCATTAGTTTCCTTCCTAGCTACAGGAGTTTACTGGTTTAAAGTGGCAGTCTGGAAAAGTTCCGTCTAACGATGGCTTTTTAGCATTATATCTTAAAATTATTATTCATGTTTTCATAAATTTAGAAATAGGGTTGTTTTTTAAAAGCTGATGCAGTATGGCTTTAATTTAGACCAAAATTGTACCTGGGTTTGCTGAAGTCAGAGAAATACATTTCTGCTAGTAGCTGCCAGTTGATACCACCATTATTGCTGTACTGCAGCAGGACACCTTCTTCTCTGCTGTCTGGTTTATTGCATGAAGAACTCTCCCCTCCTATCTGGATGTAAAACTGGACAAAATCCACCCAGGTCGTGTCCAAATCCCAGCTGACCAACTGTCTTTTTCCAGCCTACAAAGCAGAGAACAGAGGGGCAATAATAATATTAAGTATAACATTTTCACTATGAATGAAGTCCAATGTCGATTAATTTTTAACTGAAAACTGTACAGTGCAGAATTTTGTGTTAACATGATTTTTTTCTGTCTTTCAGACAGTGACTCTGCCTGGCCATCTTTATGTCTTAATCACCCTGATGTGATTCCACAAGAAATTTTATTATTGGAGTTCAACACACAATGTGACCTCAAAACAGTTTCCACACAACTATTTAATATCATTCCTTCAAGGTCCCAACTACCTTCAGAAGACAAGAGGCAGATACTGAGTATCTGGAACCACCCAGGTGAAATTTAAGTGTTCAGCTTTGTAGTGACGAACTGTAAAGCAGTAAAAGGACATTTCTTAAGCCTCATTTCTCTAGTCAAATCCTGCACTGTATAGGGTTATCTGGTCATCTGAAACTATAGCTCGTGTAATACCTGTTGCTTGAAGCCTATCTCCTACACAAGAACAAGAGAGGGGCATTTTCTCCTTATACCTCGCCTGAGTAGGATTTGTTCCTCCACAAATCTGTGCTCTTTTCCTAGTAAATACTGTAATCCAGAAGTCTCTCAACAAAACTTCAATTTGATTTCAGGTTTATCTAAGCATAGCTGAGAGAAAAAATAACATCATAAAATCTTCCAAGAATGGTTTTATGCTTTAGCAGGAAAAAGCTCTGTGGTTGACATGGTCACGCCGTGCATGTAGGCAAAGGAAGGTAGAGCATATCCAACTAAAAAAATGCTTTAGTGTTTAAGAGTCTTTTACTGTAACTGGAATTATCCCATTTCCCTATTCCCCTTATGCTTGAGGCTGAGCTTGAGGGCTTGTACATCAACAAGCTTACGAGGTGCTGCTGTGTGATATAGAATCATAGAATCATTAGGGATTGGAAGGGACCTCAAAAGATCGTCTAGTCCAACTCCCCTGCCATACTGGGGACAGTATTTCTGCATTCATTAAAATAGGTGCAACCTGGCACTGCCCCTGAAAATGGAGCAGAGCTGGCAACAAGCCTGCTGTTTACAGTTACCTTATAAATCATATTTCTGTCCATCTCTGAGCATAAACATGGATCAAAAAGGAAAACTTGGGCTGAGTTACAAAATTATGCTGATGTTTAAGTCACACATGTTTTTCACTGTCTCATTTATACATTCATGATCCTTTTGACAAATTTGCAGACAAATTTGAGATAAGCAGGTTATATGATCTAGCTGGACAAGATTTATGAGCTGAGATTTAGAATATTATCTATGCTGTTTTATTAAATGACAGCTGAATTAAATCCTGTTCCACTCATCACCTATTTCCTCTTTCTACTCAGTTCAGGGTAAACTCACCACAGATAAATGTCTTTCTCAAATTTTCCTTTGCTGATGTTGCAGCCTGTATCTACAGCTCACTTGCAATTGCCACTAAATAAGCCACATCACACTGGACTTACTTCTGTGCTGAATGTTTGTGGTTTTGAAACTTGGTTAGCTTTCACCACTGATGACAAATAAAACCTGTAATGAATCCTCTGACCCTCAAAAAACTCATTTAGGATACAGTAAATTTGATTTGATCTTGAAAGATCCCTGCTGTTTTGATTTATTTGGTGGTTTATTCCCAAACCCTTCTTGGATGGTACCATGACAGTGAGATGGACTCAATCTTTGATGCAGCCCTGAGCTTCCTGTTGTGGCCCTACAAGGCTAATGCTAGCCAAGCTGACACTCACAATCTCTTGGCAGTTTAGTCTCCCAGCTTCATTTGGAGACCCACAGGAATTTGAAATTATCATCATCATCATCAAATTAAATTAAAAATGTATAATAATGATGCAAGCACCCTTGCTGCCCCATGGGCAGGTGTGTCCCAGCTAGCTGAGGGTACCCAAAGCGCTGATCTGCAGTGAATCAAGCTCAGGCTGTAAAAATAGTCCATGTGGCTTTTCCACATCTACACCCACAGCATCTCTGGCTGCCAAAGGGTTAACCACAGAACCAGGTTAATTGAGAAAGGGCAGGAGTGACAGAAAACCTCGAGGAATTGTGGGGGCTAAGTGAAAGAGCTGTGTGTTGAGAACACACCTACAATGGATTAAAATGAATTGTAAAACACAAGATAGAGGGACAGCAGAGCAAAGCCAGAATTAATTGTGGTAGCAGTAATTGATTACGGTAGTAAACATTAGACAGTCAAATAAAAAGTGTCTATCTGAGCAAGTGAATATGAGATCCCGAAACTATACAGAACTGTTGGGCAGCTGTAAAAATGTTTTTGTAATTATTTACCAGCATGGCCACTAGGTACCTTGAAAAAAGATCTAAACAGAAGTTAAATAAACCACCTTCTGTTGATGGCACAGAGACTGCTGCTACTCAAGAAATGAATGATAACCTAACCCTTAGAGATCAATAGAAAGAAGCCAAGAATTTCTAAATGAGTTTTTCACTCCTCCTTAACAGAAATCAGCAGAAAGATCATAGCAGGTTAATTCTAATTTAGCAAACTACTTTTGAGAAAGTTGGCATAGGGAACTGAGCCAGAAGGAGAAACATCTAACAGAGAAGACAATTATGTTAAAAAATCCAATTATCACAATTAGCTAGTTATCCTGATTGGTCTATTATGAAATTTTCAGCATGGAGCTCTATTTGCAGGGAAGCTGGATGTGAGACTATGTAGGAGCGCTGAAAATTATTTGATGGGTTAGGTTTTTTGTAAACAACACACAATTACACTGCTGCAGACTGGGTTAATCTTTTGGGACTAATCGGGCTCTCATGACAGCAGTGGCAGTTTGACCAAATGTTTTAAAGAGAAATGTATAACTGCATTTATACTCTTCCTTTCAATTAAGAACAAAACAAAGCCCAGTACTAGGTGCAAGGAGCAACAATAAAATACAAATCTGTGATTACAGCCCATAATCTCACATCTGGTCATAAAGGCATCTTTTTTATTTTGCTATTGATTATCAGAATTCCCTGTATCTTTTTCCTGATCTACTATTTTTGTCTGCAAATTATACAAAAGAGTGGCTAACCACTTTCTCAAAGTCTGAAGAGGTTTTTCTTTCACTGGATTTGGTCCTGTGACCTCAGGTTCAGCTGTTTGTCCTTTGAAAAGCCAAACTTTCTACATCCCTTGCCCAGAACAACACAGAAAAAAAGGAAGCTGTTGGATGTCTTAAATAGATTTAAAACAGAAATGGACAGCTCAGACAGTATGGATGGTCACACTTCCCAGCACACTGGCAATTTACTTCCTTCTGTTACAGCTGGTATTACCTGAATACATAATGCATGTGTCCTTCCCTGTCTCTTTTGGTTGCTTTGTTCTTTACCTGCAGAGCACACCTGCACTGTATAATGCACTTCTCATACTGCTTGCAGCTTTCTGTTACCTTCCTTTTGTCTGGTATACAACCCCATCATGCTCCATTCAAACCTACAGCATATTCTTCTCTTGGTCTCCCATCCAGCATTAGTACCTTGTGGAAGTAGAGTGATGAGCCAGATGAGATGACCCCACAGCCTTCTTCAGGCTTGACAATCTCTCCCCCAATAATTTCCTGCCACTCTGTCTTCAGGCTGTCCGAGTTCTCAAAATCAGACATGACTGTGGAAGGAAGGGGATTTTCAGGCTGGCATTCTGTACCCCGAAACCCCGGGTCACACCTGGAAAGAAATTCCAGTAAGTAAATGTAACGCACTTTAAAAGACTTTACTTGACATTGAAAATTCTTTAAGGTGTTTGGAATTTTTGATCCTAGAAGTGAACTAGAATACCTAGACTATGGAGAAAAAGCTATATCTTATTTCTAAAAACCATCCCTGTGGTGCCCAGAAAGTTTGACGCTGTCAGTCAGTAGTTTGTGTCCTTGGTATTGTACTTGGTCTGATAGTGGCTGCCAGGCAGGGCTGAGCTGATCCCTGACATCTTTCTGACCCAGTGAAACAGCTTTGGCATTGGGCTGGTCCCTGGGGTCCTCGTGCAAAGAGCTGAAGGACCCACCAAGACACCTGCAGCTGAGCAGCCCTGTACCACAGAAAGCTCTTCTAGGGCCTGGATCTGCCAAGGGTATTGGTTCTTGGACAGAAAAATGGGGATCAACCACTTGTTGCATGAATGTTCTAACCTCCCACAGTGCTTTTATATTTTAGTGCTTATTCTGAAAGTAAGAACAACAGCAAGAAAACCCCCAACCAAAAAAGTATGCAAAATAATAGGACACGTGAAGTTTCAGGAGATCATTGTTATGAGGAAGTTGACAATGCTTGATACCTGCAAACACCATGGTCACACCAACCGTGTCCATTGCACATATTGGGACACTGCTGTCCAATGTAGATGTTGTCTAAGGCCCATTCATCCTGAGCTGTGTAGTAGCACTGACTCCAGCGGAACCGCGTGGCACTGGACCTTAAAACCAAGAACAACGCTTTAATTTGTAATTCACTATGTAACTACAGGAAAAAAGATAAAATATAATTATAAAAAAATAAAGTAAATTGATATCAAAATCACATCCTGCAAAGACTGACACAACCAAAGACAAACTTTACTGAATGAATGTTGTAGATACTGCCGCTCGCTGTGGCAGTATCTACACAGGACTATGTAACAGACTTTTCAGTCATTAATGGCATTTCTGAGGAAGGCTGCAGAGGTGTTACAAGGACATTTGATTTATTTTAACATAAATCTCCTTGGAGGTGTTCAAGGCCACACACAATGAGCCCTTGAGCACCCAAGTCTAGTTGAGAGGTGTCCCTGCCCATGTCAGGGAGATTGGAGTAGATGGTCCCTTCCAACCTTAGCCGTTCTGTGATTCTATGAATTAATACGACCAGACTTTTACTGAGTGCCACTCTTTAAGGGTCACAAGTTTCAAAACCAGAAAGGTGGGTCTACTGTGTGGCTTCGATTTTTGTGGTTTTGGTCACAGTTAACAGGCTACAAGCTTTTTAAAAAAGTTTCTTCTGATATTCGCTATTTAAAACTTCCCAAAGTTCTGGAGTGTAAGTATTTCTTTTCACAGAATCACAGCATTACTCTGGTTGGAAAAGACCCCTGGCATCATTGAGTCCAACCATCCACCCTACCTTACAAGTTCACCCCTAAACCATATCCCTCAACACCTCATCCAAATGATCTTTTACCAGGGATGGCGACTCAACCACCTCCCTAGGAAGCTCATTCCAGTGCCTGACCACCCTTTCTGTGAAAAATGTTTTCCTAATATCTAGTCTAAACCTACCCTGTTGTAACTTGAACCCATTCCCTCTTGTTCTATCACTAATTGCTTGTGA
>JAOXOE010000001.1:9551744-9605885 GCA_028565055.1 Phoeniculus purpureus
TGTTGTAACTTGAACCCATTCCCTCTTGTTCTATCACTAATTGCTTGTGAGAAGAGACCAGCACCAACCTCTCCACAGCATCCGTTCATGTAGTTGTAGAGACTGAGGTCTCCTCTCAGCCTCCTCTTTTTCAAACTAAAGAGCCCCAGCTCTTTCAGTCTTTTCTCATAAGATTTATTCTCCAGTGTTGGCTATTTCTATTCAATAATATTTGTCTGTTTTTTACTGGACATAGACACTTCTTTTTGTCAGGATGATTCTAAACTAGTATTTGTTTATGACTGGTGACTTCGCAATCACTAGTACTTGACAAAAATCCTGTTTCATAGCACCTACATTTTTTCCATGTTGGCTGACTAATCAGACAAGATCTGTAACACCCAATGTCTGTGGTGGGGAATCCCTTACTCATATAACTTGCTTTTATATAACTAAGCTCTGGATATTTCTAATATTCTTCAAGCAGGAAACCTTGCTGTAGTTTCTTCTTTCTAAACACTTTCTATTCAACAGCTGTGTTTTTCTATATTATAGTGGAGCCAGGTAACATTATCATTGAAATGTGCTTGATGCTGTCCCTCTAAGAGATTGTCCAATGCAACGTTAACTTTTTCGGTGCTGAGTGACTACTGCTCATCAAACCCAGTCTGACATCTACCACCCTCAAAATCCAAGGCTGGAGAAGAAACTATATCATGAGAAGAGTAATTTTTTGTTGCTGCTGAGTCTTTCCAAGTTGCCCAGACAATCTGTGATATCCAATAAGTTACAGGTGCTGGCTACTGAGAGCTCCCAGCTGGTGGGCAGAGAGACCCTCTAATCCACGCTTATGGCAGACTAAGATTAAAAAAATGTATATTGCGTGTGAAGTGAATCAAGGATGAGAAATGGTTCATTCTGATGGAGCAAAAGGGACTCTGCTGGCTGTGAGATGGTACTGAGAAATAAGGAGTGGTGGGAGCAAGGTCAGTGCTGAGGTTGGGTCACAGAGCTGTGGTGGGAATGGACAGGCAAAGAGAGGCTGAATGCACAGAATTAAAAACCAGACTTGAAACTGAGATGGGTCTGTGCTTGGTTAAGGTCTGACTGGGGGTGCTGAGGATGAGAAACAGGAGGTTCCTACAGGAACTAGGAGCTTCTTTCCTACCTTGTTTATGAGCCATATGGTTCTGTTATGATGGCACAGGATATAATGCTACTAAATTAATTTAAGATGAAAAGCAATTACCTGCCCCAATTTTATCTAGAATAAAATGTTTAAAAATTAATATTGTAAAGGTGGCTTGCCAGTATGAAAATGAGTATACGGGCAGAGAAGGCCTGTGCAGCTCAAATAGACAGTGTAGCAGAGCAGTTACCCATGGGAAGCATACTTGAAGCATCCAAAGAATTTAGTACATGCTTGGAGAAATTATTAAATACCAATTTTGAATTTTCTTTAAAAACAAATGAAGCTGCCCAAAGGCTTGATTTTTAATTGAAATGACCCTTATTTTCTGTTTTACGTATCTGCTTGATATTAAAAATACTGCAAGCATTTTTACAGCATGCAGAACTAATCCATGAGGGCAGATCTGCCGATTAAATCCTCCCTCAGGATAGAATGTATTGATTACATTACAAGAGCTATGAATTATCCATTAAAAGTGCACCAAGCCTGTCATCTGCACATGAAGGACTCCCTAAGCTTGCATCATCACAATGGACAGTCAATATTCACAGTTATTTATCGTTTATTTTTTGAGTGCTCTGAAGCCAGCACATTGCCTCAGTGCTGGTGTTCATGTTCTCTACAGAGCATCAGTGGTCCTGTAGAGAGCCCTGACAGAGACTCTGTACCTTGGAAAGAGCTGTAATGAGTGCTGTTAACTCTCACATGTGCTGAGGAAAACAGCAACACTGAAACCAAAGAAAGGTTTTAAAGCAGGCAAATCCTCTGACTCTATTGTCTCCCAGGAATAAAATTTCGTCATGTTGTTTGTCCAGGTGACAGGAGGGAAAGCAACATGTCTGGGCTCCTCTGAATGTAGAATGAATCGTGGAATCACAGAATAGTTTAAGTTGAAAGGGACCATAAAGATTATCTAGTTCAAATCACCTTGCCGTGGGCAGGTACACCTCTCACTAGACCCATTGCTCAATGCCCCATCCAGCCTGGCTTTGAACACATCTAGTGATGAAGCATCCACAACTTCCTTGGGCAACCTGTTCCAGTGTCTCATCCTCACAATGAAGAACGTCTTCCTCATGTCTAATCTAAATCTACCTTTTTTCAGTTTGAAGCCATTACCCCTCATCCTATCACTACTAGCCCCTGTAAAATGGTGTGTGAGTAGAGGTGGGGTGTGCAACTCTGCAGACCAGGGGAGTGATTTACATTGGTACAGGGGCAATTTCACCATTCTGTGAAGGACTTGTGGTGCTCAACAAGCAGTGGTGCTCGCTGAATTCAATTCCTGGAGCTGCTTGGGTTGGTGTCAATGGTATTTCATTGGCTGCTATTGGGTGCAGGGTGGCTGTGTGGATACACCATGACTGGTTTGGGAGCACCAGCCTCACACCTGTCCTATCCAAACAGTGGAGAAAGTCAGCCCATAGATAATAACAAAAGGCACCTCTGTGCCAGGGGAATACCACACCTTAAATTCCCAAAAAAGACCCTTTTCAGCAATACTGTAGGGCTTTTCCTGAGTCCGGGGCCACACTGCAAGGCATAGAGCTGACACCAGGGCCAACAGACTGTTCTGGGCCTTGCATGGAATTCACCTGAGAAAAATGATTCCTTGGAGAGTCTCATTGTGACCTTCTTGCTGTAGGGGACTGCCATTGCCAGGTGCAGAGCATGGAGCCACATGCTGCTCTTGGGGCTCCATCTTCTTCCTAGGTCTCAGATTTTGGCTGCATGTCAAGTTAAGGATGAACTCAGCTCCACTTACTACTCAGAAGCTCCCCCACACTAATGTAGTGGTAGGAGATTTGTTTCCCTCATTTAAAGGGGAAGGAAGGAAGGAGTTGTATTGATGCCTGGGGGTGAACATGTGGCCGGAATAGAGGTGTGTCCATTGGCTGGTGGGTGGCTGGGGACCGTCCCCAGGGAGCCACATCCAACAGGGCAGGGATTTTTGTCTGTAGAGAGAGGTCTCCCCCTCCAGGGACAGTGTCACTGCTGTAGGAATCCTGTGGTTGGTAAGGGAATCCTGTGGTTTCCCTTGCCTTCCCACCCAGCTGGGTGGTCATGGTAGAAAGCAAGGCAGCTGCCACAGCGCTGTGGGCAGCAAAAGCCCTCACAGAATCAGGTTCCTCCCTGGCCAAGGGGTAACGTGTGATAGGCTGAATATGTGATTGCAAAAGCAATGCTGCTGAAAAGCCGGGCCTGATCGCTGGTTTTGAAAGCTTTCCAAGGCTGTTCTGTACCTCAAGGTAACAATAGCTTAAGAGGATTATGCTGTTAAAAATGGTAATCGACAATTTAAAAAAGCCATGTTAATTAAGAAAAGAGAATGAGGAGCTGAGTGTCAGCTGCATTCTCAGTGATAAAACACCAGGTTTTTGGACAGTCCCCATTATGACACCTATTCAAATGGGAAGTAGAATAATGAGGAGTTCTGAAAGCATTTTATTACAAGCAAAATAAACCTCCCTAGTTCCTCATATTTCTTCCCAATTTGGATTTTTTTTATGCTACTGGAAGGCAATCTGGCTATCTGAAGGAATTACATCTAAGTCAGGCTTGATGTCAAATAAAAGTCACTGTTGTTGCGTGACATTTTACATACGCACAAGGAAATCATATCCCAGATGTATTGTGAGTGAAACGATGTTCTTTTCTGGTATAAAACTTTTCAGATATGTGAGTTAAAATTATATCATCTTCTCTCCTGATATTAAAAACCCTAATGATCTAATGCAAATTTGTAGCTGATAAAATTGTATTTGCTACCTTCTGAGTTACCATAATTACATTTACCCAATTATCCTGAAACTCTCATTCAGTCATTAGGTGTTGATTTGTTTATGAAGTCAGCAAGTGACAGCTGCTTGTATCTCATTAAGCCCTGTTCATATGTAAATGCCTACCATAAAACTGAAATTAATTTTCATCAGTATTGGAAATACTCCGTTCGAGTACAACACAATTTCCGTGAACAGGTGCATACATTTCATTTCTCCAATACTGGTCTCACAGCTGAAGCAGATTTACTAACACCCCAAATCTCAGACAACATGGGTATCTTGTAAAGTCGTGCTTGCCAGATGCGGAACACCTACAGACGTGCAGAAATTTAGCACATCAAGAAACTTTTACGAGAGAAATAGGTGCTGTTATAGACAGATGACTGGCTGCATGAACACAGCTTGATGCTACCTGCGCACGCATGGTGCGAATCATAGAATCATTTAGGCTGGAAAAGCCCTTTAAGATCATCAAGTCCAACCATGAGCCTGTACTAAGCCCACTGCTAAATCATGTATCTACATGACTTTTAAAACACATCCAGGGATGGCAATTCAACTACAGACCTGGGCAGCCTGTTCTGGTGCCCGACAACCCTTTAAATGAAGAAGCTTTTCCTAATGTCGAACCTAAACCTCCCTTGGATCAACTTAAGGCCATTTCCTGTTGTCCCAGTACTTGTTACTTGTGAGAAGAGACCTACGCCCACTTCTCTGCAACCTCCTTTCAGGTAGTTGTAGAAAGCAATATGGTCTCCCTTAGCCTGCTTTTTTTCAGACTAAACAGCCCCAGCTCCCCTCATCCACTCCTTAAAATGCTTGTCCTCCAGATCCTCCATTAACTTTGCTGCTCTTCCTTGTACCCACTGCAAAAGAAGCGTCCCACGCTCAGTGTCCTTCTGGTATGAGAGTGTCCAAAAGTCCTCAGCAAAGAGCTGTTCATACAGGTATAAAAGCTGTAGCAAACATAGCAGGGCATTGTGAGAGCAACTCAAAGTCAACAAGGCCAGTACAAGTCTAATGGAAATGTCAAGCCTCAGCCCCACGTCCTTGTTTAGGTGGCTGAGCAGTAAGCACACAGCAGGTTGCGCATTTGGCAACCATTGTGTTCTGGAGTTGAGCCAGAAGGAAGGTTGTCAGAGCTCATTGTCCACCACCCCAAATCAAATGTTCACTAGGAACCCACAGGCTCATAAAGGCAGAAACTTGCCTTGTGTAGTAAGCATGCTTTAAAAACATAAGGAAGACCCCTCCTAGTCTCAACCCAAAGGAGAAACTGGGCCCTTGCTCTGTTCCTTGTTCAGTGGGAAGGAGGGAAAAAGAGAGAAAGTAGCTGAGATGCATCTGGTATGCCAGATTGCTTTTGGTGGGAAACATGCAACCACCCTTCATCTTCATCCACTTACACCATAGCACAAAACAGTAAAGCTGAAAATGTGTTTCATGAAGAGCAAAGTAATGTTCAGCGGTAATCTGTACCTTAATTACAAAAAAACTCTGCCAACAGACGGAATCCCTTCAGATACAAGACAGAGTGTGAAATATTTATGATTTGTGCACAGCATATAACAGAAACTCGCCTATTATTTCATCATAAATTCTCCCCACAGTCTCCTAAATGAAAATGAAATTATTTGCTTCTGTCACCTCACATACTGAGGAAAATTATTGGATCCAGAAGAAAAAAGGGCCCACAACATTGGTATTATCATCAACTATACTGAGTACAACAACTTTGATCATGGTATACATCTTATAAATAAATTTAAAAATAACAGTCTACTTTAGAGTAGGCTTGCAAAATTGTAGACACTCTTAAAAAACTCTTAAGTGCCTATATGAGCCACATGTTTTACAGCTGGTGTCACATAACGGCACATAAGATGGAGCACATTGTAATCTAAATACAAAGCAGTTATTCATAGACTTACTTGTGCCATTGGATATTACTTGACCTGACACACTGTAATGATACTTCTCCTGATATTTTGCCTAGAAATAGGAAATTCCAGATACCTACTGTACAGTAAAAACGGCCAGAGTGTTAAAAGAAGGTATTGTTGGGTGGTTCATAGGAATGGGCTGTGCTGAGGCCACTGAGAGGCAGAAAAATTGTGAAGGATGGGCAAGCACAATGGTAACTTAATGTGAGCAAGCTCTTACTGCAACTGTTGTGAAGGATTCAGGTCAAACACAAGCCAAGTGTAACTATAACTGAAATAACTTAATTTTCAAGTGAAGGAAGCCCTGAGTATTACTGAGATTTATGACAACTCCTCATTTGTACGCTACAGTAAAAGTTGTAAAATAAATTATGAAAGAAATAATCTAGTGAACTAAATACAAATGTTAGGCAGGCAAAATAAGTTTGATGTCAATAAAATGAATAGGGCAGGGCTTTCTGATAATTTTTGTTGCTACATTTTGCAGAAGAGAATGTTATTTTTGAAGGCATGCTATAAAAAGAAGCAAGAGGCAAAAATTCCCAGAAATGAATCATTAGTTATTGTTTATACAAAGGCTTTGGTCTGAAGATGTAAACAGTAAGGAATGTGCAAAGTAAAAATTAACAATCCAAATACAGCCTTCCTCTAGTGGGGCTTTTACAGACAAGCACCACTATTTTTGAAAAGAATTGAACTTTATTAGAAGAGTCACAGTTATGTATTAAAAGCAATTCTTAACAATAGTTTCTGGTGACTTCACCAGCATTTCACACTCTAATTATGTAAGGAAGCCATTTGGAACTGGGACACACCTCCTGTGAAGACAGGCTGAGCGATCTGGGGTTGTTCAGCCTGGAGAAGAGAAGCTTCTGTGGTGACCTCATAGCCACCTTCCAGTATCTGAAGGGAGCCTGTAACAAGGCTGGAGAGGGACTGTTTATGAAAGCCTGTAGTAATAGGATGAGGGGCAATGGTTTCAAATTAGAGAAGGGTAGATTTAAACTGGATGTAAGTTCTTTAGCACGAGGGTGGTTGAACACAGGAACAGGGTGCCTAGGGAGGTAGTTGAGGCCTCATCCCTGGAAATATTCAAGGTGAGACTTGACAAAGATCTGAGCAACCTAATCTAGTTGAGAATGTTCCTGCTCACTGCAGGGGGGACTGGGCTAGATGACCTTTGGAAGTCCCTTTCAACCCAGGCGATTCCACGATTCCATGACGTGTTAAATATCTGCAACTAGATCAGCTGTTGTAACCTGGCACCCCACCTACCGGCTTGCATATTATCTCCAGAGTATTTGATCTTTGTCTTAGCAATTTAAAAGTAGAATACTTATCTATACCCCCCAAAAATTAGAAATAAGAAAAAAATTGCTTACCAAGTCTTCTGTGGTAGAAGGACAGTGATTCTCCTCCACTGAGTAAATTCACTGGAGTGGTAAATACTTGCTGATGTAAACTCCTGACAGCTTGGCATACTGGGAAGGCATTCCTTTAAGTAAAACATTTGAAAACCAGATTTAATGTTGAGCAACAGAAACAGTGGCACTAGGAACAGACAGAGCCATATGAGAGCACCCAGTGATGTGAGAGCACCCAACTGTGGTCTGCTGAAGTTACATACAGAGGCACTTACTGCAGCTGTATTATCTTTGACAGCTACAGCAAGTGGCACAATTTCTCCCTCTCTGCTTCTATGATTCTTTCTACATTTAACTCAGATTCCTTGAGAGGTCTGTTCCCCAAATGTTCTTTTTTCTTTTTGGAAAATACGATCATTATAACATCTCTTTTTAAACATTTAAATGAAGTCCTTTGTCCCAGTCTTTCACTGTTCTCTAGACCTGCCCTTCCTCCATTGCTCCATTTTCCTGAAATATTTCATTAATTTATTTATATATTGCCAGAACAGCATGCAAGGCTTCTGTGTTAAGGTTTTGACAAGGTACTAATAAAACGTTTGAATGCTACTACCAGCCTGCTCCTTTTCTAGCTACTCATTCAGTGGGTCCCTTCTGCTGCGACTCCCATTTGACAGCTTCTCCTGACCATCCCCACCTCTCACTATTACCTGCTCTGTTCATCTCCATGTGGAGTGTCAGGTAGGATTTGGACCTTTGGGACAGACACCTGCCTACACAACTAGCCTACTTTGACTGCTCTGAAACTAATAATTAAGCAGTGATTCTTCACAGTAGTTAGAGTAATTCAGAATATTTATATAGTTAGATTATATAGTAATAGTTACATATTAACAATGAAGGGCAGAATATATGATTTTACAGCTAAATTTATTGTTCAAATATCTTAGAGGTGGAGATCTGATAGCTTATTCTCTTTTGGGTTTGGTTTGGGTTTTTTTCTGGTAGTTTTTCTAAAGGCTTGGTTCCCTTTCCAGTAATTTTCAAACATTTGTTGTTGATTCATCTCCCCAGAAAGATCTTACGAAACAGGATCTGATCAGTGCTTGTGAAGCAAACAAAACTTTCAAACATCTTAATTAATTAGTGTTTTATCTATTTGCCAGTTTATGTCCTTGAAATACACTACAAATATCTGTCTGTATTACTCTTCTATCACAGTGACATGGGTGGTGTGAAAAATAATATCGCTACAAGTTTTTTCCCTCGGCTCCACTGAGGCAGGAAAGGAGCACTAAAATCTGAAGGCAAATGGTCTTCCATTGATGGCAAGGACAAATCCCTAACACCCACCACTAGGAACTATTCTTGAACACCATGATGATGCCTGCTGGCTATAGAAGACACGAACATATTTTAAAATACAGTATTTGTAACTTTCCTGTCAATCCACTTAAGGTAAGAAACCATTATTTGGATTTGAAAACTTCAAACATTCACTTATTGCCATTTCTCTACTCTACCCACCTAAGTAAATGTGGCAAAACACAACACAGCAAAGGGTAATAGGGTAACATTTTCATTGCTCATAGCAGTATGTGGGGCTGAACATTCAAAGCCCTCAATGAACCTACAGAGTGGGTAGTGAAAAGGCTGTTCCCTGACACCCTCTGAACCTGCTCAGACCTTGATTAGTTCACCCTGAGGCCAAGGAAGTCCAGTTTGCCATCTAAGCAGGAAAACAATAGCACAAATTATGGCCAAATGCACTGTTCACATTTATGCTGAGACAGGGCTAAGCCACATGGGGAAATAGCAGCCGACACTGCTATTTGCACTTCTAGCAGAGACAGGGAAACAGCCGGTCATTATGGTCCTGGACTGTGTTTGAACCAGCGATGGGGGATGAAAGTCTCTACATTACAATCCCCTGAAGGAATGTACTTTCCATTTATGAAATGGCTGCGCACAAGGGCAGAAAGAATTTCTATCCACTTAAATTCCAGGAAACAGTAGATGCATTTTGCTTTGAAAAACAAAGCAATAGCACTGGAAAAATCTCGGCCATTACTTTATAGCTCTGCCTAACTGTGCCCCAGTTCTTTTCTCAGCTTTGATCCATTCCTGTCAACATTCTGGATTTTAGCCCTTTAGAGAATTTTTTTGAAATATCACAAAGAACAATTTTAACTACTTCTATTAGTAATTTTAATTCATAGAAGGAGGAATGAGGAAACTATCTTCCTTTGTTTAATGTTACAGTAGATTTCAGATGATCTTTGTATAAGCAGAGTTCATGGAAGACAAAGGTTCTCGCTACCAGCCTCACCTCCTGAACAAGATGCCACGTGAGGCCATGGTTGGTAGAGTAGTCCAGTTTCACCTGGTTGTCCATATGAGGAGTAAATGCCTGACCACAGCCCATCACCAGGTTGAACTGTATCATATATGAAGCTCCGATCTGCATGGACTGGGTCTCCACGTAACGCATGCTAGAAGCTAACTTTGAATCTCCTGTAAAACTGAGAGATGTAAGGAAAGAATCAGGATCCACCCACAAAACAAATCATAAGGGAACATTATGAATGGTTCTGGGTTAAATATAGCGATGCTTCTTTCTTTGTTCAGCAGCTTGGCACATGGGATGAGACTGTGCACAGAAGTATCTTACTGTTGGTGCTTCTACAAATTACCAGGAAGTCCTTGATATGTTTCAGAGTGAAAAACACTGAATTATTCTGTTCTTGTTATGTGCTCTTTGTATTAAGGATCAAGCTAGGATCAAGCACAGGATAAAGTACAGAAAAAGATTATAAAGAAAGTTAATTCCCCAGGAGTGGGCATTGCCTAAGGTCCTGTCACTGTAACAGCTGCAATTTCATTCAAACACCGGACAGTAAGGATACACTGCATTTAGTTTAAAATATGCTTGTTACAAACACTTTTCATTCCATTGACACTCAAGTGAATCTATATGCAGTGCATTCATAGAATCATAGAATCATTAGGGATTGGAAGGGACCTTGAAAGATCATCTAGTCCAATCCCCCTGCCACAGCAGGATTACCTAGACCAAGTGCATTCACTGACTTTTCCCTGTTTCAGAATTAGTCTTGTCAATTCTCAGAATGTTTTTGTTTGCAAGATGTACTGATATAAGAGTTAAGTAACCCTGTGGGTTGCAGAAGGTAATTTTGTCAGTAGTAGTGTTTGGAACACACCAAGTCTTGTACATGATACACAGCACCCAGTTAAAACATACATGGCAACACAATATATAGTTTGAAATTACAAGGTTATATTAATTTAAATGTAGGACAGATAAAAGGAGAAAGTAATGTCTTAAACTTTGAATCTTGCACACTAGCTTTCAAAATGAAATCATAGAATTATGAGGGATTGGAAGGAAATTAATGTAGAATGAAAATCACCCTACTCTCCTCAGTTTTAGATGTTTACTTAGTGTCTTTGGAAGTCCTGTAGTCCTTTCAGCTTTAGCATTTTCTAAGACTATTCCTAAATGCGAACAGTTTAGCACAGGGGTCACATCTTTTTAAAGAAAATTACTGCAAAGCATGCAAAAATTAAAAGTTGCACTCAATGCAGTGGTGATGAAGAGAATACTGTCGTTCAAGTTTGCCCTTATGGGAATCTGTGTGCCCCTGTGGGAACACGGGTCAGTGTTGCTTAGCACTCCTTTAAATTAATTCACTGACCCTCACTGTTTTCTGTAGAGTCCTTCCCAGAGAGCGGTTAAACCATAAATATCAGCATCCTACCTTAAAGATGTAGCAGAAATTACTGAAAGCTGACATTAGTTTTGTCACTATCAAATTGCTGTTACTTGACACAGGTTAAGAACCAGGCCCCTTTTTACTCACTGACCTTGCTGTCAGACTTCATTTCCTGTGACACTTGTCTATGTCAATGAGTACCATGAACTGTGGATAGACAGTCCCTTCACTGCTCTGGCACTGTCATGGACAACTGGCCTAGAAGGCAGTAAGTTGCCTTGGAAAACTCTATCTCAGCTGTTTTCTCTTCCAGCTTTTTTCTTTTCAATGGGAAGGATAATTTTAAGCTCATCAGAGGCTAAAACGTACATGTTCACCAGCAGACCAGCTGGTGTGTGGCTTCATTGTTAGAACTGAATGCATCTCACAAGAATTTGCTTGGACAGTGCCTGAACTGATTTTTCTTCTAAACTTTATTATGTAATTCTCAAAACGACAAAAAAATGCTAATTTAAAAGTTAAAGCTGACTTGCTCTGACTTTATTTTCTATAAGCTGGAAATTTCATGGCTGATGTGGGAAATCAAAGTTTGAACAAAGCTCTATTGGGAGATCTGTGTGAGTACAACCAGGCTCTTCAGGTATCAGTCAGCCATTTATAGGGGAATCAGCTGAAAGTTGTATGTAACAGTGCTTTGAAAATGATTCTGGCATTGTACACATCACATCTACCTAAAGCTCACCTGAACACAATAAAGGAACTGAAACAAAACAGTTTGATGAAACATCTGACCAAAAGCTGTATTCCCCAAAGTGCCGGAAGACAAGTGAAGGGCTGATACTCAGCATAGGTGCAAAGGATTAAATGTGTCATTTTGTGTTCATCTCCACTAAAAAAATTCACTGTGCTCAATATTATTGGTGTAAAGCAAGAAAAACACGTCTTAAGCTCTACTTGGTTTTACTGGTAGCATTCAGTTTATGAATAAACCCTTTGTTTAGTATTAATTCCAATTTAATGACTTAGCCACTGGATATTGTACACAGCACATTAAGTAAACATTGTTTTAAAGTCAAAGCAGATCTTTAAAATGGGTATTAAAGAATTGTGAAAAAGGCAGCTAGTGATTAGATGAAGACAATCTGTAATGCTCCCTAAGAAGCTCTTTAAAGGAGAGGAAGTCACATTACGTGTTCACAAAGTCCTTTATCATCCAGAAATTGTCTCCAGCTGAACAAAGGCAGTATTAAAGGTGGGAGCTTCACCTTGCCACTTCTTCACTCTCCAGCTCTCGCGTTTTTGTGGATTGGCGTACTGTCTTCTGGTGAAATACTCTTTGTTTTACTGGCTCTGGGAGTCATATAGCTGGAATATATTTCCAGACTTTGTAAAAGACAGAGTAACGTCCCTGGCATAGCAATAATTAACTAAAAAAATCTTCAGAAATGAGAATGCAGAAGCTACGTTTTTGTATAAATACAGAGCTGTGGGTTGGTTTGCAGCGTGTGTCTAATTAGACCTGTGGAGGCACAGGAACACAATACCCATAGCTGCCCTCAGAACAATCGCTCACCCTCCAAGCTCTGCCAACTAATTGGTACTTCTGGGAATGATATCACAGCCAATGTCAGCCAATCTGTGCTGCTCCAAACGGCTCTGGGATTCCCAGAGTTACCACATTTCAAGGCCAGTTCTTTCAGATGTACTGAAAAGCCACACTGATGCAGCCAGTTTTACAAAGCTTCCTTGACCAAGAATATTGACATGATGGCTGAATACCCCTACCAGTCCCAGCTTTGCTTCCATCAAAGAGAGGAGTCCTTTATGTCTTTTGAAATCACATCATATGTACTTTCCTAAATAATTCCTAAGCACATTAACATGTTTTAATTAGGTCAATTACCTGAAACTTTCTGAATGTTACAGAGCAGTAATTAATCTAAAAACTTTTAATAAACACAGGTGAGTTATCAAGCTGCTGTAGGGCAACTATGATACTGCTCTGTGAGAACAGTTTATTATGAGCCAGATTTACTTTCTTCCCCTAGGCTTCTCCAGAGACAGTGGGACGCTCTATTGTCCATTACATTAGGTTAACATAACGTTGCAATCTGACTGAAGATAGTCTATTCATATAACTCTATTTTATTTGTGTTCAAATTAATAATAAAAAAAGACAAGTGTTAGCATTCTTATCATATGCAAATGCATTACTGCAAGTCACTCTAAATTGTCACTACAGACATATTTGGGTCAAAACCTTGCCTGCATATGAACATTTTGCAGAAATAATGAATTAATGTACACCAAACATTTAATTTCAAAATTTTAAGGAGTTCTTTCAGTGTACTCAATGCACTTGCTATAATAAAGCCAAAAAGTCAGTCTGAAACCACATGGTGATCACAATCAAAGTAAGTGACAGTTTTAGTGATAGTCCATTATAATACAATCAAGAAAACATCTTTGCTCAAAACATCTGTATGTCAATAACCGCCTCTTTTCTAAAGGAAGCCAGATGCTGAAAAGAGCAACCTCTCTATTCAACAAAAATAAAAGTCTCCAATTTTACATGTTTAAAATATTTCAGATTTACAGATTCTGAATCAGAAATGGAGACCTAAAGACAATTAAAGGCAACCAGATGAAAATGAGCCTGGAGATGATGCCCTGTAAAATGATTTATAGCATATTTACTATAGTTCTACTAATGAAAAAGCAGCTTTCAGACTTTTCTCAAGAGGATGGTGTCAGTGCTACTGCAAACTCTGCTCACAGAAAGTCGTGAGTTAGAAAATGAGAACCAAATGGACTCACAGCTGGGAAAAGCCAACAATAATTAATTTAACTAGCAGCCATTTGTACAGACTTTTTGTAAGTTAAAAAATTTCCCTTGAGAGTAACAAGGTCAGTGAAGGATGGAGTTTGTGTCTTCCAGTGATAATGAAAAATACATAGATAGTAAGGAAATATTGCAAAGGTTTTGATTCTTTATTTGATGCATGGAAAATTCAATGTTTCCACTATGACTGTGCACTACAAATCCTAGCTCATATATGAGATGGAGAATTTAGCTTGGTGTTTGTTATTCTGATTCTGATTTAGAGTCACAGAAAGAACACAGAGAAGCCTCTGCTATCTTAGATAACCTCCCCTCCCCCCCATTATAAACTAGTCTTACAAGAACAGAAGGAAAACAGTGTCATTAAAGGCGCTTTCATTCCAACTCTTTGATGAAGAAGATGCAAACAGTTTGAGTCTTAACATGTTGTTTCATTTTAATGAGCAGTGAGTACCTTCCTTGTCCTTATTAAAGTGGTTAATGGCACTTCTACTGCCTCATTATCACCACTAGAACACATTCCGTGTTGTTCCTACTGCTAAGCCAACTCCTTTTAGTTTGACAGATGATCAGAAAGTCAAATCAGATTGCTCAGAGGTACTTGTTAATAAAATTCCAACAGTGTTTTTCTGAGTGTCTATGGGGACACTAAAATAATTTATATTTTCTTGAAGTTTTCTATAATTATTGTGATTGTACTTTCTCCAAGTAAATAGATCCATGCCAATTAAAGCCATACTGGTTATATATATGTTGATCAGACTAGCATGGAAATGTTATTTTGTTTAATCAAAACACAGACACTAAATTGAGCTTCTATTCTATTGCTTCCAAATGCTACACTTACAAACTCCAGAAATCATTTTTTCTGTGTCAGGTTAGTTTAGTAAACTTTTAAAAAAGTTTTTTTTATACCATCCTAACAGAATTTTCTTTTATTTTTCACTTACTTTTCTTTTCTTGCTTTTTTTACTTTGCGGAAGTTGATGTTCTTTTGCATTTGTTTCTAAAGACACAGCACATTCTAGGCATAATTGCAATATCTCACAATGCTGATCACAGTGTGTATGAGCAAATGGATAATACACCAGACAAAACAACTGCGAATAGCCAGTATCATGCTACTGACATTCTACTGCCTTTCCTTTTTGGAGTGTAACCTAACGACTGTGTGAACAGATCTAAACACCACTTACAAAATATCCAGAGTCTATAACTAATAGAGTATTTCATAGACCTTCTAGCTGTATTAATCTGACTAGATTTTAAGTGAAGATTAAGAAAACTCTGTACATTGTTTCTATTAGGATATTCTTGAAGTATTTTGTGGAGAAAGAATGCTACACTCCAGACACCCATCAAACCTAAATTTCAGTGCAATGGCATGTAAAAACTTACTGATAATTGCTATTAGATTATCAAGTGTATTTTTGTCCACAGTGTGAGGATGAGACACAATTACTGTGAATAACTTCCAGAAACACTACTTTTCAAAAATCACTTTGTGTTTAGCAGGATGAATAGACAAAGAAACAAAAGCATAACAGAAATGAATACACGTTTCTTACCAGAGAGTCCAGTCATGTCCACAGTAAGGCTGAACATTTCCCAGGTAGAATCCCAGAGATTGTGTGACTTCCACTAGGTTGGTGAAGTCCAGACTGATGCTATTGAAAAGCACAGAGGTCATGATGATTTCATCGATTGCCCACACATCTTCACCTTGAGAAGAGTGATATGGCTGCCACCATCTGAACTGAATGCCAATCTGCCTTGCGTCTTCTGGCAGCTCCACTGATATTATTCTGGAAAACAAAACCAGTATTATTGGTAGTTACACTATTTGTAATAATTCTATGGGGATGTATTTTATGCCTATTTTATTGTTACTAGACCCTCAATACCATGGGTTAAAATAAGTCCACAAATACCTCCACATATATTGGAATAGCTTCTATCAGTGAGGGGGGAGTCATTATTTCTCTCATTAGTCAACATATTTATTGAAAGCAATGTGCAAAAGACACAAAAAAGTTTCCATCAATTTTGTAAAGTTTTCTGCTATTGTGGAGCAATGTGTACGTTTATGGGTGCTTCTCCTTCCCAGAAGAAACCTGAATGCCCTCCATTTGAAATCTAGATGCTTAGCCTGGCAAAGGGATGATCAGCTTACATGGATTTAGAAATTCCAGCTCCACTTTCTCAGACTCACTGGATTTTATCCCGATCTGACAACAGAACTTCTTAATGGCTGTGCTTGTTTCTGCACAGCGCTGACATCATGCCTGTGTTGCTCTTGTTCTAGATGATCCCACCCCTGTAAATTTCCATGTTCAAATGGAATCTTTTATGACAGACTCTTTTCTTCTGTAGTTGCATAGAGATGTTACTGGAGGTGAGTCCCAGCCACTTCTCCTGATATGAAAGGTCACCTGATTTGTTGTGGCAGCTACGTCAACAAACCAATAATTGACAAACTGCAAAGAAAATTAAGACTAATATCTAATTTCCAGGAGCAATTATTGCAGAAAGCAGCAGGGAGCATGCATTAATTGCCACAGTAACAACACCTTCTTGAAAGCTCCATAAATCATGGGGAACATCTCCATTGGTGCACAATTACTTGCTGGCAAAAGATTTTTCGGCAAGCTCATCATGTAGCTTATGTTCTTCTTTCTCTCTTGGAGGAGCTGGTAATCAAGTGGCAAATAAAGTGAACTGGAAACTTAATTTTCTACTGCAGCACCAAGTTTTTTCCAGATTTAAGTCTTTCTAAGCTGCCTGTCGTAATGTTTTGTTCTGTGCATATGAAACAGTCTGGTGCCTGGGGTGCTCTCAGTGCAAAATCGCACTCCTAAAAATGCCTTGCTAAACCATCCTTGTAAAGGGTAAATTTATTATAGTGTTGTTCAATGACACATTGATTTTAAAGAGTAATAGGTTAATCCATTAGCAAGCAAAAAAATCAAACAGCTTGGCTAAACAGGTAGGAAGTGCTCAAAAAGCCCTGGCTGGTTTTTCTCAGAGCTGCTTTCTGCCAGTTGTAGGCTGGAAACAACAGTGTCGAGGGACAGCCAGAGGTGACAGCAGCACCCACTCTTTATATACGGTGGGTACATTTTTTTACCACTCAAATAAACAGGCTTGAATGACTTCATAAGATGTTAAGAGAAAGATCAAGCCTCATTACCCTCTGGCATGTGGATAAACTGCAAACTTCTACCAAGGGTTCCCTAGTAGGCAGCAACTCTACAACTTTTTGGATTATGTTAAAAGGCACAAATTACACTAAGTTGCTACTGACACTAAAGGGCACTGATGATTTTGTCTTCCATGACTCTGCAGGGCAAACCTGAGGAAAGCCAGTACCCTGGCTAGGAGGTATCCAGTGTGCTCCCTGAAGCATTTGGCACTTGTGTGATCTAATGCTCTGTTGTAATCCTGGGTGTATTTTTCTACTGGTGGCTGTCTCTGATGCCAGCATCTTCCCTTTCTCTCTTAACTCTCTTAAGCTCACCCATGAAGGCACTGATTTTCACTCACAGTATTTTGTGGAAAATCCTAAATCATGAAATACATCACTGATACACCTATTGGATGTTCAAATATTTAACACTTGTTAAAATAAATTTCTCATGTCAGAGGAATTAAGCAAACACAATTTTAAAATGGTGGTGTAAAGTGGATAATATGGCACATATGTTAGTATGCAGGACCTGATTACATCTCCAGTTATAACAGCTTCTCTTGTCTGGCTTTGATTTTTTGGAGATAGATGGAGAGGGAGGGGGATTCTTGCTAATGACTTTCCTGCTGCAGAGAAGAAAAGTGTTCCTACTAACATTACCAGCTACCATTAGATTTCTTAAAAACCAGCTGGGAGACCTTTGCTCAGATCTCATTCTTTCAAGCTATGCGCATACCTAATATTGAAAAGCCACCGCTGTTATGCTCAGAAGAAAAATGCGTCTGTCAAATGTTAGCAGATTAAATGCACCTTTTCAGCAGAACATTAAATGTGTAATTATTTTTTGTATGACCAAAGATTAATTAATTTTCTGGATACAGATTGATTGCCAAAGTTTGCACAAGTCCATCTATGTTACCAAAGAGGTTGATATTTTTCAGACAATGTCATATAAAAAGGTGAAGCCTTCTTCATGTTCTTCATCACAGTTATTGCCAACATCAGCTTCAGGTTTGTATGTCTGTCATTTTTCTGTCTACCCTGAATGCACTACACATAGCCCATGCCAAAACCTTTCTAAACCTGTGTGTGTTGAGCTTAGCTCTTTGCCCTGTCAGAATAACAGAAATAGTGTTTCAAGCTTAATTCAAAAAGAAAAAAAGGTCTCTGACATCAATACAATTCACTACATTTATATCTTAAATGTCATTAAAATAATTCACTGTGATGTGTATTTTCTTTTTGGTTATAAAAATTTCATAATGCTATATATTAAAAACCTTTAGGGAAATATAATTCCTACTGCTGTAATCTTGAATCTAAGAATTAAAATCAGGGGAATATAAAATATATATGTGACTATAATAAAAGACAGGAAATTATGAATAAGGCTTATGACTGTTCTAGTTCATAGGATCTTTACTTTGGAAACATATGAAACTTCAGGAATTAAAATCTACACACAGCATACATCTACCAAATACAGTCATTCCTCTCAGAGCTGTTATTTCTTATAGCTCCCGGGAAATATATTTGATGTTACAGGTTTTCTTGCCTTAGATTATTCTTAATCACATTTTGTATATTGCAATTTTGTAATGAGTCATTAACAAGATGAGGACATCCTATATACATAAAGCACTCAATAAACGTAACTCATGAAAGCAACACATAGCAGAACTATATACAGTACCACCTCTAAAGTTGGATCAGGCATTGTCGTGGAACTGAGTTGCGTGGTAGAGAGGAGGACCCAGTGCAAAGCCACCCTTAGGCAGGAATGAACCAGCTGAGACTGGACCTGCACTGCCACAATTGGCTCTGCCTCTCCTGTGCTCCCTTGCAGAGCAGCTTTCTTCATTGGGATTTATTGGCTCTGCTTCAGCACAGAGTGAAGCTTCCATCTGGACGCTCCCATGTTTGCGGGGGTTTGCACAGAGCCAGCCCAGATTGTTCTGGACTTGAGGTGCAAATGTCTGCTAGAAAAGATGAGCTCTTTGTTCAGCTGCTCTGTGATTTGTACCATTCCAGGCACAGATACAAGCAGGTCCTTCCAGGACACACAGGCACAAAGTCAGGTAATTCCCTTTAAAATGGCACAATTTCCCTGCTGACCTGGGAACCTTATGGCCAGATTTTGTCCTAGCTGCTCTGTGTTGCCTGCAAGCTCCTGATCCCAGAAGATGGTGTAGTGAAGGTATTATGGCTTTAAAGCTACAAATAATTTATGTCAATTTTTCTTTACAAGTGGCTGCTTCCGTGGGAAGAGACGCGCCCCTGCTTCCCACCAGTACATTTCTACCCCCTCTCCCACACTGTCACGTCACCTGAGACAAATGCCATTAAATTCATATGGTCATTTTTATGGAACCAGGCAAAAATGGGAAGTGCCTAGAACAGCTGCAACATTTTAAGGAAAAGCAGTAACTTTCAAAGTGTAGTAAAACATCCTTACTCATGCACCATACGGGCAAATGTACTCTCTGCACCGCAGTGACTACCACATCAGCTCTAGCAGTGTGCAGATAGCACTCCTCATAATATTTTTTTATATACCTTGGCTCGTGGTAGTTGAGATAGGAATAGTGTTCCAGTAGCTTCCAAGTAATCCCGTTGTCATAGGAGTAGTGCAGCAGCACCCCTTCCCCAGGCTGGTCGGGTGCTTTGCAGGTACTCAGCACTGACTTGCTACCCAGGCGTAGTGTGAACTGCAGGAACCTGGATCAGAAATACACAAATATTTGTAGGGTGCATTTGCATAGGGGTTTGGGGTTGGTTTTCTTTTCCTCACCAGGTTGTTTTCAGTTCTTCTCAAAGTAGACAAATTTTGATAAATAGCAGTTACAGTGTTTTGTATGTGTGATTTGTTTTTATTGTCAAGTAATGCAACGTGGCACGTACAGTTAAAAAATGCCAATCGTTACAGCACTTAATTATTTATTAGGCACTGAAGGGGAGGGTGGGATAGTGAATGGATCTAATCAGCTTCCACAAGCTGTCAAATAAACACAACCTTATACATAATTAACTAGTACTTGGCTTTGACACTCAGGTTTGATATTAACATTTAATATTTTCCATCTGAGTTGTACAATAAAGTCCCTCTTGCCTCTTTTGGGCTCAACTGTTTACAAAGCAGGAGGCAAGTAGGAAATCACCACTAAACATGGAACCAGGAGGTTTTAAGAAACTGTTCTTTCTGCCAAAACAATTGCTTCAGTAATATGCAAGGCCGCAGCTGGAAGAGGAGGAGTTCCCCAATTTTATCATCTCACATTACTTCTCCTTTCTTCTCACCTGGACTGGGAACTGTCAAGGAAGGAGGTGATAAGCTGGCGCCTCCCATCCTTGTTGAAGACCAGGGCCTTGCCACTGGCCAGGACCCCGCAGCCAAAGCTGACCTCAGCACCCCGGATAGAGTAAAAATTGTGGTAGGAGGAGAGGCGGGAGCTGGTGAAGCTCTCTGAGATGAACATGGGGAAGGTCTGCGATGCCATCTCACATGCTGGCCCTGAAAAGCCAGGGTCACACCTGGGAGCAAGGAATATCAGACAGTGTAATTAATAACCCCTCTTCTGTGCTGGCAAAACAACACAGTGGCTGCAGTTGGCCTATGGCCATACCACCCTGAAAACACCTGATCTCACAGAACCACAGAATCACAGAATGACTCTGGTTGGAAAAGACCCCTGGCATCATCATCAGGTCCAACCATCTACCCTACCTTACCAGTTCATCCCTAAACGATATCTCTCAACACCTCAACCAAACGATCTTTAAACACATCCAGGGATGGCGACTCAACCACCTCCCTGGGAAGCAGATTCCAGTGCCTGACCACCCTTTCTGTGAAAAAATTCTTCCTAATATATAGTCTAAACCTACCCTGTTATAACTTGAACCCATTCCCTCTTGTTCTATCACTAATTGCTTGTGAGAAGAAACCAGCACCAACCTCTCTGTAATGTCCTTTCAGGTAGCTGTAGAGAGTGATGGGATCTCCTCTCAGCCTCCTCTTTTTCAAACTAAAGAGCCCCAGCTCTTTCAGTCTTTCCTCATAAGGTTTGTTTTCCAGGCCCTTCACCAGCTTAGTTGCCCTCCTCTGCACCTGCTCCAGCACCTCCACATCACTCTTGTATTGAGGTGCCCAAAACTGGACGCTTGGCCTTACTGAAGCTCCTGCCATCAACACTGGCCTGTTGCTCCAATCTATCCAAGTCTCTCTGAAGAGCCTCCCTACCCTGTTGCAGATGAGCACTCCCACCTAACTTGGTGTCATCTGCAAATTTACTAATGATACACTCTGTGTCCTTATTGAAACCATCAATAAAGATGTTAAACAGAGATGGTCCCAACACTGAGCCCTGAGGCACACCACTGGTGACAGGCCGCCAGCTGGATTTAACTCCATCCACCACCACTCTTTGGGCCCGGCCATTTAACCAGTGTTTTATCCAGCAGGATAAAACTGTTCCATGGGGAACAGTGTCAAAGGCTTTTTGAAAGTTCAGGTAAATAACATCCACAGCCTTTCCCTTTCTTTTCCAGACCTTGTCTGATCTTGGAAGCTAAGCAGGGCTGGGCCTAGTTAGTGCTTCTAAAGGAGACCACCTGAGACTACTGGGTGCTGTAGGCCTACACCGCCCAGGCAGGAGGGTTGGACTAGATGATTTTTTAAGTCCCTTTCAACTGGTAATGTTCTGTGATGATGCCTACGAAGTCCCTCTCAGATCTAAGGACGGAAAACCTCTTTAAACTTTGTTTAGGTATCTTATAGTCAAAGAACTTCTGTTAACTACCACTTTTCCAATTGAAAAGACCCAGAGTTACGAACAATCTACACATAGCACACGATACAGAAATATTTGCGTTCATTTTTGGAACACAAATACTGCCAACATATTTTACAGTTTTTCATATGGAAAACGACAAATTTACGTGTAACATGTCAGATGTGATTACAAGAATCCGAGTAACAGAACAAAATACCCTTGTGGTCAAACTCTTGCTGATACCTAAATACAGGTACACTAATATTTTGAATGTCTTACTGGTTTTCAGTAGGTGCCTTTACTTTTTAGGCTGAAACCTTTTAAACAAGACAGATGTTAAGAAAAAAAAAAAGTGTAGTCCTGAGCTCCTATCTTTGAGGTCTGCTAGGCTATGGGACATTAGAACTATGAACATTGTGATTCTCTCCCAAAATCTAACATAAAAGTGATGCAGTCCCAAATCACCTGTAAAACCAGTATAAAGCATGCATCGCTGACATTTCAGTGTAGTACATTTTAAGGTCAAGTGGAAGTTAGATTCTCTCCCTGAAGAAAATTATGAAAAAAATATAAAATGTGCTACTGTTTAGAAAGACTGATCTTTAGCTCTCCAGTGTGCTCCATACATTCTGGGAGCTTTGCTAAATTTAATTTAATTACTAAATTAAACATAATTTAGTCACACCTCAAAAAGCGAGTGAGCTATGTGATGGAAATTGAATACAAGTACTGAATTATAACTCTTACTTGCAGCCATTTCTAGTACACTGTCCTCGCCCTGAGCAGAATTTGAGGCAAGATGGACCAATATAAACTGCAGAGAAAAGAAACCAGTTAAATGAATGGTTATATTATGTGATAAACAGAATATACCACGTACCAGAAGTTATACAGGCCTGATCACACAGTTACTGTATTTATCTTAATCCCACTAGGTAGAAGAGGTCTACAAAATCTTTGACTGATTCAATGACAGCTAGAGATAATGTGTTATTTAATATGTAATGTCTCTATGTGGCTTGAGACATTAGAGATGTTTCAATTAATGTAGCTGATTTTTGAAAAACTACAAATGAGATCAGATAATTTGTCATGCATTGATAATTTTCTTGAATTCCTTTTTCTTAATCTTATTTAACCTTATGTAAAGCAATATATATATATTTTACTATATTCAAATAACGATCTTGACGATTTTAAAACAGTGCTGCTGTTTCTTTCACTTTTCACATTCTTCACTGGAATTATTTTAATTAGAACCTGTCCTGGTATGTCTTAAGTATCTATTAAATATCGTACACTTTCCTTGAGTTTTTTCAAATGGAATAAAACTCAAATTTTCCTTCATATTTTTAAAGGCTGTAAAGATGAGCAAACATCAGTATAATCTCTGTCTCACTGTACTACTATAAAGAAAAACATTGATCTGGGTACAGACCAAATGCATTAATCTGGGTATACCCTGAAGTGATAATTTGTGGGCAATGCTCTTTCTATATAACATGATAAACAGGCCCTAACCATGTATAGTGTCATATTTTCTGTTGAAGAATGCCTGTTACTTGGAGTTATCCACCTGCACTGTGACTTCTCAAATGTCATCCAAATAGACACCACTCTGAAATAATCTACAACAAGCAGAACTTATTCCCTCATCTAGTTCGTGATAGTGGTGTGTCAGTACTTCCTGACAGATGCACTCTAAATCCTTGTCGTCTACTTCCTGTAACTAGCTCCCCATTTGATTTCATGTGATTTCTCTATTTTCTCACTTTCCAGGGTGCAAAAATTCTGTTCTGTTTGATTAATTTGTGTCTTTTCGGGTCTTTTTGAGGGGGTGGTAAAACTAGAAGGGTTAAAGATGTAATGATGTTGTACAAAATGAAAAAAGCTCTATGGAAACTGGCAGTTCTCCAGTGCTTCTAAAAGATGGCCAGCTTCCAGATTTCATTTAAAACTTAATTCACTTAAGAAGCTAAAAGTCAGAGCGCTGAATCCTTGAAAACCTCTCTCTCTTCAAGAATTTGAGAGGTTTGCCAGTATTTGTAAATCTTTCCTTACAATAGAGTGTGAAACTTCAGTTTCACTAGAATCTAACAAAGGCAACACACGAAACCTCAAAAACGTGTTCATCTTTAAGGCTTGATTCCCATATCAAGGTTCTACACCTCCAACAAATTTTGGAGCAGGCGCACTTTAGGCAGATACTTGGTAAAACTTCTTTTGACATGGTATACACTGGAGCATGCAGTATGCCTTCATGGATATGCAATTTGTTCCCTGAGCAAAGGTAGTGCAGGTATACACATATATCTTGTTTTGTTCTCTTGTAAAGAGTTTGGATCAATGGATTGATTTCATCTTGCTTCTGTTTTTGTGAATACCAATGAGCATGTGCTTCACTTAGTCCCAAATCATTTAAGGCCAATGAGCAACCTAAATAATTTGCACCTTCTCATGCTTAGTGCTTTCAATCTTGCCTATTTCTGTATTTCATACATTGCATCTATTTTCTAATGTGTTTCTAAATGCATTTTCAGTGATTTAGAGTATTTCTTTACAAAACTGGCCCTGGTTGTCCTCTGCACTGTTTTATAATTATATGAGTCAATGTAAGTTCTTCCCAGTTCTTAACATCCATATAAAGAACAGATAGGGGATGAATAATTTTCTAAAAGAGGAAGAGTTTCCTGAAACAGATGGTACTTTCCCCTGAAGATACTGTGAACAGTGTAAAACCTTTGTCAGTGTTTTGGTAGCAGCATTGCTTCATGAAGGTCTTCTATGTCCAGAAGGAAAAGTATGTCCCAGATATTGCTTAGGCTGGCACAGAACATGTCCTTAATAGCGCAGTGTAGTAACTATTTATGTAATTAGGACTAAGCAGTCAGAGGAAATGTTATATTAAGCACTGCCACCAATATCTTTGCCTGGAAAGCATTCAATTAAAAAAGGAAGGAAAGAAAAGAAAGGATACGCTATTTATTCTCTCTTTTCAAGTGGCAGAATCCCCCTCTAGTTTCAAAACATGTGTGTAACCACGTGAAAGAAAAGGAATTCAAGAAACTGAAAATCTTCTAAGTTGTGATTGTGGAAAACATGTTTGCTTGCAGTAGCATATAAAAATTTACTCTTCTGATGTATCATGATCATGGATAAGAATACTAACTATTATCAATTGCCCACATATTCCCAAGGATTGGTCCAGTTTGTCTCCATCGAATCCTGGTGTCACTTGTTAATGCAGCATTGGGAAGGGGAATAGTGATTCGGTTCCACCTGAAATGCACACAATAAAAATACATTTGGCACCAACACTCACCAAACAAAGTTGCTGTAGCTTTAGAAAATGCAAATGAAAAAAAAAAAAAAAGAACATGGCCCACAATAATTTTCTCCAATATATGAATGCTAAATATTACCTATAAAACCCAGCCTTTTTTCCTCCCCTCTATGAATGCATAGTCAGCAAAGACCTTAACCTGCTTTGCCATAGTGATATCACTGTTGTGATATCCATCACAATTAATACCCCCCAAACCGCACAGTGAATCAAACCTTTCAGTATGACTGAGCTCTATTTGGTGGAAATCCTCGGGCATGAGAAAGGCACAAAGGATTTTGCCTACTGTGGTGTGGGCCATCATTCCCATACCTTTCATGGGGGCTACATTTCCTACAGACTGTGGGGCTAATGGTTCCTATGAAAATGGGACAGAAATAGGGGGTCACCAGATCATAGCAATGCTTCAACTACACTATATTCTTATAGTCATACCACAGTGTTGAAGTGTCTGTGTAAGCTGAGATACAGGATACCACTTGTATCTCTGTGCGACAAGATGCAATCATTCATTTTATGGTCAGAACAGCACCAAAGAGACTTATTAAAGGTTGATGTAAGAAAGTGACGCTAACAACCACCCCCACCTGCAAAAGTAAGAGGTTGTGCTTCATTGAAACCCAATATTTGGATTCCAAGTGAGTAAAGGTGTCTGAGGATGTAAATGTGGCTTTGAATGATGGTTCCTCTGACTAAGAAGAAAACTTTTGTAGCTTTGACAACATATAACTTTTCCTTTAATTACCAGCACTCTGCCCACAGGTTGGGGTTTTTTTGCAATTTATCTTTAGCACCAGAAAAACAATATTATACTACAGAAGCAGCCCCATATATTTCATATTTCATTACTGGGCAGCCAGGAGACCAGAACACTCTTTTGCTGTCCTCAGTCAAAAATGAAAGATGACATGTGTTTGTGTGCTTTGCTGCTTTCTTCTGTCACCTATAATTCACTTCTCTAATCTCGCATCTCAGCTTTGCAGAGAACACTCTCACCCGCTGTAATTTTCAGAGGCGTAGACAGTGCTGTGGGGGAGATGAGGCCCAGCACAGATCTCAGGCAAACACTCAGTGTGGAGCAGGGACCAAGAGCGACCATGGTTGGTTGAAAACTCCAGGCTGACACTGTTAATACAGTGAAGGAAAAAGGAGAAAGACATCGTTAGTCTACCCAGCACAGGTGAGAATGTAGAAGACCCAACACTGAGAAATCTCATATTCCTAATAACTGATGCTGAAATGTGAAACAATTTTAAGCAGACTTGAATACAAAATATCCTGAAAATACAACCATGAAGCAAATCTGAGAGCGTTCGAAATCCAAAAGGGTAGCACATGTACTGAGGGCTCTATACCTAGTCCTTGTCTGGCCAACACCTAGCTAGTGTTTTTTATATTGCTGCTGCTAAATGAACTGATCTTACTTTTATATTTCCACTAGAAATTGCCTCAAAAATAATGAGGAGAAAACTTGGATTAATCAGAGCTAGACAGCATCACGTGAGCAAGGACACTTATAACTGCCAGCTGCTAACCATTACTTCTTCAGAAGGCAGTAAAAGACCATTAGTTATTCATGCACTGCCTAGCTCATCCCTTCCATTTCTGACATAAATTAACTTTGTTGGAGTCCTCAGTCATATGCCTCCTTTATCCATCACGCCTAAATGTAGATGAGAAAAGCGCTACAGAACAGTGAATATGGCCACAAGAGGACTACAGAAAGTGGACAGGACCTGGGGAAGGGCACATTCCAGAGACCTCATGTAGCATACAGGGCTCCCAGGAACTGATGGAACCTCTGCACTGCCCTGTCATAGCAGTCTTTGTAGGCTTCGTCCCACCTCACAAAGCCTGGAGCGCTCAGTGGTAAACCTTTGTAAACTTTGTGACATAACCATATACGACAACTCCAGATTTGCTTCGAGAAAGGCTGCTGCTCTTTGGTTTTGTAAACTAGTAGTGAGCCGAATCACTTGTGCACATAGTGATGCAAGCGAACTGGAAACTCTGGGACCTTCCACTGAGTCTGTAACAATGAGTAACTAAACTTCCATTCTCTCAAGTTCATTGACAAGTTTGATTTTTAAAAACTATTACTAGAGTTTCTCCCTTCTGTGTTTCACTGCATATTTAAAAACCCCTACATTGTTTGCAGCCTGGGAGTGTACATGTCTTATATTCTGAAGACCTTGAAAAATTTATACAGAAAGGGCTTGATTTATTATAGATTTAGTGTTTTACTGAAATACTAGTGTAATTTCCTCCACATAATTAGCTTGTGATATTCTGTTTTACTTTATGTAATGTCAGTGGAACATTATAAAAGTCATAATTCATGACCTCAACACTAAATTATTTGATTATAATTTTTCCTTTCCATTACAATTTGCTGACAATATTACTTTATTTAAATGTAACATTGCTGCGATACTGTGTGTATTAAAATGGTTTATGGAGGTTTTGACTAATTTATTTCAGAGTTAACTGTACTGGTACCTTGGAGGGTCATATTTACTCCATATGTTCAGTGTGAGTCTCTCACATTAGCAGTAATGAAAGCATTAGGAGTAATGCTGTTGTCCAGGAGATGGGAAATGCTGCCATATCTGGGAAATACAAATAGGGATAATGGGGACCTAGTGCTTCTTTCATAATGAAGAAGCTCATTTCTGCTTCAGAGGTAGTTTACATGAAGAAAGAATGTTAATCTTACAAAATACATACTAATCCCCACAGACAGAGACATTATATAACAAGTATTTACAAGCTTGGGTTGTTTACAGGCAAAGTTTTGATCTTTCTTGTAGAAAAATGGTGCCACCTTCCTTTCCTATCAGTTATATTGCACAATGTCTTCATTTTTATTGCCCTTGAATTCTGATGCCCTGCATGGCTGCTAGAACTGTCAATGTTAATGCAGCTCTTTCGAGTTGGAGGTAGATGCCATGGGACATGGATGTGAAAGCATTTACAGTCTCCTTAAACCCCTGACTCTGGAAAAACATTAAATAACTTAATCATCATGAAATATCAGAAAAAACAGTCTCACGTATATATAAGGAAAGACAGACAGCAAACAGTTTGGGTTTGGGTTCCCTATTTGAAGAAGAGAGTTAGGAAACTGGAGTTGTGGGCTCAAGCACAGAGGTAGGAGGGGCTGAGATGCCATTTGTGCAGCCTGGTGGATAAGAGTGAGCGGTGGCAGCCTGTGGTGGTGCAGAGGCCACTCACAAGGGAGGCAGAACTAAACTTTCTACTGGCAGGCACAGTAGCAAGGTATGCACATGTATGTACATAAAGGCACAGCTTCAGACTGTTCTATTGTACACTAAGAAACACTACTTCACATGAGTATTTTCCCCAGAGAGGCAGCAATATTTTCATCCATGGAGATTATCAAGTCATAGATAGGCAAAGCCATGTCTGACCTGACCTGTGCCAGTTACAATCTCACCTGCAGCATCAGTTTTCACTAGATGACCTGTGAAAGTTCTTCCCAATCAATATTTCTATGACTCTACAAAATACGGAGCAGCAAATGACTCACTTCTTTTACTTTCCCTCTCCCTTAACTCCATGGAAAATAGCATGTTAAATGTCCATATGAAGTGAAGCCAGCAAGAGTTCTGTGGTCACCCTACAGACAAGGAGGTCTTCATACTGAGAATCACTAAGATGAGGAACACTTATCATCAGTCTTACAGAGATTGGATATGCTGCTGCCTCTAATACTTTCCCCTTTACACAGCACTAAGAGGTAAATATCATCTCTATTTAAAACAAAAGCTGCACTGAAATCATGATTATACAACAGAATATGTATTGAGAAAAGTAAGTAGTGACCTTGAAAGCCATTTAATAGATTCCTTATTGCACCTGAGATATGTAATATATTTTACATAATACATAATACATAATATATATACATTGGACCTGTGGAGATCAGGAAAAACATTAGCTTCTGAGCAGCTTGTATTTGTCATTATTAATTGATTATGTTCTTCCAGAGAAAAAACATTCCACATGCTCACACAGATGTTAGAAATCAAAATGTTCTAGAAAGCTGATAACCAGAGAAATCTTGCCAGTTGTACCTGTTACCAGGTTGGTAAGTTCCACAACCCAAATTGATGGAAAACTGGATCATGTGAGTCACTATGGAAGGGAGCACTGGAAGGACATGGAAGTAATCCACAGCCCAGACATTCCTGTTGTGACCTTGATGACTCTTTTGTTTCAGGCAAAACTTGGTTGCAGGCGTCTGCAGGTCCGGACTAATGACAACAGAAACCAAAGATGGAACCTTTAAAAGAAATTAAACCAGGCTTCAATAAAACCACTAATATTACAAAAAGTCAGAGGGTACTATTGAAAATAGAAAAGCTACTTCAAAACATGGTCTCTCTTTGCTCCATTTCTGTTAAAAAATTTAGCCAACCTTTTCCACAAAAGATCTCAAATGAAAACACTTTATGTTATGTGCTTAGCTATTAACACTCTGGATACCAGTGCTGCTTATCACTTTACAGATCGCAGAATCATTAATGTTGGAAAGAACCTCTAAGATCATGAAGTCCAACCTTTAACCCAACACCACCATGACCACTTTGTGGGATCGGATTGTCTGTTTGCAAACACAGAGCAGACAAGACTGTACTTTCTGTGTTCTGAAAAATACTGGTTTATTTTGTTAGTACCCAGTTGGTAATGGAAGATGATATTTGTTCTGGAGCCTTACAGCACACTGAAGCAAACGTGGGTAAAGGCGTGTCTAGTCTGAATACGTGAGAATGGAGTAACAGCAGGAGTTCACAGGCATATGTAGGGAGGATGTTATGCTGTTGAAATAAAAGAAAGCACTGCTTTACGAAGCTTAGCCTTTGTCCTAAAGCAACGTAATTAGACCTTTATTATGTCAAAAGAGGATGTCAGCTTTAAAACTGCTTGTTTTTAAAAAAAATCTCCACAATGAATTCAGGGTAATTCCAGATCCTATCTCTCCTGAGTTACCCAATTAATTTTTTATTATTTTACAATTACAATTTCCTTCGTTCTAAAAAGGTTCTAACCTGTCTTTCATAATGAAGCAGGCGCGGAGGGAAGCCACGCACAATGAAACAATGCCGGTGACTCAGCCCAGCTTGGGCCAAACCCTACTGTAAATATTTGCTCTCCAAATGCTAGAGACTACAGTGAAAATGTGCTCAGATCTGTGCTTGAGATCAGCTGCATCTTTACCAACACATTTCCCATGCACTGCGTAAACATTCTTCACTGCTATCTCTGGTACATTCATGTGTCTATGTATTACATAATAATATTTGCTGCCTTTTTTACAGCAGCAGAATAAGGACATCTCAGGGCTGAGTTACTCAGGGTAGACGTCATTTAAGTGCTCCCTTGCTCTGGGCAGGAAGGAAGCTCAAAGTCCTTGCTGTCCTGTCTGAGGGTGGTGGATGGGGTTGGAAGGAGGCTGCACAATCCTTGAAGGAGATGCCACATATACACACTGCCAGCGACTGTGTCCTGTGACTGAGTTTATGCCCACAGTGTGGACCCTGCAAAAAGGCCTGCAACTGTGTTTAAAATGGAAATAAACATGTAAAATGTGAAATTTCCTGCCTGTTGCCCATTTTCCTTTTAGCCTAGCACTAGCCAACACTGGGCCTGTGTGGAGGTGGAGATATTGGCAATAACTGCAGATAAGTGCTGCAAAGGGACTCTATTACTGCGATCTGTGCATTATTTTTGTCCTTGGGAAGGTCATGTTTGGCTGTCCCTGTGGAATCCAACACACAACACTGTTGTGATGGCTTGAAAATAGATTGATCTGAAAATAGGTTGATTGCATCCGTCTAGTTTGCTTAAGATGATTTACCTTGTAAGCAGCATAGGTCAGGGTATCAAGAGCTATGTGTTCCCTCCTGCCTTCAGTCTTGGCGTAAAGTATGACATCATTTTCATGAGACTCTCCAGAATCACAAGTTCCTCCTATACAACACAAATTTGAGGGAGAAAAAAAATTAATGGAAGTAATTGTTAATGGGAAGTGGAATCATATTATTCAGTCACAGTTATGACAATGAAATGTTATTCATCCTGGGATATGAAACAAATGAACGGCAGCACTATGGACACAGTGTCTAAGAATTATTTGGACAGATACATGATGCCAGATATCAAGAGGGTCGACAATTAGGAAACCTCCAAGTCTCACTCTTAATGAGTTTATCAAAGCAATTTTAATAGAAAACGCTATGCCTCAAACACTACTTTGATTTCTATGCTTTAAGTCCTATTTACACAGAAATGTCCTGCTTTTTGAATTCTCGTCAGTAAATTTATTTAGCACTCACACTCCATCCAGCCACACACTGTATGTGGGGACTTCTTAAAGACTTCTCAACTGATAGTTTGGTAGCTGAGAACCTCTTCTTAGTAGGAAATGTATAAGACTGATGCGCATCTTATTTGTTGGGCTGCTGCTTCTACTGACTACACCATACGCTAAAAGGGATGGATAGAGTCTATTGTATCACACAAAACATGTGCGACATGGTTACCTCGCTGGAATGCGGCAGCATCTCTAATGTCTTTGTATCAGTAGAACTCAAACACTTAATAACCTCTGAAGGAGCAGATGAATTGGCAAATATAAGCATTAAACTACGCATTAGAGGTACAAGATGAAGATCATCATAGTAGTTTGCTGTTCTGGTAATTTTTTTAAAACATGAAATATCTGCACTTGAAACAGGAAACGTAATTTCTCTGTGCATTATATGTACTGCAGATAAAAAAACCCCCTCCAAACCAAACTACAAACGATGAAACAAACAGGACAAGGAAGCTTGTTTGAAAACTCTCTAAAGCAAAAAGGTTCCATATATGAAACTTTTTGTCTATTTTTTACACTACAATTGTCCAGTTCTTGGGAGGGAAAAAGTAGTTCTTTGGAAGGCAAAGTAGTCCAGAGAACTAGCCAAGATGTGCACTTTTGATGATACGTTAATAGTGAACACTCATGTATCATTTAAACCCTTCTTCTTGCCTGACTGTTTAAATGATTATTTATTTCATTTACAAGTACATACACAATGTATTTTTAAAGGAATATCCAGCTATCCTCCACATCTGCATGTGCTGACAGCTTCTCCCCTAAGTTCAGAAGGTTGAACAAATGTCTTCCTGTTTCTCTTGCAGGTGTTGCAATGCTTTAAAGTACTGGGAAAAAGCATTCTCTTTTTCCTGTGCTTTATTGGTAATTCATGTAACACAGAGGAGACTGACAATTTAGGACAACAACATGAGGTTTTTCACTCATTAAATAAAGTGTGTTTTTTCTTGTTGATCAGAATGTTGCTTGTGGAGGTCACACAAGTTTAGTCTCTGCTTCCTCCTTTATTATTCTATTATTCTCTACTTTAAAGCAAAAATCCTCACCTCTTCTAACAAAGGTGTTGAGAGAATAACCTCATGCGATTTCCTTTACATACAAAATAAAAGTTCTGGAAAAACACTATGAGGTATTGAATGACAACCACCATGTTCACAGGTCTTTTAGTCTGTAGCAAAACCAAACTACTGCAGTTGCACTTACAACAACAGAGGGGAAGGCTCTAGTGTGGTAAGGATGACAAAGATATTGACTATCCTTCTAATAATGGAATAAGGGTCACTGAGTGAAATTAGAAGGTAAACAACAAGACTGTGCTTGTTCATGTGAAGAACTCAAACTATGCAGCTGTGGGCACCATAGGAAGGTTCAGTTGATTAAGTACGTGTATCAAGGATCACTTTAGACACTGTGGAGGGGTGGAGAGCAGTGCAGGAGAAAGGGACCTGGGGGTCCTGGTGGACAGCAGGATGACCACGAGCCAGCAATGTGCTCTTGTGTGCCCTTGTGGATATGTTCCTGTGCAACTTGATCTAGGTGATCCTGCTGTGGCAGGGGGATTGGATTAGATGATCTTTCAAGGTCCATTCCAATCCCTAACGTTCTGTGATTCTGTGTGATTCTGTCTCACTTATCTGCTATTCCAGCAAACTGTGACTCTCTCCCAAGTCCTGGCTTCTATCTGTCAACCTTGTGCTGATCTCTGAGGTACCTTTGGACGCCTCAAGTGGCAATCTGTTCTTGTGCAGAAAGCCCTGCCTGAGGACCGAACAAGAGTGAACCCATACCTATGTGTCTACCCAGCATTTTAGCTTCCTTTGTGTCAACAGAGATCCAATCCACGCAGCCAGTGGAGTCCAGGGAGCTGCTCAGCTGCTCTAGCACAGCTATCTCATCATGGGCTGAATGGCCTTTTACATCATTGCTACTGATCACATCTCCTCTAACTACACAAGAAGTTTAGGCACTGATCTTAGATGGAAACAATTTCATGTAACTTCTGTGTTGCACTGTTTTAGCCTGCAGCTAAATGTTTATAGACATAAAAAAAATCACAGAATATTCTTGGCTGGAAAGAATCTCCCAGATCACCTAGCATCCATGGGCTACTAAACCCAGGATGCCTTGGCCTGGTTCAGAAATGTTTTAATCTCCAAGTCATTGTCATCTTGGGGAATATTTTGGGGAGACCTATTTATGTGTCCACTGTATTTGTGCACCCATGCAGGCACCCAGGTGGTAGGACTCTTGCCTGACCAACAGTGGTTACATCCTCATGGGTACTGGAGTCACCAAACAGTCTGAGGACTATTTAAAACAGTTCTGTGCACACTGAACATCCTAATCTCACGTGCTTCACATTAGGAATATACACTTACCCATACTGAAATAAAATCTCAAGTTCCCATAACCTGTGGTGTCCATGTACGGAGTGCATATTTTCCTTTCTCCATCTCTAAGAAATACCATAGCTGAGCCAGATTCCAGTGTCCCACATTCAGTACCAATGACAGCTCCAAATATGTCCCACCTGAAAAGTTTGACAGTGAGAATATGCAGTGGCACATTACGGATAAACTTGTTCAAAACACGTTCTAGTCACTCACTTGCACCTACAAAAGTAGCTGCTTGTACCCTTACAGGGTACAACAAAATGCAAAGTTTCAAATATGATTCCCATGTCATTACTTATCTATTAAAGAGCTCTTAAACACAACTGGATGAAGTAATGCAAGTTAGTGTAAACAATTTTTTAAAATTGGCAAAAATAATGAATTACAAAAAAAAGAGCTTTAAATAATATTACCAAATATTTAGTCTTGTATTGTTCTGTCATCTTCATTGTTTATCTGGCATGAAAATGTTTAAAGTATAATTATATTCTGTTTCATTTTGCATAATTTAAGTTTTATAGATCAATGAAAGTTGAAACGGCACTGTCCACCATATCTGCTATAGCATCATTAAATATGTAGGTAACAGCTGAAACTCCTCTCTTTTCATCTTTCTCAGCATTTAGGTAATGGTTTTTAACTAACACATGAACAGATTATGAAAAAAGACTGCTGTGATTCTAATATGTGATGATACAATCTTTCTCAGTTTTTCCGTAAAACATTTTATCTTATTTTTATTCAGTGATAATTAGAAGAGCTGTTGCAGAATTTTTCAATTAAATATTTTTTATTAAAAATATGTTTTCATCATGAAAGCGTTGGTTTATCCAAAGCCTGATTAAAATATTTTGAAAGATCAGAAACTCCTGAAAATGTGGACATTATTTTGGTCTGATAAATTATTATTATTATTCATGTTGAAGTCTTAATTAATTCATAATAAAGTATTTTAAAATGATAAGGCTGAAAAATGAAATTACCTAGAATCACTAAATCCCGATAATCCAGTAATTTCACTAGCCAATGTGAATCAGGATGAATGAGAAAACATCGAAGCTCAGAAACCTTTGTGGGAAGGAAGAGCCTTTTCCTGTCCCTTTCCAACAGAAACAATCCCTTGCAGTGATGTGCCATATGACAATTTCAAAAACTGTCTTTCAGGAGCTTAACAGACTATTTTCCAGTTTAACCATTCCAACTATTTAAAAATGTATTTCTAGGATCTTCTTAAAAGCTGCTAGTTTCTCTGTTGACCTAAGCTGTTCCAGACTAGCAACGTCCCTACTGCTTTAAATCTGTCATTTACACAGGAATTGGTGAGCTTCACACCGGTGAAAAGCTTTGTGATATAAATACAAATGTTTTAATGGAAACACAGTTTAACCTAACCCTAATTCTGTTGTGCAGACTTCTTAAAGGTAATGTGCAAGATAATCAAAATACAATTTTGAAAATGGGTCTCTTGGGCTGAAGGCAAGTGCTGAATTAAACAGTTGCGCCTACTTTAACTTGTACGATGAAATCTCACAATGCTCCATTGATCTTTTGTATGCTCTATTTAGCTCAATTAAAACACTCTCTGTGCTGACCCACCAAAACAGCTTGAGGTCATGAATGATGCAGATCATGGATGTTTCCAGGGATCCTCTCCTTTTTGGCAGCATTAGAAATGAAAATCGGAAAGTTCTACAGTACTGAAACAAGACCCCTGGTGCTTTGATATAAGCACATCACACTATCTGTAAGGACCAGCGGAGAGGGGACCCAACAGAGACATGGACATTCTTGCCTTGACTTTATGTTCTAATTCATTTATCTCACGTGATTCTTGAAATTCTGCTTTATAAAACAGGTAAGAGAATGATTTATGGATCTAAACTAGGTCAACTGGACACAGAGGTCTAAAGTAGCAACATATCTGCTAGAGACAGAGGCAGCCTAATGTGGGGATCTGTCTGCTTCCAGGATCACATCCTTATTTGTATAGTTAAAAGGAAGCAGAATAAAAATGGGAAAATGTGTGGTACTAATAAAACCAACTTCTATCCATGTAGCTGACTGCTTTGGGTAGGACATGCAAAAAAATACCATTCAACACCTTAGTAAAACCAGGGATAAGCTTCTCTGCCCTGTTGATCTACTTCAGATGTCTTGCTTCTGATGGCATTTGGTACTGAGGCAGGTGGTGGTGATCCCTGCATGTGAGCTTCCTTTTGCTCTCATTTATGAAGGATGCTTTTGCCTTTCCTCTGAAAGCTGACAGGTTAAAAAGAAGAGCCTGAGGTCTTTCTTGCAAACTCTGTCTCAGGTATAAACTGTTTTTCTGACTATTTAAACTCAGTAAAATAGTAGTTCAAAAGTACAGTTCAAAAATATTTCTCCATGAAAGTATTAAGGAGCTCATATAGTTGCACTGAGAGGGACAGTGGTGATGGTAATTTTATACAACGGGGATGAAGCCCATAACAGCACTATAACATCACAGTACAGTGTGTACACAGGGATGTAGGTAATTTAAACCTCCATTCTTATAGCAACAATTGAAAGAAGGAAGTTTCAAATATAGAATAAAATTTGACACAAAATACAAAAAATAAAACCAAGAAAACCTAGTGAGGCCTTGGACTGGCTTCCTAGAGCTTCAGGAAACAATCTTCCCCCCTGCTAGGACAGGCTGTCGCTCCACCAAGATTTACCCATGTGGCAGATCAGGAACTGGTTCTTGGGACTTGCATGCATTATGAGAGAACAAAAGGCATCTGCTAGGAGCAGTGGCACCTGTGATTGGAGCTAGTCAGTGTGTGACAATGAAAACCAAATATTCCTAATTTGGTAGAAATTGTGCATTTGCTAACCAGGTTGCAACTCTACCAGCTTAGCTTAGCTGACCACCTTGTCCAGCAGAGACAGAGTCTACAGACAGGGCAGATGTTCTCAGTTAACATGCCCATCGTCTTCTTTCTGGGTGAAGAAAACACCACAACACTATCCCACATAGTCACCTACCACACAGCACACACGTACTCAATTTCTTGCCTTTGTCTGAAACAGAACCAGCTATGCTATGGGTTGGTTATTTGAACTGGAACGGAGTTCACAGTGAATATTTTTCCTGTAAGCCCCAAATAAACCATGTGTCTGCAGGACAAATTAGCATGTATTTCTTAAAAGTGCTTTTTACCTTCAGCACAGCACAGGCAGCATTTGAATCAGCAACTAATGATGTGAAGTACTTTGTAGGGTAAAAATCAACATTCAGTAGAGACCCATAAATTAACAATGTATGTTTCTCATTGCCCTAGGGTTACAGTAACTAATGAATTATCTCCCTTTTTAAAAAAAATAAAAAAGAATCAAGACCACATTGCTGGTTATTCTCTTCTTGTTAGAGTTTATACACTGAGGTATATAAAATGATAATTCCTTACCAGGACACTTTTCTCTTTCTTATTTTAATAAAAGGACTTGTGCTTTAATAAAAGCAGCAATTTTGCTGTCCTTGGTGGTTTCTTTACATTCTGTGTCCTTGTAGCAGTCCCTGGAGGTTCTGGCTTTCTGGCTTTAACAGTGCTCTTTGAATCCCAGTGTACATATTTAAAATAAAAACAGTACATTATGAGCCATATCCTCATGGCAGGCATGGTCATGTCTCAATGCTGCAAGGTAAGAGCAGGCTCCTGCTTCATCTGTCCTGGCTTCACCAACTCCTCCTTCAGCATCTGCAGGCTTATGCATAAGCAGGAGCTCTGTTATGCCTCAGATCAGCAATCCACAGGGGATGAATTGCTCAAGGAATTTGATTTCATGTGGACACAAGTTTGTGAACAACACCAGAGTGTGAATGAAAACCAGCTCAACATCATGTGTTCCTTCTGAATGACTACATAATGCACAAACATGACTTTTTTCATTAAACACTTTGGTGATAGGACAGTCTGGAGAGATGTTGTTCCTCCTGGGCTATCTGGATTTATTCCATCCTAAAATCTACAATCACATGTTATTTACTGTATTGCTATTAATCCTAGTGACAATATTCTCTGACTACACAGCAAAGACAAAAATGCAGTTCTTGTGTAACCAGTTTTCTCATTCCTAGAGCGATGCTGCACACTTACTTAGGGCCCTGTGTAGGAGTGGGGCACTCACCCTTTAGGTTGGCTCTCAAACTCTTCTGCCCACTGCTTCTGGGTATCTTCTGTGGAGAGGTCTACGTCCCGGGTGGTGGCAAAATTGAACTCGCTGCCTTCTGTCCCATGGAAGTAAATGGAGTTTCCATCTGACTGGCAGCTATGCTGTGAAGGAAAGGGGGACATTGGAGGTGACGTTACATTGGGCTTATAAGATGTCCTGCTCACACACTGTCACAGCTCAGAGTGAACTGTAAATCATCTAATGACTCTCTGATACCCAAAATAATAAAAAAAAAAGATGGTCATCTTTTATCTTTCTTGGTCCACCCTCAACAATTAATGCACCTTGATCTCATACCTGCTTCCCTAAAAATTCACTAAAGACCATTGCAAAACTGTGTTTGCACACTGTGTCTTTGGGTGTTTGTTTCTATTTTAAGGTATTGCTATTATGTCTGGCACACACAGCACTCTGTGTAGAAATAACTTTAGCAGTAGTACAAGTATTGCTATGGGTATTTTGATGTTAGAAAAGTTCCATGCTGTGAAACATATCAGACGTCGTCTATACCTGAATTTTTGCCAGAAGAAGTGTTTATGTGTAAAACTGCTACGTGCTGCTGTACAGTACAACTGGGGCCTGAAGTGTGCGAGTGAAAAGGCTGTATTTGCCATATTTATGTATTTGCCGTATTTAATTTGAATAGCATAATAAACATTTCTGTAGGCAATTAGGTCTTGTGATACAGCACTCCTATGGATACTGAGGCTGTCCCCACACCTAACCAGTCTGCTTTCTCTACTGCATTTATGTATATACTACCTCAGTAGCAGGAAAGGAAGCCATGCATCTGCCCCAGCATGCCCTGATTAACACAATTTTCCAGGAGTAGCAACTTGGAGTAAGGTGTCTATGAGGAGTATATGGGGTTTGCAGCACAGATTTTCTTATTTCTCCCATTCTACTTTTGCCTTCTTGTGTGTCTGATAAAATGGTAGAAGTCTTCAAAAACTGTGTGGCTAAAACACATCTATGGAAAATCTACCTGACCTTCATGCAAATAAGAACGTGGCATTTTATTGAATTGTTCTTATTACAACAAACACTGATAAAAGTAGTGATTAGCTCAAACATTTTTTTCGTTGGAAAACTTGGTCGCACTAAAAGTGAAAGCTGAAATAAGAAATGATTAATTAGAATAATTCTGCATTCTTACCACAGTTCAACATCTGAAAAAGAGATACAATAATCCCAAATTGCATTGACCTTTTCAGTACTGTCTATGCAGTGCCCTCTTGCCTCTGAACTCCTTCATAATGTGCCAAGGGAATGTATGGCAGTCACCTCTCCTGCATTTAAAAAGGTCACGGTAGTGCCATGTAAGTGAATGATTAAATTTTTAACAAAGAGAAAGATGTGGCAAGAAATGAACACTGCCCATTAAATCTTTGTCTATGGGATTTTATGGGCAAAGTACAACATTAATGTATTTTTTGTCAGATTCTGTAAATCTTCCTTCATTTATCAATGCAAAAAAAAGAGAGCCGTGAATTAAAACACTTTTGTTGACGGTTTTCAAGTTTGGTTGACAGTAACAGCAATTCATTTATATTTAAGAATGTCTTTTGTCACTACATTTGTAGATGTGTCTGCACATTGTTGGGAAAAAAATCTGACTGCTTGAATTCTGATTTTTGTATAGAGATTTTCCTGTCTACAGTGTAATGACAACAGCTCCATCTTTATTGACACTGACTAAATCTCACTTAAAGGAATAGACATACTAAGATATGCAAAGAATGTTTCAATTGTTAAAATAATCACATTGGTATTAAAGGTCAAAGCAATTGAATGATTCTGAAGTGTTGACAAGTTATCACAGAAATTAAAGAAATTTTATCACAAATCTCCTTGCTCTGTCAAAGGATCATACACACAGTACACAATAATATGCAGTCGCTGCCACTGAAAAGGTAAAATAATTTCATTATTTTATAGCTAGCGGAAGTTAATGAAACTGGTTTTTATTTTACTTCACTTTGAAATAACACTGTTTATACTGTGCAGTTAGTTACAATGGCTTTTGCTCACTGATTTTATCCTTCATGCTCACAGGTATTGTTAACATCAAAATTTGAAGAATAATTTGTTTATTTTTCTTCTTCCTTTTCAAAATAGTCTCATTTTCTGAACAGCAATGAAGTATTGGTCAATCAGTCCCCCAGAAAACTCCTATTATCTGCAGGCAATGAAGTAAATACACTTAAAATAAATGTTCAGGCTAAAACTTAATTCAAATTTATACATAACCCTTCATCTCTTAGGAAACAAACAGACAAACAGATCCTACTGAGCTAGTTATTACAGTTGTGTACAACCTTTGGAAAGTCCTTTATAAGCTTATTTATTTCTCAGGTGCTAAGTTATATTTAAGTATATACTTGATACTGAGGCATGCAATCAGTAATCTCTTCCCTGATGAAAGCCACCTATTAAAATAAAAACACAACAGATACAAGGCCATTATCATTTAATGTTTGCATGTCCTTCTGCTGTCTAACAGGATATTTACTGAAGTACATCTGATGGCGTTTCTATTTAGGTTGTCAAGATAAATAAATGGGCAGTTTGGCAAAGGGGTGAATAAGTAATTGTTTATACAGTGGTGCATGATGTACCCTTTATGAAAGCTCAAAAGCCTCATTTATTTCATTAGTTCTATAAAACTGTTTGTGCTTTCATACACAGCTACACAGTGCTGTGAATATTATGTTATGCATATTTTATGTGTTAATGAATCACACAACGTATGTCTCAAACCACCCTCTGCTTGTGTTAGCTTTTAATCTCATGTGAAATCTTCTAGGTGGAGGAGACGTTCAGACAGGGGTTTAACTCCTTCTGTTGTTCTATGTACCTAAGAAGGCAGTAACAGAAGCTCATAACCTTTAAAGTGAGTAACAAAGACAGTCAAAACACACGCACCCCTTTAAAAGAAATCCTGAGAGACTGATACAATTTTCTGGTATGTTTTGCCCCGGTGGGACCAGTTGGGAACCTGGACAGGTGCCCATGGGAGAAGCAGATGAGGACAAGCCCCATTTACAAAAGATGTGCTGCCCCAGCAGGGGCCAGAGCTCCTCTGCTCATGGTCTTGTCCTCTCTCATCTGCCACACTTGTCTTGCCTGTATAATCATCACCCATAGTTCATACTTAGATGTCATATTTTTCTTTTCATTTCCTAAGCACTTGCTGTGTGTTGCTGCTTTTTTGTCATCCAATGGGCTGATGAGGGGCAAATAACCTCAAAAAGCTCTCAGCCAAATTTTCCAGGAACCAAAGATACTCCACAGGAGATATTTCTCCATGAGTATTACCCCCAACTACCCTGTCAGTCTTGTTCAACATCCAGCAGGTTGTTACCTGCGTTGGATTACTTTGTGATTTTGTAATCAGGCTTGGACTGACTAGAGACTGAATTGAAACCACTGGATTCATGTTATCTTTGGTCCTTCAGTTCTCTGGGATTTGAAGCCACTACTAATGACAATAAATTACATACTATGTTGCCTCTTTCTCAAGTTCAATGCTTTACATTTGCAGTGGTGAATATTTCCAGCATTTAAGGACTAAATTTTACAGGTCATCTTTTTTTTCAGTCATTCTAAAGTGATTAAAAATGTGGAATAAACATTGACTGTGTTTTGAGATTAACTGGATTTAGGTGGAGATACTGCGGATCTGTCTCTGGAGGTGTAGATGTAAAGTTCTTTTTACGAAATCCAGATTAACTCTGTTGTCTGTTCCATTTTTATTTACACTTAAATGATTTATAAGATAAGAACAAATTACCTTGCTGTGCAAATTTTGTAACTAAAAAGGCCAAATGACACCAATTTGTAATGCATTTCTCCTTGTTACCATGGAAGCATCAGCTGCAGGTCCAGAACTAAAGCATAATTCATTTTCATTTAAATGGGATTAAAAGCAGTGGAACGTCTAGAGTGAACCTGCACAAATTACAACACTGAAATGTTAACTAATTTGTGAGGAAAAATTAATTTAGACAATAAATTACTTGACAAACCCGATAACCTTCATTAAACAATGTTTTCTCCCAAATTGCCTACATAATAGAAGAGAGGAGACTTGCAGGCACTTGAATGGCTCTACTTCAGAAGAGTAGCTATTTCCCATTGTCTGCAACTGGAGTGGGACTAACACCCACCTGTAAGTCACCTGTTGTATTCCTAAATAAACAAGCCCTACCTGCTGCCAAAGTCTGTTAGGGGACTGTGGTCATCCCAAGGCAAAAAAGAGACAAGTTTAATTTAATCTGGCACTACCAATACTATTAGTCACAGGCTGCAATTGTTAAGCTACTTCTTTGCATGAATAAGACAAAATGAAAATTGGCTGGATGCATTCCGATATCTCAGCATGTTTGGATTTGCTTTCAATCTAATCTTCACTCTGAACTCTTGGCTTTCTAAAGTTTGTCTAATGGATATTTATGCTATCACTGCTTTTACCCTACCTTCAAGGACCTGCATGGTTCACCCTTAAAATGCTTCTGCCATCTCCCAAAAGCACTATCTCATGGCTTGTTCTTCCTTGACCACAGATGCTTGCTGCTAAGACTGCTGGAGAGACAACCAAACTTGTGAGCCTTTGCCCATTCTGCCCACCATGCTTGGCCAATGCTCCACAAGGCAATGGCCTTCAGACATTTCCTTAGTGCTTCCCTCAACAAGCCGTGTCATTGATTACACTGAAGTGTGTACTGTGTACCAAGATGAGCACTCTCTCCTCTTGCAGTATTTCCCACATCTCCTCAGCCCCAGCTTATCTCCTGTTTTGTAATGGATGGTAAATTCCTGGGACACATTTTGGTTTGTGCCTGTAGAGGCAACAGTTGTACATTCTTTCCTCAGGACTCTTTGATGACACCCCCAAAAATGCAATGTCATGCTAAAATTACTGTTACCTAGTAAGTAAAATTGCTGTATTTCTCGTCTATGAGTACAGTTCCGTGCCAAGTTGTCTGAAAAACAGCAAGTCTTACTAATTCAGGTGAGCTTTCTGTTGTACCCTGTGAAGGCATTAGCTCATAATTTGAATATACAGACTATGGGAAAGAGCAGTGCATGGTTTAAATATGAAACTTTTGTCAACTGTCACTGTCTTTGTCCTGCTGTATGTACATGTGTGTATTTAACATCTTCCACCTACAGCTTTCACTTTTTTATTTTTCTTTTGGTAGGTGGTTTTAGGGAAACCTGAAATGCAGAAGGGTTTCAGTTAGACTGCTCAAAACTGTTGGCCAGCAAAAGCAGGGAAATCAGATTTGGTGAAGCAGGTACTTTCCAACTGCACTTGTTTATGTTTTTATAAATAAACACTGGCCAACTTTTCAAAGTATAGGGGCTCCAAATAAGATCTGGAATCCTACTTCATGTAGTATGCCTGACAATCTCCATATTTATAAAGACTTGCATGAGAGCACCGTGTAAGTAGACATCTGCTACCCTCAGCATGATCTCTTGGTTGGGAGGGATCTCTGGACCGCTCCCATTCATGCTGCTGTATAAAGCAGCACACATCAACCAGATCAGCCTATGCCACAGTTGCAGCTAAGAACGCAGTCCTGAAGTTTTTTAGAAGCTCAGAAGACAAAGATCTGGAACGTAAACAGAAGCACTGAAGTTCATCCAAACCAGCTTCTGTCCCAGTTGCTCAAGTCAAACTTGTGAATCAATAAATACCTCTTGGCTTTACAGTATGGGATTTTTTTACTTTGAGAGCAGAACAGAGGGCAACTAAATGATACAACTGTGCCTTCGGAGAAGCATCAACAGGAAACACTAGTGTGAAATTCCTCAGTGTAACAGATTTTTGGCTCAGGTGCTGCATATCATCTTCCCGAGGTTCGTCCCCACAGCCCCATGAAAACGTTCTTCACTTCTGTGCCTTTAAAATCTCCACAGTCATCTTTACCATTATTTAATTAGTTTTTTATCAGAGGTGAACACTGATGCACCTCTTCATATTATCTCTCCTGGGCCTAATGGCCCCGATGATTCTTTCAGACAGTTATAGCCTCACAATTTATTTTTTGGCGACATTTCTTGTGTTGTAATGAATGTGTTGGGCATTTGGGCAGTGCCAGCTTGCAAAGGGCTGACAGCAGATGGAAAGAAATCTGCCCAGTATGCCTTCACCTCTACATGAGCAGAGGGCCATCAATTTCCCCCATTAAGGAGTTGTCATGCAGCCCACTCAGCTGGAGGAGCATCGCCGATAGCCAGCCTGGCTGGCATACGCTGTTCAAATATGAAATGCACTTTAAAAGAAAACGAAAATACCGTTTGTCGGCAAATTGAAAATGCGTGGCTTTGACCACAGCCAATTTTTTAATGACTGTAATATTTTAAATGATTATTTTTGCCACTTCAGATTGCTCCTTAGAGAGGAGAGGTTTTTTAATTAAAATCTAGGCAATGCAAACAGATGAGATATGAGGAGCAGAGGAACAAGAAAAAAGATTAAGAAAATAAATTAAAGCAGCATTGTCAATGGAGTTGTGAATTGGATATTGTGTCTTTTCTGGGAATGAATCACATAGGTTTTACAAACTTTTAGATTTTGACATGATAGCAGGTACAAGGGTATATTTAGTCTTGATTACATTGTACCGCATACACAATGCCTTAGCCAGCAAAGGTGTGATGACAGAGTTTAGGAAAGATTCTAAATTCTGCAGATTTGGCGGTTAAAGCCTCTGTCCTGACATCCCTTCTTTAAGCAAAGGGAAAACCACAATGTGATTACAATATTTTCCCATGAGATAAACAGGGCTTGAACATTTCTCAAAGACTACATTTTTATATCATTTCATATAGGCTACATAACGAAAACGTTGGCTGCACCAGCAGGCCAGGTGCATGCAGGGTTATAGTGCACCTTTCCTTTCCAAAACCAAGGGGTGAACTTGTCCCGTGCCACTATAAAGTAATGAACACTTTACAGTGTGTTTTCACTCATACTTTCTTATTAGACTGCTATTCAAAGGCTCGTGCTCAAAACACTTCGCTTGTTTATAAGTAATTGATATGATTCATACGGTTCTTAATTACCTAGGACATTTCATGATGTTTGTACAACACCGGTCAGTCTGCTGGTGACTGATTTCCTTAATGAGTCATTTAACTGGCATGAACTGAACTATTCCTCTGTTATTGGGAACTATCAGTGTTTCTAGCATTCTGCAGCAGGCATGATTAAACCTCATCTGTTCATCTGAAAGTAATGGTGTGTATGTACACCAATGTGAAATTAGAGCTCAAGAGTCAACCCAAGTAGTTTCTACTCTTTAGCATCAATTCATGTTTTTATTAATGTGCACCTCACAGAGGCCTGCAAATAGTAAATTATTTCCTTCTTAGAGGCAGCAAAGATCCCTGGTGCTTTGAAGCCAGCTCAGAGTTTAATGCTGGCTCCCTGCCACTCCCACTCCCCCACACTTCTGAGCTACAGGGAATTGGCATGGAGAAAGGTGCAGTTCGGCACTGCTGCCTGACAGCAATTCTCAGCTTCTCAGCTACCCAACCAACTCACAGACCTACAGTCAAACACCCAACAGTCCAAATAAACCCCTAGGCACTGTAGCTAAGTATTATTTTAACTAAAAGTGTGATTCATTAAAAAATAGCAAGAGCAATTCCATGTGTGGTTTATGTCCAGCCCTATGGGTACCTACAGATGCCTCCTCATAACACAGCACAGTGCCCACACTCTCATTAAAGGGAGCTGGTTGACAGGTTCTTGTGTACCCTGCTCTGCTTTCTTCAGCTCTCCTCCCCTCTCACACTTCTCATTCCACCCACAGAGAAGCAGGAGTGGTTCTCAGATGAAGTGCAGCAGGAAGCCTGCTCGCCTCTTCCCAGGAAGATGTGCTGGATAAGGGCTCCTGCAAGGGAAAGCAGCTGGCTAGAAGGCTGGGTTTGGCCCGTAGTCCAAATACTGCCTTGCTATATCTTATTAAAAATTGAAAGTGTCATGTCAGAGACATCTATATCTGTGTAAATTGTGTCCAATGTAAAGCCATAGCAATGTCAATCTGTCATTTTCACACTGGTGCAGCTAGAATATCAGCTTTCCTCTCTGATTGATCTGATTCAGACAACGAGGAACTCAACACTTTTCAAAACAAGAATTCAAAACAAAATATGGAAAAAATTGTTGTTCATTTCAGCACAAACAATTAAATGCAACAGAGATATATATGGAATATCAGGACATTCGTTTTGAGAGCAAACTATCTAACGCCTTTCCTATTAATTAACAGAGTATTCAGACACTTGGAAATCTACTCTGGAACTAGGGTGTTTGCAATAGCTTAGTCAGCCTTTGTTTTTGCCAAACTCCCAGGCCTGTGTGCACATCCTCTGTGCTCAGTGTCACAACAACATAGGATCAGGAAGGACTCACAGATCTAGAATGTGGACAGCTCTGCTCTGCTCACAGTATGGTGAAATGTCAGGGAGTTCTACAGCCACATTTGCAGCATATGTTTCTGAGCACGACTGTTCAGCTTTCCCACTCCTTTTTATTGCAGTTTTCTCACAGGTGGCCTATGTTTCTGGGAAATTAAAATGAGCTGAATGGAGATGACCGGTTACTTAAGGGGCTTACTCTACCATGAGATTGGAGTCGGGAAGTTTTCAGGATTTATTGGTCATGTCCACAGGTGTGAATAACATGCATCAGGTACCATTCCCTGGTCCTAAACCAAATTTACTCATTGAGGGTGCCACAGCCTTTGCCCCATCCTATGCCTGCTGTGCCAGGCTCCATACAGGTGTAGTCCACAGGTCCTGCAGACCAATCAAACTAAGATGACCAGCTGGACTGCAACCTTTAGTTGCCAAGTGAAGAGCAGCTTCAACTGCTGCGAGGTAGTAATTGTAAACTTGCTTCTTCTCAAAGGAGAGAAATAGCACTGGGAAAACACATCATGGCCACACACATCACCACTCTATTAGCTGTAATGGGTTCATAAGGGCTACTTCTTTCTCAGGTGTGGAAATATTCCAGAGACACACAGTTTGGTCTCAGTGTTATTTTTATGTAATCAAAGCACTGCAGAGATATGAAGACTGCCTAGGTGTCTTGTCTCCCTTCTCAACCTGAGTTTTTGAGCTTGCATTTCTCATCTTAGAAGAGGACAATCTAAGAAAACTGAAAACATTGGTAAAAACTGTTTCTCAAAACACAGTAATTTCTTGTCAAATATACAGCTGAATTCTGTTATGTTGGAGTAGAGATCCAAGAAGATTATATTTTTCCCTCTATTAGCTATGAAGTCTTGAGGCTCAAACCTTTAAGAGCTCTTGACCAGTTGAGAACAAGTGCATCTATTGCACATTACTCCTTGGGTTTTTTTTAAGACTTTCACTTGTGTAGGCTGGATTTTAATATCATAGAATGGTTTAAGTTCCAACCCCCATAGGCTGGGACACCTCTCACTAGACCAGGCTGCTCAGGGCCCCATTCAACCTGGTCTTGAACATCCACAACCTGGGCAGCCTGTTCCAGTGCCTCACTGAAATCCAGAGATAAGTCTGACAACACTACAAATGTGAAGTTTTGTCAGAAAATTACTTCATTAACTATGCAGTGCATGATTTTGTTTTAAATTATCATACAAAATCTTTGTCATTGTAGTTTAAATACTCTTAAGGAAGTGAAAAACAGAAGTCAATATGCAGGTACTATGAGGAATTAATGGGAGCATTTCTTTCAAATAAAACATTCATCTGAGGCTGAATGTTTTATTTCAAAAAAACATTCGTAGCAAGTTCTCTGGGAAAAGGATGAGGACGTAACCAACCTGTTACTGCCCTCAGTAAATGACATCTGTTTCCTGCGTAAAACCATTACAATCATCACAAATGAACCCTGACACTAAAACTGCCTTTTTTTGTGAATGAAAATTAGGACAGAAACAGAAAGTCATCTGATGTTCAACTTCTGTCTGACTGGAAACATAGAAAGTAAGAACTCAGCTAACTCCCAGATACTGAATAACTTTGCATTGAAGGAAGTTTACACATAGACATCTTGTAGGGTTCCTTAGTTTTTTCCCAAGGTTGTGTGACCTTATCGGAGCTCATCTATCACAACAAGATCTTAATGAAAAAGAGACTCCTAAGCAGTGACTACTGCCTGAATGTTTGCTGCACCAGACATGTGATAGTCACAGACGAAAAAAAGAGAGAAAACATAACTTTTTATGATGGTTTGTGATCAAGTGAGTAGTGGGAGCTGAACAGCACCAAGTTAAGCAACAGGTAGATTTAAAAATACCAAATGGAGAGGCAATTTTGTTTCAAAAACACTTGCAGTGTTTTGCTGAAAGGAAGCCATTTCCCATCTTCTGTTCCATGATCTTTGACATGACAGTACAAACTCTCATTTCATTTTGGTCATCGCAATGTTCTAGAAAACCCCAGTGGGATAGAGAAAAACTAAAAACAAAGTGAAAAAAGGCACAAACCTAAAGGTAGACAGAATATCCTCAACACCCCTGTGTTCAGAGTTTCATTAGAAGCTACTGTCTTCTTCTACATACAGGAATAACAATAGCATTAATCCATAGAAAACCAGACTAACCTTAACTGTAGCCCCAGGAAAGAAAAGCCAGTTGCCAGTATCCACAGGATCAAGATTATCTTCTAATACAACTTTCCTGTGGGCAGCATTTATGACCAGGATGTTGTCCAATGCCCAACACGCTTCATACACTTCACCATCGTGAACATAATCCTGTTTCCACTGAAAATTGATGTTCTCCCCTTTAGCATCTTCAGGAAGGTACAAGATGTGGATGATTGTGCTGACATTGGAAGGGGCACTGAAAAACAATTATATGAATTAGGCCAAGTTTACACCACAGCCAGAAACATTCTTCCCTCATTTAACACATTTACTAGGTGTGACACAGTCGTGCTGTTGTTCTTGTATTCTCTAAGTTCTTTGTGGAGATCAGAAAATACCTGCCCTGAGGCAGAGTCCCACTGTGCCAGGCAGTGCATGTACAGTCCTATCAGACAGCCTTGCTTCTAAGAAAGTGCAGGCTAATGCAGCAAACAACTGATCAGTGGAGGTGTTTGGAGAGAAGGAAGAGTGAGCAGCTCAAGGTCCAAATCACCGCTTCCTGGTGATTTGAAATTGTTGAGTATTTTGCAGGTACTGCCAAAAGGAAATATTAAGGAAGCATTTTACAAAAAACTGACCTTCCGAAAGGCAGTTTTTGCATGAGTTTTCATCAAAAGAAACTCCTGACTTCTGGTGCCTCGGGCACTCGCAGATCTGCGTGGAGCAGAATGGCTGGAGGGAAAAGTTGGAAATTTTATCTGACAAAGCTATCCTCCCAGTCCCACACCCCAGCTGTCAGGAACATTCTTTGGATGCAGAGGGCCAGGCTGACTTTCTTTTCATGTTCTGCTTCAAGAATAATACAAAAGAAAGGACCTGTTTGTCCTCTCTCCTGCTGTTAAAAATGTGTGGAGGAGAAGCAGACCAAGTGTTGGTATCAGGCGATGATCAGGGCCCTGAGCTCTGCTTCCCAGAGCTGTCCTCAGAGCAGGAAAAGGACTGAGGTTCTCCTTGAGCTCTGGGTGAATGTTTCTAGATGTAATGAAAGGACCAAGCTCTGCATGCAAGGAAAGGAAGCTAAGAATTTGTATTTTTTGTTTTATTTATCACTCAGCAAGGGAATTAGGTACATTCAAACCTTGTGATTCAAGGAGTTACAAACTCGACTTTGCAAGATTTCAGCTACTCACACTTGCATCTACTTTGGTGAGTTTGTCAGAGATAATCCAGAGCTTTTAGAGGAAAAGGCACTAACAGCCTGCTTATATAGCAGAAAATGGAGGAACTTTTATTTGTAAAGCAAAACATTAGACTGTAGTGAAATGTTGAAAAGCAACTGTATTTATCCCATATTCACACCCAGTATCTGCCCCCACAAAATCACTCTGCACTTGCTAAACGTTATGTCTGTCACCCTTCACCGCTGAATTGATCTGAGACATCACCTTCGCTTCTCCTTGAGCCCGCACACAGCACCAGTCTTCCACAAGAAACCCTTCCCCTTACACCCAGGGGTCCACAGCTGAAATCCCACTGACGTGACTCACACCTACACACCTACAACCCACTTCTCCTTCTGTCCCTTCTCTTCCATCTCTCCCCAGTTCTCTCACTGTTCCCTGGAGCTTCAAGCAGTGCAGCAAAGTCACTGAAGCACATTCAAATAAACACTGTAATTCATACAGGCCGCAGGAGAAACGAGCATCCTTTCATAATTTATCCTCTCCGCTTTGCACGATACTGTTTCATTGACCTGTTTTCTACTACTGACTCCACCAGCTGAAGTTAAAGCAACACAGATCAAATTGTAAATATATTAACTTCAGAAACTTTGGGTTTCAGGGACTCACGTTTGCTCCATCACAACTCTTGAGTTTCCCGGCTTGCAGAGCTATGACTGCAACTGGAGTGACGTTATGGGCTAGATGCATGATTCTACATTACTGTAGGAAGAATAAAAGCTATTGTGTGATTATTCTGAGGGAACTCCAGTGGCTGCAGTGAAGTTACTCTTGCTTTATTTTTGTCTTAGAAATGAATTAGCACCATTCTATTCATAATTTGTGCCTTAGTCAATTAAATCCTTATCCCACTCACACAAGGAGTGAGAGGATGGGATACTGAATTCCACAGCTTTGCAGGTAGAGGTTTATATACTCATCAGAAATTAAGCAGCCCTTTGCTCTGCTCAGCGATCTCAATGGACTGAAAGTACACTCAAGCAAATAGCCAGGTGTGGCACAAACGCTAAGGTAATGCAGGAAGGTGGACTGAGATGCTATGAGGACATTGCATACAAACAGTGTTTTTCAATCCCCCACTGTGCTTCTATAACTGTGTATAGATGCCAGTATGTTTCCTTATATTATTTAATAGCACGTTGGCTTTGCTTTCTTACAAAAGTCCATCTCCACTGCTGACTGTGTCTTTAAAGGTGTGCATATTGCAATAAAGTATTTTAAAATCCCCATTCATAGTCCTTTGAGCTTTCATATGAAACGGTTTAAAAAGAAGGCATAATTCTCCTTATTACAAGAGCCTTAAGAGACAAGAATTCAGATCAAACTATAAAATAATTGTACTGAACATTTTATCCTACCAAAGTAGAAACTTGTGATAGTATAAAATATGGCTCTTATTGACATTAAAACTGGTGCTGAAATGCACAAGTCATCAAAGTTTTGTTGTTTCAGCTATACTTGCTGGTTATTGGAGTTGCATTTTAACTCTGAAGTCACTTTCTTCCTCACCTCCCATGTAATCAATAGCTGGATTTGTGATTTACTAAACCAAGCAGCATGCCTGCAGTTAGCTTTAGAGACTGTAATTTCACCTCTCATTTCTTGATATGTACAAACAAGTGAGAACTGAAAAGTTAACAACTGAAACAAGTTTTAAAAGAGCCAAGTTTAAACATCACCTACTCAGCTAGAAAGAATGGAAATGACTGAAAAGCTGTAACAAACCTAATTTTCTCCAGCTGAGTCCAATCTGCAGAACTGTTCTTACTGTAGGACACGGTAATGCTGGGATCTGAATAACTAAACCGACAGGAACCCGATCCTGGGAAAAGCAATAAGATGAGAAGCGTTACGACACAGTGAAGCAATAAATGATCCTCCAATAATCACAGCTGCTCTGACTGTGCCTTTGTCACATCATCACTTCTCCCAATTTTAAAGTGTTTTGATTGATGATGAAATTTCCTGTGATCTGTTGCTGAAGGTAAACACAAAATAATGCATGCTTTATGAGTCAGAAATAAAGTAGGAACGATAAATCACAGCAGTGCCATGTAATCTCTACAAATTTCCCAGGGGAAGCCAACTAAATTACTCAACACCCCCTCACTGCAGAAAAAAAAAGACACCATGTAATGTTTAAACACCTTCTTATTGAAGAATGGTCCACACAGAAGAATTCATAGGACAAACAGTAAAAGACTGTTTTTCGTATTACTATATAGAAAAAAAAGAAAATCCAGAACTCAAAATACAGAAAGGGGTAGGAAAACGTAAACAGAATTACTTGAGCCAAGAGCAATTGTGCTTCAGGAATTTAAAAAAATAAAGACGTTACAAAATTAGTTATTTTAAGGATGCCTGAAGAGAATTAAATTAAGAAATCATCCAATATACCGACTGGAGCCTATAATTAATAATAAACATTTGATGCTGATCTGGGAATCTCAGACCACTTCACAAAAATGAACTAATTAAGCCCTATGGCACCCCTGTGAGGTACAGTAATATATTTATTTTGATTTATAAAAGGGTGCCTTCTGGGTGTTTTCACAAAAGACGAGTCCAACGATTAATAAAGTGGACAGACCCAATAACAAAAAGCATGGATTGAAAAATGCAGCTTAGAAAACATGACAGACAGCCTGTGTGGTCACTACTTGCTCTGAACATAATATTTTTCTTTAAACACCAGATAATTCATCCATCTCAGACAATTCAGAACTCAGTGAAACAGCTCTCCAAAGATCAAAATTTCTACTTCATAAGCATGTTTAAACGTGAGATTGAAAGCATCAGACATCAGCTACTTTCTACATTTAAGAGAAGCAGCTCTCAGTTAAGCAGCACCTCTGATGGCATCAGGGTACTACTGAGTACCACAGCTTTACTCGCAGTAGGATCACGCGTTATGTGTGCTATGAGAACAATCTTATGTTTACGTGTGCTTTGGATATGTTCAGTCACAATGGAAGATGTGTATATTGTTGTCTTAATATATGTATAAATGTATCCCCAGATGTGGAAGCTATCGACCGTAACATACTGTCAATTTCCAACTTGGGCTACTTATTTTTGCGATAAAATAAATGGCCTGATTAAAAAGGTGTTAAGCACTTGTACAAGAGCTTACACATTTTAATAGGAACATATGTCATTAAGTACACTGCTTGCAGCCCAAGCTCCCCCGAGGCAGTTTGTGTTCACAGCTCTCTGCTCTATAGAGCTGCTTTCCTACTCTGAGACACACATCACATACCTCTGCGGAGGAACAAACACCCCAAAACACGGGATGAAATCCCATCTCTGGAATTTTGCCTGATACATCAACTATCATCCTGGAAGCTGCTTTCTTCTGTCTTTTACTGACGCTAAATTGTAAATAGAGGAACATGCTTCTGAGCCACTCCAGCTGCGGGTGGTACGTTCAGCTGGCCTGACACGTATTCTTGCTGTAACGAGGCACAGAATAATTAATATTGCAAAGGCAGCAGGATTTTGAATTACCAACCATGTACCCAGAATGAGTACAAAGCAACTGTCTGGTTATATTTTACTGACAAGGCATTTTGTTTCTATCGTATTAAAACCAAATGATGTCAGGAAAACCCTTTGCATCTCATATTTGCCCATCTGCTGAGATGGTCTACTTTGCTGAGTGACATCTGCTGTCATTCCCTACTTCTGTGGAATTTAGGAGTTCCAACTCTTAATCACACTCGTTCAAAAATCAGTGAACTTGAGGCAGTTTAATCACTTTAACCACTGGCCAGAGGCTGTGAGGCAAAACAGCAACACACTGTGTTTTCTGTTAGACAGACAAGAAAGGAACATAACCAGTAAAAATAATCAGCGATACATAATGTGCCATTTCAGCTCATGTTACAATCAACTTCTGGTGCAGTGCTCTTAAACATGGTTAAATCCAAATATGCTGCCAAAAAGGTGGAGAAGGCCAAAAAGATGGTAGTGAGTGTTCCCTGTCAGCACAATCAATATGAGCAATGCTGTCTGTTAAACCTGAGCTCCCTCAAACTATGCAATGAAGTTCAAAGTTATTGCTTAAAAGAAATGGAGCCATTGAAAAAGAGCTTTGGAGTCTCCTTCTCTGGAGATGTTTAAAACCCGCCTGGATGTGTTCCTGTGCAACTTGGTCTAGGTGATCCTGCTG
>JAOXOE010000001.1:9605985-9672820 GCA_028565055.1 Phoeniculus purpureus
TTGGGGACTGACTTGTTGGAGAGCAGTGTAGGAGAAAGGGACCTGGGGGTCCTGGTGGACAGCAGGATGACCATGAGTCAGCAATGTGTCCTTGTGGCCAAGAGGGCAAACAGCATCCTGGTATGGATCAGAAAGTAGTTGGTGAGCAGATCGATAGAAGTTCTTCTCCCCCTCTACTCTGCATTAGTCAGACTGCATCTGGAGTATTGTGTCCAGTTCTGGGCCTCTCAGTTCAAGAAGGACATGGAGCTGCTGGGAACAGTCCAGCGCAAAGCAACAAGGATGATGAAGGAAGTAGAACACCTCCCTTACGAGGAAAGGCTGAGGGAGCTGGGTCTCTTTAGCTTGGAGAAGAAGAGACTGAGGGGGGACCTCATTAATGTCTATAAATATGTGAAGGGTGGGTGTCAGGAGGATGGAGCCAGGCTTTTCTCAATGTTATCTAGTGATAGGACAAGGGGCAATGCATGTAAGCTGGAATATAGGAGGTTCCATATGAATGTGAGAAGGAACGTCTTCACAGTGAGGGTGACAGAGCACTGGAACAGGCTGCCCAGGGGTGTTGTGAAGTCTCCTTCTCTGGAGACATTTAAAACCAGCCTGGATGTGTACCTGTGCGATTTCGTCTAGGTGATCCTGCTGTGGCAGGGGGATTGGACTAGATGATCTTTCAAAGTCCCTTCCAATTCCTAATGTTCTGTGATTCAGTAGGTATCAGAGCTGATCCTACGTGAGCTGTGAGTAGGACATGACCTGTTACAGATCCTGTCCCCATTTATGCAACTGCTGCTTGGTTAGATTATCTTATCCAAGCGATAGTGTTTTCCTGTCTCCTGTGTACTTAAGGGTATTGCTTCATGTTTTGAAGACTCTTGCCAACCAGTGGTATTGACCTTCCTAAAAAATTCGATGCCGAGGTTATACATAAAGACCATGAGTGCACAGCAAACGCAGGCCAATACTGCTTTTCCTTGAATTATTTCAAGTTCATAGTCAGCAAAATGAACATGTAGAGAAGTTTCTCTGGTCAGTATTTCACAGCAACACCCTCCTTACTTGCAGGTTCACCTCGTGGCTTCCTATTTCTTCTGTAGCTGATGATAGAGAGAACGTTTTTAGGTGAGGCAGCACTGTAACTGTTCTTAACCACGCAAGTGAAAAAATTCAGACAGCTAAAGAAATCACCCCACAATCCCAAACAGAGCAATGAAACAAGATGGGAAATGTACAGAAATTGCTTTGGACCAATGCTAGTTACTGGTTGGTGCTGAGCACATTCATATGTTGATGGCTTTATGCTACAGAGTACAGGAATGATTAAAACGACCTACGAGGCTCATGTCCTTGTAGTTATACTACAACTTTGCTAGGCTATTGAAGAACAGGACTTCTAGATGTGTTGGTCATGTCTTCATATATCAGTGGCATTTATTAGGTAAAACAGCAGATGTTTATACTGTATGGAGAGCTCTAAGAGTGCAGAGCAGTTGGTGATCATCATCCAAGTATGCAGTAAGGGTTAAAAACCACCTACCGAAACATTATCTATACTAGATTTGTAAAGACATCAGCCACTGAGTTTAGTCCAAACAGGTTTGTATGGGCAAAGACTTTTCCAGCTGCCTCTTCAAATGCATCTGGCAGAATGACCCAGCATGAATAGATTCCTGCAACAGTTAACACTAAACTAGAGTCCTGTAATGAAAGAACTGGAAGAACAACAAGGATTGTCTGGGCTCAGCGTCATAAAATGAAATGAAGAAAGGTTCACTGAGTAATTTTCTGATGACTTCTTGCGAGAACCTTCCTTCTTCACATATACAAAAGAAGAGTGTCACCAGAAAGCAGGGAAAAGAAAAACAGACTCTGAACATCTTTAGAAATTCAGGGGCTCAGGTCACCTGTTCAGCTATACAGACAGAAATACATCAAGCACCATCTATAGCACTGCAATGCTGTAGTGGAAAAAAAAATAATAAAATCAGAAACACTAAACCAGAACCAAGAACAAGAAAAGAAGAAGTACAGTGCAAATTTCCCAACTGAACAATGAAATGGACCAGAGACAGAAGATAAAGAAAGAGTAAATCTGAAAGAAACAGGGAGGTTTAGAAAATCACGTTGTCCCAAAGATGCATGGCTATGGCACTATCCTAGTAAAGCAGGAGAAGCAGGATTAAACCCCAATGTGACATGGTAACTGAACACGGGTCCAACTTTCTCTGGGAAAGGACTTGAACTTCATGCCATAAATTTATGACTGCAGCAGCAAACCTTCAGTAGAGAAGATGTTATGGATGTGCTCATATCTCTGAAAGATCTGTAGGTTTGTTATTGACATGCCTCTTCAAATACATCTGAACTTACCAGAGCTTCCTGAGAACAGGAACCGGTAGTTCCCTACAGGCACCTCTGAGTAGCAGCCACCAAGTTTTCTCATGAATGGGATACAGAGGTTTGAATCATGCTGTATGCAAGCTAGGTGCCCCAAACCGAAATTTTGTAATGACTCATCAGCTCAATTCTGAATTTTATCTGGTTCTACTAGACGGAAGTCTCACAAGGTAGTTTCAAATGACAGATGCCACAATCCTGATTTGGACTGGAAAACTCTTTTCATGCTTTAGTTGAGACATTTTGTGAGGAGTTCTCAAAAGTCCCAGCCTTGCCTCAGAACCTGATTTCCACAAGACAAATGAAATTGAACACTATGACCTTAGCTCTAGACCACTCTACATGTCAGAAACTTAGAGTTTCAATTGATTAAAGTTTATTAATTATCTAAAAAAACTCCTTCAAAACCCAGAGCAGCTGACAGCACAAGAATGCAAACTAAACTCAACGTGAAAAGTGGAAGGTGATAGATAAAGCAGAGCTGCAAAACTTGATTAATCACCTATGCAAAATGGGTAAGAATTCTTCAGTGGAGGCTGGAGAAAGAGCCTCTACCTAGGCAGTGACAATACATGTTTACTGCAAAAACACTCCCAGGAACACTATTGTTTGCCACATGTAATGTTTTCCCAGCTTTCTACTGCACAAACCAGATGGAACAGCTAACACAAGTCTTTGAGACTAGTTGCCCAAGTTCTCAAACGGGGTGGTTATTCATATATCTGTAATCTACCGTCATTAATAAGATACAAATCCTATCAATGCAACTGACTTGCAAAACCCATTCAGCTGCCTGCACAAACATACAGCTGTATCTTCACACTCATGGAAATACTCAACATTATCTGTTTGTCTACAGCTTTCTCATTGCCTGCGCACACTGAAAACAACCGCAAAGCCTGGACTTTGGTGCTGCTTATATTTCTGAAGAGCAAAAAGCTATAGATTACTAGCTATAAAGTAACAGCAGCAGCAGCAGGTCTTGTAGACATACTAAGAAACACTATCAACCAGGAGTGTCAAGAAACAGTAACTATCAGGACCTAACATTCTGCTGGCTAACAGATCAAAGAAAGGAAACACCTCAAGATAAGGAAGGCATTTGATTCATTAAACCCAACTGGACAAATCAGTAGGCTAATCTCAGGTTGAGAATTTTAGTTTCAGCACCACCTTCTTCTGCTAAAATGTATAGACCTACCAAACAATCGGACAGAAAAGTACACACTTTAGAGAACCAGTTCTTAAGGAAAACACATTTCCCAAGTGAAAGAGAATTGAAAACAACAGTCAGCAGTTCATCTTCATTCCATCAGAAGGAAGTAAATGCTGGATTATGGAGAAATACTTAACAGATGCCAAAAGACCCTCGTGTAAACCTAGTGACAAGTATGAAGAAATGAGTGAACTCACTAAAGCTACCGAACCCCAGGTTGTGAATTCAAGCACAGTGTTTCCACATTGGAAAGAAGACAGCATAACCACACAGGCAAGCATGAACACACTCTGGCTTTCTAGTCATGGGCTAACCCTAGTGCCAGAAGAAAGAGTACCTTTAAGAAGTTACTAGAAAAGTTAGCATAATGCCAATGCTTCAGTCACTGCGCGTTCAAACAGGGAACTAGGGAACAATCATATATTAGACCTTAATAACAGCTGCCTATTAAATCAGGTGTAGATTGAGCCTAGCTATTTCTGGTTACAGCCTAATCCTGTCCAGTTTATGACATCACTGGTAGCTGCAGCTTTCACATGGACTTCTAGCTTGGTAACAACTGCATAATCAAAGTAAAAGCTGAACAAACCAGCAAGGCTACAACAGTCTGTGTAGTGATTAATGCACAAAAAAACATGGAATAAAACACGAGGTTTGTTTCCTCCAGAGCAAACTTCAAGACACAAAACCAGCAGCAGGCTCCAGTCATTAATTACTTTGTTGCTCCCCAACAGGCTTGACTTCAGCCGATAATCAGCTAACCTAAGAGAGGCAGAGAAGCTCAAAGGACTCTGTGTTTTTCTAGACAACCCATAGGCTGCATGAAAGTTTCAGTCCCATTTACAAAGGCTACAGCTGCAGTCCAAATAAGCAGTGGTTTTACACAATAATGGATTGTCTACATTATAATAACAGCCAATGCAGATAAACATACGTTCAGTTTTACTTACACAAGTTTTAGCTAAAGAACAACAGCATTGCAGCCACATGCATTGCATGAATTTAGTGTTAAAGAAAAACTAGCTTCCCATGTGGCTTTTGAAGTTCTAAAAACATTGCATCCTTGGGGACAGATTACTATGCCTACAAAAAACACGACTGTAGTGGACTAGAAACTCCAAATAAAAAGCAATAGCTGATGAGTGTTTAGTGCCCTAAGTCATAAAGACCTGGCAGTCAAACCCAACAGTTCAGTAAGAACTCAGCTTGGAAAACAGGGCTCAGCCCATGAGAGAGGCTAAAGACCTTGCAGTTTCCTAAGGCCTCAGGGTTATGCTTGGCCATCTTCACTTTTTAAAGTTGAAAGTGTGTCAGCCTTTAAGTAACCTGTTACCCTACACAGAGTTGGTACAGTATATTTAAAAAAAAAATTACATCAGCTCTGGATAAATTAGTTAGACAGATGAAATACAATTTAGGGATCAGCACCCAAGCCTGGATGAAGCAGCAAGTCTGTTTCTTATTGGACTTAGAACTTTCCACAGAGATGTCACTCTGGTTATAATCCATTGCCCCAGCTCCCCCCATAAACACACCTGTAAGTGTAGTGAAACTTTTATCACTAGGCTGCTGAGCTTAAAGACTTCAAGTCTATAAAAGGGTGTAAATGCTATCTCAAATGAATATCCTTCGTCAGCTACCAAGGGCAGCTTTGCACGGATGAAACGCCATTCTTCCCCATACCCATCCCCTACTCTATTTCAGAGACGTTTCACAGCATGCTGCAAGACAATGCATAATATACTTCAGGAATACAGCTAAATGCAGAACTGGAACACCTATCGTGCGCCCTGAGAAGTCCTGTAATTGCCATTACCCGAGTATTTTAAAGGGTGATGGCTAGCACTCGAGGAACGCAATCCAGGAGTTGATAGCTACAGAGTTAACTCAGTGCAAGTCACCTACATTTGCTCGCTTCTTAAACTGTAAAGTTAATAACCTTAGCTTTTCCATTTCTACAGCAGCAAGTAGCATCTTACTTGTGGAACAAATCAAGACACCTGTTAATCCAGAACAGATTCTGTTGCACATCCAGTACATCACATTTTAAGTCTGAGAGAATTTTTGTCTTGTTTGTGAAAACTTTGGCTGAAACATTCCAGTGGCCAGATCCCCGCTAAGGCTGTCAGTCACATGCATCCAAACCAATGCCGTGCCACAGTGATGGATACGAGTAATTATGAACATACATTCTGCTGAATCACCACTGGGAATAATGGCAGCAATTCTCAGTATATATTTTTTCTTGCCAACAGACTATCTCTAAATGCCTGTTGCAAGAGCCATGTGGGTTATCAGGAATTTCAAAGTATCCTGAAAACGTCTTTCAAACATATTGCAATGTTCAGATAATTAAAAGCTTTGCAATAGCAGCATGGGCACCAGCACAGCAAATGTAAGCCTCTGGCTGGCTGCTCCTGGTTACTTTCACTGAGCCCATCTAAGGAGTTCAAAATGTTCTCACAGTTCACAGACCAGAAGTATAAAAATACCGACTTTGGGAAAGCCAGAATCTTGTTCTTTGCCAGAAAACCAGGAATGACTGGTTCCATCAAGGTTTTTGGAAAGGTTTCGAAGATCTTTGGGTAGAAGCTAGTAACGAAGCACAAAGCAGTGGTTTGTTGTTACTCAGACTCCTTGGACGGTCGGTCTGAGCTGAACCGACAGCCCGCAGCTTCAGTGTCAGAGGGTAGCAGTCACTAGACGAGGAAATGACTGATGGCTCAGCCTTCCTCTAGTTCCCCCTTTCAGTTTTTTGCTTCTGAGGGTTATCCGAGTGTGTCGCGTGTGTTTCACAGTTACCAGCCGCGGGGCTGCTGCCCGGGCAGCCCCCGAGCCCTCAGGGACGCGCTAAGGAGAGGCACCGAGCAGCCCGGTGCGGCGCGACAAGTGCCTTTGACACAGCTCCTTCACTCGCGAAGCTCCGGCACCTCCGCCGTGGACCGCGGGGAGCGAGGCGAGGGGTGGGGATCGGCGGGGAGAACAACAGTAGGGCGCAGGCAGGGAACGGTCAGAGTGGGAGCACCGGGCGAATCACCCGGCCCGGGAGGACCACGCGGGAGCCGCACGCAGGCATCAAGAGAGTGCGACGCGACCCAGCGCTCCTCACGGCGAGGCGCGCCCCGCAGGAGAGGAGATCACCGCGGGAGAACAGATTCGCTCAGGAAAGACCCCTCACGGGAGGAGATCCCTTCACGAGAGATCCTCAGCAGAAACCATCCCATCGGCAGAGACCCCTTCAACCGCCCGCGCTCCGCTCACCTCCAGCCGCTACCTCCTTCCAGCTCTGTGCTCAGATCCCAGCGGCCGGGCGCCACCTCCCCTCCGCGCCCAAGGTGAGCGCAGGGGGCGCGGGGCGGGCGCGCGACCCCGCCTGCCCCCGGCCCCACCCAGCCAGCCGCTCGCGGGCGCGCCTGGGACTGGTAGTCCCCCCTACGGCCCCTGCTGGGCGCGTACCCGCCGCGGCCTACGAGTCCCAGAATGCCGCGGGGCTGGCGCGCGCCCCCGCTCGTATGCGCCGTGGCGGCCACTGTCTCCGCGGTAGCCGGGGCTGCGGAGGGCCGCTGTGACAGCCGTGTGGCTGTGGTGTCACCGCATTGCGCTTGTCTGCACGTACGGAATGTGCCGGCATTTACGTGTAATTTATTTCTAGTGTAACTAGCACCCGTGCTTGCGAGCCTGGGGTGGGCACTGGCTGGCAGTGACAAAACGTACAGGCCGTGGCCTGGTTGGTGGCGGTGTGCTCCGCCTCGCAGGGGTGCACCAGGGCGTTTGTTAAACAAACTGCAGAATTCCTGAGAAGAAGCCTCAGGGTTTGCAACCCACAATTAATTTGGAGAGGCAGGTATGGGTGCTCTGTCTTTTCAGAAATGTGGCAGATGTACCGGGCACCCAGCACAGGCACGTGTATACCTCTGCCTACAAAGGTGTGTTGCGTTGACCATGTGCTTCCAGAGACAATTATTTTTCTTTTTTAACATCTTTTTTTGCCACTTCTTCTGTCCTTGAATCACCTTTTTCAGCCTAGGCCTCAAGAGTCATCATTTTTTATCTCTCTAGGAATGTCAGGGCTACATCGATACCAATATTCTTGTGACTATACGTGAATTAGCAGTGAAATACCTTCAGGCACCTCGTCTTTCAGTCCTTTATTATAAAGGTTTTCTAACGTCATGCTGGCTGTCTCTTTCCCACCTCTCACATTCTTAGTGACTTGCTTTTGTATATAGAACTGGAAAGAAAACATTAAAAATACTTAGGCGCTGGGATGACAGAAAAATTTTAAAACTGGTGTCCACAAGAGTGTTTTATTTTCATAACCTTAAGATGATGTCTTGACAGCCTAGCCCTTGTTAGAGTTGAAGACTATCATAAATCAAACTGTCACTAATTAAGTAGAAATGCAGTACTTTAAGCTTCAGTATTGTCCGAGAATTTTCATGGTCGAAACTATTCAAAAGTTGCATTTTAAAGAAGAGGGTTTTTGTAACTGGTTTTATCCAAAGTAGGCTGTAACAAAAAGGCGTTGGGATGAACAATTTCAGAGTGATCTATGAGATAGTGTCACATCGGTCAGACTTCGTGTGAAATGGTGCTGGATGGCATTGTTACACAGAACTGGATAAATGGAACTACTTTGGGAAAAACACGATTTTTGATTCTATTTATCCAAAAAGCTCTTATCCGAACCTGGGCACAGGTACAAAAAATTTTGCATGTTACAGTAATCCACACTGCAGATTATTTTGCATGAATTGTATCAACGGTTGCATTTAAACACAAGCTGGTTTTAATTTCTTGTGTACATTTTAGCATGACCCACTGCTTTTCACTTATTTTTCCAGCATTGGCTAGAATGGTAAAAGATGCTTCAGTTCTTCAGCTCTGAGGGAAAGACTTGGATTAATACAGTGCTGAAAACAGTAGAAACAAGATGAAAAGAGGATTTTTGGTCAAAAAAAAGAAAGGGAGGGTACTTTATTACAGAATAAGCAATATGGACAATTAAAGAGAATAAACAGCTCTTGTAGAGAATAACTGGGGGAAAGTAGTTGATGGCACACACACCACTGGAGCTGTGTGGTGACAGACGGCTCAGTGTGAAAGCTCAGATCCAGCACTCACAGCAGCTTAGAGCACATCACTGGACTATTCTCAACTTCCTCAAACAACTGCTGATAGTGAGTGCTGGCACAAGTGCTAACTGAGAGGTTGGGGGCTACAGAGACTTTTGACATTTTCGGCTGTCTTCTTGACATGGACATCCTAAATCAGCAAACTGGTTCAGATGGGCTCTATCGACTGGGTCAGTCCCAGCCACTCTAACTACACTCAAAATTCTTATAATAATGATTCAGCTTTCTATGGCAGAAAAACAAGCCAGCAGAATTAGTATAGTTGAGGTGGATATTTCCAGATTGAATCAGAACACATTTAGATTTACAGGGATTTTTCTTGTTGCTTTCTGTGGCAGTTGGCTTGATTCTCAAAGGTTATTAAGTTACTGCCTACTTCCTATACAGATCCATGAGTCATGTCAAGCTTTGCTGTTGTCCATAACACCATTATTCCAGAAGAGGCACAAACATTAAGACATTTTCCTTTTACCATGTGAAGTTCCTTGAAAGTGGCTGAACTCAACTCCTTTAAAAATCGCTTGAGAAGATTGATTATAAATGAACAGTTTGATGCCCAGTGATGAGTATAAGCTATCTGAATGGCTTTGCACATGCAGTTTCTAGCACACCTGGAGCAACACAGTGTCAGCAGAAGGTTGGCGTGTATGTGCACAGTCAGCATACAGGGAAAGAGGGGTCTGAAGCTGTATCACCAGAAGCACAACCACATCTCTTTTCCTAAAGAAGCTTAACAAACTTATTCCTGCCAAAACAGCCAACCAAACTAGATTAAAAATATAAACAAAATATTTATCAGCATCCTCCAGTATGATACCCCTTCATCCTTGGTACACCATTTTCACAAAGCTGCTCATTGTTGGATGCTGGCTCAAATTCTCCCCATCTCTTACCCTCTCTATGATAACTAGCCATGCACAGACTTAAGTTCTTAGGCTAGCTGCCAGGTCAGCCCCTTCAGCTGAACCAAGAACATGGAAAAGCAAATACTAGTCAGTAATACAGGAGAACACTAGGCAGTTCATCTATGTGTCACCCATATGACTTTCGCAGCCTCACACCTCAAGGTAATTTCTTCCATCGGCAGATCTGCCACCTGTGGATGGAAGAAATGGAGATGTTCTGCACATCTTCACATGGTCTCAGCTGCTTCAGATTCCTAACAGCCCTCAAAGAGCTCTTTAGGGCCATACTTAAGGTAGACAATCCCTTTTGCTGGTCTCATTTGGTTTTGAGGTTACCTCTCTAGCTCAGGATTAAGGATTAACCTCCCTCTACAGCCAGCTACTTCCTGTTATTCCGAGGTTGAGTCGTGTTTAGTTAAGCCTCACTATAGAGTTTATCTGCTGTACCTTGCTGCTTGTGCATGGCCCTCTCTGCATCTCTCAGTGGAGCTTACAGAGCCTTGCATGAGCTTCCTGCTTGTATAATGACCAAACGCCATTCCCTACTGATGGATAAATGAGGAGGTGATGTTGCAGCATTTCCAGACAGTGACATTTGGCCTGAAATGGTAGCAAGTAAATAAAACAGAGATCTGTGTTTATGGTTGATGTCTCTTTCCAAGATATTTTCCTTCTTAGACCAAACAAAGTCTCTACTGGGAAGCCAGCGGTTTCAAGGGTCTTGTTTCTGCTGCTGTACTCTGCTCTCTCTCCAATTTGTTTACACTTGTATTTAAGTGAAGGTCTCAACAGCTGCCAGCAGCAGTCTACTTTATGATTTACTGTACTTTACCACAAACACTTCTACTGATGCAATGCAAAATGGCATTTTTAAACTGTTTTACCCTGCTGATTGCTTTCTCACCTGACCCCTTCCCAGTTAATGAGAGGATCAGGAAAAGGAGAGAAGACCCATGGCTGTAAGAAAAACAGACACAATGTGAAGTATGCAAAAGTTATACACAGCCCAGTGAGTGTGCAACAGTCACAGTAAACAGGAAAGTAGTCCTCAAGAGCAGAATGGTAAGCAAGCTCCTTCAGAGACTGGGAGAAGAAGGAAGAGGAGGAGCAGGATTAAACTTCCTTCTTTATACTGAGCATGTCTTATGGTCTGGGGTACACCTGTAGCAAGCTTAATTTACCTGCCCTGGCTGTCTCTAACTGTTAATGGCTTGTGGACCACAGCTGGCTTATGATTCTATCTCCATGAAACTATTGCAGCTGCCTAGCCAGAGACTTGCCCACTTTCTTTGCTGGTGCCTTGCTCTTTGACAGTGACTTATCCTTGAGTGAATTGCTGTGTTATTTCATTTCTACATGTTTCTTTACATGTCAGATTCATACGAAGCCTAACTTGGTGTTTCAAAATACTTGTGCTCTGCTTGTTTCCTCCCATTAAGGTAATGTTACTGCCTTTGTGTGAAGCAAGTGCAAGAGAGAAGCATTTAGGCAAAATTATGAGAACTTAAAAGTTTTAGCTGTAGCAGGAACTCCAGTCAGGATTTCATCTTCTTGTATTTTTATTTGATTTCACTTATGTTCTCTTTTATGTATTGGAACATGGGTTAGTGAACTGATAGGAGAAATGAGGAAGACTATAAGGCACCCTAAAAATACCAGTTATCATAGTGATGCCTATCAATGTTTTATACCAGTAGATAAGCTTATTAGTACATTTTATAGCAGTGTCACTGTTTTATGGCCATTACGTACTGTGTCACCCTTACTGTTTTAACAGCTATTTAATGGCAGGTGACTCACTGTTTTCAGTCACATAGGAGGAAAAGTGAAACAGTGTCTACCCTGAGTGTGCCATATGTGCCTGTTACCTTCTGTGCTGTGGGAACTGAGAAAACATAAGGAACAGCATTCTGGGATCTGGAAAGGGCAAATGACAGTATGACTTAGGAATCTACCAGCAAGGATGATTTTCTTGAGAAAAGCCCGTGTGATGTTTGTTGTGAGTTCTGGTGAAGTGCCTCAGGGGATCCCTCAGTAGTGTGACTGTGCTGACTTTGGCTGGGGTAACTTTCTTTAGAGTAGTTAGTATGGGGCTATGTTTTGGGTTTTTGCTGGAAACAGAAAGGATAACACAGGGGTGTTTTTGTTGTTGCTGAGCAGTGCTTCCACAGAGTCATGGCCTTTCCTGCTCCTCACCCCACCAGTGAGCAGGCTGAGGGTGCACAAGAATTTGGGAACGGACAGAGCTGGGACAGCTGACCCCAGCTGACTGGAGGGATAATCCAGACTATGTGCTCAGCTGGAGGAAGAAAAAGGAGAGCAATGTGGAGTGATGGCTTTTGTCTTCCTGAGTAACACATGATGGTGCCTGCCTTTCCTGGAAATGACTGAAGACCTGCCTGCTGATGGGAAGTGGTGAATGAACCCCTTGTTTTGCTTTGCTTTGCTCATGTGTGTGGCTTTTGCTTTACCTATTAAAATGTCTTTATCTCAACCCATGAGTTTCCTCACTTTTACCCTACGTATTCTGCTCTTTGTTGCACTGGTGGAGAATGAGAAGCTGGGTGAGGCTTAGCTGCTGGCTGGAGTTATATCACAACACTTATGTTATTTAAAGTAAATAAATACAGTGGTGAAAAGCAGCTACTCTGATTAAGCTGGTCTCTTACCTGAAAGAGAAGTCAGATTAAGTACCTCATTGTATCTGAAGTCTTTAAAATGAATTAATTCCCTAGCAACACCCTGACTGCACATGTATTTTAGATTGGGGCAAATACAATTATCTTAAAAAGTAGGAGTGTTTATATCTTGCATATGTGTTTGTTCAATGGGTGAATTTTTTATTGCAATATTTTAAAATCTCTTGGCAAATCATTAAGTTATATCCTTTAATAGCCTAATTTTTTTCCTTCCTGCTTTTGCCTTTATCTTGTTTCAGGGCTTGGAAGCACACACCCCGTTCTCCAGATCAGCGCAGTGAGATTGCTGCTGCTGGAGGCTGAGCTGTGGCAGCAGATTTACAGGTCTGTCAACAATCTTGTGTAATTTTGAACAAGGCAGTGTTTTTGTCTAGTTGGTCACTGAATGGCCTCCTTTTTTTTCTACACTGCTCAGATACCTGTGACCAAAAACCTCTTAAACACATTGTAGTTGGCTGAACATGGATGTGTAACAAGCGCTATTTTGGGGCTGACTAGTATGGTGCCAGAAGCAGACGCACATGATGTAAGAGTGTAGCAAGTGTGTATGATACTTCTCTCTGGTGAGGAATAGCTGAGGGAACTGGGGTTTAGTTGTTTGGAGAAGACTCATGTGAGACCTAACACTAGACGGCCTCTCTTCACTCCTGCTTGTTGCCCACACCACCTAGCTTGGTATCATCAGCTGGAGTTTCTTATGAGCTGCAGTGTTGTCCTCAGTGCTTGGAAACACACTGCACATTTGCACATTGTGTAGTGGGTTTGTAGATCAAGACGAGTGCGAGTGTGTATTGGTCCCTGGTCCCACTCCATTCCTCGTACCAGGACCTGTTTCAACAACAATGTTATACCCAAAGGAGAAGATCTCTCATTTTCTATTATTTGCAATGTGCTGTTAAGTGTGATGTACTAAAGATTAAAAAATACCATTGATGTTTGATTGGAATCTAGGCATTCAGTAAAAGAATTCGGTTTGATTTCATGAAAAGCCTGCATGGCTTGAAAAGCCTAACGCTGGCATGCTTTGTTGGCATTATTTTTATTGAAGCATGGATCTTTAGCTTAGTTCACCATAAAGTGAAGCATTTTATTTATGATAATAGACAGTTTAGGGCTATAGGGGCATTATAACGTTGCTGGTGTACAACTGATACAACTTTATCAGAAGATACAAACATGACCCGCAATAGAAACAAACACCAAAGAGAACACCATGAAACGTTCACTGTTTACAAATCACTTCATTACTACAGACACCAAATGGCAGATACTGTAAGTAAATCAGTTGCAGAGAACTGACTACATTTAGTCAGGGAATTGGGAACTTCTGTCTGGGGCTTCATCCACAACTCCTTAGTAGAAAAAAGTTTAATGTCAAGAATTCTTTTCTTACCCACAAAACAATGCTAACCAACAGACATATCAAAGAATAAGACCAAAGGATATCAATGCCTTTACAACTACTTTTGCAATTTTCTTCTTCATTAGGTACTTAGATTTTTTTTTTAATACATTTTGTCAGAAGGTAAATAGCCCAAAAATCAGCAGCAAAAATATTACAACAACAAAACAAGTAAATACAGTGCCAATGTGTCATGTTGTAGAAGAGCATACAGAGAAGACAAACAATGATAACTTAATCGTACAAAATGACACAGAGCTGAAATACAGTGCACTTAAATACCTATGTGACAAAGAATGTTAAATTTTGTACTTAGTATTTAGGGTTTTCTTAAAACATAAAATCTGAAGTCTTTGTGCTTAAACTTTTTTTCCTGTTAAACAGAATTAGTTGCTTACTTCCAATACTGCCACTGTAACTGATATTACAACAGATCACAATTTTCACAGACACATCAACATTAAAACATTTACCTATGAGAAAATAAGTCACTTCTCATTAGTTCACAGTGTGAAAAAGTGGTGTATGCTCTGTCTTGAGAAAGGCTTTCAGTTATTCATCAAGCCAGTTGCAGAAAGTCCTGATACCAGACGCAGTGCTAGATTTAAAGAATGGAAAGCAACACATCACATGTTGGGAGGAAAAAAATAAATGTCTCGTTTCTTCATGGGTATCGTCTAAGTGACCTTCGTCTTCTGTTGTAGAAATGCCTGAGCCCATGTTGCCGTGAAAAATTCATCATATAATTTTGTTTGCGAGTGCTGTTAAAATCAAAGGGTGGAGAAGGAGAAGAATGTCAGTTTCTTTTGTATGTACTTTGGATCTTCTGGAGCAGTGAGCTAGTGGGACAGATCCTTCTTTGTCCTTGCATAGCCTTCAAGCCTCTGGAAAGTAGTTTGAAGTGCCCTTTGTAGCACAAGGCAATCAAGAATCTGTCCCACTTGGCTTTTATTTACAAATTGTTATTTGAGGAAAGGGTTAAAAACTTTAGCTAATGAGAACTTGTGCTGCCTAGGGCCAGATTCACTAAAGCTGTATGCACTTCATTCCCCTTAATGCAGGGCACTTATCTGCACTGGTTTTATACTCTAGTTATCCTTCTGTCTTCAATCATTAACTGCTTTATCTTAAGAACAGAAGAAATGCAGAGGGACAACCTGACTGCAGCCTAACTGAAGAAGGGGCATTTGTTTGGAAGACCTATCTGGAGGACAAGACCCCACACCTAAACATGGGTTTCTACTTCTGCCACTGAAGGAAGAAAGAACAATGAAAGGGCAGTAGTCAACAAGATGGCTGGCTGGGACTTTGGTACCTGAAACCCATCTAAGTCTTAAAAGCCGGATTCTACCTGCAGTTTCCAACTTTCAGCAGCTTTGGAAACAGAGCTGTAGTATCTGTGGCACATCCCTATGAATGGCCTATACAGATTTGCATACACCTTGGAGAGAACTGCATGTGGAGCACCATGGACCTTCTACTGCCTCAGCAGTGGCAGGGTACAGCAGAACAGCCACAGAACAATTAACTGACTCTGCCTTTTCATGATCTGTTAACGTACATATCCAAATCCCTCGCACATGCACACAAATCCAGGTCTGCATAGATCTGAGGACAAACTACACTCAGAATTACAGGAGGATGAAGAAGTTTGTGCATTCTGAAGTTCTGATGAAGAATGACTCCCCTCAGACCAACAACCTGCAGTGCGCTTGGCCAAGACATAAAAAGCAGCTGAGATGCTGCTGCATGAGAGAGTGACTCTTGCACTCTGCACTACACGGTCCAAGGTACGGGAAACCGAGGATGCAGTTTCTTTGAGAGATTGGAGCACAGCATTCACCGTGCAGACTCTAACAACAGCTCCAAAAGATGTAAGGAGCTTCATCCAGGAGGAAATGCTTGAGACAGCATGGCCAATTTTCTTCTTTGTTTCCAAGTGAAAGGAGCTGCAAAGTTGTAGTGAATCTGTGCAGTCTCAGGCTAATTTCAGACTCTTGTCTCCCAAAACTTCCTGCCTAGTTAGGACCTCGTGCTTTCTAGCTTTGTCTTGCAGAGGGAGAAGGACATCTGGCCTAAGTATCTCTACTCCAAGGGACTGGATATTACCAGGACCCCCCAATCCATGAAGTTCACCAGGTTTTAAAGGTGATTTGTGAATGCCTGTAGTAGACATTACAGTTAACAAATCTTCAGCTCGTTTTAATTTGTGAGTTTCCTCTTTAAGTAAGAGGTAAATACTCATGCTGTCATCAGTCATGCTTTCCTCTCCAGTGCATAACCTTATTTTTAGTGAATGTGGCCCTTAGGAAAAAGGAATAGTCACATACTTTGCAAAATACATTTGATCCTCCAGAGGCAAAGGTAGATTTTGTTCCAGTACGCTAATTTCATTGGAATCTTCTGAAAACAAAATTATACCCTTTTGACAGCTAATCTAGGACACAACTGACTAAACTGAATACAAGCTGTTGTATAAACAATGAGATTATAAACCCCTAAACAAATCTAAATCACTTCCCAAACAGTACTCCAAGACTTTGCAATTGCTTATTTTTTTTGCCACTGTAATGTACATCCAAGAATGAAACAAAGACCAGCTCCTGGTGACAATGGCAGCAAATATCTACCCTCATCACAACTGTTGGCACTGTCCTAGTAAAGCAGAGCTCTAGAGCATGTGACAGTTGAGAGAGGGGTTAATGTTGGAGATGGATTTGTCCTGATTTTCACCTGATTTCATCAAGTGAAAAGGAAAGCTCTGTGCAGATGTGTAAGAATTTTGTCTGGATGCGGCAGCAGTTGGTCTACATAGTTTTGGGGCCACTTGGTAGCTCAAGTACAAAGAAGCTTTTTTCATAAATTTAAAATGTATGAAAATGCAACCTAGCCAAATCACAGAATGAAAAGTACTTGGTAACCCCCCCAGCATATACTAATACGAATGCAATGCACAAAAGAAATCAAACAGGAACAAAAATAATTGGATGACAGAATGATGCACACACCAAGCCTTAGGAAACACAAAGCCGTGCTTCTTGGGTCTAGGTCTGGGCCGATTTTCGAGGCTGAATTACAAATGCTTTGTTGGGAGGGTACTATAATGAGCAAAGTGATGTATTGTGACTGAAGCCCTGGCAGCTCCTATCAGTGACAAACCTTCTTTGGTTTGAACTCAGAGATCAGTAGCTGCGGTGGTTATTGGTGTCTGTTAATTGCAACAGCACAAATCAGCAGAGTTGTGAGAAACAAAAGAACTATCAGGGAGACACAGTCTGTGTCTGGGGCACACGTGGCCATGGCACCCTGCAGATTCACTACCTGACTGCGGTTTCAGCTCTGTGGTTGTTAGTTATGGAAAAAAACCTGAGACTATCCCCTCGGAAATGAGGGGCCACTGATGCAACATGCTGGGTGCTGTCCTTTGGCAGCTCTTACTGCACTGCAGGAGTGGCAGAAGTCCTCACCATAGCTTCAATGAAATTCCCTCTGTGGTACTGGGTGAGCTGCTGAACGCTTTCAGCTGAGTTTAACTTCCCTCAGTGCTCTGTGGGGAACAGCTGCAAGATCAGGGGCCTCAAGAGCTATGTGGCCCATCCCCGAGATTTTCCACCAACCCACCATTGACAAAACATGGTGAAAGAGCTGTAACAGAAGCATACATTTGATATCGATTCAGGGAAAGGACTTACCTTATTCTAGTGTAAAACCAATGACAGCAAACAATGAAATACAACACAAGTTAGAAAATGCCTTTCAATGCATGCAGCACTGTGATTAGTCATAAAACCCTGATGAGGTTTAGAGGCAATATAGGATTTTTCATCTCTTTTGAAAATAAAAATTGAACAAATTATTTCCTGACATTTCAAATCAGTAATTATATTTTTATTTTCTATAAAATTCAGCATGCACTTTTCAGAAGCACAATAAAAATGTCATAAAAGCACAGACCGCATCATATTAAATTTGGCATAAATGTTGTGAATATCCAGATAATTACTTCATGTTTGAACTATTTCTCATTGTTGTTATAAATTTGTTGGTACTTTAATTCAAATGCATTTTTCAAATAATTGCTTTTTACTAAAACATGAAGCAGATGAAAATGCTTTTCCACATGAGTACTTGTGGTGAAGACTAGAGCATATAATTTGTATTTTAACGTTGGAAAATCAAGTTTCCTTGCACCAAATGCAACCTAAGTTGTCACTAAATCATTTGTGCCAAAACGCAATAATATCTTGACAATGAAGAGCATGGAGTGATGGCCATGGAGGGATTCATTCTGTTATCTAACAGTTGCCCATAAAAGAGTGCGTGGGGACAGTATTTGCTGCATTCCTTGCATGACTCAAATTCCTTTAGTTCACATCACAAGTTTTGATCCCACCACCTTTGATCAGAACTGGGTTTATGAGAGGTCTATATGGGCCAGCCCTGTACACTAGGAAATGGCAGTTTCAGATGCACATGCAATAAAGTGTGTGGTGTCTGTGCGGCAGTCAGGTGGGGAGCTGTGCTTCCAGAGAAAGATAGAGTGCAAGTGAAATGCAGAGCTGGACGTGAGCTCTTCTTAGGGCACAAGTACAGGGGCACAGGAAAACACTCTCCCTTAAGTCCGGGCTAAAAGACGTTTTTGTCCTAAGAAGAGCCACATGGGACACGTGAGAGTTGTGCCCAAAGCTTTCTTTACGAATGGAAAGAAAAAGTGCTGCCCTGATGAAGGATAATCCGCACCAGCTTTAAAAGGGACCAGACAACTTGACAACTAGTATCCTCTTCCCACCGCAGGGTAGACCTCAACGGTTGTAAATTGGTTGGCTAGCTGGCAAAATCAGTTTAGTGTATGACACAGTCAAAGCAGGGGTTGTGTTTCACTTGTTTGAAAAAGGTGCTCAATTCGAGCACCATTTGCAGCTGCATTTTCAGTGTTAATGATACTGCTGTTTAATGAGCGATTCAAAGAATTCATCCAAGAGTGGAATGATTGGAGGTGCCATACAAAAGCATCCATGTTTGGCCTTTCTTATCGCTGCCAGCTATTTTGCATGCACGTATAATCTGCGGGTAAACTTTTCCCTAGCAGCAAACTGTCTTGGGAGCAAGAATGAAACAAAGAACTTGCACCCTGAAAAAGTGTTTGCTGGTGAGAGGATGATGGACTTTGTCTCAGACCTCAATAATGCTGAACAATGTGTCATGACCTTGGTTGTGCATCACCTGTAAGCAGCATCTACACTGTGACTTGGGAACTGGGCCAGTGGCAAAACTAATTTCAGATCTGGATAGCTGAGAAGAGTTGAGCCATGAAAGCAGGTGTTTGCAAATTTGTCCCTGTGGTGAGCACTGCCAGGTAAAGTGGGGACATACCCTGTATTGTATGGAAAATAAAAATCAAGAAAATCCTTGGTTGTGCTACATCCCTACAGCCCAGCTCTCCCTGCTGGCAGGTGCTTTCCCTGCTTCCCCTCCTTCTCCATTAGCTGCTCTGTGAGACAGTGGCTCACTTGTCTGTAGGCTAAGGAAATGCTGGCACAGCTCCAAGGTGTGCACCTGGGGGTGCAGGCAGCCAAGCCAATAATTAGGGCATTTAGGAAAATCAGACCTCTTTGCCAGCCTACAGGGTAGTGGAGGAGACACAAGATGACATGTGTGGGAATCCAGGAATTCCCAAACCACATGTGCTAGTATAGGCTGGCTGTTTGCTGCAACACCTCACAGGCTTAGGGGCTTGTCTGCTGCATCAGCATTGGTACACAGATGGCAAACAAACAAGAAAATCAAGGACTTAAACCAGGGCTAGGGAGGACCATTTTGATGGTGCCTAGAAAGGTGCATGGAGTCTTATTCAGGTGGGTGGTGAAGTGCAGCGTTTTAAGAGGACTGACCATACATTGTGTAAGGCACAGACCATCAACAGGTCTTGTGTCCAGGTATTCTCATGAGACAAGGTCCGCGTCAACAGGGATAATTTCCAATTTGGGAAGTACTGGTGTTTCCTAAGATATCCCAGCTTTGGAATGAATAAGCCAGGCAGAAGTCTACTGACTCTCCAGTGACTCCCTATAGAATTAAATTTAGAACCTTGGAGAATGGTTTGAGATTAGGTCATGCATCTCTGCACCCATGTCAGAAAGCCCTAGGGTGGCTGTTGCCTGCAGAGCTCTCTCTATTCTGGTCATCTCAGTGGGAGGGCAGGACAGCCAAGGGATGTTGCTTCCTCACCTCACTGGAGAGTGCTGGGCAAGGTAGCATTCTTGTGCCCTTCATGGGAAAATGAAGGACTACTAAGAAGTAATGCTAAGTCCTGTCCCTAGGATCCCTGGTGTGACCCTTGTGTGTGCAGGGTCATCCAGGGTTAGTGCTAGCAGACACTGATCTAGATCGCCTTCTGTGTGTACTGGAAGTGCTATTCTGGAAGCACTCTATGGACATGACAGTGTCTTTGTCATATTATGGGTGAAGAATCTGAAGTGCCGGGTGTAAAGTGATTGGTGTGAGGTGACTGAGTGAAACAGCCGAACCAAGTGAGAATATCCATCAACAAGGAGCAGTGTGTTCCCTTTCAGAAGGCCTTCCAAAGGCTTTGCTGAATTCTTTGAGGATTACTTAAAATAAAATTTAAGAAGTCTGCAGAATATTTTGATGAATTAAAGAGTGCAGATAGAACTTAAGCAAAACAGTAAGGCCTGAGCAGATGCCAGCACATGAACCAGATGTGCACAGCATGTAATTCTGCCTTTCCTGAGAGCAGCATGTCTCACATGTTGCATTTAGCAGAGCCTGTAACTCCACATCTAGCCTTTGGGAAATCTGCTGCCATGGTACTGCGCTTCACTGACTTCACTGCCCTTGGTAAGGGAGACATCGATCTGGTTTGGTCTCTCTTCATCTGTGGGTTGACCAGGTGTCACTTGAACAGAGTAGAAACTCTCTGTCTCTCGACTGATATTTTGGCCATTATTCAGAAAAGCCTTAAAGCTCTTTAACAGGAAAAAAAGAAGAGAAAGGAGGAGGCATTGTCTGCCTGTCTGGTTCCTTCTCTAGGCAAGGTGTGGTTAATTGCTACAGCATTTCTACTGCTTCTCCCTTCTAACAGATTTCATATGAATTCCCTTTTACCACTCAACTTGTATATCTAGTCTACAACTTGGCAGGTCTCACTGTCAAGGAAGTTCTTCACGTCTCAGCCTAATAATCACTTCTTAAGGGTCTGTCCTGTTCCTACTAATTCTTCCTAATTTAATGCTTGGATTGATGGGTAAAACTATGCTCTTTTTTTTTTTTTAATGTTTTTTAATTGCAAAGTAGATTAAATATTTCAGGACTACCAGTTTCCTTTTCCATGATTTCCTTAACACTCTGGATAGACTATGAAGGTTCATACTCTTCCGTATTTTTCCTGATGCAGCACCTTACAACAATTATCTAAGCTAGGAATGACATCCATCCCTCTGTTCCTTCAAGTTTTAAGCTTAATGCTATGGAAGCAGAGCCCAGCAAGGTGTGTAAAAGCAGCAGAGCGTGTACAGTCACTCAGTGTTGGAACCAGTTTGGTTTGGGGTTGATATGAGTGCCATGCAAGCTGGTGCTTCTCGGTGGAAAGAACGGGGCCAAATAGCAATCAGATAATTCACTTTGCTCCTGTTACAAAATACTACTTGCAATGTCCCTGCTATTTCAGAAACCTCATGGTTATAATTACACAATCTGGAGGGTTATCCAAGCCTAATTCTTCATTGCTATTTTTTAAATTGTTCAATAAAAGGAATGTTTGAACCTATCTATGGAGCAGGCACGCCTCTCTCTGCCAAACACTGTCAGCGATGAGTTCCCGCCCGTGAAGCCACGAGCATTTCACTTCTACTGGAACTAAATTGTTAGAGAAAAAGCAGGTCATCTCTTCATGATGTAACACAGGAAAAACGGGTTAGCTGCCAGTGAAACCCATCTCAAGAATGAGAGAATCAGGAGGATGCAGACACCTGGTAAAATCTTGACAAGGGGATGAATATAGAGCTCGGACCATAGGAACCTGATATAGTGAACCCTGTTTCTGAACAGTGTCCTTCTTACTAAAAAAAGGAAATGAATAAGGCATTAGTTGCTAATCCAGATTTTTCAGAGGCACAACAACATTACTTTGTGCAAAAAGCAATACAGCAGACTCTTTTGTATCTTCAGAAAGATGTAAGTCAGCCTCAAGTGGCAGCACGGTGCTGAACAGGAATAACTTGTCTTACGTCCCAGTCATTTTCACAGTCGTTGCTGCATTACACAACCACACCAACACCTGGTGGTGATAAAGCCCCACTTTCCCTCCTGCAATTTACCGTGATGCACAACACATACCCTGTGCCACTCATCTCATGGCTGCCTTAGCTGCTGAGAGTTCCAGTCAGGGCAAAGCATTAGCAAAGACTGGTTCTCAAGGGTTTCCCTGGGCCCCAACAGTTCCTACAGAACTTAACACTCATGCCATGCTGGAGGAATTTCAGTGCTTTCTGAGATGGGGTGGGATGAGTTGAAGCTGATACTCACAGGACGACTTCTACGTGGTCCAAAGCCCACTGATCATGACCTGTTCCGTTGTGACGGGGCTGCCACCAGCGCAGTAAGACTCCTTTCATTCGTGCCTCCCTGTCATGACAAACGCAAGAGCCTGTGATAGTTCCAGACTATCAGTGTTTTGCACATCTGTCTACCCCCAGCAGCAACTGAGAACCTAGCCAAAATGTTACTTAATCATCCTTGAACACCAAGGAAGACATTTAATGGTGAAAAACACACACAGATAAGGAGGAATTTTTTTTCCTCATATGTTTAAAACAAGTAATGAAAACCACTGGGCTGGAATTTCTTAATCAGCTCTCCCCTTAAATTTCCTTCTTTGTTTACCCTCTCATCAACATTTTTTCTTGTACAGTGATGCAAAGATCGATTCTTTCTTAGCATAAATACATATTGTGCACTTAGAGGTAATTAAATGTGACCGAGTACTCACAGGGGAACATTGTAAGACACTCTTTGGGCTTGTATAAAGTCCTTTGGCTGATGCTGTGCAATAACTTGCCATGTAATTCCATTATTTACACTGTATTGAAGGAGCACTGCCTTGTCTACGGTGTTAGGATCACTCAGATTGGTATTGCAACTGTCTGTTTGCGAAATACTTCCAATTTGCAACACAAACATGATTTTGCTGTAAAACACATCAAGAAAAGGTATTTTTAACATGCAAAATTATTCAGCCAGGATCAATAGCATTTCCAGGTTTATTGCAGTTACCTTATTACAACTTCGAGCATCCTCAAGATTCATTAACATACCAAAGAAACTTCACACATCTGTAGAACAGAGCTCCCCTTTCAGAGCAATAGTTTACTGTGTGTAACATACTGCCACGTAGTTAGAGGCAGTAGGTCCAATTTTACAATGTGTCTACACAAAACTGACATACATAAGAAATACGAAGATGCAAACATGTATATGAAAAGCTAGAAAAGGGAAAATAGAAGTTGAATATAATAAACTGCCTAAAAGATTTATCATATTGTACCTGGTTGTTCAAATCAGAAGGGAAGAGCCCGATTTATATCTGGCCCATTTGCCAGTCCATCCTGTTTCTAATCTTGCTTTAGACAACTAAATACAAATCAGTCCAGAAAGCTGTCACTCTGTTAAGAGCCCACACAGGCTGGTTGCATTTGTTTTTCCATGGCCAAAGAGGCTCAATAGATGAAAAAGATGCTCCTGTTCATTGCCAGGTGAATATAATTGCATTTGACAACTGAAATGTGAAAATGAGTCCATAATTACTAATAGCATCTTTAGTCATAACCATTCTGGAGGCACATACAAGCATGGGATTTGTCTTATCAGATGAGGCTTTGGTCCAGACAGTCTGGTGTCCAGCCTTTGCCAATGGCTTCATTGTCACTACTGACTTACTGGACAGACAGTGCTCTGTTGGGCATGACAAAAACATCTGACCTTTTCATCTCACATCTCTTCCTCCTCACCTTCTGTCTCCCAAATGGAAATTACAAAGCATTTTGCCAACACTAGTGCATGTCTGCCAGCCACATCTGACTGCATGGTACAGCCAGCCAGTGCATCCTCATCAGTACCAGCCCACCTGGCTGCAAGTACATATGAAAAGTTTCCTTTCTCATGGGCTGCTAAAAGTGCATTTTAGGCTCAAAATATTACCTTGCTCGAGTGAGATCCAGAGGCTTAGTCACAGCTTGTCGTATTTGACATCCATTAAAATAGAGTGAATCTCCGTGGGCGTAAGGTGCCAGCTGTCCACATCCATTCCCTATCACTCCCCCCTGAATGGTTTCCCAGTTTATTTCAGTGACTCTTTCAGATTCAAAGTTATCTTTAATATAACTGGGGAGGTCGTGGCTAAAAAGAGAGCAGTCATCACCTAGAAATGACACAGTGAAGTTATAAAACAACAATGGAAATAATTGAGAAAACTGAGTTACAGTTCATCGTAATTCCACTCAAGGTTGTGGCCCAACATACAGTGTTACTGCAGGCTGAATATTTTTCATTAGGTCCTTTAATAATGTGGACGTTGCTATACAGCATTAATTTTTATAAATTTGAGGCTGTGAATCTTATTTTTAACTTCAAGTACTTCAATAATGTCAAGTACTGCACTATGGTTTCTCCTATTTTGCGTTCATGCCAGTACAAGATACCTCTAATTACCGGTCAAAAGGAAATGCAACTAAAACATGGAAGGAAGGGATCTGAACTTACAAAGTTATGAGACTCTTGGAAGACATTAAGTACTGGCTCCACTCCCACAAAGCACTTATAATTTAACAAGGGCACTCAGGAACTGTTAGGCGTGTGCTTAGCTCCATTGAGGGATTAGAGCAGAACGCTGTCCTGATGGGGTACAGAACTGAATCCCTTACAGGTGCCAGTCACCAACATCTGGACCCCACATACGTATCCCCTGGGACATGGTGCTCCCTTGGAAGGAATACAGAGGTGGAAGCCATTTCTGGGTAGGCAGGTAGTCATGTCTTGCCTTCAATGAAGGCTGAATGGGCTTTATATACCATGCCATACAGGAGAGACTTGACTCAATTTAGGAAGAGTAGAGGGAGTTAAGCCGTTATTTGGAGCTCTGTCAAACTATTAATTTATAACTTGTTACTCAATCATTCCAGTGATGAATTTAAACATAATATATCACTACCTTTTTGTTTAATTTTCATCTACATTAGACTGCAGCAGATGTGTAAGAAGTACAGGAGTATTCACTTCTGGGCTTCCCAGTTCAAGAGAGACAGGGAACTACTGGAGAATCCAATCCAATGGAAGGCTACCAAGATGATTAGGGAACCAGAGTGTCCTTTATGAGAAAAGGCTGAGGGACCTGGGTCTGTTTAACCTCCAAAAGAGAAGACTAAGAGGAGATATTACCAATGCTTCTCTGTATCTACAAGACAGGTATCAAGAGGATGTGATTAGTTTCTTTTCAGTGGGGCCCAGTGATAGGATAAGGGGCAATAGACATAAACGGGAACACAGGAGGTTCCACCTAAACATATTGAAAAACTTATTTCCTTTGAGGATGACAGAGCACTGGAACAGGCTGCTCAGAGAGGTTGTGAAGTCCTGGAGACTTTCAAAACCTGCCTGGACAAGTGCCTGTCTAATGCCCTCCAGGGCATCCTGCTCTTTCAGCGAGGTTGGACTAGATGATGTCCAGAAGTCCCTTCCAACCCCTGCCATTCTGTGATGTAGTGAAGAAAGAAATGAAAATGAAACCTTTGTATCCTTCGTCACAAATGCAAACGGCTCCAGTTGTGCAGTACCCATGGCCACTGCAGAGCTTAGGGCATGCTTCCCCGATGTACACATGGTCGATCGCCCAGCTTTGTTTCTCTAGTTCCTCCCCTTTCTGAATCCACCTGAACTGAGTTGCACTGCAAATAATCAAAATCCAAACACCATATTATAATACCTAGTATTATAAAACGCACTGAATATCATCTGTACAGTAACGTTCAAATATACCAACAGCAGATGTAAAATGTCATATGAAGGGGCTGTGACACCAGTAAGTGGAAAGACCCACCGTGGATGGGTGGCTGCTACATAATTGACAGCAGCCAGTTCTATTAACAAAAAGCTTCCTGAAAAACATTAAATATGTATCACATCTAAATCCAGCTATAAAGAAGCATTTTTAATTCACCAGTTTCTTCCAAATGGCCTGTGTCAGCAAGACAGCTGACATTTTATAGGTCCCCAGTGAGCTGGCCTTTCAGTAACCTACCTGGATGAGACATGGTCAGGCAGCTGGATTGTTATTCTTCTCCACATGGAGCTGTTAACAGAATTATAGATGGTAGCTTCGTGGAATTGAAATGGGGAGCAGCCAATGCTATTAGATGAGGACGGAAGACAGTGTGTCTGGACGAGCTGCCACGAGTCTGTCCTGTAGCAGACAAACAAGAAAAATGTCTTTGAATGACTTGCAATAATGAAAGGGAAACAGGTAATTTCTAAGGGTCGTGGCATTGCCTGTCTTACTAAACAAACCCAAGACATCATCAGCAACATTTTCCATGCTCTGTAGCCACAAATAGACAAGAGGTGACAGGCTGAAGCACTGTTGCAGCCAGGGAGGAATTCACAGCACCAGGCTGGAGTGCTGTGAAACCCCTGGAGTTGTTACACACAGCAGATTCCAACCCAGAGCTCCACTGCCTGGCATGACATAGGGATTTATTTACATTGCACTACTTTATTGTAATGCACTACTATACTACAGCACAGGAGACACCGTTTTTAATTGTTTGCTAGTTAAAGACCAATTTGGAGTTAAGTAACTCCCACTTAATTACGGCTTGATCCTCAGTATATTGTCCTGTATTATACTAAAACAACAACTTCTCCTGAATGTGATTTTCTGCAAGCACATTTGTAACAGGAGTGAGCTCCTGACTGCAACTGCAAGCTCAGTGCCATGAATCTGTCAACATCTGGGATAAATTATACAGAGAATTTACAGGATTTATGTAGACAAATCCCAATGCTTGCACACAGGCTTTGTTCACATCCTGTTACAAGATGAATAGCAAAGTAAGTACTTTAATAAATAAAATATCACCAGGTTTTTAATTTCACACTATTTATTTTTTTATATGTATGTATTCTTTTGTCATTTACCTGGCATCCTTCGTATACTCCAGCATCACAGAGTGGAGATCACCACAAGAAGTTGCCTCACAGCCAACCACAATCTGTAGCAGAAATAAAATTGGCTGCTATAATGAGTCAGATAGACATTTATTGTGGATATGTAATGAAGTCTTGCTCTTATGTTTTTTTCTTTATAGGGTGTATAGAGGAGATTGCCAACTTGGTGAAGAAAAAGGAGGAGAGTGGGGAGGGCAATACTTTGCAATGAGAGTTCAGTGCTATGAACTATTGAATGCTGATAGGTTATACTAATTTTGGCCTAAAAATAGAGGAAAAGGTGACAGAATGGGTAAAATAAGCAGCTTGGCATTCAGTAGTAAAAAGTATGTCAGACTCTTTTGTACAGTATGTCTGAAGATGGCATGCTGTGTCAGTGGGGGAAGCAGGGTGTTAGGGATTGTATTGAAAAAGTCAATATAAAAGAGGCAATGGTGTTGAGAAAAGGTAAAAATATTGGTAAGTGCAAAACGGAAACTTCTGGAACTGTCTCGTCAAACAGATGAGCAAAAAAAAAAATCTATAAGAAGAACATGAATGACCATCATGATAACCCAGCTCTCATATTAATTCCTGGATTATTTAAGACATGGTACTTTTGGAAGGGTCTACAACATCTCTGGAAACATGTTGCCTTTGATCCTGTGCAGAATTCTTTAAAATAAGATAAAATACTCAGAAATGTTTCTATGATTATTTAGGTCATTTGCCATAACACAAGTAAGTAGAAGGCATGCCTGTACTTGAGCACTTTGGCATTTTCAATTGGCCACTCCTCTCCAGCCTGCCTCTGCCTTGCCTTTTCTGCTTGGTCATGAGTTAGGGGAAAATGGCATATTCTGCATGCTGTGTATTCCCACCTTAGAACAGAAATTCCTGGTGATCCAGGAATGTCAGGAAAAAGGGATTAGCCTCAGAGTATCTCTCAGTAACCTCCAAAGCATACATGCAGTCAGAATAATTTGAAATGTAACCTTCGCATAACCTTTCTCATTACCATTATCTACTCTTCAGAATTTCCTTTAAGTTCCAATACAAAGTAATTATTAATTATTCATCCAATTTGGCAACCTAGCTGGGAGAAGAATGTTTTCTGGAGACACATCAGATGATTTTTTCGTTGTATACTTTTCTTTGGAAAGAGAGAGAACATTCCTTACTTTAAACTGCATCATGTATCCTGGCTGGATAATGAGCTCCCTGGAGGACAGGATGTTGTGTGTTCTGTCCTTTTTCTTATTTGGCCAGTAGAGATGGAATGATGGATTTCCACAGAACCCTGCAGTCCTGACTGCATTAGGGTAAAAGCTCCAGTTTTCTTCATGAGAGGTGCCTTCTGTTAAGATGAGTTACACACAATTAGCTCATTGTCTCACTAAAGATCCACTGAACCACTACACACAGTACTGTAGTGATAGAAACACTAAAATCTCTACTATCTGTCATGATGTACAGTAAGTAAACTGCTAACAGACATAATAAAAACATAAGCTCCAGAGAGGCAATTAAAATGTTTAAAAAACAGTAATTAAAAAATAATTAAACTTGATCCTATCAAGAATTTAAATGAAATGAGTTGAAGTACAATCTTTCTTACAGATACATACTTCTATATGTGCACACACACGCGTGTATATATTACATGATGTACTGCACACGCTGCTATTCCTTACGCTTATAAACAGCCTCAGTCTGCATAATGAAACATTTACTCCAGAGTTAAAAATGGTGCTTGCAAGCTCACAGGGCTTGTCTTAGATAACGCCAGACAACAGATTAGCTGCCACAGCCTGTCTTACCATCGTCAAATGTATCTACCAGCTGGCTGGGGTTGATCTCTGCTCCTCCAATCAGGATGTTGTCCAATGCCCACTGTGCTCGGTCAGGACCTGAAACCACGATCCCATTGCTGATGGTAAAAGGCTGCCACCAGCGCAAACGGGTTGTGTTAGTCAAAGCATGCTCAGGGAGGAGGATGTAGTCATGCCTGACTGAGATGTATTTTTGGTAATCCATCTCATGAAGCAAAGTCCAGGATATCCCTGCAGTGGAAAGACACAGGTTTAGCAATAATAACAAACACATGGTAGGATCATCTGAAAGACTAAAGGAGGACAACAGGAAACAAAAGTTTATAGGTATGGTATTCCAGGAGACAAATCTTCACTTCTGAGAGTAGATGGCAACTGTTACTAATCAGAGTAATCTTGTAATTGTATAAAGAAATCAAATTAGCTGGAAGCCACTGATTACTGCAATCAGGCAGGAGTATTATGAGTAACTCCTGAGCAACAGATGGAAATTTTAGATGGGGAAAATAACTTTATGAGGACAAACATAACTCCACAACTAAAAATTATCTTATTGCTTTGTGTCTCTCCGACAACTTCGCAGACATTCATGGTACTTAAATGCAGAGCAAGGCTGTAGCTTAGCTGAAACGACAGGATGTACTTGCCTCCATCAATGGAATAGTCTAGCAGCACTCCTTCCTTTCTGCAAGTTGGTCTGTGGCATGTTGTCATGTTGTTTTCACTCCCAATTCTGCCCCAATACTGTAGAAACCTAAGAGTAAATGTCTAAGTTTGCATTTGGTAAAGACATGCACATGCTGAGCGGTTTGCTTTCTGCTAGCATGTGCTGAAAATATTCGAATGGTAGCACCTGCAAGCAAGTAACATGGGTGTAGAAGTGGAATAAAGGTTTCCAAAAACATCAGCTAGTAATTCTCACGGGAACCTAATGAAATTCAGCAAAGTTCTGCCCCTGGGAGGGACAACCCCTTGCAATGGTACTGGCTGGGGACTGACTGGCTGGGAGCTGTTTTGCTAATGGTTCCCTGGGAGTCTTGGTGGATATTCTTGCTGAGTTACAGAAGTGAGAGCGTGTGGCTTCATTAGAGTTGAGGAAAATTGTGCTGAAAGTGTCTTCTGTGTCACATCCTTAGCTTGTCTAAATTAATATAATCCCTGTACTCTTCAGTTATTTAATCCTTGTCTACAGTATGTGAGTTGAGTGGGTCTTGTATGGGCACCCAAGAGGACAACCAGCAGAGAGCATTCTTTGAACTCAGTGGGAGACATTGCTGGTGCCTTCAGGAGCAGAGGCAGTGGTGACCAGGAGACTGTCGTGTCTTGCCTCTGCAGGACAGATGTTACTGCTTCACCTGGACATGACAGATTCTTTCCAAGTGCCGGGGTGAGACTAGCTCTCTCAGACTCATCTGAAAGCATCAGTGTCTTGAAAATAATAACCTTATTAGTGTGTACCTGAGACAGTGCTATGCTTGTGGTAATGCAGGAATTCCCTGAGTTACAAACTTTGTTGCCTGCTGCTTTGTCAGTGTTTTTCAGAGTTCCCTGTTACAAAGATATGGAAACATGAACCTACTTTGCTCCCCGCAGGTCCAGGTCTTGAGTGACAGCCTGCCTCACAGTTGCACCTCCAAAATACAGGGTTGTGTCTTCCGCAAGAATCCCACACTCGGTACAGGTATTTCCACCTTCTAAGGACATCCATAAATCTGGTTTAATTTCCTCATTGTCGAAGCGCTCTTTCAGAAAAGTCTGTAAGTAAGATGTTTAACATAAAGCACAGGTAACTGTGATCGTAAGCCTTTCTCACGACCGCATCTGGAACCGGCCTAAACGTGTTTGAAGGGCTCAAGAACACACTAAACATTTTTTTTCCAGGGTGACTGGACATAATCACTTTTGGTTGAACATTTAGCCACTTGAACCAAACTGGATAAATGTGAAAATACATTAGGGCTAGAGTTCACCATAGCTGGGAGGTAATACAGGACGCTAAAACTTGCATGTGCAAATAAATGAGTGTATGGGCTTTTCATAGCAAGATCTTGGTAGTGGGAAAGCTGCAAGAGTGGCTTCTGTGAGAATCTGCTGGAAGATGCCCCCATGTCCAATTGAGCCAATGCCAGCTGGCTTCAAAATGGACCCAGTGCTGGCCAAGACTGAGCATGCCAGACAGTGGCAGCACCTCTGTAATAACATATTTAAGGGGAAAAAGTTGCTGCAATGGCAGCTGGAGACAGAAGTGAGAATACGTGAAAGAAACAATTACGCAGACACCAAGGTCAGTGAGAAAGGAGTGGGAGAAAGTGCCTCAGATGCCAGAGCAGAGATTAACCTGCAGACTATGATTAAGATCATGGCTGTGTCCCTGCAGCCCATTAGGTCTGGGGTGTAGCAGGTGGATATCTGTTACACCACAACCTGTGGAAAACCCTACGGGAGAGCAGGTGATGCACTCAAAGGAAGTTGTGACCCCATGGGAAGCCTGCACTGTAGCAGCCTTTCTGGCAGGAGCTCTGACCCCTTGGGGGACCCCTGCTGGACAGCCTGTTCCCACACTGGGACAGTTTGGGAAGAACTATAGTCCATGGGAAGGACTCATGCAGAAGTTCATGGACGACTGTCTGCCGTGGAAGGAATCCCTGCTGGAGCAGGGAAACAGTATGAGGAGGAAGAAGCAGCAGAAAGAATTTGTGATGGATGACTGCAACCCCTGTGGTTGAGTGGATCAGGAGTAAAGTTAAACCTGGGAAGAAGGAAGGGGTGGGGGGAAAGTGTTTTAATATTTGGTTTTATGTCTCATTCTCCTACTCTGATTTGATTGGTAATAATTAAAACTAATTTTCCCAAGCCAAGTCTGTGGGAACTGGTGAATGATCTCTCCCTGTCCTAATCTTGATCCATGAATCTGTTGCATTTTCTCTCCCCTGTGAGAGGGGAGTGATAGAGTGGCTTTGGTGGGCACCTGGCATCCAGCCAGGGTCAACTCATCACAAGGTCTAATTCATAATGCATTATTTAAGACTGTATGGCCCCTCTCCACACGTATCTAGTATGTATGGGAGGAACTGCTGTTCTGTGGGGTTTTTTCCCCCCAGCAAAACCAGTACTGCAATGGAATTTTAGGGCTATAGGAGTGAATACACATCTACACACCTGTCTGCATAAGTTTTTGCAGTGAAAATCATCTAGGATATAGCTCTGACTTCCACTTACCTTCAGGTGTGCAGTAAAAGCAATGAACACCATGAGTGAAATCCTGGCCTTCAGGAGACAGTAGTAAAACTCTCCTAAAATTGCTAGGATTTTATTCCATAAGTCCTTAATGTGAGGAATACAGTAATAATTACAAATTGCAAACAGATAACGATATCTGGTTTTGCCATTAGTATCTCAGACAAAAACCAGAAGGTTGTAATAAAGGAAATGATTTGATAATGAAATGAAGATATGATATATATTCTTTTTAGACAGAATGCTGCTTAATATGTTGCTTCTGTGGAGCATGTGCCTGTTGTGTTCTTACCTGTGCTAGAAAAAGATGAAAAATACATGATCTGTAAACCGCATTTCAAATGAATGTGGCATGCCTCATAGACTATTTTCTAAGTATGTTAAGTTTTTAAAATATTTTAACTTTAAGATAAGCAATATCTAAGTATACTTCACTTGCTTGTTACAAGGTTAAAGGGTAACACTAATAACAGTTAGGTGAACTAATTTAATGTTATTTTCTTGTATTCCCAACTTCATTAGGATTTTTAATGATAGAGACAATCCTTCTACAACTCTTGATCAAATATAACTATATGTGTGAGGGTGATTTTTAAAAAGTTGTGCAGATAGGGTGCTTAAGGACCTGGTTTGGTGGTGGGCTTGGTAGAGTTATGTTAATGGTTGGACCTGATGATCTTAAAGGCTTTTTCAATGTAAATGATTCTATGATTCAATGATTTAGGTCACACATAGTGGTCTAAGGATGAACAGAGAAAGTTATCACAGCTATTTGGGGCAGTGATGTTTGAAAAGGAGCAAACCTGCAGTAATAGTTCTGTTAAAAAAATCGTAAAAGGGCTGAAATTTGATTTGGGTATCTTCAGGCTGACAGAAACCAAAGCCAGCTTTCCAGTGGGATCATTCTTCCTCCTTTCACTCTCTCTTTCTCAGCCAAACACAAAGCAAAATTCACTCTTTGAAACATTCAGTAAAGTTACCTTCAGTGTTTGGGTCAGATAGCAGTTTGGACCCGAGTACCCAGGATCACAGATGCACTGCTCATTCAGGCAGTCTCCATGGCCTCTACAGTTTTCTAGACATCCAGGACCCAAATAGAAATTATCGATGGCCCACTGCGTATCTGAGTATTGCTGGTAGAACCGAAACCTCACAGGACTAGATATAAAGGAATAAAGAAAAACAGACATGTAAAACACAGCTCTGCTCAACTGAAGGTGGGTGAGTGAAACATAATAGACGTCTGAGTCCACTATCCCCCAAGCTTCCACAAGCACTGTCTGTCAGTGTCTGTTGAAATGTGTTTTATACGTCTCAACTTCCTCTTCACATGTGTACCACCTGCAATATTTAGACAGATTCTAGACATTGCTGAAGTTGAAATAAGCTAATCTAGCTTCTTGCAAAAGCATTTCAGGTTTGAGTTTTGCAGAAAAAAGACAAGTAGTGCTCATACGTGCAGACTGCAGACAATAAGAATGACTTTCCACTCGGTAAGGTCATAAATCTATTCTCTAATTGACCATGGCTGTCTTGACATGGCAGAACACGCTATATGGGAGCAGACTGCAGAGAAGCAAGGATAGCTTTGCTGGTTGTTCACATCGAGACTCATGGTCAATCCTGAGATAAGATTACACACCAGAGATAGACAGGGAATGTGAACTTTCCTTGAAAGAAAATGAATAGGCAAGTGCATCCCCTGTTGTATTATTCTGAAAGCACTGAATCCAAGACTGAATGAGTGGCTAATTCATACTTACTTGCCCACAAGGCTTTCAGGCAGTGAGTAAGTTACTCTTTTCCATCCTTTTGTGGGAAAGAAGACAGATGGCTGTGAAACACTCCCAGAACATTTTGGATCAGCTGGTAAACACTGAGGTACTAAGTAACTCCAGCTAACGCCAAAGTCAGTGGAATACTGCACATGGACCTGGTTTTGTACAAGTTTTTCTGAGGTTTTACATCCAACAGAAACCTAATAAAGAAGTAAATTAGAAGAATTAATTGTGGTGGTGGTTAGAATTTAAAAAAAAGTTCGAAGCTGAAAACTGCAGAACTTTGCTTGAAAGTGAAGGCAGTAACAGTGCTGGATGGTACCTGTTTTCTGCAGATACTCAGTAACGGTTCCAAGACTGAGATCAGGCACCATATCCTGAATGTCATGTTTTTGTAGTTAGCTCACACTTCTGCATTTCCAAGTTTTGACACTTGTGCCTTATACCCCTGTACCCCTTAACTGGTAAAGTTAATCTCCCTTCCCACACAACCTAAGATGTGAAAATTTCAGAGGAGGCCACCCAGCTCAGTTATCTTAGGTGGATAAGATAATGGGAGAGTTTCCATATGTTCCTGGGTTGTTTCTTTAGTTTAGGTAAAGGGGTATACGAAGCATGGTTTGGGTGCAGGTTTAATGTAAGTATGTGACAACACAGGAGCAGTGTGGACTACTCTGGAACTGCTTTTGCCTTGCCAGGCAGCTGTAACAAAAGAGGCACCTGTACATGTGTAATATCCTTATTACATGATGTCCATGCAACCGCTGAGTTGGAAGAGAACAGTGCATCACCTCTCAGAGCAGCCTGAGGCCCTAAAGTTTACCAATGCAGAATAGGTGAGAAAAATGAGGTGGATTAACTAATAATATTTTTCCTTTCAGGGAATGGCTCATATTCATATATTCGTGCGGCCTATACATCATCCTACCTCCTGAAAAAACTACTAAGAGCTGGAGCAAAACGTGGCTTTGAATAATTATACTGCAAACAGATATTTTACCTTGAACTGCATAATCCAGCCTTCCGTTGGAGTCAGGTCGTGTGTGACTGCGTAGACCTCTCTGCCATCATGGCTCCCGCAGATCATGACACCATCAGGAGAATCACAAAACCTCTCAATTGAGCAATCATCATGGAATAGCCAGTGTTCGTTCACTTGAAATAAATGGGAGTGTCAGTAACACACAAGGGCAATATAAATTAAAACACACAGAGGGTGGTGTTAACCAGTAAAGGTGATTCATGGCTTTATTTTTCCATCCTATGAGAGAATAATTCAGTATGGCTCCTGAAAATGTCAGTACCCCATCTTTCCCATATTTATTATATTTATTGTTCAAATCAAGTCTTACTACTTCCTTATATAAGGACTGTAGTGTTTTGTTTTAGTGCTCAGGAAGAAAGGATCTGAGACTTATTCAGAACATAAACTTCTGTTGCACTGGACATTATGAGAGAACCTTTTAACTGGTATTGCCTACATGTACCCTGTGGTACCCAGATGGTAGCCCAGCACTGTTAGCTGTTAAGCCTTGTAAACATCCAGAAATACATCCTCTACAAAATTCAGTTGTAAAATGTAACTTAACTTCCCAAAAGAGGGTTTTTTAAAACTAGGACATAGGAAACAGATACTCAGGTGAGGAAATCTGCTTAGAATAACCTGGCATTTTTTAATCCTTTTTTCTTTGTTTGAAGATAAAGTCATTTTCTAAGCAAATTAATGCTTTAAAAAAAGAGAAGTTACATCTTTTAATGTCACATTTTGTAAGCTAAAACCAAAAGAGAAGACCCCTACAGAAATGGGAGACAAAAATTCAGAGGCTCAGCAAGATTTGGAAATCACTGCACTGATTTCTTTCTCTTTAACTCACATCCACATGAAACCTTCACCTGTAGTTTTGTCTTCCATGAACATGTCAAAGGCGATCCTCCCAGTGGGCCCTGCATCGGCAGGGGAGCGCTCATGCTGTGGTAGGGGAGCACTGCTGAAGGTGTCAAGCATCACAGTCCTCTGGTCAGCGGAGCCAGAGATCAACACATTGTCTATAGCCCAATCATTCTGGTCCAGGCCGTCATGTTTAGGCTGCCACCAGCGGAAGCGTGTCCCAATAGTTTTGGCATCATAAGGAAGGAGGATGTTCACAAAGCTGAAATTAAAAGTGGAAAGTTAGTTGTAGGAAAGCCAGAGGAAGAGGAGGATACTTCTGAAATGCCCTTTGCTGGATCCTTTGACCAAGTCCACTCTCACTGCTTCCTAGAGTACATGGAAGCTGGCAAAGGAAAAGACCAGGTGATCTAGCCTATGTTCCACTATGGGAGACTGCTGAAACAAAAACCTTTCTGATCCCTCCCAGTGTCATCCTGTGACAGGGGTTCAAATTGAGGTAGGAAGAGCCAGCAGTCAGAGCATAGCATTGTTTGAGCAAAGACATGGGCTTGTCCATGACAAGCTGTGCTTGTGGGACCAAATGCAATGATCTAGACTAGCCAGGTATCACCACAAGGTACTAATTAAGGCAAATAATCTGGTGATAGGACGTGAGGCAATGGGTGCAAGCTGGAACATAGGAGGTTACATATGAATGTGAGAAGGAACTTCTTCACTGTGAGGGTGACAGAGCACTGGAACAGGCTGCCCAGGGGAGTAGTGGAGTCTCCTTCTCTGGAGATGTTTAAAACCTACCTGCCTGGATATGTTCCTGTGTGACTTGGTGTGGGTGATCCTGCTGTTGCAGGGGGATTGGACTAGATGATGTTTCAAGGTCCCTTCCAATCCCTGATGTTCTGTGATACTTCCATTACAACAGTAGGCAACAGCACTTAAATCTCTCATCCAATTAAAGTACTATTGATGTCTTGGTGTGCTCAAAGTACAACAAAATATCCTGCCCAGCTTAATTTTATATGAATCTTTTAAATTAGTCTGAGAGAAAAAAGTCCATCAATTTCAATGCAAGATTTGAATCTCATGACTGTCTGAAAACAGAGTTTAAGTGTAAAAGATCACCTTACTTTAATACAGGAAATTCTAGTGTCAGAAGAAGGTATCTACAAACCCAGGCTTGCTGAACTGATCATAGAAAATTTCCATTAGGAGGCTCCATGTGATTCCACCATTCACAGAATACTCCAACAGCACTCCTTGGTTGCGGCTATTAGGAGTTATCAGACACCCATACATGAAATAAAACTGGATGAATTCTGCGCTGGTGAGGTTCAAATCCACTGTAACTAACATACGGCTGCAACCCTTAAAAGCAATGAAAACATATGCTGGTTAGTGTTGGCTGGCAAAACACAGGAGCATAAAATTGTTAGCTTAGACAGCTACTATTAATATAACTTCATGGTGTAAAAGTTTGATAATTGTTAAAAATTATACTATTATAACAAAGGTAAAGCTGCAACAGAAAAATAGATGTTCTTCCCCGAGGACATAATTTCAGCTATGTTCCATGGTGAAACCTCTTGCTGTGTATTCATACGTGATGCTACTTGTGCCTACAGCTTTACCACATTCAGTGTCAAGAATTGTATTCACCTTTCTTCTGAATACTGTGCCTCCAGTGTCAAACACAAGCTTTTGCAGGCAGAATTAAAGAACCACTGACTGTGTGCTAGTGGCTCAGTGTATGGAAACCATCACATCATACACATCAATGCATTTTCAAGCACCAGGTACAACTTATACACATGCAAATACACAGTAATTTATCTCTGTGGTGTGGCTGGAAGCTGCACCAACCTCTGGTCTCTAGAGGCTTTAAGTGCTATGAGCTGCTGTTATGAGTGAGCGGAAATGTATGTCTGTCTCATTTTCCTGGCTGCAGCATAGCCAGGAACATGGTGTCTGCTTTCCTGGAATGTTTCTGGGTGCCCCTAGACTTCTAGGACCTGACTAACCTTCAGCTAGGCAAAGGATATAAGGATTTTTTACATGCTATATGTTTAATATGTTACAGTGCTAATTTTGTTATTTATTGAACATTTTAATCAGTCTCATTTATACTGTCAAATGGAGTGGGCTGGCCCCATACTGAGCACATACCCCACTGAAGTGAAGAGCCATCCCAGAGGCCACTGCCCCACACACTGTGCTCAGTTTGCCCCCATTCACTGTCAGCCAGTTCTGGTTTGATGGTGACCGGTTGAAGTTATCTTTCAGTTGTGTCGGAAGGGGAGTCTCTGGCTCATCGCAGTACAGCCCACCCCAGTGCTCATCACAGCTGCAGAGGAAAACAGATGCACAATTTAGTTGGCAAAGGCTGTGCACAGAGGTTTCATCAGTGCCGTAATACTCCGCATTAGGGTGCCATCTTATTCCGTGTAGAGGCTGTCTGCATCATTTTCTAGCACACAACTGTTATGTGGGGGTTACAAACATCTGCTGCTTTTTGTAGTTAATATGAAACAAAATTGACTTTAGTATGGCTAGAACTGTGCATCTTTCAAACTGCTAACACAGAGGACACTCCAGCACACAGTAAAATCAGCAAAATCCATTGTAGTTGGATAGATCAACCTAAGAGAATTTGCCAAGTCTAAGAATGTTCTTCTAATCTTAAATTTTAGGTAAGCTTATGTAAAAATGCAGTGGATGGGTACTTCTCTTTTGTTTCTTTAATATAATCACCCTTTTTTTTTTTTCCTCTGAATTGGAAAAACCCTCTTTTAATATGTTGAAGATTAGATAACAGCATGGAAATAATAGAATGGCTTAGGTTGGAAGGGATCTCAGAGATAATCTAATCCAACCTCCCCAAATGTGTTCTGCTACTGTGCAGATTTCACCAGGGACATTGTGCCTTGGTACTTCAGTGCTGTCAGGAGAGAGGAGCACAGTAAAATGTCTATTATGCAGCAGAGTATATTTCTAGCAAACATAGCCACAGTGCAATTATACAACCACTCTCCTTTTTCTGTTGCCTTTTGTGGCTGGAAAAAAGCAATACACCCATCTGGAAGATATTTCTCTGTTGCCAGACAGACAAATGTAGGGATATCTGGTTGTTATTTGTTAGCTTTGCAGAGCTTTATGTGGGCTGTTATACAATCAAGCCAGTCTACCTCCATCAGCAAACATTACCATGAAGCAGAGGCATCAAGCCACCAAATGAACACCAATCCCAAAGCAAAATCTGGTCTCGTGAAGAACTGGCATATATACTGCTGTTTCATGCATGTATTGCACCTCTAGCCCAGATCTTCTGTACTCAGTGCCAGGACAAGGGCACAGGGATAGCGTGTGAAACCCCTCAGGAATAAAGAAAAACATCTGTGTCTTAACACTGCCTCTTCTTCTGGGAAACTCCAGGACAGCATGCTGCTAGAGGGGTGGGCAAATTCAAAGGGTCCCTTCCTGCCTGGTAGGAGGGGAGCCAAGATGTAGCTTAGGAACAGCAGAGGTGACACATTTGCCAGGAAAGGATGGGCAACATCACAATGACATGCAAACAGGCAGAGTCAAACCCTAAACTTACCTTTCCCTTATTATTTCAGTTCCCAAATGGTTCCAATGCTCTGCTCAGTTTTAACAGCAAAGCCCACCAAAGTGGTACCAAAGTCTTTCTCACAATTTCTTTACAATGACAGAGAAGGAGTGAAATGCTACAGCTCTGGGCAGGACAGGCAGCAAATGGCACTTACACGCAGTTGTCCTGTGTGCACTTCCCATGGCCACTGCACATGTCGATGCAGCCATCCCCGATGTAGACGTTATCGATTGCCCAGGTTTGCTGCTTATCGAAAGGAGCAGGCTGGTGCCAGCGGAAACGAGTAGCCTGAGACCTTTGGGAGAGAACGAAAAACAGAAAGAGAATGTTTATAGCCAAGGTAGTCTTTATGTTGACTAAAACGAAATGCCAGTCTTGAGGCCAGGGGTCACCAGATAGCCGTTCAGCTCTCGCAGCAGTGTGCACCTGTATTTGAATAGCTGCGAGTAGATGAATTTGTGTAACTTGTCAAAACCACTATTTTAAAATGAAGCGAGTCCCTGTTTTGCTGTGCAGCACTAGATGGCAGCCTTGAGCTTTGTGTAGCCGGTTTTCTTTCAACTCAAATCAAAATTACTGTAAACACCAGAACAAATAAATAGCAATCCTCCCCCTCCACCCCAGATGAAAACAGACCTTTTATGGTAAGGTCAGTGTTACTCTCTGAAGTATTTCTTTATAAATATGTCTAAAGGGATGGCTACTGCTGTGCGGTCTAGGGGTTCATGTGAGAGTTTCTAAAGATTTAGAAATTGTGAGGAACTCCTTTAGAAATAAAAAACCAAACATCCGTGTCTTAACACTGCCTCTTTTAGGTTTGGCACTTTACTAACAGTCCATGGAATTGATGCTCCTGAAGGAAGGTGTGTGTTTGCATTTTATAATGTTTGCATTTTAAAATTTCTACAGGCCAGAGGTTAGATAACACTCTGGGGTACAGGAGCCCAAAAAGGCTGTGTGCACTTGTGCTGTGCACCAGGCCAAGCTATTGCTGTTGCAGGCGGATTGGACTAGATGATCTTCTGAGGTCCCTTCCAATCCGTTATGATTCTATGAATCTATGATTCTATGATTCTACTGACTATGTATCCTGAATGTCCCTAAAACATACAGGCACAGACAACTGGAGACACACGTATGCTGAACACAGCTTGAAATAATAAAACAAGACAAAAATTATATTGCATTTGGACTAAAGGGCCAGTTAGGTGTGTTACTCCTTATGCCAAAGCTTAATGTCTCCCTTGCTTGTGAGCTAAAGTTGGAATAACCTCTCTCATGCAACCCCTATCTCAATATCTTTTAGAAATGGCATCACTCGACTCAACAAATACAGTTACTGAATTGGACAGATGAGCAATCTTTGCCTCAATAGGACATGAGACTTCTTTTGACATGTACTGCTCAAAACTCTTAAATGAAACACAGTTATTTATAAACCTGAGTTTATCTCTGGTAGTAGGTTTCTTTCAGGTTCAGATTCAATGATTTGGAACATCAGCCTCAGTCCTGATTTATCCTAGTTGTCCCCAGAAAGCCCCTGCTGAACACAAGTTTACAGACTTTATAAAAGAACTGCTGGGCTAATGGATTTTACACACATACAGTGAAGCAGCACAGAAGAGGAAGCAGAGGAGATCAGTGCTGGGAACACGTCCTAAAACAGTACTTTTACTTGATGTGAAGCACGCCACTGAAGACAGGGAAGAGTCTAGATTCCCCAAAAGATGATAGAGCATGGACTTTTCCAGTATTAGTTTCAAAGCAAGTGGTAACTGTATAGGATTTCTCAGTACAGTTGCTAAAAAATAAAGGTCTCAATTTCTAAACTTGCACGTGCATTAGCTGGTATTTTTCATAACAACCTCCAACAGGCATTGGCTCTGCCTGTGCTGAGGTACTTCTGTGCCTGCAGGCAGCTCAGCCTATGCCTGTTTGAGGAGATTTGGCTCAGCAAAGCTGCAGAGTCAAGTTGTGCTGAGAGCCTGAACTCTGTGGTCCTTGCACTGCAGCTCCACAGCAAAGGAAGAGAACGAAATCCAGGCATTTACACCATTGTGGGGAAAAAAAAAAAAGGACAAGAGCACCAAAAGCTGCAAGAGACAGAAAAGACAAAAGAATTGCACAGAAAAGTGAGAAGCTTTGAAAGGGCTACACTTCAAAGCCCAGCTCAGCCACCGGCAGCAGGCACAGGGCGCAGTGGGGATTTGACTAGTCCAGTAGCCACCAAAACAACCAGAATTTACTGATGCTGACAATAACATGAACTTTTTTGAAAAGTTTCCCATCCCTTCCCAGGACAAGATGGACAAGAATCTCCAATTTTCAATTAACAAATAAAAGTAAATGCACGTGGATGCCGGGAATTTTTAATGCAACGCAGGATGTGCTTTCATTTACTTAAACTTATTTGTCCCCATGGAGATGGACCAAACAAAACCAGCAAGGTACAGTTAGTGCAATGCTGCAATGTGTCCTGCCTCAGCACAGTTACGCTTTTGGATTTATTCTGCAGAAAAAGAGAGGGAAATACCTAGTGTGGGGAGGCAGGGGCAAAGTAACCCGGGTCCACTTGTTGAAGGTGTCTGAAATGAGAATCCTCTGGAGATGGTACTTGTTGCATTCCACATTCGTGGGAAGACAGTCTCTTAAAATGGGGTGCCAGGTCAGCCCAAGGTCCACTGAATATTCGAGTTCAATAGCTAAGGGTGGAAAGACAGTTAGTTACTTAATTTAGAAACTTGCATCCATAGGTCTACAATAACAAACTGACGTGGAGGACTGCGGGAGAGTGACTAAACCATCTTGTGGCTTTAGTCATAAGTCTACGCTGACAAAATAACCACTCAAGACTTTTCAAACTCTTCTGTTAGAAGCACAGAGCTACCCCATTGAACGGCAGTACTGAAGGATATGCTACATGTTGCTGAGCAGTTTAGCTCAGGAGAAGGTTGCAGAAGACCTCTGTATGCACCATCTAAGGACCGCAGGTGCAAAGACAAGCTGCCACGATTAAGCCAAGCCAGTTTCTGTAGCTGCAATGTGTGAGAAAGTGATGTGACAGCATCATGACCAGCAACTTTTTATGTTTTCAGGCTGAAGGATGAGATTCAGCTGGATGTAATTTTGCAAGGCGGAGCAGCACTCAAACTTTTTCACTATGTCACAAGATGGTTTAGTCACTCTGCCACAGTCCTCCACATCAGCTCATGTCATTATCCAGCATAAACAATTTTAAATTGAGTTTGTTAGTCAGTGAGCTTGTTTTGATTCAAATGGTCTAGCCACATTAAACTAATGTATTCATTTCCAAGCAAAAATCAGCAATTTCATTGTTGTGATGTTTATGGCTTATAAACTTTTATTATGAAAAACAAAGATTAGTCAAGCTCACTAAACACTTCAACTTAAACTTTTATGCAGCCGTTAAGAAGTAAATACTAACATAGAACTATAAGTAAACGTTCAAATGCCAGGCTCTCTGGCTGTGTAAAACACAGAATGGGGTTGCAGTGTCAGGTGTGATAAATGTGCAATCTTTTTTGATTACTACAGACCCATTTCTTCTACCCTCATGCACAGAGAATGACCTTTAATCACCCAATCAGTCCTACTTTAAATCTAAGCACAGAAGAATGGTAAATGTAGTAAAAAAAAAAAATAAGAAGGAACTGTTTCTTTGACAGTAGCTAAGCTACCGTGACACTGGTAAACTGAGTAGGGAACGTCTTAGGACGCCACAGTCTTTTTAATACCAAAAGAGAAGTTATTTTGTAAAGCATGTGAGTAAAATATCTGTAACTTCCACTGATGTCAGAACAGCAAATCAGAGAAGGAACTTCCTTAGACTTTTTCAAATTTTATGCAGATTTCTAGAGGAATAGTCATCACTATTGGATTAACACATGCTACCTGCTCTGATATACTGTATTCTCCTAAAAAGAATTAAATACATTCTCCAACACCCTGTGCTAAGAAAATGCAATTTAAGGTGTACGAATAAGCATTCAAAAGCTAGGAAGACCTATTTCTTGTAGATTTTAAAATTCACATCGTGAACCAATTTTTAATTTCAGTGTGATATGTATTGAGCGTGGACATGATTTTATGTATGTGTGTGATGTGCTAACAGCGTGCTCTGCTCCGAGTGCACATCATATGGCAAAGAGGAAGCTGGGTGACGAAAAACTGCATACTATTGTTGTGTGTATACACACACATACGTGTGCATACGTCTAGGTGCACATACCCACACATGTTTATTGTTTCATACAGACAATGTAAGTTTTTCCTATTGATGCTGATTTAGCACGTGTCAGATGTATGCTGATATAAAGGATTTCTTAGTTACATAGGTGCAAGTGAGATACAAACTGAGGCTTACTTTGCTGAAAATGCAAAACCTCAAAGAAAGAAACGAATACTAGGAGCACCCAGCTGCTTCTTATTAAAACCATGAGAACACTCCAAATAGTGGATACCATCTACTGGTAAATGGATTTGAATAAGACAGCTGTTAGTCTTTTTCTGAAATTAATTAAACCACAACTTCAGTGCTTAAAGGAAATGATACAATTTAGTTTATCTTAGACTTCAGACACATGGAATATAAAAGCAGATATTACAAATCCTAGCAGAAGCATGCAGCTTGCTTTTGTTTCTCAGTTTGCATTGCGATAAATAATGGAACCAAGAAAACAAGTGAACTTTCCTGTACAGGAGAATAAGAGGAAGGGTAGGAGTTTGTAACAAGTCATTACCATAACAGGAGTCCGTGACAGAGCAGGATGCTGCAAAATCTATTTGCAAGAACGAGTCTTCGTTGACAACAATGTCAGTGGTGACCACATAGCGAGTGCTGGCTTTCTCAATGAACACTAAAGCATCCCCTGTAGAGCCACAGACTGGCATCTTTGTGCCACCAGGATGGAGCAGCCACTTTCTACTATCCAGTGTGCTGAAATCATCTTCTAATACTGTATTGCCAGAGATGTTTCCTCCAATAAGAATCTGAAAAGTTAGGAAAGGAATTGTTATTGAAAAGAAAAAATGTCCAGAAGTCTTCACAGACAAACAGGTGACAGTGTTCTGGAGGAGGACATTTACTATCTAGGCAAACATTCTGCTGGTCCCAAATGGACAAATTTACTTTGTAAAGAGTTTAAGATATGAGGAGGAAGATCCTTTTCCTATAAATTGTTCCTAAAGAGATCAGCTGACCTATACAAATCTAAAGTTCAGGTAGGTAAAGTTCATCCTGGATGAAGTAAAAATGCTTAGAAAATAAATGCTGGTAGAAGCAAAGCAGTTACACTTTCAACAGCCTCTGTTTTGCCATTGACTGTAAGGTGGCAGGATTTTACTATTCAACAGCAAGTAAGGTAGAAGTAACTTGTTATTCTGAATTCAGTTTCTTACTGCTCTGGACTAATATAACTACATTCAGTAAAGATATAGGAATGAAACAACACGGATTTTTCATTTTTAAATGCAGGGTTGTGGTAAAGTTTTGTAACCTCATCATTGAATGTGTCTGGGAGTCAAGCTTATGAGTTTCTCCTTAGGATCTGAACTAACTCTTTTAAACATATATTCCTAATTATTTAAGCAAGTTGAACTCGGACAGACCAGTAATGCTACTTAGAGCTTCATCACTTTAGTGGCATTTCTTGAGACTAATACCAAGTCACCCAAAGGAATATAACAGCCTTTACAGAAGCATACCCCAAATGTCTAACAAAACTTTGCTTTCAAAATTAGAAGATGGGTATAGGTGGATGTTTTTCTGTATTTTTTTCCTATTACATTCTACCAAGGCAGTTACACATTTAGATAGCTTTTAAATGAGGTTTTTTTTTGAAGTCTGAACTCATACTGGCTTGTTGCATGGTAAGGCATGCAACATGATGTGAACTTGAGGCTCCACCCATCTATAAAAGACTTCCCTAGCTCCTAAATGGGCACTCGGTGTCCCACATAGAAATGGTGCATTAAAAACACATGATGTAAAACACTAGAAAAAACAAAAAACACAAGCATTGTTTACTAGATTGTTATAATTCTGGAATACCTTTGTGCAAACCATTTTTGCTTGAGCCAGTGAAATGGCATGTGCCAATAAAAGGGAAAAAATAAGACTGAAGTTGTCATATTAAAAAAAAATCCCAGAGAATTCCTTACCTGGTCAATTACCCAGGGACTGTAGAAATGCCCATTCTCGGATGGTTGCCACCAGCGAAGCCTAGTGGAGCTGGAGCGGGCCTTTGAGGGAATTTCCAGGGCAATGTATCGTCCCACGTTGCTGGAGTTACTGAAGAGGAACTCCTGGAGAAGGGCCCACGTAAGGCCCCCGTTCAGTGAATACTGCAGCAGCACAGGCTGGCTCCTGGGGTCTGGCACACCCTTGCCACATCCTAGTCTCATGAAGAACTGCACAAATCTAACAGGAGGAGCAATTACTGGAAAAAAGTTCTTTTCTGCAGCATCCTAGATAACCAAGCTACAGAGAACTGGAATTTGTCTATTGACTAGACCTGTCTTTTCTTGCTGTAAGAGTCAGCTTTAGGAGATCGTATGATCTCCTTTATAAAGCCTCCAGAATATAAGCAGTCAGGGAGGTGGGATGACCAACATTCATTTTGCTATGTGGTAGTTTGCCAAGCAGAAGCGACTCAACAAAGCTGGTCATTTATTTTTTGAGTTTTAGTCTGCATAGCAGATGGTGTTGCAAGTATCAGAAGCATAAACATAATCCTGTGTGGAATTTTTATCCCTGTAGCCCATAAGTACAGATTTTATTGGCAGAAAAGCAAGCAGAACATAATATAAGGACATAACCTAGAACATAATTTAGAACATATTCTTTGTAGAACATAATTTGCTCTGAATTTGATGAAATGCTTAAATTTAATGTAAGCATCCTGGTTTTTTATTGGCACAAGTAAGAGCAAGTCTGGACAAGAGAAGAAAACATGTTTCACTTCCAGGGATCATTTTGTCCGTTTAGACAGACTGGGAAACTTGTCTACATCACAGAGCTTCAATGTGCCAGCTGTCCTGAAGCCAGCCCAAGCCACTCAGGACCACCAGCACTTTCATCCCCTATTTAATTAGCTTCTCCAAAGCAGCCCAATAGTCTGGTATTCTCCCCATTGGCCAATGCTCATAAATAGATCTACTACACACTCAGGGCAGAGGAACTGCTCCCACAAGTGTATTTACCTCTTTGACTCACAGGGATGTCACAAGTATTAACTCATGTTTGCACAGCATTTGCACTGCTTTACTGTATTATTGTGTTAGTGCTGCTAGGCTCATGGTTAAATGGAAAGGTGCAAGAGAAGTTTTGTATCAGAAGTCCTGCTCCAGTTTGCTCTGCAGGTAGATCTACTGGGAGTAGAGGCTGCAGAGGTGCTGGGCAGACAAAACATCACACCTGCAAGTCAGTTAATTCTAGACCTTGCTGTGCCTCACAGGTTCTCTTCCTGCTATATGTAACTTATTTTGATACAGATTGCATCCACTTCCATGTCCCAGACAGAACATATTGCTTCTGCTTCAAAGGAGCACTGAGGACCCTTACGGATCAACATATCAACTGTAATGGATTGGATTCACTGCTGGCAAATCTTTTTGCTTCCTCAGATTTACCCTGATGTTTGCCACATAATTCAAAGGAAATAAACACCAGTGACCTTGTCTCTGTTAAATCTGCTGTCTGTGGATTTCTATACTTTTATCTGAATTTTTACTAGTGTAGTAATAACCCATTCAAATATAGGTAACATGATGCCTAGCAGATTAAAAAGCAATTTTAAATATCTCTTCTCACCCCATAGATATTTTACAAAGACTATTCATATTTTTGAAATATTTTGAAATGGAAAAGCAATTGTAGATCTAGTGTGTGGATATTCTAGTAATTCAGAACTGAAAGGGATTTGATAAGCCGTGGTACCTAAAATATTCTGTCCCTCCTGGTAGCCTACGCTGTGCAGTTTCAGCTACTGGTATCACCTTGATAGCAATACACTGTCTCCTGTGACAGATTCTTTAAAATATAGATGTAGAGTGGATAGCGGATTGGAAACTCCACTTAACTTCTACCCCCTGGTGCTGAGTGTATCTTGTAGTCCTGACAGTCACCACTCCTCTGTGTACTTCAGGAGGTTTCCTCATAAGAAAAGTGAAGTTTTCGCGAGACTACAGTGTCTAGTACCGTTTACAATGGCTATTAGATATGCTGATTTTGCTGTTGTTCCTGGTATAAACAGAAACCTCTCCCAAATCCTATGCAGAACTTGATATGTCTGTGTCACAGCCAGACCTGTTGTGCTTTGCAGGTGGCAGACAGAGCTGGCCTGGAAATTCAGAAATTCCCACTGCCATTGTTTCAGGTTGCTAAAGAGCAGCTATCAGCAACGGCATCACAGCCTGCCTTGCTGTTCAAAAGAGAACGTGCCATTATTTGTTGACAACTGTTATTTTTCATAAGCATATACAAGAAATTAAACATACTGCTTTGTTTTCCTTTAACTAAGACAGAAGTCGTTTATCTTCGTGCAACAGCTTGATGTCAACGTATGCAAATCCAGCTACACACTATCATGGAGAAGAGATAAATGACAGTCCTTTAAATGTGAGCAATAAGGAAAACATGCAATGTAGCCTAATGGAGCAACTTACAACATCTCTTGTAGTTTTTGTTAAGCAAACTTTCAAATTTCAGAGAGGTCTGGGAAATTAAATTAGTGCAGAGAATTGAGTTCTGAAAAAGGTTTCCTGCGAGGAAGCTTACAAATTCAGTATAGGGATATTTTCAATATTACCTCTTACTTAGGGTTAGTTAACTTCATCTACAAATTAGAAAGTAGGCACCTTTATTGACCACAAGGCTCGTAGTTAAACCATTATTCAAAACTTCAGTGCTAACATAGACAAGTATAATATAGATAAAGTGCCTTTTAAAATGTTTCTCACAGAATAATAGAGGAGTGGGGTGTTTACATGACATCACTGAAAGAAAGTCTCAGAAAGCACAGTCTCTCCAAAGTGATAGGATAAACGAATGACTTAGAAAACACTGCCTGTTTGTTAGCATGGATGCAGGTAGGATGTGGTCTGATTTACATGAATGTCAGTTTTTTTAATGTGGCTTGCTCATTATGTCTCACTCTTGAGGATATCTTATCCTCACTCTTGAGGATATTGATATCTCCTCTACAAGCTGCAGTGGTACAGCACTGGACATTATTAAGATTCAGCTGGACAGGGTGCTGGGCCATCTTCTCTAGACCATGTTTTGCCAAGAAAGGCTGGAACAGATAATCCTTGAGGTTCTTTCCAGCCCGGTACTCTATGAATTTGTGATTATAACTCTATATATTTTTCATATATTTGAAAAATGTTTGTTTTTCAATTGCTGTGCTCACTGTAGCTGGTGACAGCTTTATAGGAATTTCTCAGTGAATTATTGGAAAAAAATGTGCACTATAAGAAGAGAGTAAGCTTCAGAAATGGAAGAATTATGAGATGATCAATGTAAGAGTTATACTGGCAGCAGATACTCCTGCACAGCAATGTCTAATAATGTACCAAGCTGTAAGACAAGCAGAGCATGTGACATGCCATTGATTTCTCATGTTATGCACTTAAGAAATGAAAATTTGCTAAGATTCTGAAGGTGTGGCATCAGGCTCTACAGTTCTTACTGAAGCAAAAAAGTAACACTGAAATTGCTAATCCCATTAAAGTTCACGTTAAATTAATTTTAAATCATAAAATGGGGTTAAAATGGAGCAGCTGCTAGAGTAGTAGCAGATTTACTACAGGAGTAGTAGTGCAGGCAAGTACTACATCTGTAGTATTCTTCACTATATTATCTCTTCAGTGAAATCCTGAAAGAGTTTTGAAATGGTGTTACCTGGCTTGTGACAAATCTAGGTCTCGAGTCATCAGCATACGTAAGCCTTCTTCATTAAAGAAAAGGTTGTTTCCTCCAGACATGATACCACATTTCCTTGATGGCTTTCCACCACTCACAAGCAGGAATCTATCTGACTCCAGCTGACCTGAATACACAGTAAATACATATTTATGATATTATCCAGAGTGCTCCTACTGCATGTGTACTGTTTCCAGAGGAAAAGAGCTGAATTAAACATTATGTTCAGAGTGAAGAAATATTCAGTGCTTCCAATGCAATCTATTCCAGAAGACTGCCATGAACCAAAGAAAATAAACAAAATAACTCAGAAGAATGAAATCTCGGTCTGCAGTTATTCACAATATTTCCACTTCATTTTTCTTAAGAGCACACACAGTGTAAAGAAATTTTGAGTACCCTGTGGTAGCATGCAAACAAGGGCTGGCAAAATTTAAAATGAACAACAGCACCTCTGAGGTATGACTTTGGTTTAGAGATGCTGCTTTATTCAAGACTTTCCCTTCTTGCCATGCTTGGTGTTAGGAGAAACTGCAAAGTGGTTTGACAGCTGTATCTGTAGATGCCATATGCGTGCAGGCAAAAGTGAGGCTTTGAGTTCCCTTCTCCCAGCTCTTGTTTGGGGTCTGCTCTGCCTGCTGAGTGGTGACCTTCACTACTGAGAAACACAGCCTGCTCTGGAACCATGTTTACCGATGAAGGCCACCTAGATTTCCCTTGTAGTGGGAAATGATGCAAGCTTAAAGCCCTCCATTGTTTACCTCACTTGTATGTGTCCTGCCTGTGCTGAAGTCAAACTACCACCAAACCATCAATGTCTTCTCAAATTATTTTCTACATGTAAAGTCTCAGGAAATTACATTTCCATGAATATTGAGAAGTGTTAGAAGCACTAATAACTTCTGAAAGAGCCAGGCACTCCAAACCAAACAACTGAACGCTATCACAGACATTCACAAACCATGTTTGAGAATTACACCTAAACTGCTGATATGCCCAAAGCATAAATTCTCTTCATAAGCAAGCAGGAGTGATTAAGACATTGCTTTGTTATCCCTTGAGGTCTGGATTCCACCAAGACAAACAGGCAGAATTCAGATTCTGCCCCCTCACCCCTAGTGATGCCAAAAAGAAAAAAGAGATACCTTCAAAATCATCTTTAAGAAAATCAGAATTCTTGGTACTTATTTTGCAGGTTGGCCCAGAGTACCCGGGGTCACAGATGCACTTTGTGCCGTTGATGCAGCTGCCATGCCCATTGCACATCTCCTCACACTGTGGGCCAATGTACACGTTGTCAATGGCCCAGGTCACCGGCTGGGATCCGGCAGGGTAAAACCCTTGGTACCATCTGAACCTTGCCAACCTGAAAAAGACATGAAGTGTACTTGCTTTAAATAAGAGTTCCTTCTCTTTTTTAATTGCATATACCTACTGTACTCTGCATACATACAGTATCTTTTTATGTTGGAGCTGGCTTGATAAATAGGTTAATTCTAGAAACTGGCTGCTATACCTAATCCCTTCTGTGCCTCATGCGTCTTTATGTTGTTGTTCAACCCAAGTACTGACAAAAATTAAAATAACACTATTCATTAGTTGTAATCCCAAAACTGAATGACAGTCTTGAAATTGGGTAACGTAACCACTCTTGTCCCTGAGAAGAACAATGGTTGCGGTCTGACAGATATCCTTCTGCGATGGCGCACAGTGTCTGACTCAGACTGGGCTACTTTTGAAATCCTATTTCATGCTGCCACTATTCCCCCAGGAAGACCACACGTGCATCTGAGGCAGTAGGGTCTCACTCTTAGTGATGCAGAAAGCAAGCAATCTGCCACGTCATCAGATATTCAGCTTGTTTTTGAGCAGCTTCATCTTAAACCAGCCTGATACTGCAAATTGTTAATTTAAACTATGTTCTCCTTTGTGTGTTGTCCTGTCATTTTAAATTTACCTCCTAAGTGCTTCTTGCATCAATGCTGCATATAAAGAGCAACAGACTGAGGATGAAGGGAAAACAAATTGAGATGGGGAAAAACACTTGAGAGACTAATTTTATTCCCAATTGAGAAAATGATTTAAAGGAGGAAGGAAACCATGAGAAGGGAAAAGCACTTAATTGCTCTGCATGTTTAATGTGTCTCGTTAGAGATATCTAAATGCAGCAGGAAAATCAATAGCCCAGGTAGCTGATGAGTTTTTTGCCTTGATTTGCTAAACAAGAATTTTTATGAGGGGTTCAGATGATAGGGGATAGCTGACAGGTGCAGACACTACTAAGAATTTTAAGAATAATCCTCTAGAACCAGAGTCCTGTTCGAAGTCACAATCCCTGATTTTAGAGTACTCTGAGGTGAAGGACACAAGTGTGAGGTTGGAGGTGTTGTAAGCTCCTCTTTAGAGGAGATGTCTTCCTCGTGGTCTGGATTTGTGCCGGCCCTGAGGCATGACATGTCCCTCTCTCCGTGTCTCTCCTGATGAGGGTGAAGCATGTCTCGTGTCTGAAGCAGAAAGTGAAATACTAGTCTTCCTGAAGTTGATAGCGTTTCTTCACTGGCTCAACAAGCCTTGGATTTCTTCTTCAGGACATAACTGAAAACCTAAGTGTTAGTTACAGCCGTCTGCTGAGAACACATATTAATTTTCAAAATAAAATATGCAATGGAAATGACTGAAAATGTTTTCATCTTAATTTACACATGGTCACTTGACACTGTGTGGATGAAAAGGCTCGATTTTTTCCTTTTTTTTTGTAGACTCACACAAGGAGTCAGGTTTGGAGGTTTTTTTCTTGTTATTTCAGTGGATTCTGTTGGAGAAAATTGCCGTTCAGCCTCTGCACCAGGAGTTTCATGGCATCAAATCCTCCCAAGAAACTGCTTTAAACTCCTGGGTTTGGCTGGCTATCAGCAATTGACTGGCCTGGAGTGTTGGGGAAGGAGTAGGCAGGAAGGCAGGCAAACAGGACAGAAACACTCAGACACAGAGGACTAAATCAAAATACCTAGAAGGTTAAGTAAGTTAGAAGTCTGCATAGTCAATTTTTCATTAGAAGGCTGCAGTTGGCAGTTGGGTAAAGGGTCAAGCAGTTCTTTTGGGCAAAACCAGAAGGACAAATGAGCTGCTGCAAGAGACTGTTACCTATTCCATGCTTGAAATGTCAACTGTCATAAACCAGAAAATTCAAGTTTAAAATTTAAACGTTTTCTTAAATTATTAAACATCCAGTCTTTCCAAACTTGCTTCTCTCTCTTATATGGGTCTTTTCATACTCTGAGAGGCACATATGGGACTGCTTTTCTAGTGAAGGGCCCATTGCATGTGGTAGTTTCACAAATACTCAGTCTCATCGTTGCATAGGTCATTTTCATTCACAGGTGCCACAGTTTAATCCTCAGCAATGTGAGCTTTTCTATAAACTGAGCTAATGCTGGAAGTCAGTTGTCCCTGAAGAAGTAAACAGCATCTTTTCTGTTTCATTGAAAAGTTGCACATTACCATGCCTGCTAGCACATACTGGTTTTCTATGCGCTGTGTCTGTTATCATCCAACATCAAGTTTGAGTGATTGGTACAGTTCATTTTTTACAATCAGTGACCTTTACAGATGCAAGAGACCTCAAGTATTTAAATCAGTCTATTTCCTTACACTGAAGTAGAATCCGGTTTATGCTAGCTCACATTTTACTGCATTTTCTGCCAAATCCCAAAATTCATGCAAGAATATCCTTGATGAATACAAATGACTAAAGCACTGTAGTAAAGAACAAAGTGCTTTATAAATGGCCACTTTGGCATTACTTTTACCCTGCAACCCACTTACAATAAATTACTACCAACCAGATATATAGATAAATAGGAAATGATCTGCAGTTATTCTGCACAACAGGTTTTTCAGAAGTGCCCGAACACTAACAAACATTTAGCACATTTAGACAAACAGTGGAGAAAAATTGGTTGTCTGCTCTGCTTTAGTGCTGCAGCTCATGCACCACTTGTATGCTGGAAAAACATTTTGGTTGGAAAATAGAAATAAAACCAGCCCAACAACCACCTGGGCACAAATAGGAGCTGGACACTTACCCACACAGGTGCAGTTTTCCAAAGTGAATGACCTCCCTTCTCCAGCCCTGCGTGGTGCCTGCGTAGTAAGTGCTGCTTGGGTGATGCTCAGTGGAACACAGGGAGCTGAGGTGGCTGCTGCTGCTGTAGCACAAGGGGAGCAACAGGTGCCAGGTTGCCCCCAGATCTCGTGAGAACTCCAACTTTACTGGGTCAGCAGAGGAGCTGTCAGTGGTGCAGCCAATATTGATCTGGGGGCCAAGATGTGAAATGCAGAAGATGACATAGGACAGACTCTGGGACTCCTAATTGGTCTTTGTTTTAGTCAAGCTCTCCCCATTTGGTATGGTATTTATTTATCCCAGGAAAATGATGGTTTGGGAACTAATTTAGTGACTTTGATGATAATGTTGGAACATGCAGGTCAATGTGGACGCCTGTATATTGCCCTATATGTCCATGGACATCTCTCATTCTGGCTTAATGTTAAATGAATGTAATATGAAATCCCCAGATACTAAGAGGACACCATAAAGACAATTAGACAAAATCCCAAAGGAGTGTTAGTAACATTGCTGGAGCAAATGCAGCAGCTCTTGCAGTCCTGTGGCAGGTACTGGAGTAAAAGCAGCATGTTGGTTATAAACCCCAGAAATATGGAAAAACTGTGTAATCAAACTTTTTGTTAATTTGCTGAGCTGCACTGTGGTCTTCTTTTATGTTATACCTGAAAAAAACCCAACACCGTATGCCACTAGGTGTGTGCTGGATTACTTCAGTATGTTTTTTAGCTTTCATACTCACCACCTATTTGCCTATGTATAGAGACAAAGCCCTGGGAGCCAGTATTATTAAAAAGGCAGCCATAGCTGGATTGGAATTCAATTCAATGTCACACCAAACCAGCTTGGCAGTGTCAGACTTTTCAGGGTGCTCTTACAAGATTCCTGATGTAAAGCGCAGTAAAAAAAGAAAGGCAGAAAACCTACTTAAAAGCCAGTTATCCTATTGAAAAAAGAAGTGATGTTTTGTACAGAATGAGACATTTCAACACATATTTTCTGCTTGCACCCAGTGAAAATTACTCTGTTTTACTTTCACACTGATATTAAGATGTTATTTTAGTTTTATATTGCTGGTATATAAGAATAATAATTAGTTCCATTGCAAGATGACTCTGTGATATAAAATAAGATGTACTATACTTACCATGCAATAAATGAAACCCCATTGCCAATGAAATACAAAGCCTGTGCTAAAGCTGTGAATCATTTTTTGTTTTTTACATATTTTTATAGTGGAAAACAGATTTATTTCTAACATGCTGCTGTGTAAAGAAAATGTATTCATTTCTAAAACCCAGTAATACTAGGAACTGTGCATGTTTGTTGAATACGCACCCGACATCAACTTTCCTTCATCACTCTTCAGTGCACATGAGTGTCCCATCAACCTACATTTGACTAGAAGGATTGTCTACTCATCTGGAAGCTCAGAGAGATGCTTGACCCAATATACATTTTGACTCTTGAGACACAGGGAGAAACTCTACTGCATTATGCATAACCTCTTCATTTATACTAATGTCCTCAAAAACGTAAGCTGAAAACAATGTCCTTGCCACATATGGAAGTAAGCATGTAGATTTTATGATGTTAATACTCTGAAGACTTATTAATATCTTAAAGTGACCTAAAACATTTTTGTTTTTACAGGTTGTGTTCTATATTTTAAGACATAAAATGGTTTGCACTCAATTATTTATGATTTAGTTGCACGACAAACTAGAGTGTGCGTAAGTACACAGCTAAACCGGGTTTGCTTGGGTGACCCTTAGTATTGTTTTCATCATTGTTTATAATCCAATATAATTTGCAGTTTAACATTACAGCATGTTATATCTTTGTTAAAAGCACACTGTTCACTGTGGCATGGCAATTCACATGAAAGAGCTTTTTACAATTTCTTCATGATGATAAAATGATCCCTCTAAACTAATACATACTAGGCTAAGTAGTTACTCTCTTCAGTAGCTGCCTTAGCCAATGCGTAGTTTAGGTCTTAGGCTAAACCAGAAACACAATTAAGTTCAGACTGTGTCTTGTCATTGGGGTACCTGCTTCCCCTGACTGTATTAGAAGCACAAAATATATATGCTCCTTATTCATGAGCATTAGATAACTCACTAAGATGGGGTGAATTCAGTATGTCATTTTTGGGCGGACACAAAAAGAAAGCAGAACTCTGGCTTTCTGACAAAGTGCAACAGTGCAGTCAAGCCAGAAGATAGAAAAATTATTTTCTAGTGTTACAGATGAAGTTGTAGCCCTCCACCAGGTCAGTTTGAGAGAACAGTCTGAGCGAGTAAAACTCTCTTAGCAAAAGGCAAAAAAAAATTTGAGAACAAGTACCTCAAACTGGATTATAGTGTTTTCATTTACACTCAGGTCCCTTGTTGTAATGGAGTGTTCTCCAACTTCATTTGAAACAAATACCATGGCTGAATCTTCTTCCCTATAGAAAAAGGAAAGGAGTACTTTAGACTCAGTTTACGACACAGTTGCTTCTTTCTAACTTACTGCTGACACATGCTTACGGAGCTCCTTTAGATGAATATGGACAATAAAGTCCAATGTTTCCACCAGGGTAGAAAAACCAGTTGTCCTCTTTGGGACCGAAGTCAAAAGTATCCAAAAGGATCACGGGATTCTTTAGGTTATTTCCATCAATAATGAAGTCATCAATAATCCAGATTTCTTCTTTTTTGCCTACAAAAGGGAATATTTTATTAAAACCCAATGCTGCTATTATTAGGGAGGAGAACAGTAGCCAATATTTATGGATTACCTGGAGAAAAGGGTGTTAAGAGCACAGCTTCACTATGAAAAGCATAGCTTTCACTTCCATGAGAAGATGGAAAATTGTCTTTTTCCATTGACATAGTTCCCATACTGCTATGCAGTCTGACTCTACAGAATTAACTTTTATTCCTCTAAGATATATAGAAATTTCATCAAACTGAAGAGTCAAAAATCTGTGTTGAATGATTATTATCTTCTGTGTAAATCACATTTACTTGAAAACTCTATCACAGATTTCTTCTTTAATTAAGAATCATCTACAAGAGCTTTAGAGCCCAAGCAGCCTGAAAAGACGATTTAATTCTACACCTTTGTCCTTGCACCCAGGACCTTGTATTTGTCCAACAACAACTCTTTGAGAAAAAATGCTGAGTGACCTTCTGTCCAATGGATTATGAATTCAAATAGGTCAGAAAATTGATGCTTTCAAAAAGGCGAGAAAGGGTCGGATTGCCAAGTCTTTTGTGTAACTGGTTTTCCATCTACCTAAAATTTTGCCTTTGTGTTGATCAGAGAAAGGATAAAGCCTCCTTTTCAATAAAATTCCTACTTAAAGATAGTCTCTGCAAGAACAGTTTAGTTAAACGTGTTAGGCAGGACTCATCAGAAGATGAACTGGAACTGACTTCTTAGGACCAGATTTGAACTGGCAATTTGCTTTTTTTGCTAGAGGTGCACTAGGCATTCGCCTGCATGAAGTAAATTGTTGCTGATTCACCATGTAAAAGCGATCACTGGAATTCTTTAGAGCCCTTAATGTCAGCTCTTGCTAAGAGCTGTGCTCAAAGTAACTGAGAGCTTTCTTCAGCTCTCTGACACATCTGCGATCAGTTATGTTCCTCTTGTGGTTTTCTGCACTTCTTTACAGTTTAATCAAAAGATTAACTGCTCACTACTTACTCTTTCTAAATGGGTTTTTAATGCCTAGTTAATTCTGAGCAAGGTAGTCCCAGCTCCCGTTTACACTTGGGACATTTTTGTCTAATTGGAGCATTCTTATGGGGCCTCAGTGAAAACAGGAACCAGGTCCATGAAAAATAATGAGAAAAACCTGCGTGAAGTAAACTTTACCCGTGTTACTTGATCTCCCATTCTCTCTGGGACCAAAACTGACAGTCAGCTTCACAGGGGTATTAGGCGAAAGTACTTTCACTAAAGGCTTCAGAGGCTTTATAAGAACAGTAATAATTTTAATTGAAAGAGCTTGAATATAAGGAAGCATGTATTTAAGAGTCTCCATTATTGTCGAGTTAAAAAAATTGAGCCTCTTATGGATGTGCAAGTGTGGACCTAGATTCCTATGGATTTCTCTTCCTTACCGTTGTTGTATGGTTGCCAGAGCTTGAACCGTGTTGCATTGCTTTGGGCTGCATAGGGCAGAGGAACGTTTATAAAGAGGACATCTGTAGTCTGTGTGAAGTAAAACTCGTCTATCAGGTGCCAAGTGATGCCACCATTCACAGAATATTGCAGCAGGATGGAATGAGACCTCTCGGGAGTGCCTGAAGCAGAGAGAACATGCATTTATGTTCATGATAATACAGTTTTAAAAAGCACTAGCTCAAAAAACACTTCTTCAAGTGTAAACACAACTAGTTAGTTACTGGTTGCCCATTACACAGTATGGGCTTCCTTTAACAATGTCTAAAGCTGTTGAGATGTTATTTGTGTATTGCACATGTACATCTTACTATGCTGGCTCCTGCTTTTCTTTCTGCAATTAGGGCTAAATTTACATTGCTGCTCACGATATGTATGGTCACAGTTAATTACTTAGATAAGAAGCCATCCCAGTGTTACAATCTTTTAGATTAGAACACACCAACTCCTTCAACAACAGACATTTTTTCCATAATCCAATATTTATTTCCTTTTGTTAACTCGCAGGTAACAGACATTTTCATCACTATCTGTAGCACCCACAGATGAAGAGACCTTTCTTATCCTCACACACTTACAGTCTGTGACTCTGACTACAGACACTGGTGTGAGCATATTAATGACCAGAAATCATACAATGGAAAGTGAGAAGGATCTTTATTAGCTTATTTTAATAATAACAACAAAAGTAATATTCTGTGCTTTAGGCTGGGCGTAAAACTCAGTGGTGGAACTGAGTGTAAAAGTTTTTCATGTTGAGAGTTCAACCTCTAAGTGCCAGCTCTGTGTGAGTGACTCGAACCCTCAACCAGAAATAACCCACCATGATTAGTGGTTCTCCACCACGTCATTGGCTATAATAATTTTGCAAAGCCAGAGATGGCAGAGGCTGGGAGCAGAGTAAAACTGAATCCTTTGCTTGAAAATACTTGTACTGGAGAAACTGTTTCAAACGTGCTACACCAATGGTTAAACTTGGCTTTCAAAGTCTGGCTATTCTTCAAACACAATAGATTGGTAGAGTTTTTGACAATCTAAGTTACCTCCTAGGAAGTAAAATGGTGAGAGCTTTTAATGCAGTGGAATGAAGCTTGAAAATGAGAAGCCCTGTAGTTCCTTACCAGTCCTTTCAGTAATCTATTATATGCACCATTTTATGACTTAAAAATCATGTAAAATAATTTTTTCCCAACATACTACAAAATCTCTAAAAAAAACGGAGCCATTTTCTTCTCAAAGACTGTACTAACTATGCTGGCTTTTTACAGCACTACAGTTTCACTATGGTTTACCATGTAGGCTGGTAGTAAGGTAGGGATGATTCAGAATCTCAAACAAGTTCCCATATTATCTACTATAAACTGATGATCACATACACTGAAGTTGAAAATGTAAGTCCATATTATTTTACGTGATGCTACTATGTACCAATAAAGGTAGAGAAGTGATAGGAAATCAGCACTGGTCTTACCTTTGGCAATAAATTTAAATGAAAACTGGATATAAACAGTATTTGTGCAATCCAGGTCTCTTGAGACGAGCATTCTCAGTCCTTCCTGCAAATACAGAATACATAGTTTAAAACCTCAGTTGTCATTTATCAAAGATGCTCTACAGTTTAGTATTATTTTGATACTGTATATTACTAACAGATAATGGCAAAGAGAGAGATGGTTATCTGTCCCACACCTTCTCCCAGGCAGAAAATGGGGACTGTAATAGCCTTGTCAAAATGAGTGAAAGTAATGCAAAGGGCTAGATATGAGTGTGTGATGAAGGAAGCAGAACACCTCCCTTATGGGGAAAGGCTGTGGGAGCTGGGTCTCTTTAGCTTGGAGGAGACTGAGGGGTGACCTCATTAATGTCTATAAATACGTGAAGGGTGGGTGTCAGGAGAATGGAGCCTGGCTCTTCTCAATGTCATCTAGTGATAGGACAAGGGGCAATGAGTGTAAGCTGGAACATAGGAGATTCCATATAAATATCAGAAGGAACTTTTTCACAGTGAGGGTGATGGAGCACTGGAACAGGCTGCCCAGGGGGGTTGTGGAGTCTTCTTCTCTGGAGATGTTTAAAACCTGCCTGGACGTGTTCCTGTGCGACTTGGTCTAAGTGATCCTGCTGTGTCAGGGGGGCTTGGACTAGATGATCTTTTGATGTCCCTTCCAATCCCTAATGTTCTATGATTCTGTACTCCTGGGTGAACAACCTTAGACCCTTTTCAAGGCAAGACAGAGCGGTTACAAATAGGCAAATCCTGACTGCAGGAAATTAAGTCAGGGGCTTAAAACCAGGAATAAATCAAGGCATTCTCATGCTTAACATTGTCCTCTGACCCCCAAGGTCTCCTTTCTTGATCTACTTTCCTCACATGAACAGCAAGTCAGCCCATGTTCTCCCCTCTGTGAGCTCATGCAGCCCCAGAGCAATAATTTCTCTTTCCTCATATATAACTATTTCCCCAGTCACACAGGGCTACTCAAAAGGCTGACAAACTTCTTTGCCAGGTTTTTGGGTACATAAAGCCCCTCCAATCCCTGTCAGACTTCTGAGGCTGAGCAGAGCCCCAGCAATGCAGCTGTGAGGCACCAGCATGGGCATCCCACTATGAGAATCTCTGCTGAGCTGCATTGGAACATGGGGAGTGCAGAATTAGGAGACCTCAGCTAACGAGAACTAAAGAAATTGTTCTGGCTTGTGTAACTCGTTCATCTAGCACTGTTCAGGTTAGAGCAGTTGCACGGCCACAGTGACCACAGGAGGATGCAGCATTTCCACATTGAAGAGGCAAAGAGTGAAGATGGGGAGGATGTTGAGCAAAAGCTCCACAGAATTAAGTGGTTTGGGATAATAACTGTATTTCATAAGCTGGATATCAACATCCACCCCTCTTATCTTTGCTGCCACAAAGGTGGGAGCCTGGCTGGTGATCATGGACTGGCTTCCACACAATAGGGCAGGCACTGCTCTGCTCTTCCAAGCGAGATAAACTGTCAAGTGAATTGGAGATTAACCATTGAATTCAGTGCTATGCAACTGATAGGGCTCAGCCTCGGTTTAGTGCAGGATGGAGTCACATTTGGAGAGCTCTCTCAATGGCCAAAGAATTTATAACCTCTATTCATGACACTCTCTGTAAAGGGCCACCTGACAATGCAGAGGCTTGCAAGCATTGTTCCTTTTGAAGGGCTCCACCACTCCACCCCTGTCTTCTGCTCCAAATTTACTCCCCTCCTCCCTGGATCCCGATTGCCTTGGCATTAAGCATGTGCCTTGCTACTTTATAATGTTGCACTTAAGGGAAATAAAATGTCAGATCGTATCTCTACCAACTTACCGGGCAACTGGCCTGATGGGGTAGAAATTTAAGATCAGCATCAGCTACAGTTGTGCTTAACTGCTGGAAGTTTTCTAGTGGCAAAACATTCAGCAAGAAAACCTGCAATTCTTAGCTGCTTCATCTATGGACTGGATGATTCTGTTCTAGCTCAGGTATGACTTCTACCAAGCTGCTTTTAATCTGCTGAGACACGCTGGCTGTGGCAGGGTGGTTTGGGGGAATTCACCTCCCAGCATACCAGTGCCTTAGCTGCTGATAAAACCAAAATTGTGAGAAAATCTTATGAAGTCCAATGTGCAAGGTTGCTAGCTGGAAGTCTCATTCATCAGTTCATCTGTGTCATAACCCTCTTAAACTCACCTCATGACTTCACAGAAATGTAAGGAAAATCATGTATAACTTAGTTGTTTGATAAATTCATTACACAGTTGAGAGTCAGTTTTACTAAGTAACATCAGGAACTGACACAGAGGCAGAAGAGTTTTTGAAGTTTATTGTAAAGGCCTTTACAATCTCGGTACAGAGATAAGGATATAAAATGGTGTTGCCTGGAATAATTAAGGCTGGCTGGTGGTCATCTGAACATCACTGTTTAACAGAACTCAAGCAAGAGCAACTGGTTTCTGACTGCACACGTTTTTATTCGTGTTCCATCATTACAGTGAGATGACCAGTTACATCAGAGACTCAATGCCTGTTTATTATAAAACAAAGGACATTATTTACATGATGAAAGAAAAATATCAGCATTTTAGTGGAATGGATGACTGATACTGCAAGAGGTTTAGTCCACGTATTTCCCAAGAATGTCACCATCTCTAAACAAGTAGTAGTCCTGCAAAGAAAACAAACACTGGTAACTCCCATCAGTTACTTTTTTAACATCTTTTTCAGATACTGCCTTGTTCTGGGGTCAGGGCTACTACAGTCATGAAGTACAACACCACAAGTGAATTAGCCAAGGCTAGCCCTACATGCCAACTCATGAAAAACATGCTTTTGTTGTTAAGATACTCTTTGGGAAAGCTAACAAGTTTCTGGTTTTAGCGGTAGGAAGTGCAAAAACTTGCAATACAATTCTACAAGCTTTCCTGCTCAAAAGCAATGATACCCCCAGTAATTTCACAGACTTTTAAGCACATATGTTCCCTCTAACATATGCTTGGTATGTGGGAGCCAACTCATCCACCCAGCAAAGGTGAGGCCAGAGGTCTCCTTGGTTACTTCCTTGTAAGCAGGAGTGTAAGTAGGAAGTACTGCAGGTACCAAAAGCTGTCTGGATTCAGCTGCTCCGTGAGTATCAACAACTGTAATTCTCAAATGTGAATGCTATGCAGTAGTTGCAGTGTTCATCACTGGCACAGTGACATTCTGGAAACCTGCTTAATTTGCATTCACAAAGCTGGGAAACCCACCTTATCTTCTAGTACAATCTTAGTACCACCATACTCTGGTAGCAAAACCTTTTCACCAACTTGCACACTCACTGGCTGAATCTCACCATTCTGAAAGAAAAAAAATAAATCCTTAGTTTTCTACAGTGTAGGCAGATGAAACAGAATTCCTCCACGCATCAAACATTCAGGAAATGGTGACAACCCTGCATTTTCATTGGTCAGTGAAACTAGAACGTGCAGGTTTACTAGGAAGAAAAGCACTCCAGTCAATTCTCAAGCAGGCAAGTTCTGCAGTATTTAGGCAGTAGAACTACAGTGATTTTTGAATAATTTACATTCAGTTTTTAGTATAAATACAACTGTTGGACCTTGGCTTGAAATCCTTCATAGGGGGCTTGGACTAGATGATCTTTCAAAGTCCCTTCCAACCCCTAATTTGATTCTGTGGGTTCACTTAAAGAAAAACACGCCCAAGATACTAAGTGATAGACCATGAAACCCCCTTCTTAAAAAGGGGATAAAGTCCACTTCCATAGTCTACAGCCAAGGCTCATTTCTCCAAGAGCCAGATAAAAGTACCTTCCTAGCTTTGGTCATCTTGTCACTGTTGCTGGCAAATTAGTTGCTTAGGAACCCCTGATAAACTTTTAAATATACTTTTGGTTTATAAATAAAATACTAGTTAGTTGTGTTAGTCAAACATTAGCACCACTTCACAATATGAAGCTTTAGAAATCACTGACACAAAGCAGCATGGTATGTAACTCAGGGACTCAGGTAAAGAGTAAGTCCAAATCAACATGCCCCAGTTGAAATTTAACCTGCTTCCCACTACTGCTACTAACTGAACACTACTTTGGTGGGGGAAAAGCCCTCCTGATGCTGAAGCCTGTAGCTGCAGCTGGTATTTTTGCGAAACTGTCTTTTTTTATGACACCAGAAGTATAGTCAACATGCAGAACTGACAGAAAATGACTTAACATTTCTTTCTTTCTTTCTTATTCCTGATTTTCTTTTTTCCAGTAAGCCTGATCTTTGAAGCTACTTATAGACATCAATAAATACTACTGGTTTTTAAAAGGCAAGACTTTTCTGTGCTACAAACTATGAAAGGAGTGCTGCTATTTAAGGTTGTAGCCAGCCAAGAGAACTTTAGTTTTCTAGCTCCTCTTTGAATCTTTAGTTGTTAGAGTCATCCTTTTTTGTGAGCTACTGCTGTAATTACACTGCAACCATCCTTTATTTTATGATAATATTCCAGCTGCCACCACACCATTACTAATTCCACCCAAATGTAATGCTTCAGGACATTTACCTTTCCTCTGCCTCCCGATCCAACTGCTACTACTGTTGCTTGTAGCACTTTCCCTTGAGCTTTTTCTGGAATCATAATGCCTCCTTTGGTTACTGTCTCCGCTGCACACCGTTCAACCAGAACACGATCGAAGAGGGGAAGGAATTTTCTAAAGGCTTTTCCTGCCTGTGGAAGTAATCATACAATGCAAACAAAAGGAATATATCAATGAAATTGCAACTAGAGAGCTTAAACAAAAGTTATTCCTCTTTTGAAATAGGCTTAAGAAAGCATTTAAATAGTAGTTACCATCGATTGCATCAGATATTGCTAAGGTCTCAAGCAGACCCAGAGCAATCCTGACAGTTGTGCCAGGGAAAACTGTTCTCCAGCTAGGGGAGTAACTACCTGGCAGAGAAGCCTCCTCCTCCTCCACTGGCTGAAAAGCTACCCAGGCTTTTAATTGCAAACTCTTCACTGCTATACTTCATTATTACACAGCCTACCAAGTTTGGAGTCTGAAGCCAGAGTGCTGTTAGTTGTATCGACTTGCACAAAAGGATTACTTTAGGCTTAAATCCCTAAAAATAGGGAGACAGGAATACTTCTACCTTAACCGGTTCAGCATCTGCTTAAGCAGTGGTTGGGTGGTGGGTTTGGGGTTTTTTTCAGTAGCTTTAGGGTTTCCCTCTGCAATTACTTTCTGCTACTTGACTGCATTTCAGAAGGGGAATTCTATATGCAAGCACCAATACAATGCACCTGACCCAAGCAAGGGTCAGGAACAAGGAACTTGCTTGGAATTGGAAGACATGGCAGCTTGCCCATCACATGGAGACAGCAGTGCTCCACCAGACAGGTACCCAGAGCTCATGGTCATGGAAACCGCTAGAAACAGGGCTCAGCGCCCATGAACGCTGTAGGAACTCACCAATACACAGCCACGCTTAAAAACTGCCAGAAAACAAAACTACAGGCAGAATACTAACAGAAGATTGCGTGACAGCCACAATGCTGGAAAATAGCAAAGGAAAAAGGGTACCAACTGTGGTCACTGCCATTCTGTGCGGGTGACCGCTCTGCTCCATTCTGCGTTTGACATGATCAAACAGCCACGCTCAGGACCGTCAGCGGTCTACGCGAGTTCTAGGAAATGCGAACCGCTCCCGTTAGTGGAGCACAAGAAAAAAGCATCACGCAAAGAGCAGAGGCAGCTCTGACCGTACGCAGTTGTCCCTCGAGGCAAGATGCCTATTTAAGACCTATTAAAGACAAGATAAAACAGAGAAGGGATGGAGAAGGCAGCGTGACGGGTTTATCCGCGGCCTCTGCCGCCCTACCCAGCTCGCTCCCTGCTAACGGGACACTCCCGCTGCCGCAAGGTGGACAAGGATCGGGAGAGCCCAGGAAGCGGCAGCAGCCCCTGCGGACCACCCCCGCCACCGGCCGGCTCGCAGCCGCCGCACCCGTTTGTGTCCCCGCTGCTACCCCGCACGCTGCGTGACCTTGCGGCGCTGCCGGACCGCTGCAGGACCACTGCGCCCATCACGGGCGGGGCCGGCCGGGCCCAAGCAGCGACTTCTCATCAAAACAAATCTGAGACTAGAACTGCTCAACTGTGAGTCAGAAGTTCTTCACAACTACAAATCAACACAGAGACTTGCTTGACCAAATCATGAAGGGGTTGAACCTTTGGAGGTTTAAGGCTCTTTCAGTGAGAGCATCCCACTGACTGCATGAGATATATCATAGTGTTTTGACGTGTTGTCCCCGTTTGAGTCTTGATAATCTCAGGTACTTGAGGAAATAGGAATATTTTAGCTCTTTCCCTCCTGTTCTTTTTTGAACTTTCCAAACCAACACACCGGCAGCTGAACTACAGAGGCCAAGACAAAGGGAGGGAGCACAGCAAAGCAGTGCAGCAGCCTATACACTGATTCAACTAACAGATTTAAACTAAAACTAGCCAAAGTCACTGCTGCTATCCCAAATCCATCTAGACACAAGTTTACTGCAGATATCTCAAGAGTTTTGGAAGAAAACAAAAACCCAGGGACATGGGGAGAAGGAAACCCTAATGTTGCCAGCAGCACTTGAATATGCTGATATGTGGAAGTGTTCATTTACACAGACACCAGTGTGTTGAACCTATATGGTTTTTTCGCAAAAGCGAAACTACAGCCAGAGACTGTCAGATGGATCCCTAGTGTATAAGGATAGGAAAAAGCACACTAAAGGAACTAGCTGAACTTCCTGTGAATCATAAAAGGTGAAGAATATTAATGTTCAGTTGGGATTTAACTGGACCTGCATTTTAATTAAAAATATATCTATTTCTGCCACAGAATTAACTCCAGCCTCTCATTATCTTTTTTCTCAAGGGAGATAAGCCTTTCCCTCCCCCGGTGAGTAGGTGCTTTGATTTAGGGGTGCAAGCCATCCCTCTGAGACAGGTTCAGAACCCACTACCCCTCTCCCAGAAACACTTAATTACCAACCTGATATACCTACTTTGCAGCCATTGATATAAGTTAGTTAATTCAAATCTGAAATCGATAAATGTCTGAAAGGAAAGTCTTACTTATAACTGATCCACCCTCAAATTAGTAGGATACTTCAGGGTAAGGCTTACTGGGCAAGATTTTCTGCCTCTTTATTTCACAGGAGTTTTTAGAGGTGCAAATGTGTGCAGCATCTGCCCTATAATCGTTAGTAAAATAAATTAGAATGCTTGAAGAAGCAGCCTGATTAGGAAGTGAAATGATCGCTAGCAACTATTGTCAGTGTTGTGTGCTTTGTTCCACTTACAAGGCTAATTACTGTAACAAAGTGGATCATTTTAAATGGAAATTCTGGATGCCTCTCAATGCAAATCTTCGGGATTTTTTCCTGGATGCATCACAACCGCATACAGGAAATGAAGGACAATGGAAATAACAAAAACACAACAAAATTGAACAAAATATCCCAAAGACTTTTGTTAGAGCTCATAAAGAACGTACATTTGTCTTTATTCTTTGTGAGTTCTTTGTTTGAGGTCCCCTATCAAACCTTACCATCTCTACATGTCTTGCAAAACAGCACTGTCCACCTATTCCACTGTCTGCCTTCAGCCCAAGGAACCCAGTCCACTTCTCAGGGGAACCACTCATCACAGTATCACAGTATCAGAGTAATGATAAGGTTGGAAAAGACCTTAAAGATCATCCAGTCCAACCTAAATCCAAATAAACCAAGTAAACCTAACA
>JAOXOE010000001.1:9683537-9755018 GCA_028565055.1 Phoeniculus purpureus
TGTCCTGCTCCGGCAGGGGGGTTGGACTCGATGATCTCTTTGGGTCCCTTCCAACCCCTAACATCCTATGATTCTATGACTTGAAAAAGTCCCATAGTCCAAACCATTACATTAGGTGAGATTTATTTAATTGGGATTTAATTAATTGGGATTGTGCTGTAACCATCAGCACCCCATGCAGACATGCTGTGTGCTACCTGAAGCTCCTTTCGGCTGCTAAGCTGCTGCTCTGTCACTAATGGAAACTGCTGAGTTCCTGCGCTGATCTCAGTACCCTGCTGCCACCCTCCTGAAACCAGACTGAAACCTTTTTCTTCATCTACAGCTCCAGGAAGGGAGCGGGAAAGAATATCTGCTTTGGTTTTAACAGCTAGCACTGAACAGGGGAAAGAGAGTTATAACTAACTGGCAATAAAAAATGAAGGCATGTGACTAAAGCCAGAGGGTCACTTTTTTGGTATGCCAGTAGATGAGCAAGTGCTCCCAGTGGCATTTGATAAAATGTCACTCTGAATGTGTAGACATGATGATGATGTCAAAAGAGGCTCATTTGAATTTGGATTCAGAAAGTTCCTCTATTTAAATTCTGTCTGAGCTACTGACAGGCTGCATGACCTTCTACAATGTACTGAGTATTGTGGGTCACATTAATCCTCCCTGCAACTAAATTGACTACAATGGAGTTGTTCTGGGAGTGTACTTGATTTCTCAGACATCAGTCAACACAGCTGGTTCACTGAATAAGTGAAAGGAAGCAAGTACAGGCATCACTGGCAAAGAGATGCATCTGCACAGAGTCATTTAGTTCTGGCCAAATTGGAGCAGAGCTGCTCAACTGTTGCTTAAAATGCATTAACAGTTGGTTGTTTATTTACAATATAAACTCTGCAGAGGTAACAAAGTTACAAAAGTGCTGTGTTTTTGAAGGGAATGTAATTATCACGTGTGTTATTTATAACTTGGGAAAAAAGATTGCTTCCTGGGATGGAAGTGCTTATGGATTTTTGGGGCAGATAAAGAACAAGTGAACAACTGACTTGTGACTTTGTAGCAAAGTAAGTGAGGGACTGGCCTTCTCTTACTGATGTTTAACTCCACTATTTATGTTTAATTACAGAAGTCCTGGACACGTCAAGTGGGATTTCCCCTAGTTTCACAAGGACCTCTACAAAGATAAGTGCAAGTTTATTTACAGTTGAAACAAAGAGGTTGGATTTGGAACATGTTTTAAAGCCTGGCTGAAAGGACACCACACCTTGGTGTCTGTGTACCCATGTCACTAGGCGAACTTTGGAAAGTTGGAAGGTCAGTGTAGAAGGACCTAGATGAACAGTGGTTTACAGCACAATTACTAGAGATGTTCTCTCCATCATGGATAATGCTAAAAAAAAGGGTTCTTCACTTTCTTACCCCCGTCGTACCTGTCATTTAAACATAAAAAGGAATTATGAATCAAAAGGTCCTTTTATCATAGCTGCTCACATGACTTTACCTCAAAAAGTATTTACAAAATAAAAAATGTAACAATCTTAATAAAACTCATTTTCCAGTTTGTATATGCTGTTTTGTTTGACTGATGGAATGAGCATAACTTGGAAAACAATTGCTCATTACATCAGGAAGACAAACAGGCCTTGAACAAGATAATGATCCAGACTCTATCCATTTGTGGAGGTCTCATTCTTAACGATAAGGAAGCAGATGCCTCATACTTTGTCCTTGGTGATGAAGATAAGGAATGCTGACCAGCAGGAAGACTCTTACCACTAAAGACAGCATATGGTCAAATGGGAGGAGACTTAATTTGCATGTGAAGCAGGCAGATCATTAATATGTATTAAGCATATTGGGAAATCTAATGAATATATGTTATTGTACAACATATAATCATGGTTTGGGGTCCAGTTTGGCGCACACGCTTTCTGAGAGGCATGAGCCCTGTGCATCTGCTGGTGATAATAAATTACCTCCTCAAAAACTTATAACCAGAGTTCTTGGATCTTTCCATACATCATATTCTTCTGTCCCGTTCTACGTAAAACAAGTATGAGATTTAACAAATGGGAAGAAAAAAAAAATACTTGGCATAATTCATGAAAACTCAGAGAGTTGACTGGTATGTTTTTCATCCTCTTTCATGCCAATTTAGTAATGATAACAATGGAGTTGCTTCTCTAGATACAATGTAAAAAGAGATCTCAAAGGGTTTTCCAGTTCATCCTCTTGCTTCAGAGCAGAATCCACTCTGTCTAATCAGCTCCAGACAGATACCTGTTCAATTTGACCTTGAAAATTTGCAGTCATGCTGACTCTTCAGACCTCTACACAGTGAGCTATTGCCTATCATTCCTTACAGTTCAAAAGCTTTTTGTAAAATATAGCTTTAATCTTCAAGTTGCAATTTAAGGCTGTTACCTCTTGCTGTAGACAAGAAGTTTGTACCTCTGCAATACTTTTTAATGTGTTTGAGAACTGGGGGATTGGACTAGATGATCTTTCGAGGTCCCTTCCAATCCCTAATGGGGATTACAAAAGTTACTGCTTGTCTACTGACCAACTCATGGACTGAAATTCTTGCATGGCAAATCTGACGAATTTTGGAGCATGAGTTGCTCCAAAAGCTTGAGTTGCTCGGCTTTTGTGAAGGAGAAGCATCTCAGTGCACATGAAATGCGGAGAAAACCTGTGCATGTGCCGTGTTTTGGACTAGTAAATGTTTGGCAGGCTGTTTGGAGTTACTGCTCTGCATCTGGAATAAAAATGTGTATAAGTAGTGGGGAAGAAAACAACCAGCAAAAGCAGCTGTCTCCCACAAAAAAATTATAAGTTCAGCACTCTGGGCTATAATAGGATTTCAGAAAAGCATCAATCTGGGACACAAAGCACAATGGGTTTGAGAAGCTCCAAAAATGGTTTCTTTCAGAGGACTATAAAAAAAAGGCCAGTGAATCGGAATTCAAATTGTAAAAAGATCTTTAGTGCCATGCACCACTAAACTCAGTGCAAGCAGATGATTTACTTTAAATTTACAAGTTTAAATGTTAGCAAGGTTGCTACTTATGTGAGCAAAAATGTTATCCCACATTCCCAAATTTTGGCAGGCTTCTCAAGTACACAATCACAAACTCTCACTTTGCTAGCCATCTGTCAACCTGACAACTTTTTCCCCTGGTAACTTCTGCAATGTGGTTATTTGTGGCACAAAATACAGTTGCTACAGTCTTGAATATGTGCAAGGCTCAAAAAAAAAAAAAAGGAAGTTTACTGTAATATAAATATAAATAACAAGGAATGCTTTATTCATATTTAATTGATGACATGAAGTCATAAACTTAAGTAAAGATGCTACAGAATTCCCAGCCTGTTGCAGTAAAATGCTGAAGGCCCTTAAAAACATGTGCAACTTGTTGTCCTTCAGTAAAAGCATTTATAATGCCTTTTAATAATTTAATAAAATATATGTATCTGATCTTTAGATAAGGGAAGGCTGGGATGAGTTACTAGCCTGAAGCTCAGGATAAGATTTTTTTTGCCTGAAGGTAGTTGCCTAGACGTCATGTACCTTTCATCTGTTGAAGCCGTAATTTGTTCTTCTACAACTGCTGGCTTCAGATCTTCTAAGTATCTCTAAAGATACTTCTCTCTAAGTATCACAGGGGGACATTTCGCAGTAATCATCGTCAGAAAGGTGTCTAGAGTACAACGAATAATCCACAGTTTGGAGTTGCCTGTTTCCCTCCTCTGACTATTGGAAAAGCTGAAGTTTGATGCTTGATACCAATTTAGTGCATGAGCACAAAGCAGGCCTACAGCACACAAGCATGAGCCTGGACTTCAGTTTGGCCTGTCTGCAATTGCATTGTGGACACTAGAGTCTACAGCACCATGGCAATCAGTTCCAGCTATAAAACCAGTGAGAAGCCAGACAGTGCTGAGAAGCCAAGTGCCTGTATACATACACTGCTTCCACAGTTAAACTGCAACAGGGAACTGTGCTACCTAAACAAAAACTTCCCTGGATAAATGACTGTTTTGGTTAAATCCATCCTCACACTGCATATGTATAAAACTACGTGGTCTGTAGTTTGTGTTTGCCAATGCTTCACTGAGATTATAGGGATTGGAAATTCAGAAAACAGGGTCTAAGGGAGGAGATAAAAGAGAAAACTCACTTATCTGGATATGTAATTGTACATGTGACTAGTAGCACTGACAGCATTTTTTGCGTAATGGAAAATCTACACTACTTCCATAAACTGAAAGAAAAGCTGCTCACACCACTGCTTCCTGAACTATAACTGAACAGAGGAAGAATGAATCACAGAGTCAAAGAATGGTGGTTATCTTGGCTGTCTCATAGAATTGTAGAATTGTTTAGTTGGAAAAGACCTTTAAGATCGAGTCCAACCATTAACTTAACTGTACCGAGTCCACTGCTAAATCATGTCCTTAGGCTCCATATCTACATGACTTTTCATTATCTTTTGGAGAAAATAATTTGTTAAAGTGACTTTTTAAAAAAAAATTATCAAAAGGTTGAAATAAATGTTGGAGTTTAGGGAAATAATGCAGCATAAAATCAGAATAATGATATAAACCAGTGTGGTTATGTATGTGGTTATAGTCAAAGGCAGGTATGGAAATTACTCTTATATTGAATTCCAACAAAAGCAATAGAAAAGGACCAATATCTAAGATCCTTATTTTGTAGTGAGCCTGCTGAAAATGGAAAGATAAACCTTTCTGTTTTGCCAGATTAGATTAACTTGCCCACAGGAATTTCCGATTGAGTAACTGCATCAGGATGAATCTTTTGTTTGGTACGTTCACTTTGAGAAAGTGGTGTTCTAAACTATCCAAACTCCATCCATTTATCTTTCTGATTAAAGCCTTCAGAAGTCACTTAGTAAGTAGTTTGATGCTTACTACCAGGTCCCTCTTTCTTAATTCAGTGTACCAATACCAATGAGAAAAAGAATTGCATGCAGATGGAATAATATAATATTCCCTGAAGAAAGCTTTTAATCAGCAGCTTCAAAAGAGTGCTCTTAATGAGCAACTGAAATGTTATGAATTCAGCCAACAGCCTTTATGTTTAATTTAGACAGTCTTCCTTGCAGCTTGAGAATACAAAAGACCAGTGCTGACAGGCTTGTAGGCCTTAGCAGTTGCTGCCCAGTGATTAACCATGGGAAAGAAAAGCCATTTTCAATTTAATTAGCCAGAGGATAACTCATAGGTAGTACTGATATAAATAATCAGCTAGATGCCAGTGAGCGGCTGGCAAGAAAATCAGACAACATAGTGTCTTTAGAGTTTGATTTGTATTTGCAAAACAGCCTTATTCACAAAAAAACCCCCACTCCTGTGCAAAGAAGGGTAGTTTCTTAAGCCTATGCTTTTAGACTTATTTGAATTCTGCTTGCTTGTCTCAAATAAAGCCAATTGCTGGTGACAGGATTTGAGCATATTCATTAAGTGCAATACTGCACCTTTGCTTGAAAAGCATAGTGTGTTGTAAACAAACAGCGAACACCATGACTCCACAAACAGCCAACGCAGCACTAAACAGTAGGTTAGCTGAAGGCAATTTCAATTGTTAATGCTTTTACTGTGTGCTGGTTTCAGCAGTTTTGAAGGTCTTTTCTCCTGAGTGCTGCTGTCGTGATACTCAGTTGCTTTAGCCTCTTGTCTGATGCTGAACTGACCTGTGCCTCAGGATGGTTCTTCCTGACTACTTCTGTAAGAACCTGATTGTGATAGTGTGTCTTGCTGATATGATCTTTTTATTTCAGAAGAAATATTTTTTCTAGAAAGAAAAGCCTTTCAATGTGACCATGATTTCTTTGTTTATATCAAGGTGGTCCTCTTGCCTCAGTTACAGCAGTGCTTGTTTTAAAGTATGGTGTTCAGCTCTTGTGCTGACACGTTACATATGCTGCACAAAGAGTCTCTCCCTGTGCATGTGAGCTGATACTACAGCCTTCTCTCGGCTGGTGGCTACTGGCAGCTCATTTTCATGAGACATGGCCTTATCTTTGAGAGCTGTGTCATTTGGTTGATACTGCACAGTAATGAGGATGAAAACCTCATTTTCTCAGAAAACCACTTGGAATTGTCTATTTCTGAATGTATATTACTACTGGTTTTGGTGGAGTTTCTGATGAGTTTGAAGGTTGATGTTTGTTTAAGAATGGAAAGTGCCATTTGTTCCTTTTCCAGAAAGCACTTTATGAGGGATGTTAATCTAAAATATCTATTCAGTATAAAATACAAAGCTCTTAATACTTAGGGTAAAATCTGGAGTCTGCATTTGTAGGAACTGGATTGTCATCCTGAGAATCTCACCTACATCTACCCAACTCAGTAGGCTCTGTGGCATCCTGAACTTGGCAGACAACTGCTTAAGTATCGTGCTAATTACTTCAGGATAAATGACAAGGACATGGTTTATACAGAACTTCCCTTTGCTAATCTTTGCCCTCCTACTTAATTGTTGTTTGAGACCAGGCACAGAAAACCATAAAGAAATATTGCATTTTCTCTATCTGGAAGCTGGAGATATTACTGTTTACCTGAACCAGAGTGGTATTGTGAACATGATTATTAGTCCGTTTCTAAATAATATAATTGTAAAAAAAAAATGTTAAAAATGTGTTTTGTAAGAGTTTAGTGGTGAATGCTTATATATTCAGCTACTACTGCTAGAACACTAGTGTTTATTGTATTGCATTTTTAGCCAAATAGTAATATTTCTTGTTTTAAAGTTGCATCTCTCTAATGAACTTTGGTGGATATTAAGTTTTACAATGCATTTACATATGAGACATTGCTATTTTGTTAGGTAGGAGACATGAGGATAATCAGTTTATCTTAAGCTGTAATTCTATGTCTAGCAAGGATTCAAATTTCTAGTATGGAGGATGGCTAATGGCTTAATGAAGTCTGGTAAAACATCTTTGAGATAAATCCCAGCATGAGATCAGTTAGATCTAACTATAAAATGGAAAAGAAGCTTAATTTTAATTTTAAATGCACAGTTTGGTGCTTTGGTTTTTTATTTTACAGCTTGACATAGATGCGTCTGAAGTTAATAAAATGCTGGAACTGGATGGATCTTATGAATATGCATAAACTAAAAGGGAGAAACTAAACGAAAAGGAAAAAAGGAGAAGTAGTTAGCTTCATGTAAGGTTAGATTTTCTATTCCATGGAAACTCATTTGCCTCCAATGTAAATTCTTTACTGAAAGGATATGCCTACTGTGTGGCTTACATATTTCTTCTTACATAGTTAAATGGGTACTGAAATAGTACAGGCAGCAATATAACAGTAGCAATAATCTTTTCAATCAGACATCTACAGTTACACACATGATCAATTGGTCACTGTCAAACTGGGTGGCATCTGGTTTCTTGGCATTTCAGTTTGTGTTTTAACTAATGTGTTAACAACAGTTTCCATTTTAATTTTTAAATGTATGCAGTATATAATGCTTGGGGTTTTACTGTTTTAATGCAATTACAGTCCTTGTGACAGAAACCAGACAGCCCTGCTGCAGGATTAAAGCTGCTATTTAAGCACACAGAGTGTGAAGTGGCACTGCAAGCATTTTTAGGACAGTCAGTACAATTTCACTCTAAACTGCTAAGCAAGTAACGACTTTTCTACACATACAACACACTCCAGAAGAACACTGTATATTTGGCATATAATGGCTCTTTCTGAAATTGCTCCATGTTTTACCGCCTGAGAAGGTACATCATGTTGAACGGCCTTCTAAAGCTTTAGCATCCAAGACAGGAGAGGAACTACTAATAACCATCACTGTCATTTGTGAGACACAGTAGTTTTGTCACCTAAAATCCGCCCATGACATAACATCTCAGGGGGAAGGAAGCACCACTTCTGACAGCAGTTGTGAATCCAGGAGTTGTAGGAGCCAGCTCTCACTGAGCAGAAGGATCCTCAGTTCCCCCACTCTTGAGACTCAGGATGGAAGCAGAGCCCTAGGCAAGGCAGAAACAGCAACTGAGGGCACTCCTTGGCCCTGAGCGCCTTCAGACACTGGCTGTATCTGTTAAACAGAAAAGCACCGGGGGCACAGAAAGCACGTGCTGAAGGACCAAGGGAAAAGCTGATACTACCTCCGGGGTCCAGTGGTATCAGCTGCTGAAAGCGCAGCTTTCTATCTTTTTGGAGCAGAGCAAGAGAGCAGGAGGGAAGGTCTGTAGTATCTGTTCTGAGGCCAAGGATGTCAGTAGTGTGCTACAGCCTGAGTCATGGAGTTATTCCTGGGTTATGAAATTAGTACCAAAACCCAGCATCTTCCCCCACGCAAATGTACTACAGACTATTTTTTTAGTAGTATTTTGGTTCTTTGTATTGTGTCAGACTTCACAAATAAGGTGACTTAATCAAATTTCACCTGTTTTCCCATCATTTTTTACATAATACTTGACCAGGCAAGTGAAAACCTCCTGCTTAAGGAAACAAGTAAACATTTTAAACAGGAAATAAAAACTGACACCGCTTATGCACATCTGTACCTCATTATTTACAGCCATATGTTGCCAGCATGCTCTGGAACAAGTGTTGGCACTGAAATGAAGTCACCTTTACTGGTACATTGCCATACCTCTTCCTAACCCAAATTTGGCTCAAGTACCATTCCTATGAGCAAATATTCCCAGCCCCTGGCAGCTGTGAGAGACCATTCCCAGTAGTTCGCATAGGGCCGTTTTGTGTTGGGTGCTGTGGGAGTTCAGCTGGCCTCGGCGGACCACGAAATTCACTCGTGCAACTGTCAAGTCTTTCACATACACCGAATACACTTCTTAAAGCAAGACTTTAGATTATCATCTGGTTTCAGTCTGGGGATTTCCCGTCAGGGTGGGTCTGTCTCACAGGAAGCGCATGGCCCTCTGCTCACACTGCAGCGCTGCGCGAAAGCGCTGTGTGGGAAGACGGCGGCTGAAACAGCCCTCAGCGGGCGCTAAGCTCTGCCCACAACAACTTACACACCAACCGAAGAAATGGAGGGATTTCTACGACTGCAATTGGCAATAACGGCCTGCTGAGAGGAAAAGTGGCTCTGCAATAGCTCGGGAGCATCCCGCTGCAAATACTGTGTACAGGGAAGCTTGCCCGAGGCACACAAACTCTCCCACTGTCGGAGCAGACTCCACGCCCACGGCTGGGCCCGTGCCGCGGTGGCCTGTCCGCAACTCCGCTGTTACTGCTTCCTCACGCAGAGGTCAAACCTGCCCGGCGCTGTGAGGTCAGGGGTCGGGCGACTACATCCCCCACCCCTACGGAGGCTACCACAGGCCTGCTGGAAGAGGTGCCCGGGACCAGGAACTGACGCCAGGGTGAGGGGGTGGAGCCGCTGTCGCGCCACCCTCTTTCCAAGATGGCTGCGTCTGCCGCTCGCTTAACGACTCGGGGTCTGTTCCTGCCTTGGTGTGCCCGCCTGGTGCGGGCGCCCGCCGCGGGGCACCGGGTAGGTGCGGTACGAGGAGGGGGAGCGCGGGGAGTCCCGACGGCTCCCTGCGCCGGAGGTCTGGTTGCTGCGATGGGGGCGGGGGCGAGAGGGCTGAAGGCCGCTGTGCGCGGTGCACGCCGAGAGTTGTAGTTCCGCCCGTGGAGGGGCGAGCCCCGGCGTACAGGCCCGGTGTGAGCTGCCCGCCTCCCGGGCCCTGTTACCCCTTGTGCCCTTGCGGTGCCCGGGTGTCGGAAGTAGAGTAAAGCTGGTGCCATCAACGGCCTCCACCAGCCCCGAAGCCCGCTCTGCGCAGCCCACGGGAGGTCATGGAAAGCCTGAAGCTTCCTCCTGTGGTTACATGGAGGCAGTCTGGGGGCCCCGATCTCAGAGCTCTCGCCTTCTGGCGTTTTCCTCACCCTCCAATTCGAAGTGTTCCTTTATAGAAACAGGAAAGAGATACTTTGTTTTCAAAGACACATTTTTCCTTCCCTGCAATGCAGGGCAGCAGTAAAAATGATCTTTTGCAACATCCTGGGCTGGAAACTGAGTGGCAGGGGAGCATCTCTGTAGAGTAGGCCTGAGGGTGCCGGATGGCAGCAAGCTGTAGCTCCGAGGGGCAAGCACTGTGTCCCAGCAGCCTGAGCTGGACAAGCAGGAATGCAATCAGTAGATAAAAGGAGGTGGTTAGTTTGCATTTGTCAGTCTAGTGCAGTATATGGCAGCTGTTTCTTGCCTTCTCTGTACAAGGATGACATTAGTGACTTGAAGTGTGTTCAGCAGAGATGTTTGCTGGCTGCAGCATGTGCTCTTTGAGGAGAGGCCGAGGAGCTGGGGCTTGTTCAGCCTAGAAAAGAGACAGCTTTGGTTGGACCTGAAAGTAGCCCACCAGTACCTATGAGGAAGTTGTCAAGAGGACAGAAGTGGGCTTTCCGTGGGAGGGAATGGTACAGGATACGAGGCAATGGGGTTGTTGAAAAAACCCAATAAATTAGATATATGAAAAGCCTAGGGTGAGAGCTGGAGTCTGTATTTTGGTGTTTAGGGCAAACCTTTAGGTGAGGGAAATCTTTGATACATTTAAATTATTTGGAATAGCTTATTGCTTGAAGTACACATTTGGGATACATATATTTCTTTATGTTGAAAAAACACAACCTCCATCTTGTTGTCTTTTCTACCCCATTCTGATTTAATGTGCTCTGACTGCTGGATGATTGCATAAAAAGAGGCAACTGCAATATCTCTCTCTGTTCTGAAAAACAGTTGACTGGATGTAGTCCTGGGTATTGATCCTTGAACTGTATCTCACTTCACTTTAGAAAGCGTGTAAAAGATACTGGCCTGTATCAGGAATAGTGTTGCTGGCAGGAACAGGGAGGTGATCCTTCCCCTCTACTCAGTTTTGGACCCCTCACTACTGGAGGGATGTTGAAGTGCTGGAGAGGGTACAGAGGTGGCTACCAAGCTAGTAAAGGATTTGGAACATGTGTCCTGTGAGGAATGGCTGAGGAATATGGGGCTGTGTAGCCCTCCAGAGATTGAGAGGGGACCTTATTGCTCTCTACAACTACTTGAAAGGAGGATGTAGAAAGGTGGGGTGGGGTGTGTGTTGTTGGTCTGTTCTCCGTAGTGGCCAGTGATAGGACTAGGGGAAATGGCCTTAGGCTGTGTCAGGGGAGGTTCAGGTTGAATTCTGAGGAATTTCTTTACTGAAAGTGCTGTCAGGCATTGGAACAGCCTGCCTAGGGAGGTGGTTGAGTTGCCATCCCTGGAGATGTTTCAAGAGAAGGGTAGATGTTGTGTTGGGGGACATGGTTTAGTGGTGATGATAGGGCTAAGAAAAGGTTGGACTAAATGATCTTGAAGATCAAATCATCTTGGAAGATCTCTTCCAGCTGAAACTGTTGTATGACACTATGTTCTTCTGAGTCAGGCTAATGCATCCCTGATGTGAAGTAGGGGTGAATTAAACAGTGCTGATGTTTTTATTTTGAAATGAATGCTTTAAAAATGATCAACAAATGATGCTTAAGTTCACTAATATATTTTTCAGACGATTGTACTAGGATATGACTGATGCTTTTTCCTTACAGTGTGTGCATGTTGGAACAGGTAGGCTACGGGCTTCCAAAGCAGCAACAGAAGTAATCTTGAATGTACCTGAAACTAGGGTGAGTCGTCTGGAAAATGGCTTGCAAGTAGCTTCTGAAGACTCTGGACTCTCGACATGCACAGTAGGTAGCTTGTAAAGGGAAGGGTTTTTTCTAACTCTTCATGTTTGTTCATTTCCTTGTGGGACTAAATTGTGTTCTTTAAATAAATTAGTAAAAATGATTATTATTTAGGCAAGGGAATAGAAGTCTGAAGTCTTCTGTGATTTGTGCTTAGAATTTTTTGTGAAGATTAATATTTCTTTTTCTTGAAAACCTGCTCTGTTTAAGGAAAAAGCCACTTAAAAATAGGTTTTGAAAATCTACTGTAATTCATACACTTAAACAATACAGCTGCATTATGAGCTTTTGAAATGACTTTGTTTTATTCCCTCAATGAGGTCGGGCTTTGGATCGATGCTGGAAGCAGGTATGAGAATGAGAAGAACAATGGAACTGCTCACTTCCTTGAGCATATGGCTTTTAAGGTGAGTGTAAGTGTTGATGTAGAAGTTTACAGTGAATTTCTAGGTTATTTATCTTTAAAGATCAATGGTAACAACTGTGTCAGAATTGTATAAAAATTGTTTTCAAATTGAAGAGAGAAGAAAATATGTCCAAGTTAGACTTTGGTTTCTATTAGAAAATGAAGCGAAAGTCCTAGCTCTACATAGCTGACACAACTATAGATTAGTAACAGAGGTCTAGTTTTAATTCACTTTTAATGTCTTGTAATACTTAGGTGCCACATAGTCCCCTTTTTGACAGCTTTTTATTTTCATTATGGAGCATATTAGGATTTATATCTGACTTTCAAGTGTGGAGAGATTAGTATGCCTGTTTTCTTTCCAGAAGACTTTCTCTTGACTTCTGCAGACAAGAAGTAATGGGTGTTTTAAAGGATCTAGTTTGATTTTCTTACTGTTTTATTTCAGGGAACAAAAAAGAGATCTCAGTTAGACCTTGAACTAGAGATTGAGAACATGGGAGCCCATCTGAATGCGTATACATCCAGGGAACAAACCGTGTATTATGCAAAGGCTTTTTCGAAAGACTTACCAAGAGGTAACTGCTTTCATTCATCAGAAAAAAAAACCAGCAAAGAACAAAAAACTCAGCTCCCAGTGAGACAACACAGAAGGATGCTTTTGCAGTGTATTGGTCTCTTCCTTCCTGGGTGAAAAGTCTTCCCTTGAACTTCACAGGAATGTGAAAATGCAGGTCTGGAAAGGGGTGTGCCAGCAGTGAAGTTGACATTTGAAACATTTTTGTCTTTTGGTTCTCAAAAGGAAATACCTTTTGAACTTCTCCCCTCCCGAAGAGCAAGTCTTTTGTCCTCTAGCAAATGTTATTAGCAAATCTGAGGGCACTTGGACTTTGGAGTGGGTTTTACTCTTGGAACCAGATTTTTCTGGCAGTCTGAAAGCATGCTTTTCCTTCCCATCTCTATTTTCAATTAGCTGTGGAAATTCTTGCTGATATAATTCAGAACAGTACCCTGGGAGAAGCGGAGATTGAGCGTGAGCGAGGAGTTATACTTCGAGAGATGCAAGAGGTTGAAACCAATTTACAAGAAGTTGTCTTTGATTACCTTCATGCAACAGCCTATCAGAAGACAGCCCTAGGATGGACAATTTTAGGACCCACTGAAAACATCAAGTATGTCTTAATTTGGGGTTATCTTTAGTTGCGTGGTAACGTTTATTGACAATCTGAAAATGCAGGGAGCAGTTCTAATTTTTACACTGGAGGGAAACTGAAGTTGCACTGCGTATAGCTAGAATTCCCCTGTTGCCTTAATTCCATTGTGTGCAGGCATCAAGATTATGTTAACTTCTGAGGTCTACTACGTCATCGTTATTTGGCATGTTTTTCGCCTCTTTGTTTAAAAAGCATCTGACAAAAAACTAGAAGGGCTTCATTTTCCCATCAGTCAGTTCTCAGGCACTATCGTAAATGCAGCTGTGATTGCACTGCTCTTTTGGCGGTTTTTCATACCAGTGCGCAGCAGTAGACTGCTGAATGTGCTGTTTCCACATTGGTGTGAGATCATTAGCAGATCCTGTATCTGCCTGACTGGGTAGGTACAGTAGATACTCCTCAGGAAGCTCAAAGAGTTTTGAAAGCCCAAATGTATCAAGTTCCTATTTCTTTTCTTAGGAAGTCACCTTGGTTTTAGTTTTCTGCCTCTGTGCACAACTCTGCATTGGCAGAGCTTAGAGTGATTTGTATATTGTATTCCACACATTCATCTCTTTTTACCCTAATAAACTTTGCTGACTTAATAGTGATGTTTCTTGGACTGTTTCTAGATCCATAAACCGAAATGACTTGGTGGAATATATAACAACACATTACAAAGGACCCAGAATGGTCCTGGCTGCTGCTGGAGGTTAGTAAGATACTCACCCTGGGTCATGTATAGCTACTGAAAACCATGGTCTTTATTTAAATTTCTGGGAACAACATGGTGAATTACCCATTGTTCAATAGGTCTTGGAAGTGTATTGTTAGCCCTGTGTGTTTTGTGCCTTTGTACCCTTTGAACTTTTGTTCCCTTTTCCCCTCAGTAATAGTCCAGAAACCTTCTTAAACCAGTAAGTAGAAGTTACTGTGTTCTGTGTGGGCAGGAAAAGAGGGAGGTAGAAAGGGCTCAGTGTGACAAGGGGAGTAACAGGGAAAACAAAGAGGAGAGCAAACATTGAGTCTTGAAACAGAGCAAACAACTTGATTTGGTGTAATACAGAAGGCTGTTGAACAGAATTAAGGAGGGTGATCATGATCTTACTCTAATGGGGAGGTGGGAGGGATATGAAAGTGGGGCATTAAAGTAGAGGAGCCTTCAATCACTACTTGGTTGTGTCTTGAAACACTGCAGCAATTAACTGTTTATAATGTTACAAATTATTTAAAATGCCTTTGTTCAGGGGTCTGCCATGATGAGCTCCTTGACCTAGCAAAGTGCCATTTTGGTAACTTGCCGTCTGCTCCAGAAGGAGGACTGCCACCCCTGCCACCGTGCAGCTTCACAGGTAGTGAGGTAAGCTGTTGGATGGCTTTTTGCGCTGGCCCTTATATCCCCTATAAACATAACTGACACATGCCCTCTGCTGAGGAGGAGCTTTTCAGCCACAGATTCAGCAGATAAAAAGGTTTCTTGCTACCAGTGAGGGTAGTGGAGTAGCTGCTTTCCACAGCAGTGCTTCCTGACCTTTCTTGGACAAGCCTCACTGTCACGACTTCCTCTGCTTCATCAGTTCCTGAAGGAATGTCTCCCTTACACCTGCTGCTACTTTCTTTCTGCTCTCTTGCTGATGGTGTTAGAGCATTTCTGCTTGCTGAGTCACCAAGAATAAGGCAGAGAGCTGAGGTGTCTGCATTCTATTCCCAGCTCTATTTGGATTTTGAAAAGTCATCAGCTTTTCATGCTGCTGTTTATTGTAAAATGGCTCACAGTGTCCTCTCTATGTGCGTGGCATTAGGCTTGATGCGGGCAGACTGTTCTGAAACTGGCACATGGAAACCTAGTTAAAGCTCACGTTAAATAAAGCTTCATATGCTTTGGGTTTCTCTGTGTGCATGCTTTATAATCCAGATGTGGTGGAAATGTCTGTCTCCTACTGTTCGACTTCCCATATACATTACCGATGAACATCCCATATGTACTGGAGCTGCTTTCCTGTGTTCCCACAGATTCGTATACGAGATGACAAGATGCCCTTGGCACACATTGCAGTAGCCGTTGAAGCGGCTGGCTGGGTGCACCCGGATACAATCCCACTTATGGTAGCGAATACTCTGATAGGTAACTGGGATCGTTCCTTTGGAGGAGGAGTGGTGAGTCAACCTGCAAGCACCTTCCTGCTCTTAGGCTGGTGGGCTGGTGAGATGGACTGCCAGTGGAGACACATTCAAACCTACCTGATGGTGTTACTGCTACTTTGTGGCTATTTTTGAAGGTCCTTGTTTGGAGTAGGAGAAGGGGGTTGACTTGTGAATCTAAAAGAATTTTTTGCCCAAGTTCCAGCAAAATTTTATAAGTGGTTTTAAACCACCACAGCAGAAGTGACTTGGGATGTGGTGGCCTTCTTGGAATGTTTCATACCTGTATACCTTTCTTGAACCTGAGAGAAGCTTTTATGATTTCGGCTTAAATCTAGGACATTACTTGGAAGCATGGGATTGCATGCGAGGAGAGACTGTTGAGATGATAATTAACCTTGTAGCTTCTGCTGGAGCTGGTGGTACTACTGCACATACTGTCATCATTGAAATGGTGTTTTCAGAGACCACAGAGATGAATACTAGACTTTCAAAAATCTTCATACAATAATGCAGTTTTCTTTTGCCTCATTAGAATTTATCCAGTAAACTTGCTCAGATTGCCTGCCATGGTAACCTGTGTCACAGTTTCCAGTCCTTCAACACCTGCTACACTGATACGGGGCTGTGGGGACTCTATATGGTCTGTGAGCCATCCACTGTACAGGACATGGTACACTTTCTCCAGAGAGAATGGTAAGCTAACAACTTTTCTAAAATGATTGTTTTTAGTGGAGGGATACAATTAGATGACATTGAAAACATAGCAAAATTTTAGAGGGATTATTTTTATCTCTCTGCTTAGGCTTGCCTGGAAAAAACAAATGCATCAAATTCTAAACTTGGACACTTGATGCAGAGTCCCAACAGCCAGTTTCTGTCACTCTTACTTGGAGTGAATAGCTTAAAGTTCAGGTTTGGTTTTCTTTTTCTGCCCTGTAAGAATAAAGAGTAGCTGTAGTTAACATAACAGCATTCCTTGTACAAGAAAATATGGCAGTGATTTTCATTTTTTACTTGCAAGTGATGGGAGTTGTGAAACTGTGTCAGACCTTTAAGTCAACATACGGTGCCCATGAACTGTATGCTTGACATCTGGAAGAGTAAATTATTCTCATGAGTGAGAATAATGAATGTGTGGTTACCTACAAACACCCTTAACAATTACCTGTTCTGCAGTTGCTACCCTGAATGGGGTACCAGGTAGTGTTACGTAATTGAGGACACAGAGAAACGAAACCATGTAAGGTAGGTAAGCTGCTATGCTCACCTGGAACTTTGAAACCTGGGGTTCAAGGTAGTATTAATTCTTCTAAGGCATAAATCTTAAAACTGTGTCTGCAGGTGAAATGGTAAGGTTGAACTGCAGCTGTGATTAGCAGCAGACATTTAAGAGCCCTGAAGTAGAAACAAAAACCGAAAGAAAACTTGAAAATGATGAGTTTAATCACAGAAATGATTTCTACGAGATCACTGTTCTCTGAGATCTCTGTAAACAACTTGTGGAGAACAGTGGCATAATTTTAGCTGTCTGCTTGGTGCAGTTTAGAAGAGACAAACCATTCCTTGACAAAAACGTGTTAAGGTACTATCCTAGCAACAACTACTCTCAAGATAGTAATTATGGACTACACTTGGCTGAAAGTATTAATTTAATAAAACGAAATACAGCTCTTCTAAGGAGATCAACTCTTTTGCTTCCAACAAACCCTACTATTCTACCGCTTTGCATCCTATAGCTTGTTTTCAAACTCTCTCATGAGCTCTGTAGAAAAGATGCGCCTGGGTAGGTGCGCTGGTGTGCACAAACCTCTCCATCACGAGCAATCTTGTGTGCTACTGGTTACCATTATTTCACACCTTTGGATTAAAACTGTTTTTCAGGATCAGACTTTGCACGAGTGTTACAGAAGATGAAGTAGCTCGAGCAAGAAATCTTCTAAAGACTAATATGCTGCTACAACTTGATGGTGAGGCTTATGAGAGCTTTTTGCTCTTAGTGGAGTTGAATGCTTATAACTGAAGCGTGTTTTCCTCTATTTAGGGTCCACACCAATCTGTGAAGACATTGGAAGGCAAATGCTCTGTTATAAGCGTCGAATCCCAATTCCAGAACTTGAGGCAAGAATTGAAGTAAGTGGCAGTCATGTTGCTACTTTGAAATCAGTTCCTGTAGTGATTAGATTTCATCAGGGCCTAACAATACAGAAGTTTTTTCAGAGTATTTGTGACTGAGACAATTTTCAGCCTTCTGGTTGCCTCTTGCGTAGATTATACAAAATTAAGAGACAGTGAATATAGTACTTTAGCTGGGATTGGTAACAGCGATGTCTCTTTACCTCTTTTAGACTATTGATGCCCAGACTATTAGAGAAGTTTGCACAAAGTACATCTATGATAAGCACCCTGCAGTTGCTGCCATCGGTATGTCGTATAAGGTTCCCTGCCCTCCCATACCCCCATCCCACCTCCCTCACCATCAGTACCAGTTCAGCACATGTCATGGACAAACTTTCCTTAATTCCAGGTCCAATTGAACAACTGCCAGAGTACAACAAAATCTGCAGTGGCATGTATTGGCTTCGTGAGTAATCAATAACAAGAACTTCCAGCTTAAACATTTTTAAGACACAACAAAACTGCACTCCTGTTTAGAAGCTTTTGAGTTGGAGAAATGCATTTAAGAAGATTAAAACTCAAGAACCAGCAAGTCCTGTGTATTTGTATAATTAAGAAAGGAATGAAAACATGTACAGTATTTGCATTTTTATTATAAAACAAAGATTGTCAGTAAGAGTCATTTCTTGATTTTAGTAGCATTCATCACTTGTTCTTGAGCAGCCTTCTTTGCCTTGACCATTTCAACGAGTTCCTGGAGAGATGAGGTGGGGGGGGAAAGAATTTAGGAAAAAAAAAAAAAAAAAATCACTAAAACTTCCCTAAACATGGAGGATGTTAACAATGCTCTGGCTTTGAACACTGTAGTTCTCAGAGTGAGGAGTCTGGACAATTCAATAGCTTTCTCTTAGAAACAAGTAAATTAACAGAAGCCTGACTCTCATCTGCTTCCTCTGCAGGAGCTTGTAAGTACAAGAGGCTAGGCATAGAACTTTATTATCCATAAGAACTTCCTGTCAGATTCTAACACAGATTTCTTGAGGCGAGTTGTTTTTTTCCACTTTCAGAGCCACTACTTTCACTGAGGAAAACAGAACTTACTGTTCTTTTGGGGGTGAGTTACCGAACAAACCCAAAAGGCTCAATCTTCTGCTAATTTGATCTTGTCAGATACTGTCTCTGGTAGGGAAAGCAACAGTAAAAGCAAAGGATTCTAACAAGACCTGGACTAATTACAATCCCAGAAAGAGCTACCTTACCTTGTATCGTTTCATGCAGTCTTTTTTTGACCGGCCCGGCACAGCTGCTGCTATTTTCTCCCATCTTTCAGGAGTATTTACTGGGTAAGTCTTCAGTGCTTGTTCTAAAAGCTTTTGTTCTTCTGTAGTCCATGGGGATGAATCTAAAGGTGATCCTAGTTTTAAATGCAAGAAATGGCAGTGAGAAAATGCAGTAACAAAGTACAGTTGATTTAAAATCCGTGGATTTGTGATACAGCTAGTCTGACCCGAGGGCTATCTAGTGCTAAAAACCTCAAAACCCCCAAACAACCTTGAGACTGACTGGACAGGTGTCCCTTGGGATCTTCATTTAAAGCGCAGAGGAGTTAGAAGGTAACATCTTTCATTGTCAGGTTGTGTTAGAACACTGCAGCTGTCTGGAAGAAATGCAAAAGGAAGCCACAGCTTTTCCTTTTGCATTTCTGTAAGAAAACTGCCTTCTGCAAGAATCTGCAGTATTGGATGGGAGGTTTCGGGGGTTTAGCAGGAGACCAAAAGTTAGCAGTAGGATGATCCTACTGAGTGTGTCCCCTCAGTCTACACTCACTTGAAAATTCAGGACCCTCTGAAGAATAGAGGATCTCAGCACTGGACTGTTGCCTCACTAGGGAGCATTTCAAACTGTACTGAATTAACTTTGGTGTGTACCATGCATGCCAAAACCCCTTAAAGTAAATCCAGTCCCAGCCTGGATCACTTTCTTACTTGCTACACAAGTTCATAAGTAAGACTTATTAAGTTAGTTCTAGATAAGAGGCACATAGGAGAGAATTGTGTAAGAAGGGCTCTCTTTTCACCTTTACCTTCAAATCGTTCCGAGGGGGCAGCACTGTCCATCTGAGGCACCACACCATGTTCTTTTTTAAATTTGTCAAATGCTTTCTTGTTTATATCATCTTTCTGATGAGGGTCTATGAGCAAATGACATTGAATAGAGTACTGATTGCAACAGGATTAAAGCTGGATGCAGTAACAAAAACACGTAGCAGATCACTGTTAAACTAATTACCACATAATTTAAAAAAAAACCTAAACCATTTCCTGTTTCCTTTACAGTTATGGTAAGGATGTAGTGTTATAAAAAAATCTTTCCAGGTCCAGTAAATTTAACTATCAGGCTCTTCAACCTCTACCCAGTGTACTGCTCAGAGGAATAATTTTTCTCTATCAGCCTAAACCTGAGTCTGCCACTTCTCTGAACTCAGAAGGGATTATTCTCTCATGTAAGGGTTGCAGTGCAAAACCTGCATGTTATCCAGAGCACTAGTGTGTGAGATGGGCATGTAAGGAACACTGGGAGAGCCTGGTTCCTCCTTGTGCAGTCACTGGAATGGAAAAACTTCTTAAACTGTGTTTTCTGGACTGTTTTCATTTTTCTGAGGATCTATTTACCACAAAAGAAGATGAGCCACATTGACTTACGTGTCTGAGGCTGTTGCTGGATCCCATGCATCTTTTTAAAGTATATCTATAGTTTGATCAGTTCCATTTATTCCAGATGGCTCCCTTTGTGGAGAGCTTTCTCAGAGGCCTATTTGTCTCCCTCTGAGTGTAGGGGAGACTAGGCAGCGCACGTGGCCTAGACATCTGGGCATCAAGCTGAATTAAAAGAATTCCTGGGAGTTGCTTGACTGAGTCATGGTGACTTACGAGACAGCTGTTAGGCTGAAAGTACTGAGTCACATAAATGTTCCTCTGAACTACATTTCTTTAGGGTATATACAGAGCATTTTCTCCTAATAGGAACACAGTGCCTTTCAAAGACAATTAAGCTGTACAGAAACATGCAGACCATCTTATCACAAAAATAAGGTAATACAGATACCAAGTTTTTGGAGGCTCTTTGCTTTATTGATGACATCTTTTGCTGTTCGTTTTATTCCAGTAGTAGAGTGCAAGTTCATGTAATTGGCAATAACTTCCCACCTAAAGCAAGAACAAAGGGTAAACCAGTGTATTATATAACATTTCATCTTCAGATACAAGCTACTTTCAAGCTCCTGTACACATTTATATCAACATCTAAGTAAATTTAATCATACTTAAAACTCATGCAAACCATCATGGTAGCTATCCTGGAAAGCTTTCAGTCTCTAGATGCAGCGGTGTTCCCTTAAGAATTTAGTCTTCTTAGGGGAGTTTCTTGGCTTATAATACTGAAGAACACTGGGGTAGAATAGGTGTGTAAGTGCAAACCTTAGATCCTCAAAACCTCTCAGCTGCTGCTTTCCTGAATTCCCTGAATACTTGTAACATTGAACACTGTAGGCTGTACTGAAAGGGCTGAGGAGTTACTAACCCTGTTTCCACTGCTGTTGAAAAGAACATCTGGCAGGTAAAGGGGTTTCAGTGAGGGAGTCCTGGAACAGCATTGGCCCCCAAGTTATTTGTAGTGCATTCTTAGAAAATGGAGGAGAACATCACACCTGCTCAGACAGGAGGATCCTATCTAGGCTTGTGTTTTCAACAAGTAATTTTAACTGCTGAGCTGCGGTGCAGCAATGGGTACTATTCTCCATAAAGTATGTAACAGCTTGGGTTTTTTTAAAGTAAGCATCTTAATCTTGTAATGGAGGCTACAAGTCTGTGAAGCCCATGTGGAAGAGAGCATTTTGCTGTTGGGAAAGAAAGAGATTTAAAGTATGTGCCTGTTATTGATGCTTTTCAGTTAAATGACCACAAGTGCTGCTTTCTGGGATGCCCAGCCTGACTCTTGCCATGGCTCTTCTCTACAGTGAGCTGAGGCACTTAACTCAATCTCTCACCATGCAGACAAGAAACCAGCCTCATGTTCATTGTGTTGCTGCTGGCTGTAGCTTACACACTTGTATTCCTATCCCACTGCATGACGGTCAGTCTAATTTTGTTCTGTGTGCATTCATGACTGGAGCCTATCCAGTAGCAAGCTCTGTGCAAACATACTCCACAGCACAGTCTTGCTGATGCACTGAGGGCCCAGGTTTGGGGGGACACAGGGCCAGAGCTAACGATTGACATGCTACTAAGCTCCACAGTCAAGGAAAGGCAGAAGTGTACGGAGTCCTTACACCAACTAACATAAGTTGTACCATGCTGTTATGCTTGTTATTTAGTTGAAAATTGTAAGGCTTTTAACACCAAACCTGAGAAGTACCTTGAGTTAGTCCCTGCTGGGAAGAGGTTCACAGCTTTAATTAACAACTGTAAATCATCTTCTGGCCAATTTTTGCTTCCCCCTCCACTACCAGTGGTTGACTTGTCTGAACTCTTTGTCGCTTGGCGCATACGAGCTTCTGCCTCTTCTTTCTCCCGCCTTATTTGTTCATTTATTTCTTCTATCTGCAGGATTGTAAACAAGCGTTAGTTATTTAGGTAGGTTTTGGGGTGTTTTTTACTTTTTACACTGATATGAATCCCTCTCTCTACCATTGTTTTGAGCTTTGAATTTTGCTTTGTTTCTGTTCTACAGAACATTATACATAAGGAAACGGAGGAGTTATCTGCTCTAATATTATTTCCCTCCATCCCATGCAGGAATCCATCACCAATACACTAGGAAGTTAAGCAAAGGCTACAAATTAAATGGATTAAGGTGAAACTCCTTACAGGGACACATCCACAAGAGCATTAAGAACCTAAAGTGACTGGTGAGGGCAGTTAAACATCCATATTGAATATTCTGATTCCCAGATGTTCCAACCCAATTACTACCTAAGCCTGGTTATGCCAGAATACTATGCTTGCACTAAGCATTAACTGCAACAACCCAGTAGTTACCAAGTGCTGACTCAGTGTTGGATGGCCACGGGTCATTTCTTACTGAGCAATTCAACAAAACTTAAGTTACCCCTCACGCATCTTTGTGAGCTGAAATAGCTTACTGAGACTGTGGTGTGATGGATCTTCAACGTATCTGCTGCTGAGTATGCCTGGTCCAGCCCCAGCAGTATTAAAAAAGCTAGGCACTTAGGCCTCTTGGCAGGATGGTCTAAGTAAGTTTCTCGCTGCGTATCCCATATTAAGATCTTCCTGGCAAAATGAAAGTTATCTGCTTGATAATTTTTATTAATACAGAAGTGGCATAGTCTTAACAGAGACAGAAAGGTGACTGCCTGGTGTTTGGACCACTCCCTTCTAGTGGGAACACTGGACTCAGTTCGAGCCTTAAATTGTCTGATGAGTAAACCTGACTGTGGGACAGATCATCTTCCCTACCAGGAAAGTTCAGAGCCATGAATCCAAAGCAGATGAAAGAAGGCACCTTCCTTCTGCAAGATGGGGGATCAATGTTATTAGTCCAAATGGCAAATTTAGGCAGATCCTTGCCAAGTTCTGTAAAGCTTGATGGCAAGTGTTTTGCTTTTCCCATATTTTGGTATCCAACCTACTGGCCGTTGCAGTGCCTGCAGCACTTAAGTTCTTTTGTGAATCTAAGCCCAGGTCACGGATCCTGGACTAGGGTTTTTCTTGGGTAACAGAAGGTTAAGACTGCCCTCTTTCCCCTCTAGGAAGTGCTACCCAGTATTGGGCAAAATGAAATTCATTACTGTTCCTGTATACTGTAGGAATGGTAGGATTTCTGTCCTTTACTAATTAGAATTGCACATTTTTTTTCTCAGCTGGCCCTGTTTATTTCACCAGCCATGAACTGCACTATGTAAAATGGAGCACACATCAAGTCTGCCTGGGGACTCTGAAACTTGAGTCTTTGTGCTTAATGGGTAGGATTCCACAGCAGCTATGAACTGAAGTATCTTAATGCAGTTACGTAGATTTCACAAACCAAATTATTCAGTGATTTTTATGTGACACTCAGCATAATTACCTGTTTTACTACAGCTGCCTTTCCTCCTTCCCTTGTTGTGGATGTAAGTGCTTCATTCAAGCACTGCAGACTAAAAATAAAGTATTAAGTTACAACGGATAGCTAGTAGAAGGGTGGGTATCAAAATGAGCAGGAATCAGCAGCAGGAAGACTCACCTTGCTAGCTCAAGACGATCACAAAGCTTTTCCACCTCCTCCATCATTTTAACACAATCTGCCTCATTATCAGAAAAGTAATTCCAGTTCTGGAAGCAGAAATACATGGTCTACAAAGTTCTTGGATTTTATTGTCCTGTTCCTTCAGACAAAGGCTTAGCACACAGCATTCTTCAGCTGCTGCCATGTTCAGACCTAGCCAGTCAGCTTTACTCATAACTCAAAACCCTATGATGGAAGTGTATTTTGTTTTTTAGTAAACTCACTTTCTGTACCCATTTCCAGCCATAAGAACAAGCAACCACGTGATAAGGTCTGATCTAAAAGCAAACAGTCATTTCACTGAAGTAACCTGTATTTCTCTATAATAATATTTAAATACCTTGCATGTCGTTCTCAGTTTTTGCCTTTCTTTCTTGATTGCTTTTTTCTGTATCTCTTTCTCCTTCTTTGCTACTAATGCTTGTTGCCTAACTTCTTCTTCCTCCTTTTCTTTTGCTAACCGTGCTGCTTCTAATTCTGCTTGTCGTTGCTGCAATCAAAAGATAAAGACAAAGCAAAAACCTGTCACAGTCACACTGGTTTAGGGCCATTCAGTATTAAATTTGCTGTATCTCACAGGGAGGTTGAATTTTTTTTCCAATACATCAATACTTTAACGTTTGGTTTTCCAAGAATTTTGAGAGCAACGATGACATGTACACCAGCTGGCATTAATTCAAATCCTTACTCTGAGGGCCCCTAGTTTATAAATCCTGGCTGCCTTGATAATGAAGATACTAAACTGTATGAAATTTCCTAGGCCTGTTCCAAGAGTATAAGCTTGGAAAAATGCAGTGGTCCAACATTTCTCCTGCATCATTATTAACATAAATCTTACAGTGCTCCAGTATTGCCTTTTAAGTCACTTTTCAGCACCTTACAGTTCCTTTTCTTTCCTCATAAGCTGTTAAAGTTACCTCAAATGTTTCACAGACCAAGGCAAGCAGCTGTATCCATTTTATGGAAAAAGAAAGTATGCCACAGAATTTAGCAGCTGCCTTTAAGCCAGAGGAAGGGTATGCATTTAGAAGTTTTTTGCTTTGGAGCTTGCTCTTGCTTTTGTCTTGTTCTAAAAAGCCATCAGTCTTTTACTGCCTGTTGCACAGGGATGGAAGAGCACATCTATAAACGCCAATATAATTCTAACAGTAGCCTTCTGACACATCTAGAAGCTGAAGCAGTGGATCAGGTGTGAATGAACCTGAGTTTTCAAAACAAATAAAGCAGTTAACTTACTTTTTCTTTTGCCTCCTGTTCTTTTCGCTTTGCTTCTACCTTTGCTTTCTTCTCTGCTTCTTTCTTTGCCTTTTCTTCCTCCTTAAATTTCTTTATCCTGGGATCACAGCTGTATGCATTGTCTGGCAGAAGAAATGATGCATCATGTACAGAAGGTAAAAAAGGAGCTTTCACTGTTAGTTAACAAGTTTCTTGCTGAAAACCCAGCAGTTTGCATACTCACCAACGAGTGTCCTAATTCTGTTCATTTCTTCTTTTTTTCTCAATGCTCTGGCAGCTCTGTTCTGCTTTTCAATCCACCTCCTTTCATCTCGACTGGAAATGAGAAGCATTAAACAGAAAGCATTAAAGCACAGAAAGCCAATAAACTCTTTTAAACGAAAGTGGCCTTGTACAGAGGCCTGAATACTTAAAAAATAGAGTTCAAGAAATGAAGTTCTGGGCCCAAGCTCGTGTCAGAAATGCTAAGCGTTCACAAAAACCCAACGAAACAAGTTGCTTATCTGCCATTGCAGGGAACGAGACCATGGTCTTGACTTTCAAAATGCAAATACACTTGCTGACCTAATATAAAACCCAAGCAAAACAACAGCAGTGCCAGCATAAACTTAATTAAAGGGCAGCAATATAATCAGTGTTAATTATCTCCCATTTTACAGAATGCAGGTCATGTCAAGTAAACACATCTGCACAGAAAGAACAATTTTCTGTGAAGTGCTGTGAAAATGATAAAAATCAAACCAGATTCACTCCAGTGAAATACAGCTCAGATTAAACAGATTACAAATAAGATGGTTAAAGAATTTGAAAGTATTTGTCAGTGCTGACAAGAAAGAGGGAAATTCTTAGTGGGGGTCTATATCCTCATCTGCACTGCCTAAAGCAGAACAAAGGTAACAATCCCTGTAAGAGCAGAAAACTACTGTAAGTAGATGGAAGGTTTAAAACAGGAACACTGCCACCTTTAGCACGAAAACAAATGAAAGCAGAGGCTGAAACATAGTTCTCTCTCTGATGTACAGCACACGACATACTATTTGTCTAAACATTTTTTAAAAAGACACTAATGACAGGGAGAAGCAGAGAAAAGAGCTATGCAGAGACAGAGCATTCCTATGAGAAACCTAGAGATTAACTTGTGCAATTTATCAAGAATACAAGTGCTACGGAACTGATTATGATGCTTTCACAAAACCATCACAAGGGAGAATGTTTGGTCCCCTGAGGCTCGAGAAATTTAACAGCAGTATAAGCATAAGAGAAAAGAAACAGATGCTGAAGTACAGCTTAAAGATGACAGTTTTAGCCTCAAAGCAAGCTAATCCCTTCAACTACAAAACTGATTTCCACTCCCACTTGGATGAAGATGTTCATAAAATGCCAGTTGTGGTTATACAAAGACGACTAAGAGGACGGTTGTGTCTTTTGAAGTAAGTACTAGACTAAAGGATTTGATGCTCCAACTTGAACATTTTGAGTTTATAACTGTGGGAAGGATGAAAATAGAATATATTTTCCAATGCCCAACCCGAATTATCTGAGTAATTCAACTGTTGCTACCTCAACAGCAACACAGGCCATCAGAACTCATCTCAATTCTAGAAAGTATCCACTTGCCTCGGCACAGTTTAATAAAGAGTTGGAGAGAAATAGCACCTGCTTACTCATCCACTGTGTTCTGGCTCCAAGTTCAGCTTGTGCCTGGGACTTGCTGCAACTGCAAGTCTGAACTTAAATGAACTCACGTTTCTAAGCACTTCAGAAACTATTCTGTGATGCAAGGAAGAACTATTTTAATTACACAAGAAAGATAAAGAGAAGCCTACAGTCACTCCATGACTGACTAAGCTAAGAGTGAGATCCAGTCTTAGTTCAGCTGCCTTTTTCCTATGACTTACAGACTAATATAAAGTTGGAAAATCTTTCTGTATCAGTCTCATGTAAAATTTCTTTTTACTTACGTACCATTCTGCTTTTTCTTTTTCCTCTTCATCTAAATAGGAAAACTCTCTCCAGGAATCAAAATTATACCTAAATAAAAGAAAAATTAAAAAAAAAAACCAGAGTGAGTAACAGAAAAAACAAAAATGGCAGCACTAATATGGTAGCTTTTCTATTATTAGACTTTTGTAGGCAATTACACTGTTCGCTACAATTCCTAATTTCCAGTTACGCTGCACCTACGATGATGCCGCTGTGTTAAGTCAAACTGTCAGATGCTATTGAAAATAGTGGCTTACACTTATTTGTACTGTAGGACAGAGTGTATTTTAGGGTGGGATCAGTCTCAGCAACTGTAAATGTCTCCAGTGCAGTTGTCTTAAGCTCCCATTAAAGGCAGTGGAGATACAACAGAGTCTGTGGAGTTGAGAGGTTAGCGAATCTTTACATAAGCATACGTATTTGGCAGGCAAACCATAAACTCTACCTGACTAAACAGACCTCCCTTAACTAGGGGATCTTAAATACCTAGTAGACACCTCCACTAAAAACAAAGGTGAGATGAACCCCACTTTCAGTCTGTGGGTCAGCTAGGTTCACAGCCACTGAGGTCAGATTGCTATCAGAAGCTCCTGATGTAGCTGTGAGTTCACAGCGTGGATGCATTAGCTGGATGGAAGCCAGCTCAGTTTTTGGAAGGGACCAAACATCTGCAGGGCAATTTTGGGATATTACTAGGTCAGAATGGACCACAGCGAACAACCTACATACAGAAGGGTCTGTAAGCCCTGTGGAATACACATCTGGAATACTGTGACTAGAAACTGAGGCATCTGGTAACTTACCAAAATGAATAGAATGCATCTACCTCTTCGAACGATGAGTTCATGTCCCCAAGCTTAGGAACATTTTTCTTATTTGACCACCTGGAAATAAATGTAAATATTCAAGAAATATTATATATGTACATATATATAATTTTACCTCGTAATATGGCATGTGTGAAGTACAGAATCAAAATACAAACCAGAGGATCCCTCCCACCACTCTGAAAGGTGCCAAGAAAGGAAGAAAACAGGAGAGGTCCTTCTAATCATTGTGCAGTTTGGGCCTTTGTTTTTGGGAGCTCCTGCAGAAAAGCAAACCCCGCCTGCCTGGGTATGCCTACAGGGAGACCTGATGGAGCACAAGCTATCTTTGCAGCTATTCAGTTCACACACAGTCTCCTGTTAGAGATGCATACAGAATGCAGACAAAAGGTGCTGTGAATAACTCAGCTGTGTGACAGGCTACAGGAAGGTCCCCACATATTCTGGGGGAATAATGTATAATCCAGTATTTTTTTTCCCTATGAAGAGGGAAATCTTCAACAGGCCATCTGTTATTCTACGGCACAGCATACATTCCCAACCTATCTGACAACCACAGACCTAGGTCTGTATCGCTGGAACACTTGATAACAATACTTAATAAGTCTACTTTAAATAATCAATTGTTCAGCATGTGTCATAAAGTGCCTCACATAATAAACCACTTCTTTCCATACGGATAAAAGGCAAAACAGGCTTGCATTGTGACAGCCTTGAAACAAAATTAATTGGCAAGCAACAATGCAGAACGAGACACATACCAAATACTGAGAGCTGCATTTATCTTCTCTTGTAACCAGCTAAATTGTGAACATAACGACTGTCTCCTCTTAGAGTCCCACTCTCAGAAAAAAATCATTAAAAAAAGTTTTTAGTCACAGCACACACACACTTGGTACAGTAAATAATCTGAGGATGAAATGATGTTTTTCACAAAAAGGATAGTGATTAATTATGGAGCTGAGAACAGTGACAACAGATTGTTTTAAAAATCTCATGGGTCAAATTCAATGCCAATGGAGTGGCAGCTCAGATGGCTTGAGCAGGAACAGAGGATGCACTGTTACACAGGAGCATCTCTGAGCATCCCTGGAAATCCCACCTGTGACAAACACAATGCCACAAAAACTTGCACGTGCGGATTCTCCAGCAACAGCAAAGGTGTCTTGACAAAGCTTACCTGGCATTTCTTTCAAAGACTGGTGAAAACACTTCAAAGAAGTTCTCCTTTGCTTCACTTTTGGAAGGTACAGAGTTATCAAAAGTAGGGTCTATGCTGTTAAAAGCTCGTCGTTTCACAGGATCAGATAATATTTCATAAGCTGAAAAAAGTTATCAGACATGTACCATGAGACTAAAGTGAGTCTTTCCCACAAGGTGGGAATGTTATATAAAAGGTTCTGAATATTTAAAAAGGTGCTTTCAGATCTGTGTTAACTGATCATTCTGTACAGCTTGGTATTTAATTCTTTTACTGACACCAAAGCGCTCTGCTGTCAATTCTTGTTAAAGTAAGTAGGAGGAAAATGCTTTAAAAAAGCACCACATGTAACCACTACCATGTAACAAACCAGATTATGTCCAAAATAATTTTATAGCAGTAAATGCGGTTCAGGCACTGGGAGTTTGGGCATGACATTTTCAGGCTTTTATCCTGCACCAGATCTTTGCAGATAAATTGACAGGAGTCTTGCAAGACAGGCACAGAGTAAAAGCAGTCCCTGAGTTTATATGTCAGCACTCATAACTCATCAGAATTTCTGCAGCTCATTATGAAGTTGTAGTGTTGCGGTTTAACCCAGCAGGCAGCTAAGCACCACAGAGCCATCTGCTTACTGGCCCATAGCAGGATGGGGAGAGAATCAGAAAAAAGGTAAAACTTGTCGGTTGAGATAGACAGTTCCATAGGATAGAAAAGGGAAAATAGTAACAATAAAAGAATATACAAACAAGTGACGCAGAACGCAATTGCTTACCACCCACTGACCAATGCCCAGTCAGTCCCTAAGCAGCAAGCCAGCATCCCCTGGCTACATCCCCCCCTACATTGTTCAGCAGGACATCATATGGCATGAAATACCCCTATGGCTAGTTGGGGACAGCTGTCCTAACTGTGTCCCCTCCCAGCTTCTTGTGCACCCCTAGCCTCCTTGCTGGCAGAGCAGTGTGAGAAACTGAAAAGTCCCTGAGTTGGTGTAAGCACTGCTTAGCAACAAGGAAACCATCAGTGTGTTATCAACATTATTCTTATCCCAAATCCAAAACACAGCACCCTCCTAGTAGTAGCTGATAAGAAAATTAACTCTATCAGGACACTTGGAACCAGCATAAAACAGCACACAGCTATGAGCCACAACAGGCACATGCTCCCCGTTTTCCTGTTCTTAAGGTCCTGCAGCTGGGGAGCATCACATCACATGTCCTGGACAACACACACTGTAGCTTCAGTAAACTTGTTTTCTCTCAAAGCCATGTGGAATTACTGTGGCTGTCAGCTCTACAACACCCACTGTTTTCAATAAGAGTGAAAAGGAATAAAATCTGCTTTGTGATCATCGACCGGCTTCTCTGACTACATCCTTGGAGAGAGAACAGTGCACCGTGAAGGTCAGATCTATAGGGTGATAAGCTGGAGGAGACCTTGGGCTCTGTCACCTGCTCTCACTGCACATGTTAGTGGAGAGAGGAAGGAACACAAGGGACAACCAGTGAGCTCTGTCTTCCCCTCTGGGACAGGACCTCATTCTGTCAATACTCTAAACAACCCCAACTATCTACCTTGCAAGCTAGAAGCTTCACTAACCCTCATACCATTCTCCCGATGCAGGAACTTCTGTGCACATCCATTGGCCCCACAAACCCCCAATTCCCCTGGCACTGAATCTCCCACTCATTCCTTTGTCAGAGTCAGTGCAGAATCCCACCTACATAGTCCTGCCTTTTCAAGCTTCTTTTCTCCATTTCATCAACGCTAGCTTGTACTCCAGATTCCCATCCCTTACCACTGCACTTCCTTCCTACAAGGTGCTGCCTGCAAGTATTATACCTTTACTTTCTGTTTATTCAGCTTTGATTGTAAATAGCGATGGGGAAACATATTTGACTCCCTGCATGTAGAACACAGAGGATATTCCTGGCTTCAGATGCAGGTTGGTCTTACTATAGTGAGTATCTGCCAGTTTGACAGGATTGCAACTACAGAAAATAAATTCCTTTGGCAACTTTTTTTGACAACTCTGAAGGAGGCTGAGAACATAATTAGGTGGTCTGATGTATTATCTGACATCTTAATTAGCTTTCTAAGAAGGCACTCAGAAGAAAAAGAATGTTTAGAACACAGACATTCCAAGATTTCCCCCTGATTTCACTTGGTCATCTGCAGGCAAAAAAGAGCAACTGAACAATCTGATATCCTACACCAAACCCACAGATGCTCTGTTGGCAGAGTAAAAGCATCAGAATTCAGATTTTCCCCTTGCTTTGTTTTCTAGGGCAATTGCACCAGTTATCCCAGGTGTGTGGCTACCTCTAGTGGTTTGTCTTTGCTACAAGAGTTCATTATTCCACAACTATAAGTATGTGAAGGGTGGCTGTAGGGAGGATGGTGTCAGACTGTTTTCAGTTGTGTCCAGCGACAGGACAAGGAGCAATGCGCATAAGCTGAACACAAGAAGTTTCGTTTAGCAATAAGGAGAACTTCCTTACAGTGTGAGTCACAAAGCCCTGGCACAGGCTGCCCAGAGAAGCTATGGTATCTCCTTCTCTAGAGGTACTCAAATCCCACCTGGATTCAGCTCTGTGCAATGTACTTTAGGCAGTCATTTAGCCAGGGTTGCACTTGATGATCTCTTAAGGTCCCTTCCAACTCTGACAGTTCTGTGATTTGCTGATATCACCAAGTGGTATGGCAGATAAATGTTCATTAGCTGCCTGCCCATACTGTTTCCACCCAGAGGGCAGTTATACTAGTGTGATCCGATTTACTGAGGCAGCTTTCTAAAAGAAAAGACCTTATCTGACTTTTTGTTAACTGATAATTCTGTGAAATCCTAATTAGGTACTACAAACGCATTTCAGATTAACAAGTAGATTGAAAGAGTATTTAGAAAAAGAGACCAGTTGCTTACCTTTAGTTATGCATGTAAAATAATCATTATCACCTTCTCCTATCTGTTCACCTGCAGCTTTTCGCTTGTCTGGATGATGTTTCAAAACCATGGATTTATCTAGCAAAATAGATACCTTAGGTTTAGGAAAATGTCATCGTCAATAATTTACTTCTCACAAATGGACATTTCTCCAGTCAGATTATTAAAACAAAAGGAAAATTAAAAAACCAACCACCTCCCAAAACATCAGGAAGCACACATATACAAGCTAATTAATTTTCTTTGATTGAACACTATTGTCTGATTTAAAATTACTTCATCTTTGCTGGGACACAAAAATAACTACAACTCTGGTCTACCTTCATCAGCTGAAGAACTACTGATTTACGGGGACTTATTCTAATATTATGCATAGCAAAGTGCATCAGTAACTCTAAGTGCACTATTAGTTTCAGAAAGCAGAAGGCAGTTTCAGGATTACTTGTGCAAGATTGTACAATTCCCTGTGGAAGGCTGTTGAAAAAAATAAACAAAAATGAGTAATGTAATTGCAGTTATTTTTAATGAAAAGCAAAGCAGATAAGATGATAAATTGTCCCTTCACAGAAGTTCACCACACAATCAGAGACGAAACTCAACCAGCGAGCTACAGCCATAGGCCTGTGAAGACTGCTGTACTCACTCATGGGTAACGTTAAGACTGCACACCAGTGCAAACAACTGTCTATGTAACTCTAAGATCAACACACAAAACCATCAGTTGATTTCATAAAGGCTATGGAACAATCTTCAGAGTACTTTTACATCGCTGTTCACTAAATACTTGCATCCTTCTTGCAAAGTCTACTCTTGGTCACAGAGCTTTCTAGGAAGAAAAAGTACCAAAAAAAAAATCCCTGGTCACCTCAGTGCACTTCTGGAACTTTTCATGATTAAAACCTGCCTGGATATGTTCCTATGCAACTTGGTCTAGGTGGCCCTGCTCTGGCAGGGGGATTGGACTAGATGACCTTTCAAGGTCCCTTCCAATCCCTAATGATTCTGTGACTGAAGACACAGTCCCGTTACATAATTAAGCAGCACAATTGCACTCCCAAGTTCTACCATGTACTTACCCAAAACATCAAGGAAACTTAACCCCACAAGACTATGTTTTTAAGAGGTTGGTAATACATCAGAGATCCAGGCATTCTGCAGTGTTCATAAGCAAAACAACAATAACTAAGCTGCTCAGCAGCCTGAGTACATTTTAGTTACCCTAATACCTGAACACTCAAGCTACTGCTGTGTTACTGGAGTGACAGCAGAGGCAGCAGCAGCGACACACTTATTAAACATTCACTAGGATTGTTAGGCAACTGCTGCAACAGGGCTTTGAGATACCAACCTATAAGAATACATCAGGCAGGGCTAGTTGCATTGCTCTGCATTTCACTGAGCCTGGCTGCAGACTCAACAATGAAGAAATGTAAAGTCTCAATGCTGCTGATAAAATAAACACAGGCAAGAAAACTGAGATGTGAACTTGGTGAAACTTTTGAGTTCCTACACTTTAGGCCTTTTTTGGAGCTGTGATGTGAATTTAGAATGCTGGTAGGCAACACTAATCAAAGAACAGGCAATTCTTCAGGCTGTAAAAGAGTAAATTTGTGACAAGTATGTATTTTAACATGGAAAACGGTTGTGTACATCTGAGAGGAAGATATGTGTATGCTGGAAAGGTACTTACGAGCTGCTTTGATTTGTTTCTGAGTCGCCCTGTATCGTATATTACCTAACCCAAGAACTGCATAATGGTCTTGATTCTGAGGAAAGAAGAAAACCAAAACAGGACTCTATTAAACACAGAGAAAAGCAACTTAACGCTACACAACACAATGTTGTGGCAGAATTCTCCTTTTGATAAATACTAGAAAAAGAACAATTTTCATTCAGGCTGTAATTATTGAACAAACAAGCATCAATAAATTAAGTGACTGCTAGAGAAATTCAAGTAGCTTAATCTAAATTAGATTACATCACCAAATCCCAGAAAGCTCAACTACTGGAGGACTGAACTGCTGTCTTTTTAACATTAGAAAGAGTTCTAAGGTAATTCCAGAATAAAGGAGGTGGTAACAGACAGAAGCAACACTTCTAATACATAGAGGCAGTAAAATGAAAAACAACAGTAAAGGACTAAGACCTTATCCTGATCGATAGTTGAATTTGCCCTCACTGACTAGTTATGCATGGAAAATGCAAGCCCAGATATAACCCTATTGGACAAAGCAATCCAGATGGGGGTGGAAGAGGAAAGACACCTGTAACAGCTGGGAACAGCTGGTAACTTTGACAGGCGATTCCCAGCAAAAATAATCACCGTTAAAAATAATCTATATCAACCAGATACCTTCCAGTCCTTTGGATCAAGGGTTTTTAACATAGGAAATTCTTCAAGCTGCAATTCTTCATCTCCTGACTCTTCAGAAAGTTCCTTCTCATCTTCTAGCTCCTGGAAAGAGGCAGAAACATTTATGTTTCTCCTCTTAATAAATGCTTCAAACCATCTTCCCACAGGTTCCACTTGACAGAGTACTGATGCTATAAGCAAAAACATAAAAGCAACTTCACCTTCTGTAGTTTATTCTTTGTTTTTTAATTCAAATCACATTGAACCCCATAGAATTGTACAAGCATTAATGTTGGAAGAGACCTCCAAGTTCATTAAGGCCAACCAACAACTCAAAGCCACCATGCCCACTAAACCAGGTTTTCAATTGCCACATTTACAAGTCTTCTGAACGCCTCCAGGTATGACAACTACACCACTTCGCTGGACAGCCTGCTCTGCTACCTGACCAGAGTCTGCATCACACAGGGCTATGGGCTGCCAAACCTACTGCACTCTAGAAACACCGCGCTGCCTTAAGGACTGCAAGAGCTGAACAACATGCCTGTCAGATGCCATAGCCAAATACTGCACTCAGATACTGGAAAGTGGTTTAAAGGAAGGCACAAGTTAAACGATATTTAGTATTTTCCTTGTCCAAGTGTCAGATGACCAATACCCAAAGCCGGACGGCTCCTGCCTGCGCTCACGCAGCAGTCGAGCCGCACTTGTTGCCCACACCCCGCTCCAAGCACCAGGGCCACACGCGAACAACCAGGCACAGCGTCAGTAAAACCGGTAGGGAAGTTCTGCAGAGGCCGAATGCTGCCCGGCTCTGGCCTCAGCAGGTGCCCGGGGTGGTTTTACGGCCGGAACTCGCCCAGGCTCAGAGCTGCGAAGGCCTCGTTTCTCACACAGCAGCACCCCCCTCCTCCCCGCCGAGCTGGTGCGGGTCGGTACGTACCGGCGGACAGCGGCCTGCTCACCGCTGTGCCCTGGCCGTCGTGCGCGCCTCGCAGCATGGCGGCGGCTGCGGCGGCTGGAGGAGAAGGAGGAAGAGGAGGCTGGGGTCTGCTCACCGGGAGCCGCCGGGCCCTGCTCACCGGGAGCCGGGAGCCGGCGCATGGAGGCGCCCGCAGAGCGCTTCCGGGGCGGCAAGGGCGTGCGGCGGGATAAGAGGTCCCCCGGGGCCTTATCCCCTCGCCCTGCCACCTCCTCCCGCACCGGCTCTCCGCTGCGGGGTCGGCGGCTACGGCGGGACTCGGGACTCGGGGCCCGGGGCCGGGCTCGTTTAGCCGCTGCTGCGGCGGGCGGAACTCTACAGTGGCGGCGATGGGGCCGAGGGGGAAGGAAATGGCGGTGGCGCGGGGACCCGAAGCGCGACCGGGCCGGTGCACCCTCCTTTGGTGTCCCCCGGCGCGGAGGGGCCCGGCCTGGGCGGAAGCGCCGGCAGTGCTGTGTAACGCATCCGGGTCAGGGCGGGTAGCAAGATGCCGGACTACCTGGGAGCCGATCAAAGGAAGACGAAGGAGGAGGAGAAGGAGGATAAACCCATCCGCGGTGAGAGGCGACTCAGGGAGGCGGGCAGGGTTCAGCCTTGCTGTCCCGCCTGTGCCCAACGGCTATTACCGTGGCAGCGGGCTGAGGAGCGGCGGCGATCGCCTCCCTCCCTACCTCGGGCCCGTGGCGGGGAAACAACCTGGGCAGCTCGCGACTGGGGCCGGGCGGCGCTGCCGCTGGGTGTTTCGATGCGGAGAGTCGCGGGTGGGGTTAAAAAAAGCCCCCATTACAGCCTCTCTCTCCGCCCTATCCCCCCGTGGCGGCCTTGCACGGGGTCGGTCCGAAGGGAGTGGTTGGCGGTGTTGACGGGCAGATCGGTCTGGTCTTAACTGATTCTGAGGAAAAACAGATCAGCCAAGGCCATAGTTCCATTCGAGAGAGATGCAGCAGGCAGGGGTGGATGACTACTACGTTAGTGCAGGAATGAGGAGCGGGCGGGGTGCCGTCGCCCTCCCGGTGCGGCTGAGGGGCCGCCGGCCGTGTGCAGCCGAGGTCACAGAATCACAGCAAGGTTTGGGTTGGAAGGGACCTCAGAAATCATCTAGTTCCAGCTCCCTTGCTCTGGGCTAGACCAGGTTGCCTAGAACCCCATCCAGCCTAGTCTTGGACACTTCCAGGGATGGGGCATTCACATCCTCTGTGGGCAGCCTGTTGTTGTGTCTCATATCCACGAGCTACATTCTGGCTTCACTAGTTCCAGGGCTCGCTAAGGTTCTTGCAGTAGTGTCCTAAAATATCTAATTTTTCCTTTGTAAGATAAAAGGCTGGAGTCCTGCAGAGGTGGTCACCAAACCCTCTGCTTTCATAAGCAATAATTCAGCAGGAGAAGGAGGAGAGAGAGTGAGGTGACAATTTTTTCTGGTGATCCTAGCATAGTGTGAAAATTGTCTGTTGCTTCACATGTTTGAATTTTGTTTGCCATTGTATTTAATGTTAATAAATATTAAATAATGCATCTGAAGATAAAAGCCAATACTGTGTGTAATCAGTGAGGAACTTTGAACTGTTACCACTTGAGAAAGATTTAAAAACTATAACAACATAGTACTTAGTAGATATTCAAAAATTAATCAGTAAGGTAGTACAAATAGGAAAAAAATGAAGAAAAAGAAAAATCCTCTCAAAGTACTGTAAAATATATGCTGCACCCACATGTTCAGTGCTGCTGTTGTGGTCTGGGCTCCCTCTATCATGAAATATAGAGTAGAATTAGAAAAGAGAAAAGCAGAAAGCTAGGGATGCTTAAGGTGAAGACTATGGCAGGAAAAGATCACTTTTGGGGCAAGCGAGAGGGAGTGTTAAATGTTTGTTAAATGACAGGTGATCTGAAAGTAAATAGGGAGAGACAATAATGCAGTTTTATTTTCTAAGTTTCTTTAGAGATCACTGGAGCAGGAATTCTGAGGCCCAAGTACAGTTTTTAGATTCAAATTTTAAGTCAGGTAGAAGGTAGACAGTGCTCATTTAAACTGGGGGATTCCTTCCTGCGTGTTCTGCAGAAGGTTGCTGAAAGTTTAGAGGGAATCCAAAAACTGACAGAAATATTCACATGAGGAAAATGTTTTGAGGACTGTTAATAACATGTAACAGGAGTGGAAGCTGACTCTGTAGGTACTATATTCATAGACCTTCCTGTGGGAGGAGGGATATTGGACCAGACCATCCTCATCCAGTACAACCACTTTCATGTTTCCTGTTTTGCAATATTAGAACTCAGTACGTACTAAAGCAGCCTGGAATCGGTAACTAATGCAATGCTGAGTTCGCTGTAGTTTTTTGTTACTGAGTCCAGCTTAGATTTGATTGCTGTTCCCTCACACTGGATGCTCACACTGGGCATTTGGGAAGAGAAGACATAGCTGTTGGAAAGTTGTGACATTTTCATGAACATTAAGGACCAAGAAGTTAAAAAGATGAAGATCTCCAGTTCCTTCTTTGTACAGTCATACAGAGGCTTGTTCTGAGCTCTGGGTGGTAACAGATTTGTGGGCTGAAGAGAGTAGCTAGAGACCCTACTTTGTTTTTCTTGAATGTCTGATACTTCCCAGTTCCACTTTAGTTACATGGAAAAGTAAAAACTCAAAAGAATCTCTTTAAAATAGATTTTAATCTTTTAGAAGCAAAGTTGATACTGCTGGTTTTGTTTTTAGAATTGAAAGCTAAGTCTTTCATGTCTTGTTTCAGCTCTGGATGAAGGAGATATTGCCTTGCTGAAAACTTATGTAAGTATCTTATGTACCCAGGAGAGTTATGGAAAAGAAAGCAGCTGTTAGGAGTTGAATGCAAAGGTTGGAGGGGTGTGCACATAATGAGTAGTTAGTAAATCTGCTTCTTCTCATGCTTTTCTCTCCTGTCAAAACCTTTTCTCCCTTTCTGCCTTCCAACAAGAAAACAGGAAACCCAACCCACAATGCTAAAAGTAATCCAATAGGTTTGCTAGTTTGAAAGAAGTGAGTTGGTGTTTTTTTCTGTTCTTGTTTTGGAGCTGATTGTCACAAGGGTCTGACTTGCTTTATAAAGAACGATATCTCTGAGACTCCCCCCTCCCATCAAATATACCTGCTTTTGACCATCATGTTAAAAAATCATTGGTGAGGGACCACAGACTTTGTCAAAAAGGATGTAAATTGGGGAGGTGTTTTCCACAGACAGTAAAGCTTAAAATGCAAATCTCTCCTCTCTACCAGGAGGTACAGTGGGTCTGTGGAAAACTCTCAAAACTTGCTGCTTATCATGTGTAACAATTTAGAGATGTTTGCCAGAAGTCTGAATCACAGAAGCACAGAATGGTAGGGGTTGGAAGGGACCTCTGAAGGTCATCTGGTCCAAACGCTGGATCTGGAGCAGGATCTGCTAGAGAACATTTGCACACAGGAGCATGTCCAGGGGCAAGTTTTTAATGTCTCCAGAGAAGACACCGCAATGTCCTAGTTGATTGTTAGCATGTTGATGCTGAGGGTCTTTTAGGAAGCTCTGAAACAGGTCTCATGGGCACTGTGGCTTCTTTGTTGCCAGCTTGATACAAAGGAGAACTTGTGAAGGGAATCCAGATCTGCCCACATTAGGCAGGGCAAGGTAGCAAAGCATTTCCTCACAAGTAAGACTTTGGGTTCTTATCTGCCCCATGATATTTCTGCTGTCTCGGGGATGGTGGAAAGGCTGGGTAAGATAGTTAAAACACTTGTGCAAATGAATTTCAGGTAGTACATGGGCTTTTGTCTATGTGTAGTTTTTACCAAGTGTTTTTTAAACTGTTGAAAAAAAATAGTTCAAAAAAAATTGGTTGAATGGGTTCCTAAAACAATTCCTTGAAGGATACCAACGTCAGTAATTTCCACTTGCTCAGACAGTCAATTGTGTGTAGCTGCATTCCGGTTTAGTGAACAGAAGTGTTACTGGAACTTAACACTGTCTTTTTTGGCTGTGATCAATAGCTGGCTGCTGTACCAGGGCAGTCTATTGAACATCTTGACACTGAGCAACTTGTGGTATTTTTTGCTAAACATAAAATACTTTTGAGTTATAAAATCCTCATGGTATTTCTTTTCCAGGGCCAGAGCACGTACTCAAGGCAGATCAAGCAAGTGGAAGATGATATTCAACAACTGCTTAAGAAAATCAATGAGCTCACTGGTATCTTTCTATGCTGAGATAACTTTCAATAGAAAAGCTGTATGTTCCAGAACAAGTGTTTTGAAAGCTGATCTTAAACAACTTGTGCACTGTTTTTTTATTGTTGTTTTTATCAAAAGTATACATTTCTTTATTTGCTAGCATGAGATTTTTTTGCTTTCTAGGTGATGATGAGTTTGATTGGGCAGGGCTAAACTGTACCTGTGGTTATGTAATTCTGTAGCTTAACACATCTTTGTTCAAAACGGTAACTTTTATATATTGGGGTGCCATGAAACAAGGGCCCCTCAACTATTTAACTTGTTGAGACTTGTGTCAAGCTGCATTTGACTAGTGAGTGAACTGTAGGCTGCAAACCCCAGCATTTTATCTTTAAACAGTGATGCCAGTCCTTGTGTAATGAAGAAATGTGTATTGGATGGTCTCTGATACCTCTGTCAGGCTTGTCTGGATGGCTGGACTAGTGTTTGCATGTTTAGCTGACAAAGACACATAGGCCGCATTTCTTTAGAAAGTCCATCAAATACATGTGTGTGTGTTTTGGAGATGTCTTGGAAAGCTTCCTGCAGGGTGATGTCTAAGCTTCTTTGTGTGGGAAGGATTGCTGATGGAGCAGTTACCTGCTTCCCCCTCAGCTTGGCTCTGTTGTACCTAGGAATCAAGGAATCTGACACTGGCCTGGCTCCTCCTGCCCTGTGGGATCTGGCTGCAGATAAGCAAACGCTCCAAAGCGAGCAACCATTACAAGTTGCAAGGTGGGTGCCATCTCTGTTTAGAGTGGAGCTGCCCAGTGTTGAAGTTGGGATTTATAGCTTTTGCGTGTACTTCTCTAAAAAATGCAGTTCCCCCGTTGTGCCTGTTGGAAGTGCTTTTTGCCACTGTGTCAAAAAGGAGCTGTGTTATGCTTGACCAGATGTTACATCATGCCTGCACTTATTCCTGTAGTGATTGGATGATGCTGAAATGATAGCACCACAAGTACAGCGGCTGTTTTGGTGTACTTGGAAAGCAGGATGCTGTCATTCATTGTGATGCTTAGAGAAATAATGAGCCGGTTCGTTTGTCCCCCTCTGGTGTTCATAGTGTGTTCTGTACTAGGTGTACCAAGATAATCAATGCTGACTCTGAGGATCCCAAGTACATTATCAATGTCAAGCAGTTTGCCAAGTTTGTGGTGGATCTCAGTGACCAGGTGGCCCCTACTGACATAGAAGAGGGCATGAGAGTTGGGTAAGCAAAATTTCAGTCTTCTTACAGATTTTTGTCGAGACTGAATCTTTCTCATCTGATCCAGTATTTTGACAGGTCAGCTCTTATTTCATATGTTCACTGTGGTTGGAATTTGATTTTTGGTGTGGTTCTCATGAGAACTGTATGTCATGGACCAGAATGTCTCAGTTTGGGCTCCAATGGTCCTGGCTTTCAGTCAGCCTGCATAACCTGCTTTGTCTTTGGCAGTCTGCACAGTTATACACAGGGTGGCTGCAGGAGGTGTTTGCTGAGGAGGTGAAGCCTGTTACTTCTACAGTCACTATTTTGCCAGTTTGCTCTGTGGGATATTTTGAAGTTTAGTTTTCAAAATACTTTGGAATTAGTATTTTTGGAAACCTTAATCCTCTCAGCAGGAGGAATTCCAGTTTCTAGCCCATCTGGCTCTTAACTTTCAGGGCTGGGCCATCTTGATGCCAGAGAAAAGAACCATCTAATAATTCAGCTTCTAATTTACAGAGTTGTTTCTACATTGACAATTTAATTGACCAGTGTTAGAATAACAGTCTTGATGCTTTCTCACCAGGGTGGACAGAAACAAGTACCAGATCCACATCCCGCTGCCTCCAAAGATTGATCCCACAGTCACCATGATGCAAGTAAGACCTGCCTTTACGTGTTATGGCATTGCTTCTTTTGATTACTTTGGCTGAATTTTGTCCTGGGCTGCCGAAAGCCTGGAGCGATTGGCAGCATCAGGCTGTTAACTGTTTGTTCACCTTTTTGTTGCGCAGGTAGAAGAAAAACCAGATGTCACTTACAGTGATGTTGGTGGTTGTAAAGAGCAGATTGAAAAGCTAAGAGAAGTGGTTGAAACTCCTCTGCTTCATGTAAGTAACCCCTAGACTGAAATTTTTATTACTTTACAAATACTGTCGTCATCTGTTAGTGCGTGAAAAAGCAAGAAAGGGTGACATTGCTGGATGTAAATACTTAAGTGAAAGGAGGTCCGGTTGTACCTGGTGAAATCCATCCTAGCCTGCTTTGTGTTGCTCTGTGTTGATGATTTTCTTAGTTATCACTGACTCTTTGATGCACATGATGTTTATTTGCCCATAACATTGCCTTCTGATTCCCACCGTTACAGCCTGAAAGATTTGTGAACCTTGGCATTGAGCCTCCCAAAGGAGTGCTTTTGTTTGGGCCACCTGGTACTGGCAAAACACTTTGTGCCCGTGCTGTTGCTAACAGGACTGATGCCTGCTTCATCAGAGTGATTGGGTCTGAGCTGGTGCAGAAGTATGTGGGAGAGGTAAGAGCAAGTACTTGGTGGAGGGTGGAGCAATTTCCAGATTTCCAGTTGTGGGGCCAGGCTGTAATGGATGTGTAGTGGCTATAATGGATGAACGTAATTGCATGTCAGAGATGCATGGAGAGGAGACGAATTGTCAGATAAAGCACAGTGGATCAGGCAGTTGACTGTAAGAGTTCTAGACTCTGTCATTATTGATGAAATAGAGTTTGCAGTGCAGGGTTTACTCTGCAGTTTGGGAGGACTTAGGGATTAGATTTCTGTTCCAAACTCTGTCACTTATTTTCCTCTTGGCCCTGAGGTAAATGACTTCATCTGTATGTCTGGATTTGGGAGTAGTAATTTCTCTGTCCTTTCTAAACTGCTCGGAGATGTGTGACTGTTCCTTTATTTGTGTGTGCCAATAGAAGGGTTGTATATCTGGAAACCTAGAAGTTTTTGGAAGCATGAAAATGTATTGTCATAGTATTCCTTTTACGTGCTTTGAGTCTAACAACATTCTGATTTTTGCTTTCAGGGAGCTCGAATGGTCCGTGAACTCTTTGAAATGGCCAGAACTAAAAAAGCATGTCTGATATTCTTTGATGAGATCGATGCCATTGGAGGTCTGTTTGTAGTATCAATAGCTCTGATTCATGTGAGAATGAGTTTTCCTTCTGTGCTGTAATTCTGTACATACATTGCTACATTTCAAAAACTTTGCTTGTAAAACCTATGTGGCAGAAGTACTACAAGCACATGCTGTGACCTGGAAGCTATCAAGAAGTGCTTTACATAGCTTTAACATACTTACCCAGGATGAGAAGTCATCTTTGCACATTTGGATCGCCCAGTGAAGTGTTCGGTGTGAGAACTAATGTTCACTTACACCCCCTTCAGCTTCTGGACTACAGCCTAATCTTTATTACTGCCTGAATGTATTTATTTTTTTCCTCAAAGTACAGCAGTCTTTACGCAGACATGGGGAGGGGTTTTGTTGAGAAGGAGGGAAAACAAACAAACTACATTTGTAAATTTCAGCTACTTGGCCAGTTGTGAGGCAGGGAGGTAGGCCCTTCTGTTCTAGGGGTGAAAGGCAATGCTGATTGTGACAGGTGACACCACTCACTGTCTGAAACGTGTCATTTTCAGATAACCCACTCACACCTTGTGTAAACTGGTCACATATTTGAATGGAATTTAAATTACTTTCCCAGGTGCATTCTGTGTAGCAGGTGTGACACCTCCTCTGTGCTCTGAAAGTTATAGAGTCAGAAGTCCCTCTCTTTGTGACACACGTGTGTCTCCTCTCTTCAGGTGCTCGTTTTGATGATGGTGCTGGGGGTGACAATGAGGTGCAGCGTACTATGCTGGAACTGATCAACCAGCTGGATGGTTTTGACCCACGAGGCAACATCAAAGTGCTGATGGCTACAAACAGACCCGACACTCTGGATCCAGCCCTGATGAGGCCTGGCAGGTTGGATAGGAAAATTGAGTTCAGCCTGCCTGATCTGGAGGTGAGACTGCTTGCTCTCACAGCTAAGTGTATCTGTTTTAGAGTTTTTCTTCAGGTAGGGCTGATCATCTGGTAGCAGCTTATGAGAACTGACACAAACTGCACTCTGGGGCATTAAAGATGTGCCAAAAAGGTTTTCCCACGGTAAAGAGCTATGGTCACTGTATATTCTGGACTCAACAGACAGAGAACTCTTTAACCAGGTGTGTGATTTAATTATTTAGTCATGGTTTGTGTGTCTCTTTTGAGGGACTTCTCTTGAGGTACTTCTGCCATTACAACCCTTCTCAGAGTTTTTTGCTTAATTTGGTGTCACAGACAGTTAAAGTGTGCTAGGCCAGGCATGGGGAACTATAGCTGGGCTGCACATAAGGTTTTTCCATCTGCCCTTGCTCTGGATGTGGACAGATGTGGACAGCTGCACACTGGGAGTTGTCACCTCATAGCATGACAACCTCTGTCCTCCATGTATTTTTCAGGGGCGGACTCACATATTCAAGATCCATGCTCGTTCAATGAGTGTTGAAAGAGACATAAGGTTTGAGCTGTTGGCTCGTCTGTGTCCTAACAGCACAGGTAAGTTGAATTAGTACTGGTTCAGATGATTTTGTGTGAGTTTCATTGCTGCTGCTGCTGGCCAGCGATGAATTCGTTTATCTCTTACTTCCAAAGGAGCTGAGATCCGCAGTGTCTGCACAGAGGCTGGCATGTTTGCCATCCGAGCTCGTCGCAAAATCGCAACAGAGAAGGACTTCTTAGAAGCGGTGAACAAAGTCATTAAATCCTATGCGAAGTTCAGTGCTACTCCCCGCTACATGACCTACAACTGAGATCTTGGAATGTTTTTTCTGTTCCTGGTTTTAAACTTCCCATGAAACAAAAATCCAAGCATAGTATTGTTCTTGGAAGCCAGTAATAAACGGAGCCTTCCAAACAGAGGATGTGAGTGTGTTCACTGTGAGCGTGTTCCACACTTGCGGAGTGTGGTTGCCATAGGAAAGGAATCTCAGTGAGATTCTAGTAACAGCCGAAAGCAGTGAGATATTTTTAGATCAGACACCTGGGCAATGTTAGAAATCCAAAGTTTAGATCTCTAGCCACAATTTGCACCCTAAAACTAATTATCTGTGCTGTGGGGGTGCTGGTATCCCTCAGTGACTGCAGAGTTTCCAGGTATGCTTAGTTCCTGCACGCAAGGAACCTCAGGAGCTGCCACAGGATAAGAGCCGAGGAGAAGGCACACAGAGCTCCACTCAGGCACTTGGTGGCCATCCCCCAGGACAGGGGACACAAGAATGAACTTTCTCTTCTTGGGTAAGGGCTCTGCTACCATCCTAACTTCCTTTTTCCTGTTTTTCCTCTAAGAAAGACTTTAAATCAGTCTACTAGTGAGCACTTTGATGTTGGCAGGGCTGGTGGCAGCAAAGGACAGCAAGAGACTGTTAAAAGCTGCAACAGTTTACTGGATGAGTTACCAGCAGTGCCGGTGGACTCTAGGAGTAGGTGGAAAAGTCCTGGTGCTGCACAGATTGGGACCTAGGACTTCCTTCATTAAAGGTCTTTCAGCAGCTCCCCAGGCAGCGCAGCTGCTGCTAGAGTAGGAAATGCAGCATTAACTGCTTCATTGTGGGCCCTGGTGTGGGGAGGACTTTGTGTGGGTGAACTGGCCAGGATGGTGAGGAGCCTGAGCAGCACGGAGGACATGCATGCAGTGGTCACCCTTCCCCGTCCGCCCCTTAGCAACAGACTAACACCCCTTGCATCCAGGGACCTGGGCACATCCCAGATACAAAAATCTCACCCAGTCAAAGTGGCAAACGTCGACAAGTTGTGATCATCTCTTTATTTGAGAAGCTGACAGGATTTTGACATGAGCTGAAGAGACTGCATAGTTAAAAACTGAAGCTGTGAACAAGCTGAAAGTAGAAAAATATACTGTATGTAGATACAAAGGCTTGTTCAACTAGTTAACATTATAAAATGTACCAAAAGTTGTTTAAATAAACACACACAGTGTCTTAACACGCATTCAGTTTGTCCTCTGAACTCTAGCTAAGCAGCAATTTCTGATGCAGAAAGCTTCCTATTGGCAGGGGAGTCTGAGGCATTAAAACATCTTCCCCGACTGCCCCTGGTTCCTGGGAAACTGTTTACCTGAAGCAAGCCCTAATTGCACCGGAGCTTGAAGCAAAGTTAAAGTATTCCATTCAGCAGAGAGAAAGGCCTTTGAATTCCCTTATGTGCAGGACCTTTGCCTTGCATCGTGGCACTGGTGCTGCACTTCCCCTGCGCTGTCACAATAACCCTCACAGAAACGTTTCCAGGTTCCTCCCTCTGCTCAGACTTGCTGTGGTCACTGCTTGGAGGGCAATGCAGGCACTGAACATTTATTTATTTTGCTTCAATCACATTTCCATGTGTTTTGGCTGGCAACAGAAGTTCCACAGTCCTTCACCAGCCACCTTGTGAAGACAATAGCAAAAAAACCTACAATACTGGTTCTTTAAAAAAACCCCAAACCCAAACACATAATATTTCTGGGTTCTATTGAAATCTATTTCTCAAAGCACTTAAAACTGAGGCAGAAGCAACACTGCTGGTAGATCATCTCAGGCAACAGAAACATACTTCTTTAAACCACTGAGACTGTAGACCTTGTCTATGCTTTTATTCTACCCTAAGTGACTGCACATAGGGCATCAGTTCGTAGTTTAATTTCAATAGGCTTCACTCCTGCCTTCAACCACTTGTGTTTTCAAACTTCAAAGCTAAATGAATTTTGGCGTCGACTCACCAGTATTCTTTTCTGGAAAGCATAATTATGTTTTGGCAGTGAAAGTACCATAGTGATAATGTAACAATTAAACAACTCATTTCTAATTTGAGGTTCACTTACAGTGAAAATGCTCAGGCAATGAAGAGGTTAGTTGAGACAGGTTAAGATATTCTAAAAGCACATCTGTACCATCCAGGCTAACAAAGAGTAGCAACTGAATGCCACCAGGGTGAATTCATTAGTCCAGCTGGCAGGTTACTGCTATTTGTGTGGATCTGTTGTGTGCAGGTGTTGACATCAGGCTTTTAAAAGTCATCTAACGAAGTTCTTTGAAGACACTGGTGCAGTGCATTGTGATCACAGAACAGTTGTTTCCTGCAGGATCCCGCCTTGTAGTGAGTTAAAGTGCCCATTTTCTCAACAGGAACAGGAATGTACAATTCTGTGGACGTCACCTTGTCTAGCAGATTCTGATTGCAGCAGAATACACTGAATTTTCTTGACTTGCATAATTTTGTGTCATTGGAAGGCTGTACCCTGATCGAAGGAAAAAATTCATGAGTGCGAAGGCTTCCAATTCCTTATCCGCTCCTCTTACAGAAAATAAGCGCCGCCCTATACCCGTAGATACAAACAGCTTTAGGGTCTCTTTAAACTGTGCAAATTAAGTATTCCAAAAGTATCCATCGGCAGAAAGCTGGCTTCCATCCTGCTCAGTGCCACTCTTCAGAGGCTCAAGTCAGTCTGTGTTGCTGACCCGCCTCCATCGGCAAGCCAGGACAGCATCATGAATACTGTGAAACAGCAACTCTCTGGTCACGGTGTTATCAAAAAAATTCAGCCTTGTCAGCTCCTTCATAACAGGGCCTACAAAACACAAACCAAGCGTGGCATCAGTGCCTAAGCTGAAGTGCAAAGAGGACAACTTGTCCTCTTAACATTTAAAACAGACAGGTGGAGCACAGAGTCACAGAATTACTGAAGCTGGAAAAGACCTCTAAGATCATCAACAAGTCCAGCCCATGACCTAACATCACCACAATCACCTAGACTGTGGCACTAGGTGCCACATCCAGTCTTTTCTTAAACATCGACAGGGATGGGGACCCCACCACCTCCCTGGGCAGTCCATTCCAATGTCTGATCACCCTTTCCATGATAAAGTGCTTCCTAACATCCAACCCAAACCACCCCCGGCACAGCTTCAGGCCCTACCTGCCCTCTTGTCCTGTCGCTAGTTGCCTAGGAGAAGCTACAACTTCCTTTCAGGTAGCTATAGAGAGTGATAAGGTCCCCCCTGAGTCTCCTCCAGGTTAAATAAACCCAGCTCCCTCAGCCTCTCCTCATTAGACTGTCACTCCAGTCCCTTCCCCAGGCTCATTGCTCTCCTCTGGACCCACCTGAGCACCTCAATATCTTTCTTGAAGTGAGGGTACCAGAACTGCCCCCAATACTCGAGGTGAGGCCTCACCAGTGCTGAGTACAGGGGGAGAATTACATTCTCTAGTCCTGCTGACCACACTGTTTCTGATACAAGCCATTGGCCTTTCATGCCACCTGAGCACACTGCTCGCTTGGGTTCAGCCAGTCGTCAACCAGTATTCCCAGGTTCCTTTCTGCCACGCTGCTCTCCAGTCACTCATCCCTCAGTTTGTAGCTGCATTGGGGTTATTGTGGCCAAAATGTAGGACCCTACACTTGGCCTTGTTAAACCTCATCCCGTTGGCCTCTGCCCAGCCTGTCCACATTTCTCTGCAGCATCTTCCTCCCCTCCAGCAGATGAACAATCCCCTTTCAACTTGGTGTCATCCATGAATTTACTAAGGGTAGATTGGATCTGCTCATCCAGGTCATCAGTAAAGATGTTGAACAGAACTGGGCCCAGTACCGATCCCTGGGAGACACCTCTGGTCACTGGACACCAACTGGATGCAGCACCATTCACCACCATTCTCTGTTCCTGGCCATCCAGCCACTTTTTAACCCAGCAGAGGAATGCTGCATGCTAATTCTGCTCTGAATGGGTAATTCTTAGCTTAGAGGTGGCTGATGAGAGACTTTATTCCTCTCTACAACTGCCTGAAAGGAGGTTGGAGTGAGGAGGGACTCAGTCTCTTCTCCCTAGTGGCAAGTGATTGGAACAGAGAAAATGGTTGCAAGCTGCACCAGCGGAGGTTTAGGCTGCATGTTAGGAAGAATTTCTTCACTGAAAGGGTTACTGGGCATGAGAACAGGCTGCCCAGGGCTGTGGTTGAGTCACTGTCCCTGGAGGTGTTTAAATGACAAGACGACATGCTTAGGGACATGGTTTAGTGGTGGACGTGGCGGCGGCACTGGGTCAAAAGTTGGACTGTAAGCTCTTCCAAACAAAGAGATTCTGTGAGTCTCTTATCCAGACACGAACAGGGGTGTATTCCTGGCAGAGGACACTACAATAACAAATACCAGAAAGTTGGAACATTGCAGGCTTTTCCCCTTATTGCATTATTACAACAATTTCAACAAGTTCAGTGTGGCATTTACCATCTGCCAGCTGGAATAAATGGGAGCAGGACCTGGTCCTCACTGAACTCATGACTTCCATGCTGTACTTACACCAAAATGAAAGCTCTAATGAACATGTGCTTGCTTTTCTTCCAAGCCAATTTTATGTGAAGCAAGCGCTGACACTGCTGAGGAACCTGGCAGCAGAAAATTTGGGGCCAGAAGGAAAGAGACAAAACACAGCATCTCCCAAAAGCTGTCAGTAAAATAAATTCTGAACTCACCGCTGCAGCTGGCAATACAGATCGAGACACCAACTTCTTTGTATTCCTTTATAACCTGCAACAGAGTTACACACAGGTACAGCAGCGCTGCACACCCTGTCACCCTTCTGGAAGGTGACAGCCAATCACTGTAAAAGCTGCACCCAGCACTCAGTATTACAGGGCTACAGAATGAAAAACTTTAGGTGAGATACGGGACTCTGCTTGAGCTGGCATCTATGTCTCACTCTCACACAAACTCCTAATTAGTTACCTCCCAAATTTTCTATGGGTTTTTCTGAGGAGAAAACTGTCTACTTACTGATTTTAATGTTTTTGCTCCAACTGAATCCACAAAGTTCACAGGGGTGAAATCCAGAATTAAAGAGTGGATGTTTGTCTCGGGCTCCACGAAATGCTCATGCTCATCCTGAGACACGTCTTGTACACTAGCATCTGCAGATGCAAATTTTCCATTCACAGGTAGCTCCTCGTTTGCTATTTCATGCTTTACACTTGCTTCCACGTCATTAGTCTGGGAGAGCACACACATAAAGCTTAGTGACAGCCACTGCTTTTTCAGTGCAGTTGCCCTTCTCCCCAGCACTACTCTGTTCTCTCAGCATTGAAGGTATGCACAGCGACTAACCATCACAGAACCTGCCCTTATGCACACATACTCCCACATCTTATGCATATCAAGGTTTTTTCTCTTATGCTCAGCCTTTCAACAGTCATATTCAGGCAGCTTAAAGCTGTATCTTAGGAGCAGATTTTCCATTTCCTTCAGACACTGACACCTGTTCACATGTTTTTACTCCATTTCCTTGACTGATACAGGAAATTCAACAGGAGCAACAGAAATGGGGCTCTTATCTTAGGCATATCATTGTGTCTTGTGGTAAAAAGCACCCACCAGCTTCCACCACAGGAGTGAATTTAAACAACCACAAAAGCACCAGCATGTTTTGAAACACTTATCAGTGTTCGCCACTTAACTGTAGCAGGATAAGCAGTGCAGATGGCACCTTATTTATTACAATAGTTTTGAATAGTTTGATTATATCCTATTTCTGCAGAAATGGGGGGGCAGAGGGTCCCTCCAGTTTCTGCCCACACCACTGCTGAAACACCAGGACAGTGTGGAAGGCTCCGCTCCTCTAGGTGCTGCCTGAATGCAATTCAGGCTGAACACAATTACCCGGTTCAGCCGTGAGCCTTACACTGTTCCCTCGTAGCCTGTCCACAGTGCACAGTGTCTGCTCCCTAAACTGCACTCTGAGCCTTCCATAGACAAGAACGGTAACACCAGAAAGCAGCAGGCTAGCTGATAAAGCAGAGGTAAATATTTACCGAAGAATTCACTAGTTTCAATACAGCTTTCTTTGTGTGTGCATTTGCTGCCTTTATTTCCTTGGCATGCCTCTTCCGTGCTTTTCTCCGTGCTGCTAATATGGCACAAGGGTCCACTCCAGTCTGTCGTGAAAAGAAAGAACGGTCAGAGGAGGTTTGGCAAGTTAGGGTCACTTTGCACCATCACTTAGTGGTGACTTCATCACTGTTCATCAGTTCATGAATTCATCAATTTAAAACACCAGCCTGAGTTGTTCAGCTCCTCTCGGTGGGGGTGAGAACAGTATGAAGTCAGAAGGAGTAATCTTGGCAAGCATCATGTTAACAACATGAGGAAAATATGGATCATTTTCTTTCTTGAAAGCGGAGAGTGCTGTGTTTCAACTGAATGCTGATTCGAGTGCGGAGAGCAAAGGGGAGGGAAGTGTATTTGGACATGAATCACTTTTATCTCTTGCTCTGTGAAGGTAAGCACCACCCACCTGTTTTGTGTAAGACTCATCATGGGAGCTACAGAAAAATTATACAGAAGTTAGTAAGGGTGCAGTCGCTTCTGGCTCAAGCAGTTCTGCCTGTAGCTAGTTCTGTTATTGCTGCTCCCATCCAGCCAAACACCGGAGGTGAGGCAGGTATTTTGTTGTTCATGAGAGGCACTAAATGCCCACAGTACTCCACAGTCTTACACTCTAGTTAAGTTTTTACTCTCATTTTGTTTTCAGTTCAGCAACTACTCAGCTCCTTCTGAAAAAAAATCTGCGCTGCCTGCGCTCTGCAACTCCCGGACTCTGTTCACAAGCAGTTAGTATGAAGCTGTACTTCATCCATTTATTCCCTCCCATCATGTTGTTGCTTCCTGAGATGACTTGCTGTTGGCTGGAGGGCCAACTTCTTGTATTTTACTGATCACCACAGGCTGAGAAACACTGCACTTGGGACTACACTAGAGCTGAAGGATGAGTACATTTCACAAGCCAGTTTGCATTTTAAAGACAGGGGCATTAAAGAATCAGCTTTACTCACCTTCTTCTTCAGTGCACTTGTATATGACTCACTATTGGCAAAATAAAGCGATGCATTAGCTTGAAATATTTTTATTCCAGGATATTCTTTAACCTAAGGAAAAGGATATTGGATGTGCACAGTCACGTATTGCCTGCACCAGAAGAAAAGCCCCTGTGTGATCGCAGGAGACATGAACACATGGCAGCCCAACAGCCAGCGCTGAGTGGCTGTCAGCATGTGTCCAACGAAGAAGGATGGTGCTGTTATGAGCAACAGCAATCAGAAGATCAGAACTTCTCCTCTCCCAGTCTAACATCGCAGAGAACCAACAAAATGTGGAATTGATCCTTCTTTATAACAACAGAATGTGCAGCCATAAAGAGGAATCAAATATTTGCAGTTCTCTGCTGTTGCTATCTGCAGCTGGTATTACCACAAGGAAATCATGCAGATCTAGGAAACCTTCCTCTCAGCCTCCCTTTCTACAGGTGTCAGGACTTACTTAATTCTTTCTTGTGTGCTCAAGTACCAAAAATAAAAGGGATCGGTGTCTGTATCACGTTTTCTCTTTAAATGACGTAATGTCTGAACGGGCTGCACTCTGGCATCTTACATGCAAATGACCTGGCCAGCAGTGGGGATCCAGCCTGCCATATGCTGCCAGCCCTGTCTTTACACAGGAGGAGGAAATGCTAACTGCACTCAGTCTGATGAAAATAGAGTCTCCTCTTTTTGCATACACCTATAAACACGCTCACATGTATTTTTGTTTCGTATCATATTCAAAGCACAAGTACTGGTGGGAGGATGTTTCCAGATTACAGCAACATCTCCTTCCCACAGGCTTTTACAGACTGGTTCCTTAATAAAGGGGGAAGTACCCCTCATTCAGCACCTCTGGGAACACAGCAGAGGGTACAGAAACTTGTAGCCGCTGTTGGCAAATAAGCACAGAATGTTTACATTCCTGATATTGGCCAACTGTACTGCTGTCACCAGCCTTTGGTTAAATAAACTGGCATTGGTGAGAAGCTAAGTGTGTGATAAGAATCCTAGGGTTGATCATGTGCATTTAATGAGCAGGGAGATGATGTTTTGAATGGTCTGAAGACCATTCAATGGTCTGAAGACCACTTCAGACCCTGGGTTCAATGGATCTCATGCCATGCTGCCACGCAAGTAGAGAAGGTGGTCATGGATGCACTAGTGCACAAAACAGGGGTATTTCTACACACCTCCCCTTTTTGTACAAGGTAGTGCAACGGAGTTAGCAAGAAGGTTGCTCTTGAACACTTCCTGGTCAAACACACACGCAGCATTTTGAATATAGCTTTCGTTTTTTTCAGATATTTGTATATTTTCAAATATAGTTTGCAAGTAACTTTTACTACCAAAATACAATTTATTTTCTTTCCCTTCAACACAGGCACTCACTCAAACACACACACAAAACTCTGCAATGCAGAAGAACGCATTCCTACCTCTTCGTACTCTTCCACATCGCAGTAGATGTCAGTGTCAGGAATATGACCAAGGATTCTGTATTGAGGGCTAGAAAGAAATGTAAGGGTGAAAAGAAATTTCAGTATTTGAAAGAAATTTCAGTATTATCACTTGCAAAGTGGAAAAGTAACTGTTCAATACAGATTGAAACTTATTTTAAGTCATTGTTCTGCAGCGCCTGTCTGGTGCAGGCTTATCTAAACACGGCCAAACGCAGGGGTCGGTTTATACAGGAACACAATAAAGGGTCCGTTTGGCGACTAGGCAAGTTTGCTTCTTGTCAGGCAAACCAGTTTCTAAACTCAGCACTGTAATGTTGTCATTTTCTGATAAGCACGGGCTAAAGCATGCAAAAGTTCAGGGTAAACTGTCATTGCCACGAACCAGCGGACTCCATGGACTGTCTTGCACATACGGAAACTCCTACTGGCAGAAAACACGCGGCAGTTTCAAAGCAGCGCTCTGCTCCCAGGACAGTGTCTAAGCAGATGAATATTCCCAGCAGTGTGACAGCAAGGCACATCACTGTTCTGCTCACAAGAACAAAACTGTGTAGGCATGGTGGAGAACCACTCTCATTTATGCAGAGTGGAAACCTCAGAACTTGGTTTCACTCCAATGCACACCAAATGCAAGATTTTTGTACGTTTTCCACCTAGACGTCCCAGGCCTTGAATCTGGAAGCCTCACACGGCAGTCCTATTTGCATGTGCAAGAAATCACTTTGCTTTAGACCTGGAAAGCTTCACAGTGAATCTTTGTCACTTCGAATGGAGAGAGAGGACAAGTGATTTGAAAAACTAGAAGAGCAGGTACAATTTTTGATGAATTATAACCTTCTTATAAAATACCCTAAACACTTGTGCTTATCTGTGACAACTAGTGCACACAAAATAGAAACATCTACTGAAACTGGCATCAAGCAGATTTTAAGTTCTAAACCTTAGGCATTAAGAAGATAAACCAATATAAGAAATAAAGAGTCTTCTGTTTCTGTTATTGAAACTGCAAGTTCATGCCCTTTAGAAGTTCTGTCCTCAGAAAAATGCAGAGCCACAAGGCATGACCTACATTATGAAGTAAGTTCTGCACTACGTGCAGTTAAAGAGGGTAAGAAGGTCTTCTGCTTTGCACCCCCTTACACAAACAGGACAACAGAGAAAAATCAGCAAACTAGTTTTGATAAAGAGGAAATCTGACCTTTGTGTTCTGTAAATAACGGTTATCATTGCAAACGCTACTGCAGTAAGCAAACCATAGTCTAGTCCCAGGAAAAGAGAAGCCACAAAAGCTACCAGCCAGATGGCCTGAAACAAAGAAAAGGTCTGAATTATTATGCATTCTGTTAACAGCAAAAAGAACAGCATAAATCAGCCTCAAAAGTTGTGTATCACTTCTGTTCAGGAATCAGCTATGAGGTAGTCCATCATGGGAGCAGACTGCAATTGCCTTCACCTTTCGGAAGGGCATAGAAGATTAAGGCGTGCTAACACGACACCTGACAAACTGTCATGTATTAATTGATGTCTTAAGTCTTGTTCTCTAAGGAATCTGGTGTTACCATCAGACTTCAGATACCTTAGGCTAAAATATCTTCTCAGCACTCAGTGCAGTTCCTACAGCAACGCTGGGAAACCTTTCCTTTTACTGCATCCAAACTACTTCTGACAGGAGTTAAAACTTGTTGAACAACAACAACAACAAAGTTGTCTGTGGAGGGGCACTGCTAAGGTACTTACAACTCCCAGTCTCATGCACATCTGCAGTGCAACACCCACTTGTATCTTGTTGATAAATTTCTGCCCTGTTTTGGGGATTAGGAAGAAGAGGAACCACAAATGCAGTACAGTAAAGGACATGCACTGAGCTGTGCACTACTCACCAGCTCAATCTTACTGGTTCTCCAGAAGTGTGCCACATCTCCAAACTGTTTAAACATCCCTTTCAGGTTCACCATGACTATTGCAGCAAGCACTGTCTAAGAATATTACAGAAATGCAGTTTTCAGAAGCAAAATACAACCAGTGTCAAATAAGACCTTCAAAGCATCACAAATAACTATTTCTGTGCTTTCTACAGCTGTTACAGGTCTACTGAATGGATGTTCCATTTCAAAAAAGCAACTTCTCAAGAGCTACATAAAGGATATTGAGATGCTGATTGGGTCCAAAGAAGGACAATGAAGATGGTGAAGGGTCTAGACCATGAGGAGTGGCTGAGGGAACTGGTGTTGTTTAAGCTGGAGAAAAAAAGAGATTCAGGGAAGACCTTATCACTCTACAACTGTCTTATAGATAAGTGGTATTGGTCTCTTCTCCCAAGTAACAAGCAATAAGACAAAAGAAAATGGGAGGTTTAGCTTGGATATTAGGAAAAATTTATTTGCTGAAAGGTTTGCCAAGCACTGAAGCAGGCTGCTCAGGGCAATGGTGGAATCACCATCCTTGAAGGTATTTAAACGATGTGAAAATCTAGTGCTTAGGGACATGGTTTAGTGGTGGATTTGGCAGTGCTGGGTTGGACTTGATTTTAAAAGTCTTTTTAATCTAAATGAGTCTAAAGAGGAATTGTTTGAAGATACCAAGTTTTATGTTCTAAAAACAGAGTCCAGAATGTAAAATACAAACAAATAACAAAAAATCCTTCAAAATATTATTAATTTATGGTATAACTTGCAGTAAAAATGCACACAAAATTCAAAGGTTTCTGGACTAAGGTCTAGGTGTGGTGCTTACTAATTACCCCACTACCAATATGACCTAGTTCGAGCTACAACAGACCAATTCTGTGATTTTTGTTTTCAGAAGGGAGAGGGGTTAACAGACAGCATCTATTATTTGTCTAGGGTCTAGTTCAGCCCTAAACCTTGACACTCTATTTAAAGTGCTCACCGGCGTCTGTCCAAAGACAATGCAACACCTCAGGGGAAAAACTCCTTACCTGTGGAAGTGGTTCAAAGAGGTATCCAATAGCCACAATCACCAACAGAACCATAATTGAAGAAAGAGCACCTGCAATCTGAACAGAAAAAGTCAGAAAAGATTTAGAAATGCCCCCAAAGGGCAGTATTGCCAATTAGCTAATCCCTGTCATGTTTTCAGCGTTAGTTGTTCGAGGGACTTTTGATCCCTTCCACTCAGTTCACCCATTTTGGCTTTCTACAAGTTTCTGTCCTCGTCCAAACCTGATTAGAATCATAGGAAACTGCAGTTATTCCTTCTGGCCCAGGCAGAAAAATCTGGCAACCTACTGAAGCTTCATACTTCAGCTTTGGAGCTCCAAAAAGCAAACTTTGTTTGGCTTAAAACTTGGTTTTACGTACCTGAGTTTTCCCACCAGTACTCTCCTGAACAAGACTCCGAGACATGGAGCAGGTGATTGAGAAGCTTTGAAAAAATGACCCCACGGAGTTGCATATTCCCAGGGCTATAAGTTCCTGTGTTAAACAACAGAGCAAACCAAAAGGCAGTTACACCCAGCAACTGTACAGAGCTGGAGCTATCTATGAATATTTATAACCACATCTCATGTACAGTGCTTTCTAGCAACCTTGTTGTAGAGAATAAGGTAAGCAACATTATTGTAGCTTATACTTGTGGTTCTCATGCGTGTGCAAGCTGACACGTTAAATCATCGGTTGAATAAAGCATCTGATGAAGTGCTGGTGACATTCCCCATCCCAATGAGCCAGACAAAAAACTAAAAAGAATAACAGCACTGCCTGTTTTAAGGATTTCTTCAACTTGGGAGTAACCTGAATTTAACTCTGAACACACATGGAAAATGGTTTGTCATACACACACTGCTCTTTGCTTCCCACTCTATACTGTTTGGTACTATCAGAACCAAGAGCAGCCTTGGCTGTGTTGCCACAGGTGGTAATCCACTGCTGTACATGGCAAAACCAACGTGTGTGTCATTGCGACATCAGGAAGATTCCACATGAGAACTGTCACCACGAGTGAGATCAGAGCTCCATCTACCTCAGCACTCTGTTTTGATGATTAAGAAAGTACTTGTTTGTAATGAGGCATTCCCAGATTTCTCTGTATCCTGCTGTTTGTAACTGATGGGATTTGAGTTACACATTTTCAGTAGTTCTCAAAGCAGTTTTCCCTTTGCATTTGTAAAAAAAATCTTTATCTGATTTATTTAAACACTCAGCACTGCATCCTGTGACTAGGAGTGCTACAGTTTAACACTCAGGTGAAGTAGCACTTGGCACCTTCTCAGGAAAAGACCTAGATCCTTAACTCAGGTCAGTGATGACTACTTGGACGTAAATAGAGCTGGTTCCACTCATGCAGCTATGGATTTGTCCTCTTTTTCAGTAACAGAAAACAACGGCATGAAGGAAGAGATATGTCTGACTAGGTGTAAAACTCTGTAGGTAAAAAAGTACTTTAAATTCCCAATACTGACAAAAGAGCAGCCGATTTTGAGAAGGTGAAACAGCTGATCTGTGCTGTGTCAGATGCTTGCTCTGGGAAAGGCATTACAGCATAGGAACTCTTCATCTCTCTTGAGATATCAGCCAGTAATCCAATTGTAATATGGATTCTACTGCACAGGAAGGACACAGTAGGTGAGGATGGCATATCATTTGTATTTTAGAGTCCCTACAATCTTTAACACTCAACTCACAATCAGTGACAGCAGCCTATGTAATGTCTGTCCCAACAACTACCATTCATGCCTATGCCCAAGTCTAATAGAAGCAAGTTTACCAAGACGAAGCTAACAGTTAAGCTAGTTATTAAAACACAGCCAGAAGAACAAGTTAAAATAGTTCCTGGCATTTAAATATTTAAGCTGTCAAAACTCAGTTTTGTCCAATATCCCACTCTAATGACATAACACAAGGGGTACTGAGATTTTTCGACACAGCAACCTCAATACTTTTACCTGATTCCCATCAGTGGTGTAACCGTGCTTAAGGGCAAAGATCTTGGCCATTGACACAGCCATTGAAAATCCAACTATTGCTATGGCTATTGCATCCACAAATATTGCTGGGATGAGCTGCATCTCAGGAACTGCCGGTGCACGTAACCTTGGAGATGAAATAAGTATTTTTAAGTTACTATAATACAAGCTACATGCCATACAGGAAAGGTATGGTTTGAATAAGAATATATCATCCCTACCCTTGAGGAATTTTCCCAACAACATCCACTTTGTATGACTCGCTCAGATTCATTCCGGCTGAAACTCCTGTGCCAATAATTACCTAAAAATCCACAACCACATTTATAAACATCAGCTAGAATGAGACAAAGTTGTCTGAAGAGCCAATAACAATTAGCTGATCATGATTAATACACACAAGGCATTACATTTATTTCTCAATCATTTTTCTAAGAGTTAGGGGGTAAAGAAGCAGATAAAAAGGAGGAAGCGTCATGTTTTTCCCTCCATCGTGTTCGACTGTCACTGGTTTTATGAAGTTGTCTGGGAAACAGTTAAACGGGACATGCAATAGTATAATCTGAATCACTTAAGTTCCCTTGACCTGAGCCAAGCTCAGGCAGTGTAGGGTATTGGGAAATTAAATGCAAAGACAAGCCAAGGACATCTGCACTGCCATGTTTTCAGGTATGCTACCTGTACACAGGACAAGTGCAGTGGCAGGGAATGGAATGGAGGTAAGAAGTGTTTGCTATTGCCTTATTACCAAAACCAATTCCCTATTAGACAACCTCCACCATCTATCAACAGCATTCCTTTCCTTTGTTTCTTCAACCTGTATTGCACCCATATCTTTACTTATTCTCTTTCTCAGCTCTGACTTTGTGCAGGTTGTCTGAGACATCTGTTTCTCAGAGTTCTACAACTTTGTATTTATTAGGACAGTTTGCTTCATTCGTGCACTTAGTGTAGTAGTTCAAAACAGAACCAATGCTGCAGTAAGTCATCAGTCTCAGAGAAGGGAAGATTAAGTACTAAGTCCTGCTGGTTTCTGCACTTCTTTCTGCCACTGCACTTTAAAAATCTAGCAAGCCCTGCAGAACCTCTGAAACTTCCTTCAGGAGAGAGTTCCGAGCTTTTGGACTCCAAGTGGGAAATGTTGCTCAGAGGCATGTCTGTGAGACACTCACGCAAGAATCACTTGGGTGCCAAAACTGCAGGATGGAGTTGGTTTTACATCAAATCTCTACCTACCCATTGCTATAGGGGACTGTGGGTATTTAACTGGCTTTTGGAACTTCATGTCTAAAGCTTGGTCCCTAAGCTTAGGAGGATCCTAAGTTTCAACTGGATCAAGACTTGAATTTCAACAGAAGTTACTCTAAAGGTCAATAAGGCTTGACAGAAGATCATATAGCTTTAGAACAGTTATACAATTTAGCTACAGGGTTTCACAACTGGCTTACCACAATGATCTCCATAGGAATAGGAACTGGGAGCTGCTTCTTAAACCGGAAATTGATTTCTTTGCCAATCAACAATAGAACAATACACGTGAATCCAACAATCAGTGCAGCAATATTGGTCGTTGTTATTTTTGAAAGCACAGCAGCTATGCTCTGTAACACAACAGAAGCATCATCATTATTCCTAAGAAAAGACAACCTTCATGGAGATTTGCCACAAAAGAACAAATTGCAAACCGTTGCTCAGCTTTGTTTCAGCTCTGCACCTAAAATCTCCATCGCTCCCTCAAAACACAGAAGTTCAGAATATCTCAGTGAGGGAGATGAAACCTTCCTGGAACACACAAGTGCTAGAGGGTAAATGATTCTCTTGCCAGTACTCTTCCTTCTATTTCATTTTAAAAAAAGCAAACAGACCCCTCTAGACGTGTTTGAAAAAAGATACTAATATCCTAATACTCTTCTTTAGACAGAAGGAAAACTACAGTGACTACCAGGATAGTGCAGATTCAAGACACAGGACAACTTGAATCTACAAAACTTTCCTCTAACTTATTTGTCAGTTAGTAAGCTTGGTTTCTGGATTAGTGAACTAAACAGCAAAGTTGGTGATTAATCACTTGTGCACCTTGTTTCCAAAACGTTCCTTATATCTACAACAAACCACAAGAAAGATTCCCACAAAAGTATTTTCTATAGCCTCCATGCAATCAAAACCCTGAAGCTGCATTATTGCTGAGTCATCATCTGCTCAAAAGCTTGAGTTTTCGTAGATACCTGTGATCTTCCCTATTCTTCCACTCAGGAGTCCTTGTCTGACAAATCAGAGCATTGACTTTTTGAGAGCAACTTGGAAGTTCCTAGAGTGGCGAGGCAAATCAAAAGGAGGTGATGCATTTCAACTTTGCTTGTTTGTAACAGCAAGCGAGGCGATATTCACACAAACTTAAAAGCTTTAGTTGTGATTTCTATTAGAAATGTCCCTTTAAACAAACAATTTGCTACATAGGATCTATTACTTTATTTTTCAGTGCAGAACTGTTAATTTTAAATGGATTGAAAGCTTTTAGTTTTACTTAAGTTATACCAACCAGTCCACAGCTTTACACTGTATGGTTTTTCTTCTGTCTTTGTGTGACTATGTGTCAGGCAGAAGGTGAGTGGAAGATTAGGCCACGGCTATGCCAAATAGTGGATCCTTACATGCTCTGAACAACCAGTTTTAAGGCTTAGAGTCTTCAATAAATAGCTCCGAGTGTCCTTATTTCAAAACAGTTTTTTCCACTACAAAGAACAGGTACATTGATGAGGACACTGAACTTTGTGTCCAACCACGCTACAAAACAGCTTACAAATAGAAAATGAAGAGTATTCCCATCAGAAACTGCCCAAGAGAGACTGGGCAGGGTTCTAAGAATAACATTTCCTGCACTTGCAAAACATGTCTGGTCTACAGAGAAGCATTCCAGTACATTTCCCCACAATGTACAAGAGACTTGCTTCAACTTTACTTCAATTAACTTCACTCGTTCACATTACATAATTACACTAAGCAGACTCCTAAAACCTCTCCATTGCAGACCATGCTGATCTATCGAGTTGCACATAAGCTGCACTTCACGGTGCTCACATATTGCTATGGCATTTACAGATCTCACATCCAGTTTGGAATACAGAAGAATTATTCTACTTAGTCTCAAAACAATTTAAAAAAAGGAAGGAAATAAAAAGCTCGAGTACTGGATCCAGACACCACAGAGTTTGCATGTTTAGTAAATGTAGTTACTCACATATACAACCGAGAGGGGTCCACTGTATCGGCTAGTCTTAATGCCAAGCAGATACTTTAATTGAGAAGTAAAGACATGAACTGCAGCAGCAGTAGTGAATCCTCGCACCAGAGGCTCTGTTAGATAAATGGCTACAAATCCAAATCGAAGGAGACCTAAACACAACTAATGAAGAAGAGAAATATTAACCACATGGCTCCCACTGTAGCCTGAACATCAGTACTACGTAGCAGACAGGCCAGGACACTTTATCTTGCTGCCCGAGCCAGATCAGGCAAATCTGCATGTGGCATTTGTAAAGTCACAGTCATTAAACAGCCAACAGAACATCAAACCTTCCATGCCACTGCGAAAAACAACGTGGGAGCATGTGGTTCTACACATTTATGGACAGCTTAGACAGCATTGGGTTGAGTTTTTATGATGGGGTAGGGAAAGACGAAAGGGGAGGCAGTCCCAGTTTTCCCAGCAAGCCAAAGACTTTCCTCCAATATGGCCTTCCCCGCTTTGTTATGTGGCTGCCATGAAGCAGCCTGTATTCTACACTGCACAGTGCTGAAGCACAGGTCTTTTGAAAGGGGATGTGCCACAACCCAGTAGCTTTTGTAAGTGCCTTTACAGAAAACTGCAAACACGTACCTGGATAATTCCTGAAAGAAAGGCGAGAGTCACAGCTACCTGCACCCTCTTGGTATCCCTAGCATGGTAATATTCTTGGAAGTCTGTAGTGTTAGTGGAATTATAGCCTACAGAAATAATTTCATCAGGCACTTGTCTCACAGCAACGCCACCAACCATCATACTAATCACAGCAAAGGTGCCTGAAACAAGAGGGAGAGGATAACAATTCATTAAAATCGGGTGGGGATGTTTTAGGAATGGTTTGTATCAAGAGGTATGATTCTATGAACTAAACAGTAAAAGAGCTTTCCACCTAAACACTACCTTTTTTTTAGTCCCTAAATCTGCTCCAGTGTGCTGTAACATTAAAGCTAGTCAGATAGTGAACACACACCTCTGCAATAAGAACACACAACGATTTTTTTCTATTATGTGAATTAATGATTCATCCTGGCCACAGACAGCTAAATGCAGCGCTGAAATTATAATTCAGGAGTTCCCAATGTAGGTTTGTAGACCTAATCAAGTGAAAGATGTTCTTTTATTCCTTTCTAAGTAGGATGGATAGATTAATGATAAAAACCCCACTGTTGATGTTTGACACATTTGTGTTTCTCCTATTCAGTTAAGTTTAAATTTACAGAAAACAGCTCCACTCTGCTTCTCAAATTCTATTGTTTGCAACTTTATCAAGCAGGGGCGCATACACACAGACTGAAAAGTTATCCATACAGTCTTACCTATTGATATGTGCTTGGAGGTTCCAAAAAATGTATATAGAAGGACAGGATAAAACGAGGAATACAGGCCAAATACTGGGGGAACAGCTGCCAGCATGGCATAGGCTAAACCTAGAAAACAGACACAAATATGTACGTCAGGCAAACCTCAGCAAGAAACCGTCTGAAGCAAAAGGAATTAAGCCTTTTTAATTATCACAGGTTTAAAAACTGGAGATTATTCCAAGCCTGGTAAAATTATCACAGGTTTAAAAACTAGAGAGTATTCCCTGCAAGGGTTGTTAAGATGTAGAATACTGTCGGGCAGTGCCTAGAAACCTGATGGTCTGAGTCAGGAAACCAGAAGTCTCTAATTACAGGCTCTGCAGGTGCGTGCATGCGTGTTTGCACGTCCATCCGTGCACTCACTGTCTTTCCTTTGTGGCTGAAAGTACTTCTTAACAGCCAACAAACGCTTTCTGTTGCTTTGGTTTTCGCCTGCCAAAAAATGCAATTAGAACCTCCAAAAGCCCACAGCCAGAAGGTCACGTTTGATTTTTCTCCTCAGATACGATCTTCGTGGTAATCTATGATCGATTGTCACTTTCCTCCTCCCCCACCCCAGAACCGAAGGGTTAACAGTTCATGTTTCTGCAACACGTGCTCCAAAGCGTAAAATTAGCAGAGAATTATTAACTGTGATCTCTTACACAGTCTGCTATTCCTCCCCAAAATGAAGTCCCTTGTATTATTAAGGCCCATCCAGTCCCATGCAGTGGAAGTGTGATGCCTTTTGTACTGGGGAGTGTAAATCATGGGAATGTGGGAACAGCTTTAAGGAGGGACACCAACCCACAGTGCTCCCCCTGTGTGTGACTGAGCATGTGCTTATCACGGGACCAGGCTCACGAGCAAATGGTGGCCGTGACGTGGTAATGCAGCACGTAACGGTGCTCTGAGTACTTCCAGCAAAACCGTCCTCCGTGGCTTGGATTAATGAGAATAGACAACAGAACCAATCCAACCAGCCTTGAAAAGAAGACACTGTACCCTGGATTTGCTTGGTTCCCCAATTCACTTTCACAAGTGCAGACTCGTAACGCCCAAGGCAACTCTGTTCTTAACACACTCGGGCAGACGGGTCTAAGCTGGGACCAAAAAGAGCAATGGTCTAGTGCAAAGTACAAAAGGAAGCAACGATTCACCCACTATTGCTGCTGGCACTCGAAAACAGCTCTTCCTAATTTATTTTTAAACTGAGACACAAAGCATCAGGCTACAACAAAAGAGCAAAACCATGAAGGGGTCTTCTGTGTCATCCAAGTACTCGTGCCATGTAGCAGCTCACATGGCTTGTTCATGCCCTAAGCAATGTCTGGGCTGTAACCAAGAGTTCGTATTGCTTTCAGAACTGGACTGATGATATCATCTATCCTCTTGCAGACACGGGCCTTTCGTTGAGTACTTCTGAAACTCATCCCACATATATTGTCTGCCCCTGTCATGCCAAGAATATTAGCAGAACACCCTGTACTGTGACAGCCTGGCCTTTAACGTGATGAACTTAACACTGCAAGTGACCAGAACCGAAAACCAGTGGTTTCAGTTCAGGGTGGGTGGGTCTATACAAACTTCCTGATCTGAACAACCTTTCATCCATTTCACTATTCATTTGTACTGGTGTTTTTAAAGGCTGTCAGTGCCAAAGAAACGAAGAGATATTGACATGACAGGAGTTCATGGCTTAAACACCCTAGTCGTTGTAGTTGGGACTGGAATGATTCCCAGGCTTCTTTGAACTCATGTTTGCTATTAATCCCATCAGTTTCAGAAAAATAGAAGATAAATTTCTGTCCTTTTAGAAAGGGAAAGATTAGGGGGAGTTTAAGGACATGTCTGCAGTCAACAAAGGAAAGAATAATGTCTAGTTTAAAACAAAGTCACAAAACTAAGTTTAATTTAAGTAACTTATGCAAAACTAAAGCTCACTGCTGACCCCTTACATTTTAGCACCCTTATCCAGTCACCACATAATTTGTGTTTCAGTACACAATGAGTAATGTCTGTGTATGGGATATGATAGGTTTGCCTGACAGTTAACGACGTTACTTATCAGGTAAAGATAAGCTGATGTTTATTTTTGTACTTTTTGTGGAAGAAAAAATTGTCGTTAATTATACAAAAAACAAAAAAAGAACAAAACCAGAAAGCTACAGAAATAATGAAGATAACCGCACAGATTGAATTAGGATAGTCCATTGCTTAAAGTTATTGTCTGTTAAAGTCTAGGCTTCTTGGACGTACACATTAACTCTTCAGACCTGACTCAGCCTACAGTGGAACAAGTGAAGTAGAAATATGAAATAAACCAAACTGCAGGTAAACCTATTTCTCTTTAATTACATTACCCTTAACATGAGGATTCCTCTGAACTGGTCTCTGCACAAATATAAAAATACCCCTACTCAAAGATCTCCTGGGGAAATTTACCTGTCATAAAGCTGCCACTCCTACAGCAGTGTTGGCACTCCATAATGACAGCGATGTAAGAATGCTGCTATGTCCTAACCCCATCGCAGTCCTAAAACTGCTGATAGTAAGGGGCCAGGCTAAACAAGACGTTCCACTGGTCCAGTCACCAAGAGGTGACCAGAATGGTAGTGAACAATGGCTTTCTCTTCATCTTCCACAGAGCCTGCTCCTACTTCAGGGTCAGGCTCCACTTGGGGTGAAACTTCCAAGTCATTTAATAGAAGTTGCACAGATTTTCAGTCTTCTCATAGAATCACAGAATCATCATGGCTGGAAAGGACCTCCAGGGTCATCGAGTCCAACCTTTATCCTATTATCTAACTGCTAGACCATATCCCTAAGCGTCGTGTCCACTCGTTCCTTAAACACCTCCAGGGACAGCCTGTTCTAGTGCTCTGTCACCCTTACAGTAAAGAAGTTCCTCCTCATGTTGAGATGGAACTCCCTGTGATCCCAATGACACTCATTGCCCCTTGTCCTATCCCAGGGTGCAAGTGAAAAGAGATTTCCTCTTTCTTCTCGACATCCAGCCCTCACGGATTTATAGACAGTGATTAAGTCCCCTCATACTCGTCTTCTCTCTGAGCTGAAAAGTTCCAGATCTCTCCTCATAAGGCAGATGCACCAGTCCCCTAATAATCCTCATGGCCCTCTGTTGGACTCTCTCAATCAGACCTCTGTCCCTCTTGAACTGGGGACCCCAGAACTGGACACAATATTCCAGATGTGGCATCACTCGGTCAGAGGTGTTCGTAGGCAACCTGCGTTCTGGTTTGTGTCCATCACCTCCCGTTCTGTCACTGTGCTCCAACGAAAGAAGCCTGGTTCTGTCTTCTCTGAACCCTCCCTTCAGGTATTTCTACACCTTTATGAGATCTGACCAAGACTTCTCCTGGATGAACAGTCCCAGCTTTGTCAGCCCTTCTTCATATGAAATATGTTTCAGTCCCTTAAATGTCTTTGTGACCCCTCAGCAACATGACCATTTCAACCATTAGGTTTTTTCCTCATATTTTCTTGTTCTCTTTCAAAAATGCTGGGATTTCCTTTCTCCTCTTGAACGCTGAAGCTTTCTGGCCAGGAAAATTGCTCTGTTATTTTCTACTTGCATGATCAAGGGAAACTATCTGAAATTACAGCTGTTCCAACGCTATTTTGCCTTGTGACACAGAACTACAGAACAGTAGGGATTGGAAGGGACCTCGAAAGATCATAGAACATCCCTTCCCAAACTGATTTGAGGCTGACTGTGAAATTCAATGCTTCAAAGCCCTTCGTAAGTTTAATAATCAGAAGGACATTGTATGTCCAAGTTTTCTAGGGAGGAGCTGGAGTTTACTTCCACATCCAGAAAACAGAGCAAAACCAGCTGTTGTTGGGCACTGCATTTCATTTGCAGCAGTTTCCTGCATGAACTCTGTGTAGAGCAACACTGCAGAATATTTTAGGATTGCTGGGGATCCTCAAATTGGACCAGAGCCTTCAGGAAAAGAAGGGGACACCCAGAAGACACAAAAGGCAGAGTGTCGTAGGTCTGTATTCAGATCCCATCCATCCCTGTCTGAGTGCAGTTAATGCCGTGGCTCAGAGACCCCGACTGTATTTTAACCAAGAGCTTTTAGCTGAAGTGTCAGACACAGAAGAAGGGTTTAACAAACCCACTGACAAATCTGCAGGCAGTGAAATAACTGACTCAGTTTGGGCACGAAAGGCACCAAGACATTTTAATTCACCCCCCCCACACATACCAGATAAAACAAAACCCCAAACGGAAGACACAGGCTCCTGAAGCTTTGACACAGAGCTCTTACACTGGACTGACATAAAATGTCCAGAACATCCACACAGGATGCAGGAACTGTGGACAGCTCCTGCTTGATTTGAAATTGCAGCAGTCTGTAGACATAGAATCACAGAACAGTTTGAGCTGGAAGAGACCTTCAAGATCATCAAGTCCAACCTTCAACTTTTTCCCAGCCATATCAGCACCACCAAACTCTGCCCTACAACACAACATCTATCCTTCTCTTCAACATCTCCATGGATGGGGAATCAACCTCCTCCCAGGGCAGCCTGTTCCAAGGCCTGACAAACCTTCCAGTAAAGAAATTCCTCCTGACATCCAACCAGAACCTCCCCTGGCACAGATTAAGGTCATTTCCTCTTGTACCATCACTGGCCACTAGGGATAACAGACCAACCCCCACCTCTCTAAAACCTTCTTTCAAGTAGTTGTAGAAAGCAAGGTCTCCCCTCAATCTCCTCTTCTCCAGGCTAAACACCCCCAGATATCTCAGATGTTCCACATATGACACTTGTTCCATATCCTTTACCAGCTTGGTAGCCACCTCTGTCCTCAATCCAGCCCTTCAATGTCCCTCCTGTAGTGAGGGGCCCAACACTGGACACAGGACTCAAGGTGTGGCCTTACCATTTTAAATCAGCCTAGTAAAACTTCAATGCCCAGAAATCCCCAAAGTTCAGGATTTACAGTCACCCAAGCAAACAAGGGAGATCCCACAGCCCAGATAGGACTGTACTCCTGCTGTAAATCATCTTCAAAGCAGCAAGCACTTCTATCTCAGAAGCAGCAGCAGCTCCAACAGGACAAGATAAATCCAAGATCTCAAAGTCACTCCAATTAGAAAAGAACGTGAAAGAAAAACAACAAGAAGTGCTGAGAGAAGAGAGAGTGGTGGGACAGGAACATTCTCCAACTCCACAAATTTTCTGCAGAAAACCCACAAATGAAACTCACAGATCCTGCTCAACTTTTAAACCCTAACACCACAGCGGGACTTCTGAATTGTCATGCCCACGTTCTAAGAGAAGTGAGTACACACTATTACTCTGACCCTTCAGTCAGTATTCTTCTGGAATCAAAATATTATCCTGCTACCCAGTTCAAGAAAATGGAATCCCAACAAGAACTCACAGCTTGTTAAAAGCATAAAACACTATAAAATTCCTATGTGCATGCTCGACAGGTTTTGAACGAAGTCAAACGTGTTATATACAGAAAAATTTCAACACTATCATCCATCACCTTCAAAATGAATCTTCAGAGTGAGAAAGACGATTTAATGAGAGTTATTAGCCATCCTGTATAAATATGTCTAAAGGTTTGAGGAACAGAACATATCATGTGCTAGGGACTAAGGTGTGGCATTGAGCTGGGCAGTTGGATGTACACTTAGACAGTCATAGAATCATCAAGGCTGGAAAGGACTGCCAGGATAACCAAGGCCAGCCCTCATCTCAACATCTCCCTAACCCCTAGACCACAGCCTCAAGGGCTCTAGATAACTCATTTTTTAAACACCTCCAGAGATCACAACTCCACCCCCTCCCTGGACAGCCTCTTCCAGTGCCCAAACACTCTCTCAGGAAAGAACTTCTTCCTAAGATCCAGGCTTAATCTCCCCTGATGCAACTTGAGGCCATTTCCACTCATCCTATCATTAGTAATTTGGGAGAAGAGACCAGCACCAGCCTCACCACAACCTCCTTTTAGGTAGTTGCAGAGAGCAGTAAGGTCTCCTCTCAGCCTCCTCTTCTCAAGACTAATTAACCCCAGTTCCCTCAGCTGCTCTTCATAGACCTTGTTTTCCAGCCCCATCCCCAGGCTCGTTTCCCTTTTCCAGCCCTGCATCAGCACCTCAATGTCCTTCTGGTACTGTCAGGAGGCTGGAGCCAGGCTCTTCTCACTTGTCCTAGCATCAAATGATGGCCAATGAGTGGCAATGAGTATAAGCTGGAACACAAGAGGTTCCAAATCAATACAAGAAGTAATTTCTGCCCAGTGAGGGTGGCAGAGCACTGGAACAGGCTGCCCTGGGGGGTTGTGGAGTCTCCTTCTCTGGAGACATTTAAGACCCTCCTGGACATGTTCCTGTGTTACTTGATCTAGGGGATCCTGCTCTGGCAGGGAGGTTGGACTGGATGATCTTTCAAAGTCCCTTCCAATCCCTGATGTTCTCTGATTCCATGAATACTGAAGAAGGCTACAAACACAGTTTAGTAAAATGTGCTTCAGTTGTCTGTTTATTTCAGAGAAATAATATTTATAGTCATGAATTTGACTGGAGTGCTACCACTCATGCAATCTCCTCGAAGAGGAGGATGTAAGGATTAGTCTCAATTCTAGATGATTCCTGTAACAATCAAAAGCTGGCTAAGAACACTAGAATCTGATTCATTTAATTACCCAGAGCTGGCAACGGTTTTCATGCAGAAGCAGAATTTGCTTTAAAATGCAGACAGGGAATTTATTTCTTAGGAGAAGCTGAAATGCACATTCAGAGGAGAAACCAGCCCTGACTAACTGCTCTGTGAATGGGTCGAGCGTCCACTTACCTGGAGACAAGCTACTGTCTGCACTTCACCAGTGTTCAAGGGGAACGAGTCCTCCCTCAGTAAATTTGTGGATGACACCAAGCTGAGGGGCAGTGAGGGGAGGAAGATGCTGCAGAGAGATCTGGACAGGCTGGGTCGATGGCCAGAGGCCAGCAGGATGAGGATTAAAAGGGCCAAGGGCCTGAGTTTGGCTGTGAGGATGCTGTGGGAGACTGTGTCAAATGCCTTACTGAAGTCAAGATAGACCACATCCACTGCTTTGCCATCATCTGTCCACCTGGTTATGCCCTCAGAAAAGGCTACCAGGTTGGTCAAGCATGACTCTCCCTTGGTGAAGCCATGCTGACTGTCCCTAATGACCCTCCTGGACAAATTGTTCCATCACCTTTCCTGGGATGGAGGTGAGGCTGGCTGGTCTCTAGTTATCTGGGTCCTCCTTCTTACCCTTTTTGAAGACTGGAGTGACATTTGCTATCCTCCAGTCCCTAGGCACCTCTCCTAATCTCGATGACTTAGAGAAGATGATGGAGAGTGACTTAGCAATGACTTCCGCTGGCAGATGGCCAGTCTAACCCTCCCCTGTTGAAGCCCTCTGCTTCTGTCACTAGTTACTTGTGAGAAGAGACCAGCACCAACATCTCTACAATGTCCTTTCAGGTAGTTGTAGAGAGCTATGAGGTCCCCCCTCAGTCTCCTCTTCCTCAAACTAAACAGCCCCAACTCTGTCACTTGCCAAACAAACTCTTTGGCATCAGCTTTTATTCTTAACAGACAGCACAGAACACTGAGCGGTTCAAAATCTTTTCAAGCTCAAGAGAAGCTCCTCTTTAAAATTCCTACTTCATCTTCTAGTGCCTCACAAGAATAATAAACTTAATCCTCCTTTCCTCTCTTTTCAGCTATTCCTTAAAGCTGCCAGGAGGTGGAAACATCGCTCCACCAACCTACAAGAGCAGCATCGCGTTGGTGTGTAATGGTACAGCAAGCTGCCTGCTGAAAAATGGTGCTAAAAATATCTACAGTCTGAACCGGCTCGGTGGAGCCAGTTCATGGGATCATACAATGCTCTTCCTGCTCCCTACCCCTCCTCCCCCAGCTTGAGAGACATCTCTACTACTTGTTACTGCTTCTCAGCGTCAAGGATGCCCTTTAAGCAGCTGGTTCTGTCAGATGTGACACACGCATTCATTTCAACAAGAAGCCAAAATCAGGCTGCCTTTGATGGAAGCGCTCACAAAGCAGCAGCAATTGCAGCCCTTCAGAGCTGATAAACAGATACCTGGCAAAGCAATGGGGAGATAAATGATCGCTTGGCTAATGTATTTAGAAAATACACGGCTGCTGTGACATTCAGAGACATTACACACATGCTAACTGTAAAAGCCGTGGCAGAGGGCAGGAGCATTCAGCAGGGAAGCTTTAGTAAGCACAGAAAGAGAAACAGAGCTAATCATCTCCCTTTGGCAGTGGGCACAAAATGTGAGAGAACCCTGTAGACAAAAGGCAAATTTACATAGATGCTTGGAAAATTTGTGGGTTTGAAACACTGTTTAAAAACATGAGACAGCATTGCCTTTCGAAAGACCCCACAGTTAGAGGGAAACATTGCCCCTGGTTCTGATTTCTGTGTGCAGAACAGTGAGTTTGACACTGGCTTCATTTCTGCTTCCTGTGCATCCCCCCTGTTTGAGCTCATAACGCTGGGAATTGAGTAAGAACCTCAAAGGCACAGAGGAGAGGCTAGAAATATATCAGATGATGTTTCAGAGAAGAGAACGACCCAGGAAATCCTTCTTTCAGAGGAGAGAATGACGCAGGAAATCATCCTTTGCATAGCTGTAGCAGAAAGGAAAAGCCTTCCTGCATGGAGGCAGGTCCCAGAAAGTGGAGCTGGAAAGAAACCAACTCATTAGTGTTTATAAATATGTGAAGGGGGGTGTCAGGAGGATGGAGCCACGCTCTTCTCAACGTCATCTAGTCATCAAGGGGCAATGAGTGTAAGCTGGAGCAGAGGAGGTTCCTTACACATCAATATCAGAAGGAACAACTTCACAGTGAGGGTGACAGAGCACTGGAACAGGCTGCCTAGGGGGGTTGTGGAGTCTCCTTCTCTG
>JAOXOE010000001.1:9757401-9785445 GCA_028565055.1 Phoeniculus purpureus
CGGCCGGGAGCCGAGTCTGCTCGGGGCCCGCCGGCAGGTGAGGGGCGAGGTGGGCCGGTGCTGGGCCGGGGCGGGCTGGGCCTGAGAACGCGAGGAGGCCTCCTTCAGCTGGGCGGGTTCCAGTGCCAGTGGCCGGGGAGGCGGAGCTGGCATCTGCTCCCGGTGCGGTGGTGCTGGAGTGCTGCTGACGGCGGCCTCCGGTTCGGTGATTTTAAAGGAGTCTGGCGCATGTTTTGGCTTTCGAAAAGCCTGGCTTACATTTTCAAAGCCCTCTAAAGTGTTCTGGCATCCGTGTGTTTACTTAATGGGTTAATTAGCTGTTCTGTTGTTAGAGTTACTTGTGTTTCCCCTACAATTCAAAGCTACACAAAGTGTTTAGACCAAGGTGACATGAGGACAAGAAACAGTTTTGTTTTCTAAGCTGCCTATTGCATTATCATAACTACCTTTGACCCTTTTCACCCCAAAGATGGTGTTTGCCTGGTGAGAAGCACTGCTTAGCTCCTCAGAAGGCAACTTGAATCATCTGTGACTAATCTAGTAGTCTTTAGGATCTTTAGCTGGCTAAATAGTAATGCCTCCAGCCTGGCTGAAAGTGGTGTTTGGTAGCGTTTGTGCCACACTTCTATGAAAGTCTCATGTCAGGTACTCCATGACATGAGCCTGACTCAGAAGCAGCCTTCCTCAGTTGCCGGAGTGATGCCTTGGTTATCAGTGCTCTTAACATTGTGGCTGTGCTTTGTCAAGGGCCTTGGGGAGCCAGCAGACTGTCTTTACCACAAGTTCTGGAAGTAGTAGCTGGCAAGTCAGAAGTTTTGTTTTCCTACAGTGTCCAGACAGCTTTCCATGTTTCATTTCAAAGAACAGAAGGGGGAAAAAAAAGTATGTTTGCTGAATATTCTTAATAATTTTGAAGGGGAGGTGTGCTGTTGGTTGACTGAAGAATAATGTAATTCAGGGTCTTACTATGTATTGCTTTAATTTTCTTCTTTGAAAAGTAGTAATCAGAGGTCTGAGGGAAAAGGGCAGAAGTCTTGCTGTTGTAAAACAGCCTTTTTGCCGTGACAAGTTGGTTGGGTGCAGTCAAACTTAGAGCAACTTGTCCTACAACTGGGAGCTAAACCTCAGCTTTGTAAGAAAGTTAAAAGTTGTTAAATGTTAGAGTGAAATGTCTCAGACTTGGTATCAGATATTGCATTTTTTGAACACTGACAGATAGCAGTCATCCAACATCAACCCACACCATGGATGCCGATGCTCTACAGAAACTTATTCATTTGCTCCGGACCACAGACGATCCATTAATTCAAGATAAAGCTTTAGTCACTCTCAGCAACAGTGCTGCTTTCTCTGTAAATCAAGTAAGTATTGTTCTGTGGAAAACAACAGTGTTTCAGTACCCCTCAGTATTGAAGACAGAGGTTCTGCTTTGCTGAAGAGTAGCACAGGACTGAGAGCTAGGATAGCTTGTGTTCTAAACTCCATTTCTTGTCTATGCCTTAATTTCTGCTAGCTCAGATAATATAATTTACCAGCTTCACAGAGTTATCTAAGTGTAACTTGAAGTCTTTACAGAGTTCTGTATTTCAGCAGTGCTGTAAATGTATCTTTTGTTGCTATACATCTGTGTTAATGAAAGGGTTGAATTGGAGAAGGATTAAATAATTTCAAGATCAGATAAGATGTTTACTAAGATAACTTAAGCTACTGATTTTTTAGCTTTACAAAGTTGTATGCCATTGATGTCATAGTGACTTTCCAGGTATTTGAATATCTCTGAATCAATTTGCAATATGATACAGAAAAGCTTTGAGCTGCGTATCTTTGTAAAGGTTTAACCTCTAGAGTCCAACCTTGTTTAAGAATAATTTTCTGGTTTTTGAGGGGAGGTATCTGTTGGTTTTTATTTTAGGGGTTTTTTCTTTTTTTTCAATGGTACTTATGACAACTCTTCTATTCCAGTTTCTCAACACTTTTCTCAATATAAATCTCTCAGAACAGAACATAATTCCAAGGCCCTTTAGCTCATTTTTAGCTTTCTTGAGAAAAACACTTGTTTTTTCAGTGAGTCTGAAGATTGAAAAAAATAAAATGAAGTGTCATGGAAAAGAAAGACAAAGCTTTAGAATTTCTGCTTATAGTAATATAAAGCTGCATCTTGAAATCCTGCTGGGTTCAGTCACGACTTCAGGTGCTGTGGCCTGGCTCCATTATTCTCTAAAGTCATTAGGCAGTAATTACTTTGGATTCTTTATGATCTAAAATGCTTTAAGTGTGCTTTGCAGGATGGATTGTAAAAGTATCGTGCTATTCTCAGATAATCTCAAATAGTATTTTGGACCTAAGCGTGACTGTTCTTCATTTCAGTGGAAGCAGTAAAGCAGTATCTACTGATACTCTGTCTTTAAACAGAGTAGTCTGTTCTGGAAGTCTTCATTCACACATTCTGTTTTCATAGAAAAGGACATTTTGAGCAAGGGAAGCCTTCATCATTTAATAAATAATAAACATTATTACATTTCATTATATAATTAGAAAATATTTACTACTTAGTGCATATTTAACATATTTACTAATAATATTTATAGTAATGTTAATAATAGGTAATGATACATTTAAGGTAAATTTTAAGAAATCTTATTTAATGTTTGTTTTGTGTTTCAGGACATAATCCGAAATTTGGATGGCCTTTCTGTTATCGGAGGGATGCTCTCAGACTGCATTCCCAAAGTTAAAGAAAAAGCACTAAATGCACTTAATAATTTAAGTATGAATGTTAAAAATCAGAAAGAGATACAGGTAAGATTCTTAAAAGGACAAGTCAAAGTAATTGGGGCACAGGAGTCAGTACAGGGCTTTCAGCATGTTTGTTAACTAGAAGCCAGGATGCCGTAATGTTCTGGTGTTAGACATACAGGTCAGCATATCTAGATGCTCTGTGTGTCCCAAGGCCAAAAGAGTAACTTGATAATGCACTGCATCACTGGCATTTACTTTTTAAAACAGACAGTTAAGAAACCAGACTGTTTGTGTTCAGCTTTCACCAAATGCGATTAAACAAAGACTGTGTTGCTGACTTTAGTGAAATTATATGAGGCTAGATGATTTCCAAACACATCTAGAACATTGCTTGTTTAATAGGGGTTGCAGACTGAATTGAATGTGACTCCTTAGGCAGGGGCTGAAGAAAAAAAACAGTGTGTGAGACCAGTTTTTCAGAGTGATACTTCCAGCTTAAAAAAATAGTGTGTAAAAAAAGACAAGTCCTGTTGGTAACTGTAGTAGATGCTGTGCATGTGAAAGGGCTAACCATCAAAAAAGCATCCACTTTTGACATTACAGGTTAATCAGTGGGTCAAGGAGTGCCCAAGCAATGACTTGACACAGATTTCTGAATCTTTACTAGTTTTTTCATCAGCTTGATAAGAAGGCAGTTTGACTATACGTGATAGATTGCAGCATCTTTAGTGCTGAGCATCTGTTTTTTAAAAGTATTGCTTATTGAAAGAAAATATTTACATAGGTGTACAGGTAGAAAACAACTCTGTTGGTAAAGGTAATTTTTTCCCAAGTTAGCTCTCCAAGATTTGTTGTATACTATCAGCCAGTAGAAAATGTGGTAAATTATTTGTCAGCTGTCATCGCTGTTCCTGAGGTCTGCTCCAGCGAATCAGAAAAAAGGTTGGAAGAAAGGACTTCATTCCGAGACTTGTCTTTAGTTTGTTCTCAACATTTAACAAGATGTTAGTTGCTGTAAGTGAATTTTTAAGTAACTCTTTAAAACAACTCTGCCACCTCTAGGAGTCAAAACAATTTGGGTTTTCAGAGCAATTTATGCAACTAGAAAGGGTAATGAGCTTAACTCTGTACCACCTGCTTCTAACACACTAATAGCATGTTTGACTATATTCAGAATGAAGCGAAGAAGTACTTGTTTCCAGGAACTTTGATCAGGTTATGTATTTAGCCAGCACTGTTCAGCAGCTATTTATGCTACTGTAGCTGAGTACTGGTACTGTTTGTGAATAGAAAATGTGCTTGTATCAAAAAGTTCTGTTTATCTCCTTTCCTTTTTCCCCAGGTATATATTACACAGGTTTGTGTAACTGTTGAGTCAGCTCCCTTAAACTCTGATCTGCAGCTTGCTGGACTCAGATTGTTGACAAATATGTCTGTTACCAGTGACTACCACCATAAGATGGTGAACTCAATTCCATGCTTTCTTCGTTTGCTTTCGGAAGGAGCTGAAAGGACACAGGTACTGGCTAGTGTATCATTGTGAATAATTTATCAAGCTGCCTTTTTTCTCATTTTGTGAAATAGTTTGTGCTTAGAAAATCTAATATTCATTAATTATAGCTGATAATGCATAAAGTTTGTTAAGTATGAATGTATGCTACTTTCTCAATGTAAATCAGAAAGAGAGGAGGGAATCTTTATAGTGGAACGCTTGGGCTACAGCTCTACCAATGCAGTGCTCTGTGCACTGCTGTTGTGCTGTTGCCTTTGTTATAGCAACTCCAGAGTTGCTTCACTGGTGCACAGATCTCCCTAGGGAAACAAGCCCAGCATTAGTAACCTAAGCTATGGATTTCTGTTCCCTTACACGTATTACACCTCTGGCAATGCTAGTGACCGGAATGGAAAATGGTGCTTACCTGTGCATTGCTGTAATACTGAAAGAGGAGACAAGCTTCAAATAGGGCCCAGATTGAGCTTTTATTCAAGAGGTACCATCTGTATCAGTGTACTCTGTTGCTCTATCAGATCAAGAGCAGTAATCCAAACATGAAATTCCCACTAAATTTAACAGAAGTTTTAGTATTTTATTTAAGTTACTATTTTATTTAAGTACAATAAGTAGTAGCTGGCCTTTTCCTAGTGTTAAAGGTTAGTGTTACAAACCCTAGGAAACTACAGAGGTGTAGTCGTATATGCCTCTCATCACTTTTTAAATACAGTATTTAACCATCTGTATATCACTAATATTCTATGTGTGATTCTGTGTGTGATTGCTGCAAGTCGGCAGGGCCCAGCTGGGACTGACTGTAACTTGTACAGAAAATCCAGCACCTTAGAAGAAACTTTCTTTTTAGAAAACATACAGCAGCAGAGGGCATCAGACAACAAAAAATCTTTCATGCTTTAAAGGCTCCTGAGGCCATAAAGCCACAGTGAAAGGCAATGAGAACTAGAAAGATACAAGAGATACTATAGCTTTGGCACCTCAGTACAAGGGAAACATTGAGGTGCATGAACCAGTGCAGAGGAGGGCAACGGAGCTGGTGAAGGTCCTGGAGAATGAGGGGAGCTTGGGAGAGTTGGGGCTGTTTAGTTTGAGGAGGAGGAGGCTAAGGGGAGACCTCATCGCTCTACACTATCTGAAAGGACAGTATGGAGATGTTGGTGCTGGTATCTTCTCATAGGTAATTGGTGACAAAGTCAGAGGGAAGGGCTTCAAGCTTCAACAGAAGAGGTTTAGATTAGACATGAGGAAAATGTTCTTCACTGAGACATTGGTCAGGCACTGGAATGGGCTGCCCAGGGTGGTGGTTGAGTCCCCATCCCTGGATGTAGTGTTGGGGATCTGGTTTATGAGTGAATTTGTAGAGTAGGGTTGATGGTAGGACTCAATGATCCCAAGCGTCTTTTCCCACCTGAATGATTCTGTGATTCTGTATATTTTAAGAATCTTTAATATTTTCCACTGGCCTTGGGTTATTGCTAGGTTTTGCCTTATTTTAATGTTTAAGTCAAACTGAACTTGTTTCTAAAATGTCTATCCTTAGTAGGTACGTGCCAGTGACTCCATGAGTATTTACCTATACCCAAGATGTTAGTTGACTCATTCTATCTTTTCTTCTCCAAGTCAACACTGACATTGATGACCCTCATTGCTTAATGTTTTTGGAGCTTGCAGTCAACTTCTGTGTTCCTCATTTTAGATTCAAGTTCTGAAAGTACTTGTGAACTTATCTGCAAACCCAGACATGGCAAAACATCTTCTCAGAGCCCAAGTAAGGTTCTTGGTGTTTCATGACATTTTTAGCATTTATACATGTCTATGTGTGTAGATGTGTGCATGTGACCCAAAAGAATTTGAATGTATTGGAAGTAGATAAGCAACTCCAGAGTAAAATTCTAGGCAGTACCTGGTTAAAATTGGTGGCTAGAAGACTTCATTCTTTTGGCTAGTTTTTCTCCAGAGCATTGTGTAACACAAATACTGTATTGGCAGAGTAAGATGGGGCCTGTACAATTAAAGATAGGTGGTCGTATTTACTGTGTACTGTTCCAAATAACCACCTTCTCTTTCCAACAAAGGGAGTAGTACCATGGACTTTTATTTTATAAGGGAGAATGATAAGTTTCAAAAACAAATCCAAAACCTCACTTCCAGACATGCAGTTAGTATATAGACTGATGACCAGGCACAAATATAAAACACAACCAGTAAATGTGAATGGTCCTTCTCAGCAGCTTTTCTGCAGCTAGCACACTGTACCTAGGACAACTGGATTCTATTGCAATCACCACCCCTTTACTCAAAGGCAACCATAAAACTAGTCTACTTCAACATCTTCATGGAGACCTTTGTCTGGTATTTGTTACTGCTGAACGTGGCATGCAGGTTTGTATCAGTTATATCCTTTGCTCACACCAAAATAGAGGGTCAGGGAGTGGAATGGTGTGGCATCCTTCTCTCTTTCCCCAGTGCTGTAAGTTCCTTCCAACACGCAGTGGCATTCCTTTTGAGCTAACTGCCATGAGCAAACAGAGTCTGGATATGACCAGCTTTCTATTTTTAATACAAGAATAGGGTAGCTACATGTTCAGTTTGCTGCTAAAAGTGCATCTTTTCTGCCATAAAATGGTCGCATCACTGCAGCGGACAAAGGCAATGTTATTGAGAAGACAGGCAGACCCTCTCTTCCAAATGGGCACTTTCCAGCCAACCGCATTTTGGAGGTTGGCAGTACAAAGTGTTTAGTAGCCTATGATGCACAAGCTGGTCTTCTCTAAAGAGGAAATATGCAGATTGATTTTATTTTGCTTACATTTAGTTACCTGTCCTTAGTACTGGTGATTAAGTACGAATTCTTTAATGTCCCAGGTGCCGTCACTGCTGTTACATTTTGACAACCATATAAACAGAGACATTCTGCTTAGAGCCCTGACGTTTGCAGCAAACTTGAAAAAGAACGCAAACAAAGATGGCACCATGACTCAGGACCAATACAGTGAAGATTCAGTTTTCTTCCTGCTCTGCAGGAACTCTGTCCCATTCACTCAGAAACTGGCATCTTTGTTGCATCACCCTGATACAGAAGTGAAACAGCAAGTTGTGAGAATATTAACACAATTATGACTTTTTGTAATAAAACAGACTGATCTGATTAAAATACCTAAATATCCAAACTTAGGAATGCTACGCTACAAAGCCCCCAAGAACCAAATAATAAATCAACTCATAAAATGCATGGAAAGAGGGGATGGCCACTTGAGATTATTATAAGGCTCTAGTCAGAGAATGTAGGGATGCAACAAGGAAAGCCAAGGTTTCTGTGCCTGAAAAATACCAAAAGGACTTTCATCTTGCTTTGAAATTAGCCCTTGAAAGAAAGCATACATATTTTCCAAAGTATTTTATTAAGAGTCAGAGATTATCTACAACTGCAATTCAACACATCTTTATTAGAAAGGCCACAAGTATCACACATTTTTACGAAAGCTTCCTATTCTGTAGCAGCCTGCTTTCCTTGGAGAGCTTTACTGCTTTTTCTCTGCAGCTGGAACTTTAACAGGGTAGGTGCTTGTGTTCATTTAGCCCACATGAAGTTTTAGTCATCAGTCCAATGTTAATTTGAAATGAAGACACACAAACATCATTATAAAAGAACCTGAAGGAATTTTCAGTGATGAACATAAAACATATTAGAAAACACTTAATACTAAAAGACAACTACTAAAACTTCTGGAACACCAAATTCCAGAGGAAGTAAAGAGTGGTAGATGTACAGGCTAGGAAAAAACGTGTCCACCTCACCATTTTAAAGAGAGCTGTATTACCTGAACTGTTACCAAGTCAATGAGTTAATGTACCCACTCTGCTCTTAATAAAAGATGACTGTTTCTGCACTTCCACAGATAGTTATTTTCAGTAGGCAACTTTGCAAGTAGCTAAAACTGCACAAAAAATGTGCCAGTGAACATACAGCGTATGCATGCCCTAATCAATACGGGGGTAAAGCTATATCTAATTTATCTGCATAGGCAGTTTCAACTCACCAGGAATACAACTAAGGCAGAAACAGAAGTTGGCAGGACTCCCAGTCAGAACCTTGATGAATGCTGTATTTACAGTGAACTTCCGTTTCTCCTTCTCACTGCTCCAAAAATGCTGTTCATTTTCTAATAAGCAAGTTACATTACAATCAGTGTATTGCTATTTTAAGTCCAATTTTATCAGCTTCTGTATTTAACAAATTACAATTAAGGCTAGGTCAGACACTAAGAATTTACCAAGACCCCCATTTCTTTTCTGACAAGAACTTTGGTCCATTTTAGCTGTATCTGATCTATGGGTTTTCTTAAGCAACAGAGATGTCTAAATGTCCCTCTAAATATTCTCCAACCTAAAAATAAGTTTTTCAATTACTGTTTGATAATTAAAGTTGATCTCTTAGCCTTTGCTTTGATAGCTGACAGAAACAAGTGACCATTTTGTACAAGTACATGAAAACCTGTTCACAAGTGTTGTCTCAACCTTCTTTTTCTGGTCTAGAAAGACCTATTTTTTAAGTGCTTTCTTCATAAACAATGCAGTTGAGATGTTTAGAAACCATGCAAGACTCTCCTAAGTGTCTTCACAAAAGTGTATCCAATTTTTTTATCCCTACACAGGATCTTCTCAGCACCAAGCAACATGTAACAGTTACCATTCTGCATACAAATGCTGTGAATTAATAAACACATGCCCCTATCGACATTTACAAAGTTTATTACACGATACATTATCCAAACTGCTATTGAAGCTGTTGTGTAAATATGAGGCCTGATAGCAACTTCATCTGAAACACCCTCCCAAAGTCAAGTCTGAATGGTTGAGGGTTGTTTTAAACCACTTTTGTACAAGTTCTGGTGAACACATCTAGATCATACTAGAATTATATTTTCAAATAAAGAAATGTCAGTGTTTCTCAAACATAAGTCCAGCAAAGGAATATAAGCTACTTTTTCTTACATGAAAGTATCATTCTTCATCTTTCAGTGTGAACCTGGATTATGTTGTCCTCACCTCCTTGTGCTGTTCCTCGTGCTTGTTTGTTCCTGGTATGAAATCTCCTTAATCAGTTTTAATTTGTTGCCAGAAGTTCATGTCTTTAAATTGCAGAGGAATATGTCTTTTTTAATTGATCTTCCTGGAGTATGAATGTAAAACGTAACACACAGCAAGAGAAAAAAAGCAAAATCCAACACCTCCCCCCCATATATCCCACAGACCAAAACAAATAGTGAGGAAAATAATTATTTGCCAATGAATTATGAAGAATAACGAGCCTTTTATTTGCAACAGTAGGCTTTAATTCTGTAAATCAGCATGGCAATTTGATACAGACACATTTAGCCAAGTTTTACAATACTGAACAATGTTGTAATCTCTCATTTAACTTTAAAAGTGCAGGGAAGCCATAAGAAAAAACACCACAGCCCTTGCTTAAGACTTTTTACTTAAAACAAAAAAGTACTTAGTTTTATGCTGAGTCAATGCAAAGACAAGTGCCAGGAAGGGACTCTTCCATTTCATGTACTGCACTTGACCAGTTATTTTAAACACATTCAGGCCTAACTTAAAAACACTGACAAACAACGTAAGTGTGCAGCTACCCTGGCCAGCAGTAGGCTTTATGCATCAATGCTGCAGTATTAAATTGTAACTTTAAAAGGCACATTTCTTCAGATCACTGTGAAATTCAGCTTTTGCGGTTCGTCAAGACATGAAAATGTAGAAGCAAAATTATTATTTCACTATGCTTGTGCTTTAACACCACAGGTGTATTGGAAGGCTCCACCTCACAAAACATGCAGTGAAGCTACTGAGGTACAGGGCATCACCTGAAGATTAATGACTAAAAATGGGAGATGACAGTGTAGTTACGAACGAATGGCTGACTTCAGTGAGTCACTAAGCATATGACCTGCACTGAGGTTATTATTGCTGCTGCAGGTAAGACGAAGAGTTTTTAAAAAACAGTAATGTATCAGTGGTGGTCACACAAGTTGAAACTGCAAGTTATTCCCAGGCAATATCTTATACATTTACTAGTTTTTAGATCACCTCTCAAAATTCATAAACAATATAACTAGTAAAATTTATCACGGAATTGGGTATGCAAGTTTTAGTTCTGAAACTGTCAAAACTGGCATCTAAGAATCCACTCCAAAAAAACCTACTTTGTAATTACATCATATTAATATCTGTAACATTAATTGCTAGTTCAAATCAAACAGGGCTTAGAAACTACTGTTGCATTATTCAGCCTCATCATTTGTACTCAAGTCCCGTGATTCTCCATGGTTTAAGACAAAGAAGTCGTCTTTTTTCAAGCCGTATCTTTCAAGAGCTTCATTCAGTTTAACTGGAGGATCCAAGTAATACTGGAAAGATAAGAATAATATTAAGGAAAATATACCAGTGCTATATTTGGGGGAAGAAGAGTATCACTAATTAGAAATGGTTTACATTTTAAACATCATCTAACAAACAGCATCTTAAACAAGGTTTCATTTTCAGTTTTAAAGTTAAGAGTGCCAATTAAGAGTTGTAGAGTTGAGGAAGGTTTTGAACTAGGCAATCTGTCAGGTGCAGGATCAGGGAGAGCAGCTAAAGGATTTTACATCCTTTAATAAAACAAAGTGGTCAGTTTTATTGTTTAAAAACTGCTGCCATTTCAGTGGGATCCTCCTGGAGTCACTTAATTGTATTTGCTGCATTTCAGAAAGGGCATCATCACGGAAAAACCATCCAGTTTTCTGTGCTTCTAAATATACAGCAGCATTTGTAAAAACCTCAGCAACTCAGAGTAACTCTGTTCATATTCTTACTGGTGTTTAACTATGAATCCACTACTAAAATAGTATTTCATATATTTACTAGACAAATGTGATTAATAAAAATAGTATTGACCTACAAACATGCAATTCTTCCTGTCTCCAAGCAATGCACTGCTGAGTTTACTTCTATTACTGCATACCTGTCCTCACCTTTCAGGTTCCTCAACTTTTGGGTATCAGAAATCCTCCACATTTGTTTCCATAACTCTGTACTTGCAAATTAACCTAAGCCATGGAAATAATTTACGTAATTGGTTATGAAAAGCCAAACATTGTTCTGAACTGCAGTAGGCTTGTATCAGAAATAGTGCAGCCAGCAGGAGTAGGGAAGTTATTGTCTCCCTGGGACTGGGGAGGCCACACCTTGAGTTCTTTCTTCAGTTTTGGGCACTTCAGTACAAGAAAGACACTGAGTTGCTGGAGCAAGTCCAAAGAAGGGCAACGAGGTTGGTGAAGGTTCTGGAGAACAAGCCTTATAAGGAGTGGAGCTGGAGCTATTAAGTCTGAAGCAGGCTGAGAGTAGAGACATTACTGCTGTCTGAACTACCTGAAAAGATGCTGTAGAGAGGTGGGGGTAGATCGCTTCTCACAAGTAACACGTGATAGGACAAGAAGAATAGCCTGAAATTGCACCAGGGTAACTTTAGCTTAAACGTTAGGGAAAACTTTATTGAAAGGGTCATCAGGCATTGGAACAGGCTGCCCAGGGAGGTGGTTTAAAAGTCATGTAGGTATGGAGCCTAGTGACGTGGTTTAGCAGTGGGTTTGGTACAGTTAGGCTAATGGCTGGACTCTATTATATTCATGGGGTTTTACAACCTAAACAATTGTATGATATAGTCTAACAACTCACTCAAACAGTTTACATTTTACATATACATTTAGAGATATATGGGTTAAACTACATGAGCAGAACTTCATTAATGACTGTACTCAAGAAATCCAAACTTATGTGTGTTGAAATTTACCTCATTTGCTAAAGCAAAGGTCCCCCAATGAATTGCTACAGACTTCTTTGCTTGTACATCAATATGGATTCTTACTGCTTCTTCAGGATCCACATGCTGGTATTTCATAAACCACCTATTAAAACACAAAGTGAATTTTTTGGTGTCACCTAAGTCAATGTACGATTTCTTCTTTATTTTCATTAGGTAATTTGCAAATAATGAAGTCATAAGCACCTAATCAAAACCAAATCAAAATCAACAAGCTGGAATATACTAACATGCCCACAAAGCACCAGTTCACGTATTCACATATTTCACCTCCTTTTTCAAATGGATTTTTCTTGCCTATAGTTTTAATAGTATAAGGACACACTACAGGTACCTAAAGGCTATAGGTTTACATCCATCCCCCAAAAGTTTCATGCTAGCAAAAACTGGTGCTTTAGAAGACAGCCTAAGGGAACAGTAGTAAAGCAGAGGAGATGACCTGCCATTTCTTGAAAGATACTGGAACTTCACCACGTTACTCAGATTCCTGTCTTCCTTTCCCAGCCTATACATGCTTTGCTTTGAGCACTGTGTGAGCAGTGACATCTAAAAGTTTAGATATCCCATCATAACTAAGATACAGATGTCTAAATGAACAAACCTTTCACACTCTATAAAGGAGCAGTCTTATCTCTGCATGCATCTAAACTTTGATGAAGTGATAGTGTTTAGGAAAATGTGCCACAAAGTCATTCCAGATTTTTACTCAGTATTTTTTGTGGAAAAAAGTCAACCAATTCATCCTTGCAGTACTTGAGACTAAAGCAAAAGCTCCAGGAATCTCACACATGTCAAGTATCCTGGGCATTTTACCCTCCACCCTCTGACTACCTGCCTTTTTTTTTTTCTCTTGGTCATTCAGTAACATTATTTCGTGTCAGCAGCAGATTCCCTTCACTAGCCTCTATATTCTAATTGAGAATATTCTTAATCAAGTATACCTACAGTTTTCACTTCTGGATGTATTTTATCACTGTAGTATATAATTCCATTTATGTATTTTGATCAAACTTTGATTTTCATACCTTGGCTCATAAGCTCCAATGGGGATGGCAGCAAGATCAAAAGGTCCAAACCTTTTACCTATCTGTTCAAAGGCAACACAATATCCAGTATCTCCTGAAAAGAAAAACCTATTCCAAGGTCCCAAGACAGACCAGCTGCCCCAAAGAACCTTGTTATCATCTGTTGCAGTCCTTTTGCACCAGTGTTGAGAAGGGGTGAAGACAAAAGTTACCGCATCATGACCAGGGACGCAGTTCTCTTCCCACCAGTCCAGTTCAATCACATTCTCACAGCCACACCTCTGCATCCAGTCCAAGAGCCCCAGAGGCACAAACCAGCGCAGCTCACTCCCAAAGCGTCCATTTAAACTTGTCACAGTGTTGTAGTCCAAGTGATCATAATGGTTGTGGCTGATCACAACTGCATCTATTTTGGGAAGCTGCCCTACTGTGCACGGAGGTCCTCGGAAGCGCTTAGGACCCATCAGCTGAGTAGGGGAAGCTCGTTGGCTGAAGATTGGGTCAGTAAGAAATATAATTTCATCCATTTCCACCATCACTGAGGCATGTCCCAACCATGTGACTCGCATACCAGTTCCTGTCTTCCCAGCAAGTTCTGGCTTTTGAACAAAGTAGGGTTTTAACACTGGAAGCTCTTTATCGAGTTCCTAGAAAAACAGGACACAGTACACGTGAGATTTCAGAATGTACCTGGCCATGGAACAAAAGCTACATACAAGGCACAAACTATAGTAAAAGATTTGTGTTTTCTTTGTATTTTTAGGCAACTGGAGGACCTCAACACAAATGACCATTTTACCAGCTAATTCCTCCTAGTTTCATCTTAGGTTTGTGTAACACTTTAACTTCTTTGTCGAGAGAGAAGAGAGAGCTTGAGAGTATCCTGTCAGGCCAGGAAACCTGCTAATAGAGAGTCTGCCAGCAAAGCAGTGAAAGCTCTGCAAGGCATGAAGAGTACCCTTTGCAATCAGTCAGCTTTCCTGACCTGGAAAAGAACCCATATACACAGTTTCTCCAACAAATGCTCAAGCTGAGCTTATCCAACCCCCTAAATCCTAGTACAAATAAGTCACAAACCCACAGCTAAAAAAGAATGCCATGTTCCCAACAGCGCAGCACAAAAGCTCTGTTCTGTTAGCATTCAGCAGATTCTCTCTCTCCCCATTACATATGGAAGCAGTGGATGGAGGTTAACCTCACCTGGCCAGTGTTATCACTTTCCATCCCATAATTCAATGAGCATTCATAAACACAAACTCATTTTTAAGGCACTTAGCTGTGCCTCTCATAATGTTTTATTGAAGCCTTCAAGGTAATTAAAGTTTAATTATTACTGAATAAATCACTATACTGCTCTGCCTATGTGTTCAGGGTGCAGTCCTGTGAATTACTTCAAATCAACCTAAATCCACTCTCCTGTGTAACAAAGTTATGGAAACCTTCCCCTACTTCTCTTTCCCATCATGAAAACTTATGCAGTCCCCACTCAGAGTCTGATGGGTCAAAGAACTGACCCAGCTGAACATCAATTCAGAGGAGGAAAACAGACAGCTTTCAGGTCAGCTGGCTTCCGTTTGACTCTATGTATAGCCACAAGCTGGCAGAAAGGAGGCGGCCATGGCTGTACACTATCTACTGAAGTTCATTACCTAACCACAACTCGTAGAATCACAGAATCATTTAGCTTGGAAAAGACTTTCAAAATTGAGTCCAACATAACCTGCCTACCAATCCCACCACTAAACCATGTTCTTGAGCACCATATGTACACAACTTTTTGTACTGCAGTTACGTGCTTCACTCCAGTTAGAACTTTTGTATAAGCATCTCAACCTATTTGTAATAAATAAGGGTTTCCAATTTAAAAAGCCAACCCAACAAAAACTCTTCTCAGAGTTCCAGACTATCTCCAGCTCTGACAGCTTCAGAAAAGTTGCTTTCTCCACATATTTCATTGATTTGCAGGCCATATGTTAGGAAAAAACAAAACACGCCCCTCTCTACCCTCCACAATTCTTATACTGTAATAAAAAATTGATGAAATTACTTTTCCTGAGAGAAAGGCATGCCTTTTGAAAAAGTATGATTAGTGTCTTCAGGAATGAGAAACAGATACCCTCATATTCAGCTTTATAGGGGGTTAACATAAGATAATAACTTAAGTTGTAGAAGGATAATCAGAGGATTAGACTGAGACAAAATGCTGCTTTGCCGAGAAAGAAGCATCACCTTCTTATCTCTATTTCTTTCTAAGTACATGGGAACAGTGTTACCAGCAGAAATCCAGACTACAGACACTGTTACACTGCAACACTTCAACTAAAAAATAAAGTGGAAAATCCACAAAACTAACATTCCAGGCCCAGCTGAGGGGCCCAGGACTGGACACAATCAGATGTGGTCTCAAAAGGGCAGAGTAGACGGGGGAGAAGAACCTTTCTTGATCTACTAACCACCCCGCTTCTGATCCACCCCAGGATGCTGTTGGCCCTCTTGGCCACAAGAGCACATTGCTGGCTCACAGTCATCCTGCTGTCCACCAGGACCCCAGGTCCCTTTCTCCTATGCTGCTCTCCAACAGATCAGTCCCCAACCTATACTGGTACCTGGGGTTGTTCTTGCCCACATGCAAGACTACACTTGCCCTTGTTATAGTTCATTAAATTTCTCCCTGCCCAGGTCCCACTGAATGGCAGCACAGCCTGCCCACTTTGTGTCATCAGCAAACTTGCTGACAGTGCACTCTAATACCTCATCCAAGTAATTAATGAATATAAATAGGACTGGTCCGAGTACCGACTCTCGGGGGACTCCACGAGATACAGGTCTCCAACTAGACTCTGTCCCATTGACCACTACTCTCTGGCTTCTGTCCTGCAGCCAGTTCATGATCCACCTTGCCACCCGATCATCCAGTCCCTCAGTCTGGTTGGGAGGATGCTATGTGAGACACTGTCAAATGCCTCACTGAAGTCAAGACAGACCATATCCACTGCTCTGACATCATGTATCCACCTGGTTATGCCCTCATAAAAGGCTATCAGGTTGGTCAAGCACGACTTCCCTTTGGTGCAGCTATGCTGACTGTCCCTAATGACCCTCTTGTCCTTTCTGTGCCTAGAGACAGCATCAAGGATAAATTGTTCCATTGCCTTTCCTGGGATAGGGGTGAGGCTGACCAGTCTATATTTACCTGGGTGCTCCTTCTTACCTTTTTTGAAGATTGGAGTGACATTTGCTATCCTCCAGTCCCTAGGCACCTCTCCTGATTCCCGTGATTTATCAAAGATGATGGAGAGTGGCCTAGCAATGACTTCCGATGTCTCCTTAGCAGTCGTGGGTGCACTCCAGTTTGCTCAACTTATCCCTAATCCAGTCCTCATCAACCAGGGAAAACTCATCTCATGTCTCAACTTCGTCTGGAGCCTCTTGGTGTTTGTCTTAATGTGATAGGACTCAGATTTCCTGGAGATGGCTGAACACCAACCGGCCAATGGGAAGCAGTGACTTACTTTTTTACTTTGCTTTGCTTGTGTAGCACCTTTTGCTTTACACCTGTTCAACCATCTTTACCTCAACCTGTGAGTTTTTACACTTTTGCTCTTCCAGTTTCCTCTCTCATCCCACTGGCAGGGAGTCAGTGAGCGGCTGAAACTTTTATCCTGCTATGGTGAATTTTGTTCTCTGTCAGGCTGACCAGAAACATACTAATACTGCAAGACTTGTAACAGGTCCCTGAAATATGACATTGTCAGATCAGCTACCAACAGAAGCAAAATGTGCTTAACACTGTCTTATCTTCATCACTGGAGTAATAAAAGAATTCCTCCTACTATGCCCCTTCACCCTTCCCATGTTCTTTCTTTCCTAATGCAAAACAAGAAGAAACACATGACAAGCTTTGGGAAGACTGGCTAATTAGCTTAGGATTTTTGGTGCTTAGAGCATACTGGAATACCACTGGATTTTACAGCAGTGAGAACAATCTGAATTGTTGACCCAACAACTAATAACTAAAGACACTCCAACAGCACTGAAAAAAACCTGTTAATAAAGCCTGCAATGAAAATACAAGAAGCCTATGCATTCTGGATAATGACATAGGCTTGTTGTGAAGGCATGATTATACTGCAAATAGCTTTTTCACAGTGAAGTACATCTCCTGGATAGCATGCTTCTAAAAAGAAAAGATTTAAAAATATGCAAAGCACTCGGCACAGGTAAACTGAACCCACCCAGCATAGCAGGGTATCACTAAGCACACCCATAGCAGAAGTAGGAGTCTGCTCAAAGGACATGCTACCTGGCAGTGCTAAATAAACTAGGAACCCTTACTTTGAATTTTAAACAAGGTCAGAAGTGCTTCACAGGTTGGCTTATGTGTGAAACAAACACAAATGGAACAGGCATCAAAAATGGCTGAGGACTCAAGAGTGCCTTTCATTCATCCCTATCTTGGTTTTTCCATTTATGATTTACTTCACTGAGCTCCTGAATAATTGCAGGCACTTAATTTAGAAAATGCATATACAGAGCAATAAAATTAGTCCAAAATTGATCTCAACTGGGTCAGAGAGACAGCTTTACAACTGGTATAATGTTTATTTCTTTGTAATCATCCTTTATGGCAGGGATAATCTGTAAATTACAGGGGAGTGTGCAGCTCTCCACTGCCACCAGAGATCTGTATACTCTGCACCCTGTAGTAAGCCTTAGAGCTGCTTTCTGGGTTCTTCAGTCACCAACAAGGTGCTGGCAATATAGGAAGCCTACTGTACACGTACAGAATAGGGCAACAACAGGCAAAGGAAACACCAAGGTGTGCATTTTATGCAAATGTGGCCAAAGCATTGTAATGCAGCACACCACCCAGAAAACTCTACACACCGAGGCACAACTGCTGTTACTAATGCAAGGTGCAAATAATGTTCAGAAGCAGGACATAAAATGTAAAACAGTAAATTGTTGGGCAGGATCCCAAGGCTGGCAGAGGCTTGTTCTGTTTCTTTCTGAAGTAAAATTATTATAGAAAAATTACAGACAAGATTATTTCTCCTTTAAACACTTTTGGTGCCACATATCCTTAAAGAAATCCTCAAATGTCTGACCACCATGCGTTACAAGTAACGTGGCTTTCCTGCCCATAAAGCTGACCGCATTCTTTCCTTCACGACTCACCTAAGACAAAACTGGAAGTGTAAGCTCTTTGCAGAATGCTGACAGCAAGATTTATAGCTTACGCTTGCTGCCTTGGATTGCTTAAAATCATTATTAACATCCAGTTTTTAAAAAAATGCTTTCCCTGGCTGTGCACCCTTCAGCGCCCTTTGTGAAGGGCAGTCAATACGTAAGAAAATACGCTTAGAAGTAACCCTGGCAAAACTACAGCCATCATAATGCTTCTCACAACCACAAAGGTAACATTCCAGTATTCATTACTCTTCACAGAAAAGAAGCTTCGCTCAGAGGCTGCGCCCTCTGCCTCCTCCTTTATATACAGTAACTGACAGAAGCAATACACATGCTTCCCAGTAAACTGGCACTGTAGCTTTAGTGTTTTGGTAGAAATACTTGCTCAGTTTAGTTTTAACACGTGCAATTTTTTTTCTCCTGGTGTGCTGACACAGAAAAGCACACATTTCCAAACACTTTCATGAATAAATAACAGCAACAATTTATTACATTTCTATGAAAAAGATGCAATGTCTGCAGTAAAGGCTGTCTGCATGAAAAAAAAAAAAGGCATTTTAAAATGAGATATGCCACAGCTATTTTGTGCAATATGAATTATGTTAGTTGTATGCTTTGTAAGGCAGCACCCATTGGAAAGGAAGGAATTTGACTTTGCTAGGGGGACATTGTTGTTGTTGTTGTAAATATGCACCAAGCCGGATTAAACAAAGCGTGTTGAACTAACAAAAAGGAGGAAAAAAATAAAGAGGCTGAAATTATTAACCCATCTTTTGAAAAGAACAAAGGGATAATAAATAAGAAAAGTAAGACTTAGCGTGAGTCCCCAAACTATACCTAAGTATTAGTTAGAAACTGTCCTATTTTATTCATTAGAGGAGAGGTAAAAGCAGTCTAAATCAAGAACAGAAAGCATGCAAGTATTTACCTGCTTTGAGCATGGCACATTGCTGTTATCTTTTTCCATGAGAGACCATTTGATAATATTTGGAAAGGTTGGTGATTTCCATGTTGGCCATGGGTTGACAAATTTCCCATCTTTGCCTCTCTTTGATTTAGTTACATCCTCTTCTAATCTGTAGTCCAGCCTGAAGCTTTTCCTGGAAGTTCTGGAAGAATCGCTGCCCCTAGAACCTCGACCCGAATTCTGACGTTTCCTCACCACTTCCTTAGGGTACTGGTTACACGCAGTCAGAGGCTGCTCTTCATCCGTTTTCTTATCCATATCTTTCTGTGGAAAACTAGAATAAATTGTAAATTACTTAGTCTCTTCTTGGACTAACATAATATTCGTAAGATTGAGTGTTCTCACACACATTAGAAACAATCATGCCATTCTCATACTGCATTTTTTCCTCAACAAAATAGGTTTTTTAAACAGTTCTATTACACAAAAGACTTCAAAAACATGCTGTGGCAAGTAGACATGAGATCTCTTTGTAGTTCAGGCAGAATTTTTCTCCCTGGTATGCACAGCCTCTCATACTAACACTATTATCCACCAACGGCAAGAGTGAGGGGGAAGGGTTCCTTAGTTTACATTTTGGAAGAATAGTAAGTTCTTCCTTAAGCTTATGACATTTAGTGCCTAATGTAGTAAGATCCTGCAAACCTGTTCGAGAGACACGGGAACTGTGCAGTATCTTACGATTTGCCTATATAGTGCCTCTGTGTTGTAATAGGAGCAGCAACCCCACGCAGCATTAATAACACATTACTTCTACCCACAGGACACACATTTCCTGTGTTGTCCAGAACAAAGGAAAATTAACTGTTTCAAAATATAATCTAAATACAATTTGGATACTGATTTAACACAACTGACTAGTGAAAAGCCATAGAAAACTGGAACATCTCACATAGATCATGATTGCAAGGTCAGTTATTAATTCCATTGTGAAATATATTAAGAAGTGAGAAAACAAAGCTTAAAAAAAGTTTATTTCTATAAAGTCACAGTGCTGGCACATTTCTTAGAAAACTGCTAACTCAGTAGTCAGAATCTCTTATTCCGAGCTGCAGAGCTTAGAAATACGGAGTCCTATTGATCTCATTAAATCCAAGGTAGAAAAAACCCAAACATACCTATTTTATTTTAACAGTTGTTCAGCCAATTTAGTTGAAGATAATTGCTTCAGTTTCTACATTGACTTTTAATATTTCAGTAAATGGGAGTAAGTAAGTACACTGTTCTGACGGGTTTTTTTACAAGTTTGCTATCTTAAAGAGTGCACAACTTTCCGATGCTTATAAACTCTACCTGATTAAAACTAGAAGATTAAAACTACACAGGCTACACACACCCAGCATGATATATTGCTTAGGTATAGTTTTTAATAAATTGAGAAGTTTGTTCTGAGGAGAACCAGCCACCGTATGGGTTTGCCTACCAGGGCTTCTTTCCAGCCATAACGATTCTGTGATTCTATTTCATTAGTTCAGATACTCTAGCTATACTCATATGAGAAGCACTGCACTGCTGTACCAAAGCCAGTCCACTCAAACAACGTTGTCAGAGAACAGAATTAAAGTTTCATTAAAAATCACCTAACTCATTGCTCCCATCATAAGTCCATAATCACGGGGGAAAAGAAATAGATTGCCACTGCAACATTACAGCTAAGATTTTACACACACATAAGAAATGTTATTTAATTGAACCCAGATGCATTTACTGGTGATGCTCCAACTTCAAATGCAGTGCCCAACCCTGTTATTTCAGCAGCAACCAATTACTAGATGGAAAGTACAGCGTCAGCTGCAGAGATACTGTAAATTATAAATATTGTGACATTTTCTTAACAAAATAATTATTATTTTGCCATACAGTACAGATAAAACATTAACACATCAAAATCCACTTCTGATAAAGAAGCATAAACAGTGTTCAGAAAACACTGCTGATAAACATTTTTTTGATCAATAGTATCCTTGGTCATGATCTTGGTTTAATGTAATTGCTTTATACTTTAGTTTCCACATAGTTTTACTGAAACCACTTAATTTATGTACACAGATCGTTAGGGGTTAGAAGGGACCTCCAGGGGTCATCGAGTCCAACCCCCCTGCCTAAGACCAGTTACATAGACTCTAATACAGGTTACCTAGAAAGTAGTCTTAGTCTCCAGAGAAGCAGAGTCTACCTCCGTGGGCAGCCCATTCCAGTGCTCAGTAACCCTTAAAGAAATTTTTTCTCATATTGAGATGGAACTTCTTGTGCTCCAACTTACACTCATTATCCCTTGTCCAATCACAGAGTGCACATGAGAAGAGGTTGTCTCTTTCTTCTTGATATCCAGTCTTCATATATTTATATACAGTAATTCAAACCCCTCCTAGTCTTCTCTCCAGACTAAAAAGTCCCAGATCTCTAAATCTCTCCTCATAAGGTAATGGCTCCAGTCCCCTAATCGTCCTTGTGGCCTTCTGTTGAATTCTCTCAATCAAGTCTCTATCCCTCTTGAACCAGGGAGCCCCAAACCTATCACAATATTCCAGATGTGGCCTCACTAGGGCAGATTAGAGAGGAAGAAGAACCTCCCTTGATCTGCTGGACACACTCTTCTTGATACATCCCAGAATTCCACTGGCCTTCTTGGCCATATTGCTGTTCCATGGATAACTTGAACTCTAAGATCTCTCTCCACAGACGTGCTGTCCAGTAGATTGTCCCCCAAGCTGTATTGATGCATTGCATTACTCCTTCCCAGGTGAAGGACTCTGCACTTATTTAACCTCATTAAACTCCTCTTTGCCCATCCCTCCAGTCTGTCCAAGTCTTCCTGAGTGGCTGCACAGCCATCAGGTGAATTGGCCAGACCACCCAGCTTAGTGTCATCAGCAAACTTACTGAGGAAACACTCTATCCCATCATTATGGTCATTACGAAAGATACTAAACACGCAAACTCAACAAAGATCCCTGGGGGACACCTCTGGTTACAAGTCTCCAGCTAGACTCTGCACCTTTAATCACCACTCAGTGGGCTCTGTTACAAAGCCAATTTATAATCCAAGTCACAATCTGTTCTTCCATCCCACACTTCCTACATTTACTCATGAGGATGTTATGGGGGACTGTGTCAAAGGCCTTACTGAAATTGAGGTAGACCACATCCACTGGTCTCCCAGCATCCACCCATTTAGTCATGACATCACAGAAGGCCATGAGATTAGTCAAACATTATTTTCCCTTGGTAAACCCATGCTGACTACTTCTGATTACCTCCTTGTCATCAATACTTTTAGAGATGACCTCTAGAATGAACCGCTCCATCATTTTTCCAGGGTTGGAGGTGAGACTGGTCTATAGTTGCCCGGATCTTTCTTTTTGCCCTTTCTGAAGACTGGAGTGACATGTATTTTCTATTTAGCAATAAGTTACAACATCTGCATCATAATTTTAACTGTCCATATTCGTAGAGGTTTTCCTCTATTCCACTAAACATTTACTACAATCAGCCTTCAATGGAACAGCACCCAGCTTGCCATTTTACATGGCAGAAAGAATCAGTGTCCCCAAAAGGCAGATGAATACCCAAAAATCTGTAAAGGCTGTTTTAACAGTTACTTTAACTGAGCAGGGATTTTGTTTAGGGTTTTTTGGTTGGGTTGGTTGGGGTTTTTTTGGCTTTCCTCAAAAAGCATTTTCAGTGCCAAGTCAGCTTATTAATTTAGCAAAGCACACAGACACAGTATAAAACATCTACTCTTCTAGAAAGCATCATGAAAACAAATCACAAAAGTTTAATCAGATCAGTACTTAATTCCAGGAAATTCTTCTGTTAACATCACAGATGTCTGATTTTTAAATATATATATCATTACCATAATTACTGTTCTTACAAGACATTTTATATTAGAGACCAGAATGCCTAAGGTTTTATTTTTAAGGGTTTGTTTATCTATTCATTCATCTCTAAAATAAGTGAATTCTACTTTTGCTTAAGTTTTCATATAAACCTTTGATCTTCTTCTGAAAGTATAAACCTCTAGGGAAGTAGGGATCAACTATGCTGATTAAACAAAGACAATGCCAAAGTATTTAAAGCACTGCAGGTATCTGTCTGCCAGCATATTTTCCACATGATGCACATACATTACTTTCATTAGTATTCCATAAGCAACTGAAAGAATAAAAGACCTCATTGCTCACAGAATACTTTAAATCCTCTTACATGCATAAGGAAGGGACACATTTACAAACAACTGACAAAGTATTCCTGATGAACTGTAGATTCCTTTGAAGTAGCAATCTTCCTGGTTCATTTCTGTTTCATTTAAACTGGTAAAATATATCCTAGAATATTCATGGAACACAGTAAAATAAATCTGATTTTTCTTACTATTAAAAAGTAGACTGAAATTTATTGAAAGCTTAAAATAAAACTCAACGAGTTATTGGTCCAAGGAGATCCTTACCCTTTTGCTGAAGGAAAGTCTCTACAGACCAGGAGATTTGGCAGGTATAGTTTTAAAGATTACAAAATAATGACACCCACCCTTCACGTATTCATCAACATTTATGGGGTCACCCCTCAGCCTCCATTTCTCCAGGCTCCAGAGCCCCATCTCCCTCAGCCTCTCCTCAGCAGGGAGATGCTCCCCTCAGGCTACAGCAGGACAGACTCAGACAACCTTCATGAAACGCTCCCAGAGATGTAACAAAATCATTTCTTTCTGTTTATGAATTTCCAGTTGATTCTTGAACGTATTTGCCAGGATTACCAGCTGTTCCAGAGTCACTTGGCTACTTAATGAGCACACAAACTGTCTTAGTTGCAATGAGAACGTGGGTTTAATAAGATCATTAATTACTTCAGCTCATCAAATAAGATGAATTTACTGAAGATTAACACAATGTACTGCACAGATCTCTCACGTGGGGGTTAATCCCTACATTAATACATTTGTCTTCCGCCCTCGGTGCTTAATTCACTGAACTTGTAACGGTTTGAGTGGTCAGATAAATAGGTTAAGTTTTAGTTTTAGACTGGGTTCTGTGCAACCCAAGACCGCTCCTGTCCTGTGCTCTGGGCGGTTCGAAGGAAGAGTTCCAGCAAAGCACTCCAGCACCCAGTGGGTGAGAGCTGGAGCAGAGGAGGTTCCACATCAATCTCAGAAGGACCTTCTTCCCAGTGAGGGTGACAGAGCCCTGGCAGGGGCATTCCCTCACACTCATTGCCCCTTCTCCTATCACTAGGTGCCCCTGAGCAGAGCCTGGCTCCATCCTCCTGACACCCACCCCTCACAGAATCATGGAATCATTAGGGACTGGAAGGGACCTCGGAAGAGCATCTAGTCCAGTCCCCTGCTGGAGCAGGATCACCCAGACCAAGTCACACAGGAACACATCCACACATATCGATCGACATCAACGAGCTCACCCCCGCAACTCCTTTTTCCCAGCTCCCTCAGCCTCTCCTCAGCAGGGAGATCCATCATCCCTGTGGCTCTGCGCTGGGCTCTCTGCAGCAGCTCTGGGTCCTTCTGGAGCCGAGGGGCCCAGAGCTGTAAAATACGATGTTTGCACAGAAAAGGCTGCAGAACTGTGGGCACAAATGTTCCCTTTCAGTATGTTTTACTCAGCAATAGATCACCTATAGCACCCTCACGTTTAATTATGGCATCATAAAAGGTCGGGCCAGAGCAGATCCACTGGACCAGGGCAGGCTAAGATAAATCTGAGTTATCACTGACAAAAGTGCATTTAGCCTGTTTCAGAAACCTCCTGGAAAGGCTATTCCTGAGCTCACATGGACATCGTGCTGCAGAGCCCAGCTGTCTTCATGGCAAAGTTCTCACTCATCCGCAACCTAAATAGTTCCCCCAGCAAGTCACAGAACCATCCAGGTTGGAAAAGACCCTTGAGACCACCGAGTCCAACCACCAACCCCACTCTGCAAGGTCACCTCTAAACCAGATGCCCCAACACCACATCTAAGCGACTTTTCACCACATCCAGGGAAGGGGACTCAGCCCCCACCCTGGGCAGAAGAGAGAAAACCCAATCGCCGTCCTGTTATAACAACCCTCCCTACGCAAAGACTTCTACTAGACTTCTACTACGCCCAGTCGTCTCCGTTCATTTGAGCAAACACAAGTCCTGAGCAAACGCTTCCTGCGCACCTCACCCACCGGCCACGTTTCACAAGCCTCTAGTTTCTACTGTTGTTCCACCTCTTTGTTGATTTTGAACTGCTCCAGATCTTCCCTAAAAATGCAACTAGAAACTGAGTACAACGTGTGTGTGTGTGAGTGTGAGCGTGAGTGTGAGTAATCGGTGCGTTCCAAAACCAAATCATATCGCTTTTCTCTCTCAGAAACCCAGAGCACAGCACTGAGCACCAGGGATTGGAAGGGACCTGAGAGACCATCCAGTCCCATCCCCCTGCCACAGCAGGATCCCCTAGATCCAGTCATTAGTGATTGGAAGGGACCTCCAAAGATCACCCAGTCCCATCCCCTGCCACAGCAGGATCCCCTAGATCCAGTCATTAGGGACTGGAAGGGACCTCCAAAGATCATCCAGTCCAACCCCCTGCCACAGTAGGATCCCCTAGACCCAGTCGCACAGGAAGAGTCCAGGTGGGTTTGAAATGTCTCCAGAGAAGGAGACTCCACAACCCCCCAGGCAGCCCCTGCCGGGGCTCCAGCACCCTCACTGGGAAGAAGGACCTTCTCACACATTGATGTGGAACCACCACAGCTCACACCCACTGCCCCGTGTCCTGTCACTGGACACCCCTGAGCAAAGCCTGGCTCCCTCCTCCTGACAGCCGCCCCTCACGTATTCATATAGTCACACAGAAAACCCTGTGTGAGCCCGAGTTAAAACAAAAGCTCTACCTACACCACACACAGACTTTTCAGACACAGGCTGAGCCAGGAAGAGTCTCCAGTCCCATACAACAGTTTCCAGCATATTCAGTGCTCACCCAAGACGCAGCCCCAGCATTTCCGTTCACAGGAGGAAGCGCAGGCAGAGACCATCCTTTTACCACCCGGGGAGATGTGTAAAGGCTGAAACAATGAAAACGATCTACGTCCATATTTTCTACTTTCAAAGCTGTTGATCCTTCTGTGGCCCTTCTTTTCTTTCCATTTAGGAGGAGACTGTAAGAAGAATGAGCGTTAGCTGAAGGCAATGCCTTTGCCACAGAAGAGCTACGTCTTCCCGGGGACGGCAAATCCTCCTCTTGCTCTTCCAGTGGGAATAAGGCGAGAAGATGACTTACGGATTCCGAGCCTTCCAAGAGCAAACGGCAGTGCGACGACTGCCAGCCCCGGGAAACGCACTGTCAGAGCGGAGGGGTCGGGAAGGAAGTAATGAGACTCCCACTAGTGACAGGGGAGGGGGGATATTCTGCTCTGCTGCCTCAGAAGCAGCGCATGAAGGATGAGCCACCAACAGCTACAGGACCTGAAGACTGCAGTTTGCACTCACACCAAACCCATCAAGAATTCTCCTCACTACATGACACAGGAACAGCCAAGCCACGGGTTGCTCGTGATCATGATGGTGACAGGTTATAACTGGTGTTATCGTGATAACATCATGATAACGGGTTATTGAGCAAACTGGGTGGACATAAACCCCTGATGGGATGCACCCATGAGTGCCAAGGGAGACGGTGGAAGTCACTGCAGGGCCACTCTCTGTCATCTTTGCTAAGTCCTGGGGACCAGGAGAGGTGCCTGGGGACTGGAGGATGGCAAATGTCACTCTAGTCTTCAAAAAGGGTAAGAAGGAGGAGCTGAGTAACTATAGACTAGTCAAGCCTCACCTCCAAGCCAGCAAAGGTGATGGAACAACTAGTCCTTGATGCTGTCTTGAGGCACAGCAAGGACCAGAGAGTCATCAGGGACAATGTGGCTTCACCAGAGGGAAGTCTTGCTTGACCAACCTGACAGCCTTTTATAAGGGCAGACCCAGGTGGGTAGATGATGGCAAAGCATCTTGAGGACGATCAAGACAGCGTGGTCTGTCTTGACTTGAGTAAAGCGCTTGACACAGTCTCCCACGGCATCCTCGCAGCCAAACTGAGGCAGTGTGGTCTGCACAGTGGGGTAGAGAGCTGGATAGTGAACTGGCTGCAGGATAGCTCTAGGTGATCCTGCTGTGGCAAGGGGGTTGGGCTGGATGACCTTTTGAGGTCCCTTCCACCCAGAATGTTCTGTGATACCAGTTGTTGGCAGAGCAATTCCTCTCTCTAGCTCATTACCTCAGGTTCAAAGGAGGCAGGACAGAGCGCTTGCATAGACTAGCTCAGCCTAGGTAAGGAAGCCTTGCACAAGCGATATGTAGATCATCTTTAAATGCATGTTTGAGAGAAGGCATTCAGAACATCTGAAAGTTTTATGAGGACTGCTCTCTCTGACTGAAAATGAAATATATTAATTTGAAAGTTTAATACCCACAGAAATTCCAACATTACCATCCAAAGAGGACTTCGTAAGAAGGATGAGACCAGCGCTAGTGCTGCTAATTCTTGTAAAGATACAAGCTCTGCCTCCCTGAATGAGGTGCTGGCAGGAGAATCACAGAACACTAGGGATTGGAAGGGACCTCGACAGGTCATCCAGTCCAACCCCCTGACACACCAGGATCCCCTAGATTCAGTTGCACAGGATCACGGCTAGGTGGGTTTGAAACATCTCCAGAGAAGGAGACTCCACAACCCCCCTGGGCAGCCCCTGCCAGGGCTCTGTCACCCT
>JAOXOE010000001.1:9785545-9803922 GCA_028565055.1 Phoeniculus purpureus
AAGTTTTTCTCAGCCCAGCTCTCCAGCCTGTCCAGATCCCGCTGAATGGCAGCACAGTCTGCAGGTGTGTCAGCGACTCATATATATATATGACTTATAGCAGCTCTTCTCCCTTTTCGTCACTGGTGAGTAAGAAACAACAGACCGGAAGGGCGATGAAGTGCTCGGTTTTAACCGGTGTTACTCCCTTTCGTACTGTTTTGTTATTGTCAAGGCAGTAATATTCCTTCAGCATGGTGAGGGAGATGCTTTCTGCTGCTTCTTTGTACCTTATCCTTTGGGACGGGTGTGTTGTTTCTGCAGGCCAAGCATTTGTCCACTCATTCTCAACGATCTTTTCTTGAAGTTGGTACTTGAGAACTTAACTTGTACAAGTGAAATGTGAAGTAATTAAAAAATCATTTAGTACTGTTTATGAAAACATTCTCCACTGCTGAATTTTTAGGTACAGTGTCTATAACTGTTCTGCTGCTGCAGCTGAAGGAATGCAAATTGGAAAGATGAGAAGGGTTTTGCCAAGTGGAAAAAACCCTCTATCACAAGGGGATGGTAGTTTAGGTTTTTGTTCTTCTGAGCTCAAAAGTTAGTTTAAAAATAGATAGTTTTTCTGAAGCTGGTCAGTTCTTATGTGGATAGCACAGGAACCAGCTGCTTTCAGAGAGCTTTCCTTGCTTTTGGGAATATTGTAAGAGATCTTACAGAGGTGGCAGTACAGTGGGAAGGTGGGATAGAATTCTATGACTTGGGTAAACGTGCACTTAGTCTATCAACTGCTGTAAGGAAGCTGTTACAGTCGCTGTGATGTACATCATTGTGATGTACATGCTTAATGGTTCCCATTTCCACACCAACTATGAATGTCACTACTGTTCCTCAAGCAGACACATCCAGGGTTTTGCAAGATAGCTGAGGAATTGAGTGGAATTTAGTCAAAGCAGGAAGATGAAAGCCTGGAGTTGACTGCTCTAGAGGCAGCAATGATAGTGTGAAAAGTTTTTTGCTCTTTTAGAAAAGCAAGGGACTTTCTGCAAAACTGGGACACTTGTTGAGAAAAGAAAGGAACCAGAGTGCATCACTGGTGAGTCTACTCAGTAATTTGCAAGCATCTGCTTCGACTGACATCAGTGGGTACTCTTGGAAGTAGTACATACGGTATAACAAAGTCTTTTATAAAACAGATCTTTCATGCTAAGCGTTGGTCAGGTTGGCTAAAGCATTTGTTCAGCTGTCTGGCTTGAGAGTACTCAAGTAACTCCAGTAATTGCTGGTGGCTATTGTGTCAAGTCCTTATTTTCCCTTCCCTGGCAAAGATGGTAGGAGGAAATAATTCTGCTTAGCCCTTGCTGCTCGATTTCTGCGCCTTCCCTGTGTCTCCAAGTCTGTCGGTTTCTCATTCAGCTTAGTTAAGAAGCCTAAAGAGATCATAAACTGGTAAGAAGAAGGGCAGGAGGCTAAGAATTGTTAAATGCTTGGGTATAGAAGGAGCTTAAGAGACTGTCATGCCAGAGGGGTTACCAGCATTTTGAAGGGCAGGACTAAAATTCAAAGCGTCATGATTTATGTGCCTTTTAGACCATTTTCCTAGTGAGTCTAAGTTTGAAGTACAAAGATAAAACTAATTACCTGGATGGTAATTACCTGTATTGGAAACAACCATGTTGCACAGTTGGAAGATTAAGCAGTGTGTTGTCATGACTGTTCTGTAAAACTCAAAATAAGCCCTTGGCTTTACATGGCGTTAGTAATACTTTGTGAGAAGGTGTCTGCTTTTGACTAGAATGCCACAAAAAGGATGTGGATACAGACTCCAAAGGAAAACATTTGGTTTTCCAAAACTGGTGCAAAGATAAAAAAAATTAATTGTTCTTTGTCCCCTGGTGATAGAACTAGACATTATGATTTGCCCTTACAGCAACGTAAAATAGAAGGCACTTGTCTGGTGACGCTGTCAGTACTGCAGACTATGAAGAACAAGCATGGTGAGCATGTCGAGTTAAACACAGCTGTCCTCAGGAGGCTTTCAGCCTGTTTTCTTTTGTCCTAAGCTGATGTGACCATCTGCTCCCACCCACTCCAGAGGAAGGTTATGAATCATGTGGATGGATTAATTTGGGGCTACACGAATGCAGCCAGTGGGCACGCTGCCACCTTTTGTGTCCATTGCCAGCCTGTGTGCTGACAACTCTAAGCTTGCTGGAAAAAGTCTTGCAAGCATGGAGAGATTTTATTTGGATCCTTGCATCATACTCTGTCAGTTTGCAAATCTAATTGTTTGGAGTACAGCCCTCCCCACTATAGTTTTTAAACCACCTCTGAGTGGTGCCAGAGACTTATCTGATTCCAGATCTTTCTCCATCTTTGGCCCCAGTTCTGGTGCCAATCTCATATCCAGCACAAAACTTTGACCTGATGCCATCCGCCTGCTTGGTGCCGAGTGAGCTTTTATCTTCAACAATCACTTACCCTTTCATGTTGGCAGCACTTGTGCAGGTTTTCTTGGTAGAAATCCTGCAGTGTCACAGGTGCTTAAGTTCCCAGGCATGGGCGTTTGTCCCTGTAGGGCGAGGTGCCTCCTTACCACTTTCTCAAGTTGACAAAGTAACTTTTAGTGGTTTTGTGTCCTCATGACATCCTCTTTGGGAGCGGTTGTCCTCTTCCAAGTTGAGATGTTCTTACTCCCTTGTCCATCCACTGTGGCAACAGTTGCAGTAGTTAACATCCTTTTTAGCCTTGGTACTAATCCCACCCCATCTACAGCACTAGACTTTGCTGAACAGCATTCCTCTCGAAGCCATGTCTTCTGGCTACCATGCATGTGGGTCATGCAAGTTTTTCATGTTAGCTTATACCTTACCTCAGAGTCTTAGAGTTGAGAGGAATTCCCTGTCCCACGTTTTCCTTTTAATCATTCCCGTTAGAAGTTCCATCTATGCCACCTTTTAGGTTGATCCAGCATCAAGTGATTTTTTTGATCACTAGAAACTCATTAAGTGGCCTTCTTCCTCATGTGCCTTTGGAGAGAGTCAGCCAGATCCACTGGAAAAGATGGGCTTTGATACCACTGTCCTACCTCAGACTTTCTGGGCGTTTTTTAATAACTTCAGGACTTTTCACTGTTTGGCTTTTCAAGGAGAGCACAGTGAGAAGCATCCTTCTCCTTTACACAGTCAATCACTCAGACGTGCACTAAAATAGTAAGGCTCTCATGCAGGTTGCCCAAGGACACAGCTGAATTGCCATCCCTGTGTGTGTTTAAAAGCAATGCAGATATGGAGCTTAGGGGCATGACTTGGCGCAGTAGATTAATGGTTGGACTTGATCTTGATGGTCTTTTCCAAGCTGAACCATTCTGTGTGTGCATGAGGTTAGATCTGGCTTCTGCTCTGGAATGCAGGGGATTTAGACCTCAGTGTCCCTCAGAAGTAAGTAGTACTGGAAAGGTGACCGGTGAGGTTCTGTGGACTTACCCTGCATAATTGCTTCAAAGCCACTGTGAAAGGATGGAGTGGGCTGCATCAATCTCATACACTGTCTGCACAGCTTCATGACATCTTTAACTGCTCTTGCTGTAAGATATTCTGCATTTGTTTAAGGTAGTTTCTGTGTCTTTAGCTGCATGGTGTTCCAGGGTTAAATACAAACACAGCTGAAGGGGGAAGAACTGAAAGGGAAAGAACTGTAAGAGCTCTTATTATTCAGTCTGCTGAAACTTGAGTTTATTCTGAAACAGCTGTCCAGCTGTGGCACTGCTCCTCCGACTGTGCAACTGGCTTGGGTCTGCTGCATTCAGAGTTTATGGTTCTGGTCTAGGGGTAACATTATCTGCTGTAGTGTCCTTCTCCATTGTCTCTGTTATCCGGGCACTTCTTCAAAACTTTTCTTCTTTCCTAGAAGCAATTTCTATTGAGTCTTTGCCGCTGGAATTGAGTGGGAAGAGCTTTGTTTTATAGTGTCCCTCTGAATGCTGTCCCTCTGTGAAGCCTTGATCCTTCAGCTGTGTCTCAAAGAAAACAAAGACCTGGGTTGTATCTGGAAAAGATTACGTTCTTTCAAGTCAAATAGAAAGTTCATCCAACTTCTATGAAACACATTAGATGAGATGCTGTCCTACGGATTTTTATTGGTTTCAGCTTGCACTCAGCTCAAGCTGCTTCACAGCTTTTTTAGGATACACCGCATTCCTAACAGCACCAGTGAACAACGCTTAAAATGTGCTCGTTGTTGCGGGCTTTATGATATGAAAACAGAGCCCTCTAACTTCTCCAGTCTCCTGGAAGGCAAGCGAATACAGTCAGCACCCGACTCTGTGAAGTTCTGTGAAGGTGCTCTCTGCCTTGAGATGCCGTACACATGCACCAACAACATTTAAATTAAATTTAAAAGGTGTCCACATGGCATGCTAGTTGATGCGTGCATCTTCTGAGCTCATGGTGATGTCTTGGCTGGTGGATTTTGAAAGGTTTTTTTTCCTCCTTATTCTAAATCCAGCAGGCTTTTGGCTGTCATGATTTAACCATGTGAGCAAAGTCATACTCAAAATTCACTTATGTTCTCACAGTATTCAAACTGTAGGCAGTTAGTACAGTTAAGACCAAACTGTCATCAGAAGTCTTCCAGTGAACCTTGTTGCTTGATTAGGGCCTCATAGACAAAACTTTAAAAAAATCTTAAGCCTGATTTAAACCTGTTACTGATGATGGGCTTAAGCTCCGTAGGCTTCGTCCCTACGGAGTGGAACTTGACACTTGCTTTCCTGCAGGCAGTCTGATATTTTCTCCATTCCCTTCACAGGCAAAGCTCCAAAAGAAGCATAAGGAACAAAACATCTTTCTAAGTTCACATAGCAAATGCAAAATGAGAAACAGATCTCAAACGACAGCTGAGTTTTAAAACAACTTTTGTTAGTTTGTTTGTGTCTCTTCAAAATCTTTAACAAAAATCTTTCTAACAAAAGCATAGTAGGATGCAAGGAGGAGCGCGCCAGACTGGTGAAGCTGAACATGTGCTTGTGTTCTTTTCTTGCGAGAAGTACAAGCCATAGTTGCAGTAACGTGAGAGATAGGAGCTAGGACTAAGGAATCCAATATGTGCTTTCTGGGAATACATCTCTGCCTCACATTTAGTGTGTCGTAGAATCATAGGCTGCTTTGGGGTGAAAGAGGTGTTTAAGTGTCACTTGGTCCAACCCCCCTGCAGTCAGCAGGACATCAACTGACCAGACCCTCATCCAACCTGATTTTGAATACTTGCACAGCTGTGGCTTCCACCATCTTTATGGGCAACCTGTTCCAGTGTTTCATCACCTTCATGGTAAAAAATTTCTCATTTCTATTTACTCTGGATCTCCCCTCTTTTAGTTTAAAACCATCACCCTTTGTCCTGTTGCAAAAGGCCTTGCTAAAAATTCTACCCTGTTTTTTTGTTCCAAGCTTCCTCTAAGTACTGGAAGCCACGTGAGAGAGTCCTGTGGCCTGTCTCCTTAGGAAAAAAGCTGTATTTCCAGTGCCCTGCTGCTCTGTTAAGGGTTTCCACACTTGGCTGGTTCGTGCTTTTTTGACACCCAGAGGCCGTGTGCTGGAGGGCTCTCTCCATTCCGAAGACTGCTGCTGCCTGGAGCAATCAGGAGTGCAGAAACGGGGGAGATGCTTAAAGGCGCATCGTGACAAAGGTGACAAAGCTCACTGGCCTAACTCTCGGCTCCGTGGGAGCGCTCCACCAGCGCCGGGCTTCTCTGCAAATCCCTAGGTACTCCTGGGCAGTACCTCAGTCTGCTAGTGAATTGATGTGGGTTTGGTCTGTAACCTTAAATTAGTCCCACTTGGAAGTACCAGGGTGCTAAAACGCTATTGAAAGGTTCTGGCACACGAGCTGGGGTTGTGGAAAACGACGCAGTGATGTCAGCTGGAGTTGTGCCACGGCCAGGCTTTAACTTCAGCTGTGTTACAGGTCACAGCAGAGCTTGTTGGCAGAGTTGCTTCAGTCTGCTTCCCTCCCATCCCTCGTGCTGTTCCAAACTCTTCTAAACTTAGAATTCACTCAGTCACACAAACAGTAAAGTAATGGTGAAAGGTATTTTGTAAAGATAAGTGAAAGGGAAGGTTGATCTTGTGATAAAGGCAGTGGTTTGGGACTTAAAAGATTCCAGCTGAATTCCCAATTTGGTCATAAATTTCATGTGCAAAGGTCATTTACTGTCTCTTGGCCTCAGTTTCTTAATTTTAAAGTGATGGCGAGTTGAACGTTCTCCTTTAACACAGTCAGTTGTTGGGCATGACCATGCACACTAAGTATCTGTGGAGCGTACAAAGACAGGCATCTCGTGTGTTTATTTAAGCCCGTAATAGCAGTAGCATCTCTCGTCGCCTGGAAAACTGGGTGTTTGTTATCTGTGTCTCTTCTCTGTGATCACCATAAAGATTAAAATTTACCAAATTCCTTAGCCAGACTAATGTCTAATGTAGAATTATGTATTGGGTTTGCGTGCAAGGTTTTTGGTTTCAGAGGTGGCTTCTGTGAGAAGGTGCTGGAAGCTTCCTCTGAGTCCAGTAGAGCCAGTGCTGGCTCCAGGACAGATCCATCACTGACCAAGGCCAAGCCCATCAGCGATGGTGGGTAGTGCCTTTGGGACAAGATACTTAAGAAGGTGGCAAAAAACCCCCAAACTGCAACTTCAGCCAGAGAAGAGAGGAGTGAGAATACGTAAAAGAAACAACTCAGCAGACACCAAGCTTAGTGAAGGAGTGGAGAAGGTGTGCTCCATATGCTAGAGCGGAGATTCCCCATGTTGAGGACCGTGGTGAGGCAGGCTGTCCCCCTGCAGCCCATGGAGGTAAACAGTAGAGCAGGCATCCACCTGTCCTCCCCCTGAGGAGGAAGGGACATCAGAAAAAATGTGATGAACTATCCTAAAGCCCCATTCAGTGTCACCTTGCACCACTTACGGGGGAAGAAATTGGAGAATCTGGAAGCAAAGTTAACCCTGGAAGATGTTTTTAAAATTTGGGTTTATTTCTCACTACTCAGTGCTGATTTAATTGGTGAAAAATTAATTACTTTTCCCAAGCTGAGTATGTTTTGCCTATGATGGCAGTTGCTGAGTGACCTCCCTGTCCTCATCTCCACCCATAAGCCTTTAGTTGTGTTTCTTCTCCCTGATGCAGCTGAGGAGAAGGATTGATAGAGTGGCTTTGATGTGGACACCTGCTGTCCAGCCAGGGTCAACCCACCACAGTGTGTTCCTATGGCTCAGTAAAGACAATAATACCGTATAGTAAAAACAGCAGCTGTATCAAGAATGAAATGTTAGACCTCCCCCATTAAAAACAGATCAATTCTACCAAATAAAAGTCTTGAGTATTTCTAGGGAGCCTGGAAGAACAAGCGGTACAGCTGTTGTGTGTCAAACCAGACTAAACACAACTCTCTTTTCCAGGCCACATGAACCAAAGGAATGGAATGGACAAATGGATTAAGGCTGACACACAGAACGGCAAAGTGTGTCTGAAAAGCCAAAGCTGGATCCAGTCTGTCAAACTGAAGGGTTCTTAAAGGTGAAACAGACCAAAGAGGTTCAACCAAGAAATTGTAAAGGAATATTCCTGTAAAAATACGGAATTTTGTATATTAATACTTAAATGATGTAAATAATATTTAAAATGAGGGTGGTTTACTCGAGATCTGCTTGTGAGAGTGGCTGGTGCTTAACAGGTGCGGTTACTCTTAGCGCCTTTTAGGAATGACAAAATCTTACCTAATCAGAGCTTGTGTAACTTGACCCACTCACCACGTGCGTTTAGGAGCTGACAAAAAGCATTTCAACATCTCCTGTTTGAAAGCACAAAAACTCACTTCTGAGATGACATGCTCTGCAGGTTACCTTTTGTTTCTAGGTTTAATGTGTCAGTAGTGTGGAAACTAGTGCTTTGTGCAAAATGTGGAGCATTCTCTTCAAATTATTTGCGTCACAGATAGGGGAAGACCACTCTCAGAACTGTAGTTCTTATTTGGAGACCCCTAGGCAGTTCCTCTCTTGTTGATGGCTACTGTATGTGTAAAACTACTTACCTGAAATTACTAAACTTGGTCTGTATTGTACAGAACCTTGTTTGTGGGCAGAAAGAACTCCTCTAACTATGTCTGCTCTGTTTGTCTGCAAAGAAAAGCTTTTCAGTACTCGATGGATCTGACTGATTTAAAGGAGAAACACTCCACCAACTGGACTTCAGGTAAGAGGCCACGCAAGCACTCCCCTAGGGAAAAAGTGCCACAGGACCCAAGTATTGGCCTGCTGTGGCATGCTCCTTTGCTGCGTTTCCAGTAACTTACTGCCAGCCTTGTAAGCAATTTGAGGCAGGAAACTGGAGGAGGGAGGTGAGGGAGGTACGTGTGCCCTGCTCAGGGACGTAAGTGACTCTGGGGAGAATCTCGTGTTACTACAATGCAAGCACGCAGTAAAGTAAATGGAACTTTTCAAAGCCTTTTCATACATGTGTACGACACCTTGTAAAAGGAGTGCTGAAGGTTGGGTTTTAAAACTGAAATGTGAGAAGGAGTTCCTGCCAACTGAGTGTGTGGAGAGCAGCAGAGAAAAACCAGCGTGTCAGCTCAGGTTTTAAGTTTTCGGACTGTGTGCACGTACTTTGGATAACAATGGCATACTATAAAGTCAGCTTCCACGCCAGGTACCCCAAGAGGTGTAATTGCCCTTGGCTAATGAACTTCAGTAGTCAAGGGCAGCATTTTTGACTGTAATTCGGGGTGGTTGAACACTCCACATTCTGACATTCAGCCGTTGTACGTTCTGTTTGTTTGGGTGAGGTGTCATACTGACGTGTGTGACAACTTACGTGTGTTGTGACTATAAGCCCTAATACATAAAACATTCCTAGTGTTGTTACAAAATAAATGTAGTGCTGCTGGCTATGAATGATTACACTTGTGAAGCATACAAGATTAATAAATACGTAATGGTTTTACGTTTCCTGAAAGCGTTTTAAAATCAATGATTTCTGTGTGCTGCTGCATCAGAGAAGCACCTTTACATTGACACTGCTTTGGGAAATAGAAACAGTGTGGTAGATACTTCACAAAACCAAGTCCATTTAGTGGTTCCATTATTCACCCAGAGTAGAAAGGCTCTGTGATTAAGGCTGTGTTTTGCTGACTGCTGCGTCGGTAGTTTAAGGAAGAACATAGTAAGAAAACATGTTATTTATTCTGTGTTCAAAAGAAAGCAAAGAAGCTAAGGTGTTCATATTCTAAAGCTATCTGCAATGAAACATGAGGCTTGTCAGTTACTTGCATAATTGTAGATGTTTAAATAAGCCATCAGACAAATTGTCCTACCACTGAAGCTCCTCTGATTATATTCTTTCTGAGCTAGTAAAAGTTGAGACCAGCTAGAACTTTAACATAAAGGTCAAGAATGAGTTGAAGAAAGGAAAATCTTCAGGGGTTTCCCCAAAGGCATTTGAGTAATGTCTTGTTCTCCCATAATGGAGTGAAACTAGTTTTTCTCTAGGCAAGGAATGGTTAGTGGGCTATAGGTAACTAAGGTTTGAATGGCAAATCCCTTGTGTGCCATTTTTTTGTCCTGTTGATGAGAAGGCATGTCCTTGTAGCCAGAGATTTATCCTCTAACACTTCTCTCATCTGTGCTTCTTTATCATTATTCTTCATTGCCTGCCTCTAGCCAGCTGCCAGACAGCCCTCAGTTCAGTGAGATTTGAACTCTGCTGAGAGGCTTTTATGAGAGTTGGAGCTGTGGGTGCTCCAGTGCCTGATGAAGAGCAGAGAACTGTAAATGCACGTCTGTAGCTGTGTGTTAAGAAGTTGGAGTTGGTAGTCAGTACCTGTTCCCTGTTCCTCACTGCTGAAGAGCACTGTACTTGGTGAGTACCAGCCGTGACCAGAGTGAAGTTCTGTGGGAAGCCTGAGCAGTTATGTCCTGGAGAGGACCTTCATGGCAAACAAGGACCCCAAACACACAAAGATTCGTTTATTACTTACTCTGCAGGGGACCACAAAAACTTCCCGTTATTGAGAGATTAAGAGAGCTTGAATGAACATCTGGAAGTCGGCAGTGCTGTTTCAGGGTAGCTGGCTGGCTTGCAGGTGTACATACTCCTGCAGAAAAGTTTTGCAGTGCTTCCTAGCTAATTCAACAAATGGCCATTAGTTGTGACGAAAATCATAGGGTTCTTTTCAAGGTACAGTGAAAACCTCTTGAACTGTAGAAGATGTGCAATCTCTTTGTCTTTCCTTTTGTCTGACTTGTTTGTTCAGGCTCTGATGTATGGTTTTTGGTGAAGGTGACTAAGACACCATCCCAGTCATATCCAAGCCAGGAAGGAGGGCTGGCATCGTGATGTTCTTGTTTCTCCAGTGTGGCTGTGTGTTTCAAGACACATTGTCTGCAACAAGAGTTTCAAGAAAACATACGAAAGGAAAAAAAATTGCAGAGGCTTTCTACAAAGACCAGTAAAAGCTGTTTAATGAGCAAAAGTTCCTTGTTTTAACTGAGGCTCTGTAAGCCATGTAGAAATGAAAAAACAAAGGTAATTTATTAGGCCATAGAGTCACAGTATAAATTGGGTTTGAATTGGGCTCTGGGGATCATTTAATCCTGATTTTGCTCTAAATGGATCCCACTGAGCCAGGTGGGTCAGGGCTTTGCTAGCTGAATTCTGGATACCTCCAGGTATGAAGATTACACTGCCCCCCTGGGACTCCGTCCAAGTGTTTGACCAGTCTCCTGATTAAAACTAGTTTTCTTGTACATGTCAGAACTTTACACATGTCACTTGTCCTGTGAGTGACCTTCGAGGACAGTCTTCCAACAGCAGCAATATCTCCTCCAGCCTGAGCCTTCTCTTCTTTTGATAGAGCGAAGCAATTAATTCCCTCAGACTGTCTTTGCACCTCATATGCCTCGGTGCTTTAATAGTCTTGTTGGCTCTCATCTACACCTGCTGCAGCGTGTCAGTGTCTGTGGGAGCCTAAAATGTGGATCTTTGGGACTGAGCAGGTAGTGCCGTTGTTTTGAAGAAAACATCAAATACTAAACACACCACTTGCATCAAAAGACATCGTAAAGACTCCGCAGGGGTTGTTCATTTTATATATATATATATATATATATATATATATGTAGGGAGGCTATAATAACGGTACAGGGCCCAATATTGTTTTCTCCAAGCAGTCTCTGTGGCACCTCTCAAGTATTTTTATCCTTTCCTGTTCACCTTCTGCTTTCTTCTTGACTGACTTCTCCACTTGTACTTACCTTCTGTCACCCACATCTCTTTAAAGTGTGCTGTTTCTGAAAGATATTCAAACTACCTGCAACCCCTGTAATGTCCCTTGGCATTTTTGGCCACTGCCCCTTTGCAGCATTAGGATGTAGACACAGTGAACTAGAGTGAATCAACACAGCAATAGGAGAGAACAAGTCCCGCTGAGTGCGACACCCAAAAAAGAAGTTGAAGAACAACTCTCTCCTCATTCTCCTTTCAAGACAGTACCAGTCCAGCACTTTCCATGACTTCTCAAGCTGAAGAAAACTCAAAGGGTCACTTTCAGTCTTTTTAATGTCTGTCGTCCCATCCGTCACTTCTGCGACTTGGCTGTCGGGCCGCTCTTGGCTGTGCAGAGATCCTGCTTCCCGCCATCACTGGCTCCTGCAGTGACGATCACTGTGGAAAGCTCCCCCGGGCTGAGCATGCTCATGCCCACTGTGCAAGAGCCAGCTCTCCACACGGCTGGTCCTCTCCAGGAGATCTGCCCTGTTGTGGTGTGCCATGGCTGCAGCAAGGCAGCCTTTCTCCCTGCTGGCTGCTGTCCTGTGCTCTGTAGCAGAGCACAGAATGTGACACCTAGCCAGTGACAGCCGCAAAGGCAGGTTAAACCGTCGGCTACCTGCCATTAAGGCTACGACGGTAGTGTTCTTTTTCCCTAAGGGAAACGCTGGAAATGGCTACGGGGGAGGCAGACCCACAGGGGGTGACTTGCACCACCACAGTCAGAAAGGGTGAGGAGGAAGGGAGCAGAAGGGACAAAATCAGTGAAGCAAGGAGGGCTCCTTTTCAAAGCTGCAGGATGTTTTTATTTTTAAGCTGGACACTGAGCACACTGTATGGCCCACAGGAACACAGGGCTGTATCTGTTCTTATATTAGGGAGCCCCGTGCCACCGAGGAATGTGTGCACACTTTATAGCTTCAAGCTATAAAATAAAGATCAATTCATCCACGTCCAAATTCCTGTTTTTCATGGAAACTGCAATGTATGGTGCCTGTCTGAAGCGTGCATGAGGGAGTTCTTACTGGTTTTTTTGGACACTTATGCTGTCCATGACTGGACCTACAGCTGATTAGTTTGCCAGAAACAGCCACTCGTTAATCACCAACACATGGCAAAATGCACTGTTTATTTAAGATGCACTGTTCTGCGACACCGTGCTTAAATGAGAGCAGCACATCGATGAATACAAGCACTTCAGCAAACAGCGACAATTATCCTTGGCAAAGCAAACAACTCATGGTACGTCAGACGAACATACTGGCCCAAACACATGGCTCATGCAGCGCTGGAGAACACGATTGGATCCTTTCCCGAAGTTTCAGTCATTTTTACTGAGAGGGGGTGCTAAGAAATACAGCTCTGCACCGTGGTCTGAATGCTGAGACATTCCAAAATTCAGACATCTTTGACTGGGTCCCTCATAATAAAAAAGACCTTCTGAGAGGTCACCAAAACCAGTCAAGAGGAAAAAGTAATGCACAGCAAAAAGATGAGCGTGAGAGAACTGTGTATAGTGCAAATGCAGGAGAAATTAAGCCAGAGAGGCTACTGGAGGTAGACAGCTAACGGGAAAGCAGAAAGCATTCTGCAAGCATGCTCCAGGTGACAGACAGTGATAAGACTACAATAAAATCTGAAGTGTTTGAGGTCTGTGTCAGCTGCAGTACTTGTATTGTTTTATGGCATTCAGTTCACGAGCAGGTGATGGCTGAAACAAGGCACTCCAGGAGCCTCCATGTAGCTTCTGCAGAGTGATCTGCAGTCAGTGAGAAGACAGCACTGTTGTATTTTCTGTTGTGTCTTCAACAGACAATTTCAGAGTAGTTATCGGTTGTTACCTTAGTCTCTGTAGGCTGTCTTCATTTCCAAGTACACGTGTGCTGGACTCCTTTCCTGCTTTCAGATCTGAGGATTTAGATAATGGCTACATGTTCTCCACATGCCAGATGCATTGTGGCTGTTGAGATCAAATGTAATTTCTGCTTAAAAGGAAAACGTTGTAATAGGGTTGTCAATGCGTCACTTGCTAACAGAACAGTCACAAGTTTAAAAGAAGGATAACTGGTTTTGTATCAGTACAGACAAGAAAGAAGGAAGCATTAAATTTTGCCCTCAAAGAACAGCTTTTGATAAGCAATTAGTGATGGAAGAAAAAGGAAGGGGTTCAAGTTACAACAGGGTAGGTTTGGACTTGATATTAGGAAAAATTTTTCATAGAAAGGTGCTCAGGCACTGGAATGGGCTTCCCAGGGAGGTGGTTGAGTTGCCACCTCTGGATGTGTTTAAAGATCGTTTGGATGAAGTGTTGAGGGATCTGGTTGTAAGGTAGGGTAGCTGGTTGGATGGACTTGATGATCCCAGGGGTCTTTTCCAACCAGAGCGATTCTGTGATTCTGTGTCACAGCTGTGATGCAGTTTGGCGAGAGCACAAGGTTGGTTGGTGAGGGCTCCTCAAGGCAATGGCAGATCCACTTCTCATTTTGCACCTGGAAATGCTAACACAGAGTCAATCACATCTTCCTCTGCACTGCAGCTGACTTCTGTGGTGGTTGCGTTTTGAAGTTCAAAGAGACTCTTTTACAGGGGAGAGTGTTTCTCTACAGAGCCCAGTGTGTAATTTCTCGTAGTCAGCCCAAGTGGATCACAACCAGTACAACCTTCTCTTTCTTTTCCTTCAGTAGAAGATTAATTAATTGCACCAGCATCATCTACTCCCACAGGCAGATTATCCTTGATCCTTTACAGCACTTAGAAGCAGGGTTAGTTAAAAGGACTTTAGCCTTCAGATACAGAAATATCCAGCAGGCTATCAGGACACAGACCTTTCTTAATCTTCTAACATTTAATAAACCTGGCACCAGGCTAGTGTGTTGGCAGATAAAATCTCCAATGCTACCTGATGCTGGAAAGAATGGACAATTTATACGCACGCGACTCCTTCCTATGAAGCTGCAGTGGACTGAAATACTAAGAACTTTGTGGTTCCTTATGTTTTTTTATTTTAATCTAAAGAAACAGTAAAAAGGGTGTGACACAATACATATGCCTCAACATTTGTAAGGCTCAGTCTAGTGTGTGCTAGGACAGGTTAGTGTTTAATCATAAATAATGGAGAATTCCATTGGAAAAATACAGTGATTTAGAGATTTTATAGAGCAACTTTAAACTAAAACCATGTTGTTTTCTGTAGTTTATTTACAAACTAAGCCAGTAGCATGTTTGGTCCTCCAGATTAATCCGATTTTTGCATGGATGACCTCTTCCATCTCCTTAAACAGTGAGTGAAATTCACCAACATTGACATGTTGGTTTCACACACGCAGAACGTAAGTTCCACCTGAAGCCAGCCTTTTCCTGTTCTGTGAACACCAAAGGACCTGAATAAGGTTGGTCTGAAAACACAGAACAAGGGTGTTCTTTTCATTTTAGCCTGTTGCCTATTATTCATTACTAAACCCATGCAGGTTGTGAATGAAAAACCGTTTTGATGTGGTAGGACTGTCTTTGCTTTTGATGCCATTGCAAAGCTACTGCAGGAGGGCTAACTGTAAAATCACTGCCGTATTTTACTGTGCTTTCAATGTAGTTATGGGCAGCAGACAATTTTTATATTCAGCTGAATATATCTGAATCTAGCTGTGAAATCCCTTTTATTTTCTGAATATCATTCTATCTGGTGACAGTTTTAGACTCTGATCGAGTAGCCACTCTGACCTGGATGTGGTCAGTCTGTCCTGCGGCCTGCCTAGGTCTGGGGAGGCACTTTAGCCCTCCCTTGCTGGAAGGAATAAGCAAAAAACTCTTCAGTGCTGGATTCTACATGATCACTCTACCTTCTTGACCCAGACTCAAGTGACAAATGGGTAGGAGTGTCTTATCATCAAACACACGGTGCAAAGATTTAGAGACTGAGGCTGGCAGAGAAAAGAACCATCCACCATCATTACCAATAATTTAGGCTTGAGAAAGTAAAATCAGCCACATTTGCCTGTTTCTTACAGTCACTGAAAAGGCAAAGACGACAGTGGGTGGAGATGTGTGTCTTACGGTGGTTCTTTTGTTCCGCAAATGTCTGTAATTCTCCAGAGCTTTTTTTTACAGTAAAAATAACTGGCTGGGAAATGCCTTCGGTGAATCAGAAAAGTTTAATCACGACACTTGGAGAGCCTGTAGCAGATGAGCCTCTGAGGCAGAGGCATAATCCTAGGTCATGCTGTGAGGGCTACATTTATGCAAATGGTTTGCTGAGAAGTCAGGAAGCTCTTTGATCGTGGCTCACCCAACATGAACTGCAAACCACACAAATCTTACATCTCACAAATCACACAAATCTTACATCTCAGTTCTACGGGAAAGACACATAAGCAACCAGCGCCTGAAAGGGATGGCACGCTGCTTACTGCTGTAAAGAGGTATGAGGTCACAGAAAAAGTAAGTCAATGACAGTAATCCAGGGGCAAAAGAAAATCCCTTGATGTTTACTATGAGAGAAACTGTAAACCAGAGAGTTATGAGGAGATTAAATACATTTGATCTTTTCAGAATGAACAGTGCAGTTCATTTCCAGTCCTTCAAAACACTTTCTGTATCTAACAAGTGTTTCATTGGAAGTAGAGGTTTTAAAAAAGAAGTTCTGAGACTACATTAAGAAAACTAAGTCAGCGACAGGTAAAGAAAATGAAATAACACCAGCAGAATTGTTTGTGGTGCGACAGAGGGAAATAAACCAAAGAGAGTCTGGAAAGCATGAAGCACACCGGAATTATCTTTGAAGTTATTAAGCATCTGCATGGGTCTTTTGGTCTCTAAATGACTAATAAACCCTGGAATGATTTAGAAGGGAGTGGACTATGTATACTGGTCCTATTAGAGTGGGATTAGAGCTCCCCTAGTATGGATACGCCCTCAATATAAAAGAGTGTTAGATGTTTCTTACTGTCATAAAGCTTGATTAAGTTAAATACCCAGATATATCGCCCCTGGTTAAACTGCTTTTTCCCTTTGCTGGGTCTGACCACTGTGTAGTTCTAGGTGTAGCACGTAGAACTGCAGTGGTTCTAGCACCTGGTCTGCAGTGCTTTAACCCTCTTGGAAGAGTGATGGACATGAAAGCCACATCTTTGAGACTCACAGCTGAAAACTCTAAATTCATGTGTCCCAATTTTCAAGAAGGGAAAGAATCAAGTAATTACAGGCCCGGTAATTAGCAGTGTGGAGTCCATCAAGATCAAGTTACAAGATTGCTTGAGACAGGTGCCTCCTGTGGCAACATGATGTCAGTAAGCATAAAAACACTCAACGTTTTGGGTTTACAGTCACCTCTGAATTAAGATTAGGAAATATCCTTTCAGTTGGTGATATTTCTATAGTACAGACTCTTGAGAATCTGGAGCTGGTTGTAACTTTTCCAGATATCTCAGAGCTTTGCCAGTAAGACAAATACAACCCTTGACGTGGAGATAACGGCAGGCTGCAGCAGCCTAGATACAGGTGTCAGTCATCTGCAAATGATGCAATGAAACATGCAGAAGTTAGAAGATTATTGCATAGCTTAAAGAAACTAACACAGAGCACAATTTTAGTGTCTGATTTGGGGGGAAACTGTTTCACAATATGTCATGGAAACATGTTTTCTGGCACAGCACAATTCTGAATCTCTCTAAGAGTCTCTATAGGAACTGTCCCTTAAGTATCAAGAGCACGTCAGGTACTAGTTGACTGCGATTCTAGGACAGAATTTGTCCTAGAATTATTGTGGGATTTTTTTTTGTCACCTAACCACAATAGTTTGTCTTTCCCAACCCCAGCCTTTCATATGAGCCTTTATCCTTACCTGCTATTGCATTGCTCTCACTGAACTACTAGGCTACGCTTAGAGTTTAATTGTCTCTGCTGTACATCAGTTCTGTTAAAAACGAGTGTCTGACACCAAGACCTTTTTTATTTACGGTTGTTTTTCCTTAGCTGTGAAGTACAGTTGCTTGGTTTCACCTAGCTTAGTTCCATTTTCCTAAGCTGGTATTCATTACTGGAAGTCACATTTGAGAAAAACATGAGGCAAAGAGTCTTCAAGGTACATAAGTAGTCATGTGAGCCGCTTGATTGCTCCACTGACATCAGCCAGACCAGTCAAGAATACACTACGCACAGACTATAGTTACCTTGTTTAAACAGTGCCAAAAATAAAAAGGGGACATGCTAAAGACCTTTTAAAGATGCCAGATTAAAATTAGTGGAGTGGGGTGGTGGAAAGAGAAATGAGAGATCTATTTGCATTAAACAGCAAATCTCATGAGAATCTAAAAGGGACAAGGAAGTAAGATGAAGCTGGGACATTGGAATGTGGAACAGAACATTAGCATTCCATCTCATGATACACTGCTCCTGGAATATAGATGTAATTCTGTGCTTTGCTTATTTCAGATTTAGCTTTGTGCTCAATACTGAGATCTTAGTTTAAGAAATATTCTGAAGTACTTATCAATAGATTAGTATTCCTGTTGAAATAAAAAGAAGCTGCTGACTTAGAAGTCAGTAATCAGTATGAGATGCTGTTAAGAAAATCTACACTCATCATACACCCAATCCCTTCAGAGGACTGAATTACAGAACTCATAGTCCATTGAGTAAGACTCAGAACTATACTACTGAAGAGAGAGAGAGAAAGAGAGTGTGTTGGGTTAGCGCTTTAAGGACCCAGGAACTGATGTACTTCCCAAACCACTCCCCTCCACACCTCGGTAGGAAGAGGGGAGGGACAGGAAGCGGAAAGGAGGCAGCCAGCGGGAGAGAGATGGGAGGAGACCTGCAGTGTGCATGCTCCATTCCGCCGCGGGTTCCCCTCTCTGATCTGCTCCCCTACTTGACGATCACTAGTTGAGTTGAGCGCGAGTCATTCGGTGCGCGGTGCGCGCGGTGGAGTGTTGCGCGCGGTGGGCTCCGATTCCCGGGCGCGCGTTGCGCGGTGGGGGAGCGCGCGGGTGTGCGGCCGCTTGTTGCTGCCGCTTGTTGCTGCCGCTTGTTGCTGCCGCTTGTTGCTGCCGCTTGTTGCTGCCGCTTGTTGCTGCCGCTTGTTGC
>JAOXOE010000001.1:9804022-9831490 GCA_028565055.1 Phoeniculus purpureus
TAGATAATAGGATAAAGGTTGGACTCGATGACCCTGGAGGTCCTTTCCAGCCATGATGGTTCTGTGATTCTGTGATTAAAAGATATGCTTACAGGACTTACTATAGGTATAGTTACCTTTACTAACACTCCTTTACAGAGATTTACAGAAACCTGGATGTGGTATTGTACCTTATGCAGTTTGCTACATTCAGTACAAGAATATGTTTCAATGGTGAAATCATCTTAAGACCAGCATCTGTAATCTTCTGGCAGTCTGCCCTAGGAATGTGCTTGATGCATGGGCAGCACTTACTCCTCAACTTGAAACTTGAATCAGTAATTTCATTACTCCCTGTTGAAACATACAAAGATGCAAGTTACACATACATTAAGGGCCCTAAAATCAGCTGAAAATGCTTGGTTTTGTTACCAGTATGAATTTTAATGATACACTATCCTAATAATTTTTGAATTATTACAGTAGCCATCAGTGCTGACCTTGCCAAGTTTACATTTAGCAAAGACATCAGAAAGAGGTGGACAGTCAAGAAAGACAAGTCATTACCTGCTGCCATTTTTTCAACCAGAGCCTTCAAAGGGAAAAAAGTGAGATGAAATGTTCAAATTCTGCACACATTACAGAAGATTACCATTCAACCTAATAGATATACAACAGCAACTTCCAGACAGTGAGCCTGAAATTCAGCGAGACTGAAATTCTCCATGTATTTATTACGTCTAGGAACGTAAGGAAAAGAAATAACTGCAGACATGAAGGATAGTAGACATTCAAGATGGTGATGTGGTTAATGATCACTTCTGCAGAAGACAGAAGGTTCTTTTTTGATGGAAGAAGAATGCTGTTCCCATACACTACATTTACTTTACACTGAAAAAGCCTCCACAACTGTAATTTATAAACTTGAAACCCTAATTCAGCCATACCCATGTTGAAAAGAAGACCAGACAATCAAATATTCCTAAAGCAACTGCAAGTAAGCAAAAGTTATGGACATAATAATGTTTTCAGAGAGAAATTTTCCTCTTAAACTGTATCCACACAACCTTTTCTCAAGTCAGTTGAGAGTATACCCTATTTCCAACATCAGAACATTTCCCACAGTACTTTTAATTTCATACTTGAATTTCATACATGTCTGCAAGTTGGCATTTTGTTGATTAGCAAATCTGGAATCCCACTGCAGCCATTTGCAATATTTCTGAAGCCATCAACTGAAATCTGATAAATTTATGTCTTAGCAAGCTGAACAAAAACAATATGGAGGGGTGACCTCATTAATGTCTATAAATATTTGAAGGGTGGGTGTCAGAAGGGTGGAGCCAGGCTCTTCTCAATGTCATCTAGTGAAAGGATGAGGGGCAATGGGTGTCATCTGGAATATAGGAGGTTCCATGTAAGTATGAGAAGGAACTACTTCACAATGAGGGTGACAGAGCACTGGAACAGGCTGCCCAGGGGAGTTGTGGAGCCTCCTCTGGAGATGTTTAAGACCTGCCTGGATGTGTTCCTGTGTGAGTTGGTCTAGGTGATTCTGCTGTGGCAGGGGGATTGGACTGGATGATCTTTTGAGGTCCCTTCCTATCCCTAATGGAAAGGCTTGAGATCTTTTCGATATCTTAAAGTTACCGGTACCTAGATGCTTGCTAAAACAAAAACTGTATTAATCCCATTAAAAGAAAAAGAGGACCATAAGAGGTGTGTGTGTATATATATATATATGTATAAATTTGTAGATCTTAACAATAAAATCCAAATTCAGCACCTGTTCCAGAAATAGGTCAGCTAAACAAGAATAAAGGCAAAATTTCAACACCATCTATTGGAGAAGCAATGAACATCACTGTCATATCTTTCTACCTTTGTTTTCCCAACCTTATGAAGTTTTCACACTTGGCAGATGCTCACATATACTTTGAAGCAAGGTTTAGTTGTGATAAACTATCTTCATTGGTTTTCTTCCAGATCCAGAGTAAAATGTGTGTTCAATTCAGAAGGGATGCAATGAAATACCCTACGCAGCCACAGTAACACAGATTTCATCTACAGAATCCTTCACAAGAGACAATATCACCAACTCAGCATACTTTAACAGACTAATATCTAATGAAACTATGAATGGACAGATGGATCTGGATCTGTCAATTTAGTTTACTGACGTTTTCACTCCAGGGAATTACTTCAGGGAGTCAGTTCTTCAGCTGTTCAAATTCAACAGATGTCAGTTCTCTCTTGGGCAGACATAGCAGTTCCTGCAACACAAAAGTTCTGTGTCCAGTACAGGACAGCTTCCTTTTAGGCTCATGTTCTGCAGACAACATGGATGTGAAAAAGGGCCCCTGATCTTCCCTTATAGGTATCTCGCTATTTCCCAGGGGTTTGAAGTTGTATAATAATCTCAACAGCTCAGACTACAGCTAAGCTCTGTGCCAGGAATTCACTGGCAAAATAAGCTGTTATCCACAAAATAAGCTGTTACCCTAATAGTGATTTGAAAGGTAAATATTAATTAGCAAAGGCATTGTACAAGCTCAACTAATATTGTGAGGGGCTCGCACACTCAGCTAATCATAAGCATCCTGAAAAGTGACTCAGGGAAATAATAAAGAAAGCAAAGACTCTGCTCCCGTGAATGCCATAGAGGGAAATATCGTGGAAAGAAGCATCCGCTCCAGAAGGCCACAAGTCTGGAAGGATGCCATAATGCGGGGAGTCAGCAGAAATCTGCAGTAATGAGGACAGGGGTTAAGGCAGCAGGGGAAAACTGCAAACTCTGCCTCACTTTAATACCCCAGCCCATGAAAGCCCTCTGCTCTCTGAGCATGCAGAGTAGAAAGTAGGTACATTGTCACTTTAACTAGAAGAAAAGCATTAGCTAGACAACAGCTTTAAACAAAATTGTAATCACCACTAGAGAGGTGATAAGTAATTAATCTATTAATTATGTGATTCAGACAGCTAACTTTGTGGATAATAACTTAGCAATCAGCTTTGCTCAAAACTACAGTAAAGAAATGCCTTGTCTCTGGGTGTGTATCAGCGCTTAGCTAACTGGGAAAGTTCCAAATATGGCCTTTGGGGACAAGAAGCCAAAGGGGTAAAGTTCAAAGATAAAGTATACTGGGAGGGACTCTTGCTGTATGCTGCCCCTTCAGTTCTGCAGAACCCCGATTTGTCAGGCTACACGGCTTTAGGGGAGCGGCAGCGTAAATCACGGGCTTTGCTTAGGGCACGTATGCTGACTGACAGCGGACAACATCAGCAGGCAGAAAAGCAAGTCAGAAGCTAAGCAGCAGCTGATCACCTCTCACATGTCAGTATGGAAGCAGTGCACCAGAACATGCTTCCTGCTCTTGCACTTGCAACCTCCAGCCTTTGTATCACACCTGACGGCAGTCACAGCTACTTATCAGCAGAGACAAGGAACAAAGCTGCTTTCCTTCCACAGTAGCATTTAGTGAGGTGGTTAACACGTTGTGTTTCTGGCTCCTCTTCTTTTTGCCCATGAGGCTTTTTTCATCAATTAACTGAGTATCCGACTCTATGCCATAATCAAGGCAGATTCTGGCCTAACACTCCACCCTTTTAACTTTGGGCCAGGTTGGTCTGATCTTTAATTTCAGGCTGAAACACCCCTTTAAACAGATTTTTTTATAAGCTGTTCTGAATATTTTGATGTTAAATGCCTTGTGTTTCCTTTGTGAGGGATTGTGGCAATTCTTTGCACATTTTCCCTTGTGAAGAGGGGCTGAGCCCTATCAGAGAGCTGACCAGGTCTGGCATGGTGCAGCTGTGTAACCCTGAACCACGGTGCTCTGAAAACAGCTATGCTGTGAGAAAGGACTAACGATGGAAAAAGAGCAAAACCGTGGAGTCAGGCTTCAGAAAAGATTAAAGAGTAAGATAATAATCTCGTAACTACAAGCTGGCCGAAGCACATACAGCCTGATGGTTCACTCCAGGTTCTCACACCCACTCCAAGTGAGACATATCTCACTTGGATATGTTTGACTATGTTGGACCCTGACTTTGTGAATGTGGTTAATGTGGGTAACACATCAGTGAGCTCTCTCTCATCACCATGGAGAGGTTGCATTTGCCCAACAAAAATGACTGTAAAACAACTAGTACCAGTGTAGTTCTACTATGGCAATCCTCTTTTCCACTGGTAGTGATCACCAGAAGGTAAAATTTTGGCATGGAAAAAATGTTCCTAGTTCTCAGGACAGAGTGTGGAAATCAGTTGTTAAAGTTCTACAGTTTTGTACTTACTGTTGGTGCATGTAATACAGGACAACGTAATCCTATCTCCAGTTTTCTCAGCCCCAAACCTCTGGGCTGTATGAAAGGGATGAGCTTAGATGGTGAGCATGATGTAAGTGGCTGCCTGAGGGAGGTGTTGGGAAATCTCCATTCTCTGCTGGTCAAGAAGCACTAATTGCTTTAACATGGTATGACCAATCCATTCAAGTAAGAGTTTACCTGGCTCTGCAACAGGCCTCCCATTACTGGCTGTCAAGTGGTGCAACAAGAGCAGACAACACATTCGTCCTACACACATGAGGCATTTAATGTGTTACAGCGAAACAAATCACTCCCTAAAAATTTCAGGTTTGGAAATGAACTTCTGGTAATTGTTTTGCTCTTGGCCCATATATAACAAAGAGCAAACCATTCCCAAGAGAAGAGGGAGGATGTTACATCATACAGTTTATTGTAATACATGGTAATAACACTGTCTGTTATAAGCTGGACACGATGACTTTTCAGAAAAGACTGAGGTTTTCACTCTTCTGAAGTATCAGCTGCAGTTTGTTAAGCAGATTGAGCATGCTTTAGCCGTACTGACAGTAGGGTTTCTTCCCCTTGAAACTGCTAACAGGTTTGCTGTAATGAGAAGGAATAACTCTGCCCACAATAAGTGATCACTAAAAAGCTGAGACAGGGCAGAACTTGCCACATTCAGCTCTGCTTATTGTGAAACTGAAGTGATTTTGGAAGATGCAGTTCAAATGCACTGACCCTCACCAGCTGCAAGTTGCTCCTAGAACTGTTGATCAAAGGAAGGCAAGGGGCTTAATGGGACCTGCTGCCTCTGATCTTGGGAATGTCTGACCAGGAACAAACACACTGCTAACCATCAAGTGCATCTGCTTAGGCTGGTGGTCACAAACACAGAGCAGTCTCAGCAGTTAACACTCACATACAAACGTAATTAAATGATGGTTCTTAGTTACATTGCTTGTTGATTTGGCTAAGGTTTTTAAAATGTTTCTGAAAAAAACCCCAATTGCAGACTCAGGAGCCTAGTTTTAAGCTGCCAACCTTGTGAATTAACTGCCATGTAACTGAGCAGTGAGACAAAGGTTTGCAAGGCTTACAGGTTGTTCTGATAGTCGTACAAGAGGAAAACACTAAGTTTATAAAAATGCCAGGTCAAGAAAATATCAATAATATCAATGGAGTGTTAAAAAATAGACTGCACGTGCAAAGGCTAAAGCCTTTGCTTCCTCCATTGAAATTCGCCAACGCAGTGGCTGTGTTATGCAGTTATGAGTCCGGGCATCTCTGTATGACAAAGAGCAAGAAAGATCCCTAAGACAGGTCAGACGTGAAAAGAGCTGAAACACCTCTGGAGATCTCTTTCCACCTCTAAATGTTATACAGATAAATTAAGGCAATTTTATGGGCACCACTTTAGGTTAGACACCTAAAATTAAGTGAAATCCCTATTATCAAATGGGTAGATATTAGGTAGCACATAATCAGGTCAAACTCAGCAAAACTGAAGGACAGTAGTAGTGTATCTGTTTCTGGAATTCAGTAATGATTGCGTAATGCTGCCCGAAAGATTTTAATCTCCTTGTCTGGAAAAATACTGTTTGCTTCATGTAGCTATTCGATACCACAAACAGCAGCAATTCAGTGTTTTCCTGCATACAAGCCAAAACCAATCACACTGGAACAGCTAATAATAACCCTGCACAGATTGTTTCACCTTTTTTTCACCTCAACTGGTTTTTTTTTAACTTAAAGTAGGAGAAAGGATCTTAGGCATCAGGCTGAGAAAGTTCTAGTGTGAAATATGCATTCAGATAAGATTCAACTAAATTAGTCAACATTTAGGTGTTTCTACGATATCACATGTATTTGTCTAATTTGTCTTTATTCCTTACCTTGAATTTCCTTTTTAAAGCCCCTATAGATGACAGATGAAACTTCAGGCACTTTTGAAGGTAAAGTGTAGAACTGTGAAATGTTATGCACGCTTTAGTAAAACGTTTGTTTTCTCAACTGTGTTGGAATGTCAATCTTTAATGGGTTCCCTCAAGAACTGACAGCTTGACCTGAGTACCAACGTCAGCATACGTATGGAATGTAATACTGCATTCTCTTCCTTGTTACAGTAAAACCCCACTTAAACCTCCTTCTTCAAAACAGTTGTGAGGGAGGATATTTTGAAGATTAATGTGACTCTTAGATCCCATACCATTCTGCAAAACAAACTTTTCCTGCACGACTCAATAAGATTGTTTTATAAATGCTTTTTTTTTCTTGCACATATAGGACCAGAAGTCACTGTGATGATTGCGCAGAAAATACAGTTCTTGGTCTGAGAAGAGTTTTCAGTCTAATATGTAAACGACTTGGCATTTTTGATTAACTCTATGGTAGTATATATGAGCTGAAATAAATGTTCATCCAAACAAGTGAGGGACAAACTTTGGCTAAAGATAGGTTTAGAGAATAAATGTAGTGAAATGATTAAATGCTTGTAAGAACATCAAAATTCATTCCATTTCATCTTCGTTGGCAAGAGCATCTTTGACAGCAAGAGCATCTTCGACATCCGCACAGACATTGCAGGATGGCAAGAAATGAAAGGGTCAAATTTTTTATTTCCCAATGGTTTGTAATCTTTTATCCAGCTGTTGTAATCTACGGTGACTGGTAGACTGGTCTAACACATTTGGGGCCAGAATAGTTCCAGTATGAAAATCAGCTGTAGCTGTCAATATCAGGCAGCCAATTTCTTTGGCAGCGTGTTTTTAACTTAACTGAAAATACCTATCACCAAGCCATCGTAGCTGTAAATCTCAATCTAGTATGCCGGTAAATTACATGGAACTGATTTATACACTTGAGTTTTTTCAGATTTGTGTCTAATAGCAGAAATTTTTCCACCTGTGGTCTTCAGCCTCAGAAGTAGGACAAAGAAATCTTATGTTTTATCTCCAAGAATATCAATGGTGCAATAGGACCCCTTCTGAGCAGGACACAAGAGAAGCTCTATGTTTTAATGAAATACCCTAAAACTCAGTAATGAAAATGTGTACTATGCACAAGATACTATGCACTAATTACTGACCTTTTATGCAAAAACTGACGTTTACAATTCACCCAGCGCTATTACCCTGTATTAATACAACAGTCAAAGAAAAGGTTGTCTTGGTTTATGACAATGAAGTAAAAAAAAGTGCTCAATTCTGTTAACAGAATTAACTACGTTTTAGTTGGCTAATTCAACGCCCTGATCCTCAAGTTGCCACTTGCAACAAATTAGTAAAATCACCCATTTTACAGATGGGCTTTCTAAACAGGCCTTCAAATTCGACAGCAGTAATGGCATGGAACTCACACAAAAAGAACTGTAATGTTAAAACAAAGTTAAAAACAGGAAACACGGAAAACATGAAAGAGGAAAAATACACAGTGTGTAGAATAGATATTTTGTTTTATACAGCACTTTTTGGCATAATTGAAATGTCTGTGCTGCAGCTTCACTACGTTGTTTCTAAAGCTAAACCGCTAGCCTTACAGAAGTTGCCTTTGGTTTAGTTCAGTGAAGGAGGAAAAAAAGACAAATCTGTCTTTGTAAAATGCTTTCTGCAACGGCGATGCGACATTCTCTTCTTATTCTCGTCTTGGTTTCAACTGTTTACTTGGTACTCAATCGTAATCATTAAGCACTCTTCCAGAGTCCTGGGGAAACCCAAAAGCAGAGGAAGCTGTGGAATCCCTTCCAAAGCTCTCAAGTACAGTGGTGAGCAAACGCACTTTCCTCTGGAATGGGGAGGATTGTAGTTTTCCCAGTCTGACTATTAGATCATGCTTTCTAGGGGCAGGTCCTTGCAGCTCATGATTGTACTTCTGAACAAGCAGGAGTGTTGCTTCTGAGAAATAATAACCAATTACTGGCATTTTGAAAAAGTAACTCAGAGGTAGGTGGTTCTTAACTTTCATTTCACCTCAGCCCTCATTTCAAATTTCATACAATAGTCTCAGCATGATGCTGAGGAACAAGAAATGGACACAGTACAGAGAAGTCAGGACAAGACTGTTGCCACATCTGCGTTCATCCTGGGTTCTAAGAAGTTCTGTTAGATGGAAAGTTAAGCCACTATATTATTCCACAGACTCAATCTCTTTATCATTTCATGTGTATTTTGTAATTTTGAGAATCTACTGTACATGTAAAAAAATGTATCTGGGAGTGAAGCGTTTGCAGACCTTAGCTGGGCATTCCAAACAGCTTTTGCAGTATGATTCAAGGTGGCAAAATGTCCTAAGGTTTCTAAATTACTACCAGATTCTAAAACCGTGGAGTTTAGTAGTTTAGTAGGAGACTAAAATAACCCAAAGTACGACTATTTTTAGATTGCCATTATAAACACTACTTCAATTTATATATTAAACAAATATAAAATAGTAAAATAAGTTCCATTTTAATTAGTTTTTCTCAGGAAATCAACTGTAAGTTTGTGTTTTTCTGGTACAGAGGTGGTTTGGGTTTTTTTGGTCTCTTAGTAAAGCCAGCATTGTCAAAGTTCCAGATTTTAAACCCTAACTAATCGTGACATAGAATTAGTCTATTTATGGCTACGGAGTGCAAGCCTTGTTCTCATTATGCAGTAAGTACTGGCTGTTTATAGATCTGACAGTTTGTGGGAAGCGATCCAAGCCTATAGTGCTATTATTCCTTAGTAAAATTTAAACAGCTGTAGTCATGTAATTCAAAACCCTGGAAGTCTGCTGCAGTGCTTGTTTGACTTCAGTATACCATGAATGCAGGATGCAGCCAGCCATATAAAGGATTCTCCTCTTCAGAGAATGAAAGAAAGACGTGAACTACAAACCTGAATGCAACCTGAAAGGTCCAAATAGACAAGCTTGTGACAGCCTATTCCAGAGCCCAGGTACAGTAAACCTTTGAATTTTCTGCAGTGAGCTAGAATCAGAAGCTGTAAATTGGGGAAGCTGCTTTGCAAAAAAAACCCAACAAACCCAAAAAAACCAAAACAGAGAAAAAATTACTACAAAGGCATTTTGCAAAAGCAAAAGAAAATAAAATACCATCGTTAATGTATTCTGAAAAATTACTGTAAAAATGTTTGATACGAAACAGAAGTATCTCTCTGCCGAAGTTCGAAAGTCCCTTTCTTCTGCCGTGCTTCTGCTTCTTGTATTTCAATTTACTGGGGAGTAGCACTGTCATACAATATATTTCACCCCATGAAAACAGTATCATCTGAATGTCTTCTACAGCTGCAAAAGCACACTTTTTTAATTAACTGGGATTTTTGTGTGCATTATCTGAAAGCTAATATAACTTTCAGTGTAAGTTTGCTGGACTGTCTTTGCATTGATTTTACAAGAGGATGTTAAAAGCAAAAATGTATAGTTAGAGCTTCTCAAGTTACATCATTATTTAGAAAAGTACTAACAAAGAATCTGAAAAATGGGAAGAGATACAAAAGGGAATGATCAAAAAATTAATCAAGCAATGATAGATTTTTATCAGTTCCTTTGGAAAATATTTCTTTAAACATTTGTTAAGACAGCAAACGGTGTAAGTGGAAAAATGCCAATCTACGGCACTTTCTAAAAGTGAGACTCTATGCTCTGAAGATATTTAAGTTTCCATCTGCAGCTTTAGTTTATAACATGCTGAAAACCCATCATTTTGCTACACTGCATTTCTAACAGGCATAGAAAACAACTGCCACAACAAATGAGAGCATATGGAGAATCAAACCCTAGAATTAGGACCTACTGCTCTGGTGGACATGTAGTTGTAGGGACACAGTCATGCAGTACTGTAAGTCAGCAAAATCAGGCATTCTGAAGAAAGATGGGAACACCCACTGAGAAGCTGACTGCTTAAGGAGTAGCATAAGGAATGTTTTTGGAACTGAGTTTATACTTTCAGTATAGAGTGGGGAAATACGCGAACTGAACACACACACACACACACACAAAGAGGAAGCTAGGAAAAATTGTTGGTGTAAGAAAATAATACAAAAATACTAAGAAATTACATATAAGATTACATTTCATGAAAAAAAACCTAGACTCAAGACAGAAACATGCATGAGAAACAGATGTTAGAATGCAACAGCATATGTTTCTGTAATGGTGATGTTTAACTAATATTAAATACAGAAATAAAAGTACCCTTCTTCACAAAAGCCTTTTTGCATTTCAGTGACGTGCTTCATGTAAGTTAGTAGGGAAAATCAAACTCGGCACGAGTACACTTCCAAACTTATCTGACAAAACAGATAATAAATTAAGAGACTGGTTTGTTTACTCTGACAGTTCTGAGTCCATTTTAAAATTGTGTTGCTGCCAGACTGCACAACTTAAGACTCTGCGTTTTGAAGACCGTGATCAAAACCTTCCAATGCTTCTGAAGCTACACCGATTTTCTTTGCAGGTCATATGACCCACCTTTGTGATCTGGCAATCTTAACCCATGTGTCACTCTGCCATTTGCAAAGCGACAGCTTTCTTAAACGTAAGCTGGAGCAGAAAGACTGCTAAAACTCTTTGTTTTGTGCTTTGGCTAAATTCTACAGGAATTCTGTCCTGGTTTTTCAATTCTCATTGTTTTAATGCAATTTGACACAATGACCTTCTGAGTTTTATTCCTGATGGGCAATATTCATACCTATCACACGCACCACGACTTGTCAGAGTAGCTGCAGATCTGTGCTGCATAATACAGAGCTTTACATGATTGCACAGAAGAGCAGAAGACAATTAAAAGTGACCAAACAGTTTTGAGCTCACTCATTCCTAGTTCCAGCAGCATGCATCTGCTACACAACGGCAAACTGCACATGCAGAATTATAAAATGCAACACTGCCACCTTTGCACTGGTTGCCTTATTACACAGGACCCGTGGTGAGCTAATGCTTTTGAGATGGTGTGTGAAATACTAATTACGTTAGTCTGCTCCCAACATCTTCACAGGACAGCCATTATTCATAGATCCCTACAAACTCAAAAATAATGAGCTTTTCTTTTTGTTCAATAGAAATATTCAATAAAAGTTTTTATTTGTCAATAAAAACAGTGGCATTTTGTGGTTTAAATCATAAGTGTCATTTTGTCAGTGGGGAAGGTTTTTTGTTTTAATAATTTTATTGCACTGAAACCTTCTTTCTTGAGTGCACGCTGTTTACACATCAAAAGAAATGAATGATTATGAGAACTGAATGATTCTGACTTTTGGTGGCAACAGCGTGCTCAGGTAACTAGCATAACATATGCTGACACTACCTTAGAATAGTTGCTCCAAACTTTGACATAAATACATGGAAATTTAAATTGACAACGTATCAGCCAATATGGAGACAACACAGATTATAACAACAATAACACTTATGGAGGAATGGGTGGTAAAATTGGAGCTCTGACAAAACAAATGTTAGATATATGAGAATACGGCTTTCTAGATTAGGAAAAACCAAAGTCAAAATGTATTAATCAAACAGCAAAGGAAAACGTGTTTCTGGGCTTTGTAAGCCTGATGTTGAAAGGAACTCACTAGCTCTCCCTACAGGAAAGAGTGACAGTGTACACCTAGCTTCAGATCTTCATCACAGGTTTGTGATGGCTTCTATTGTGGACCAGCGTGACATTTCCTTTGTAGCAGCTTTTAGCATGGCAATTTTACCTACCAGGCAGCCATTGTGTCTCATGGGGGGACACATCTAAAGCAGGAATGGCAGACTTCTGTAAGAACATCAGTTCTCTGCCTTCAGCTCTTCCAAGTAAGAATCTGGAACACCTTTCGCAGTTGTCACTGACCAAGACCTTGGTTCACATGGTACACCTGTGCACTAAAGTTACAGGGAGTGCTGGGAAACCGCTGGTGGAACAGAATCATGGGGAGAGCTCTGAAATCTTCCACCAAAAGCAGCACATCAGGCTGTGCTCATCTCCAGTGTCTGAATGCAAACACTGGTGGCATGAGAAATGAATCAATAACGATCAAACTCCATGCACAGATGCAGTGCTGGGTTAATGTTTGGAGCTGATGATCTTAAAGGTCTCTGCCAACTACTCTGTGATTTGTGAATCCAGGCATGCAAAGGTGTAGCACACACGACAAGAAGGCTGCAATGAATGGTTACAGGATATTTAGGAATGACAGCCCCAGAAGTTGAGGACAGGTTGCTTTCTCTGCAAAGTTCTGCCTAAATACATGGGGCTTTACACTGGATTTGGTGACAAATCAGTTGAGACCTTATTTGTAAGGATTAGATCTTAGACTGCTGAGGATTACGTTGTGGTAGGTATCTGCTCTAGAGTACTTGTCAGGAAAAGAAAGTAGAAGAAAGCTTCTGGCAGCTGAAGAAAGCCTTTCAATTGCCTTTCCCAGTTATGCACGACAGACTTGACTCTGATGTCTGATAGAAAAAGAATATGGCTGGGTGCAACCCAGGAGACACTTGTTAAAGATGATTTCTTGATCCAGGTGACTGATGAGTGTTCTAGGGAAAATGTTCTTCTGGACTTGTTTCAAAAACAAGATAAAACTAGGCAAGGATGGGAACGAGAATAGCTTTGGTTACCGCAAACATCAAAATGAGGAGTTTAAAATCCTAGTAGAAGAAAACCAGACAAACTGTACAAGTGGAGAGCAGATTTTGGCTTGTTTAAGGATCTGCAGAGTTGGTTGGTTGTCAAGACTGTGGTACACAACAACTCTTTTGCCTAATTTTTTACTTCTAAGGCTTGTCTTAAGGCTTCCCAGGTGCCTCCTACTAGCCGACTCTGTGGGAGCAAAGTACTACCCATGGTAGAAGAGAATGTCAGGGACCACCTGAGGAAATGGGACAAGGCAGAATGCAAGCAAAAGTACTAAAAAAGCTGCCTCCTGTTCACTAAGAGGCCTCACTCATTTTTGAAATCACAGGAGATTCCTGATATCTGGAAGAATGTCACATTCATTTTCAGGAAATGGACGAAGGAGGATCTGGGAAACTACAGGCCAGTCAGTCTCACCTGAATCTCTAGGAAGGTTGCATAGCAAAACCTCCTTGAGACCCTGTCAAAGCACATGAAGGATGAAAAGGTGAGCTGTCAGCATGAATTATTCTGAACTGGGGACAGTGCCAATACACTGTCAGCTAGAACTGCTACAGGGCTTTAGTCTGGAAAAATGGACTGACAGATCCCTTACGAAGTTCAACAAATGCCAAGTCCTGCATCTGAGATGGAATAACCCCATGCATCAGTACCATCTAGACACTAGACAGAAAGCAGGTATCACACTGACCTCAGTCCTGATCAATAACGATTTCAGAAACAGTTTCAGCAGAACAGACAGTCGTGTCTTTTCAATTGAGTCTTTTCAATTTGGCAAGCTGTGACTCTCTTTAACTTACTGCCTGCATAAAGGAACCTACGACAGGATCCTTGAGAAGAATGCAGCCTCTAAATATTATGCTGTAATTATACTGTATAGCAAGCATTGCGTTACGTAGCAAGGTGCTTCCACGGTGTTACTCGAGGGGCCTCACAATATAATCTGTCTGTAGCCCTTCTTTGTAGCAGGTACAGCAAAGAAATTATAAGCCTTGTGAAAATGGTGAGAACAGGATGTTTGGCAAAAAAGTTCACAAAAACATACAACAGAGATGAAAATATGTGAAGAAGAACCAAACCAGAATACCATAAATTAGAAACTCGTGATTTTTCTGCAGCTCATGTCTCTCCAGCTCAACCTGCATGTGCCGTTTTTGTAGGAAGTTCACAAGTTGTAGATTTTCCATGGTGAATTTTAAAACTTTGCTTGTAACTCTTGGCATGTTTCTGGGCTAGACTCTTGGACATGTGCTTCTCTCCAAAGACAACTAAACTACTCCAAATTGTTTGTAGAACAAACTTTTAGGTTTATTTTATTATTAGAAAAAATTGCACAGTGTTGTGTCCAAGAAATTATTAATTAAAGCAGAGCCAGACATTATTTTTCCATCAGAGAAGAGCAATGAAAAAGGCATTTGAAAATTAATAAAAGCAAGATAACACTGAAAACACTAAGCAGAAAAGAATATACAAAAATGTAACGGTGATTGCATACTGGACACCTTTCAAATAAAGGCTCTCACAAGTATCTAGGAACATAGTGAGATACTTTCAGAATCCAGGTGTACTACTGAATGAAGCATTAAAGGAACTTGGAAACAATGCAGGATTTAAATGTATTGCTGACAACTCCAAACTTAAATTTACAAAACGACCTCCCCCCAGACTGATGAAGTTTTGAGGCCTGTTTGTCACAAGTTACAGAGACTAAATATATAACTCTGCCCTGACACTGTAAAAAGCAAATGATACCTTCATAGAGGGTCTCTGAGTCACACTACACTCCATTTTCAAAGTACTTAATAACACCAGTCTCTAATTTTTATCTAGAAGACTCATGTACCCAAATAACAGCATTTAAGGAAAATCTTCCTACTCAGTACCAACTAGATTTTGCATAAAAAGCCTGTAGCACTTATCCCTGCCATTCAGAAATATATTTTAGAAGTCTTTAAAAACCACATTTTCACGTGATAAGCCAAATGCACGTTTTCAGTTAGCACAGCAATAGATCTCTGCATGATTTTCTCTGAGGACTGTGACTCCGCCGGTATCCTGTAATACTAACTCAGTGCCTTTCTGAAGAGTAGGACAATATTGAGAGAGATTGCATCATTTAGAAGAACCTAACCAAATCAAATAGCTATTAAGGCAGCTAAGTCACAGCAATTACAGCTATGTATCTCTCAATGTGCTCTTTCTTGCTACTAAATGAGACAGACATAAACTGTCTTTCTTTTCGAGCTAAAAGCAGCAGTGTTTTCGAAACAAAACATCTGTGCAATGACTTGCACTCAAGATTTGTATTCAACACCTTCCCAAGTGCTAAGGGCAAAAAGGACTGAGCCTAACACAAAAATGTCCACAGTCAGAGAGAAGAGTTGTACAGTTAAGCCAAACAGTGCAGAATGCAAAGTTTCAGAAGACATGATACCGACTAGCAGAAGTAGGAAGTTTGTGAGACGGGGAAAAAAAATACACAAAAATGTGAGGGGTTAAAATGTTTCTAAAGAAGCACGACCCTGTGGCCAAACTTCACTGAAAATGAAGGGAAAAGGGCAGTGCACAGGAGTGCTGCAGGATGCTCAGGAAGGAACATAGGTCAAAAAGTACTGATAATACTGAAGCGATTTCAGACATCCTTACAGGGAACAGTCCTTCTCTTCCACCCAAAGTAATTTGTAATGATTGCTTGGCTTTCTTCAAAAGACAAAAGCTCCTGACTTATCCCACTGCTCAGGTGGACAGAGCTGGAAGTACATAGAAACTGGAGGCTCTCCTTGCCCATGTTTGGATAACATAGGCTTCTACAGAAGATTTATTTTGTTCCTTCTCAGATCAGTCCTGTCAACCTCTCCTACCTGACATGCACTTCACATTTGATAGTAGTAGCAGGGCTAGTTATGATAAATTTGAGCTCAACCTGAAAACAAGTCTAAAATTGAGTTTGATAAGCACTGGTCTTCACCTGGTCTTGCTTTGGATGTGGTCCAGTGGGTCAACACCAAGAAAACTAGAATATATAAGCTTCAAGTTTCTCTTTCAAGCTCACCTTCCAAGATGAACTTAAATTAACACTGTCTGAAATTCTTCTGAATACATGAGAACCTTCCAACAGAGACCAGTTAGAAATTGGTCCATAGAGTTTTACAAGTTTGATCAAAACGAATGACGCTGGACCAGAGACAGTAAATACAACAAAGAGGAGACAAGGCATTAGATGTCCAAAGAAGTATTTGTAAGGTATTTAGAGTGATAATTGAGTACTGAATCATCACACTGTGACTGAAAGCTGCATGTTATGTATAAGCCTCCATGAAAATCCCGTTTCATCTGTTCTAATGCTCCCTTTTTCTTCCACCACAGGGATCCCACACACCCCAGCTGTGGATCTGACTTTCACTATCCAAAGACTTCCTCTGTTCCAGCTGTCACAGAAAATAACTGGGGCCAGCTGAGTATCAGGATGCACGTAGTTACTATTTTACTACTGCTGCTTTTTTGCAAAGCATCTGACTGTAGGAGAACGAGGAGTAGGAGTCTGAGAAACAACGAAAGAGAAAACATCTTACGGAAAGCCTCTAGCACTGTTAAGCGCAGTGCCCAAGGCTTGCCATGTGAAATATACACTTATCTTCATGAGAAATACCTGGAGTGTCAGGAAAGAAAACTTATGTTTGTGGCACCTGACTGGCCGGAAGACTTGAGACACATGCTGCTAGCAAGAAACAGGATTCGGAAGCTGAAGAACAACATGTTTTCCAAGTACAGAGCACTGAGAAGTCTGGATTTACAACAGAACGATATAACAAAGGTTGAGAGCGAGGCTTTCTTTGGTTTGAATAAACTAACCACGCTCTTACTTCAGCATAACCAAATTAAGAGTTTATCTGAAGAGGTTTTTATTTACACACCCGGTCTAAACTATCTGCGCCTGTATGATAATCCCTGGCATTGCAACTGTGAACTAGAAACCCTCGTTGCCATGCTACAGGTTCCGGCCAACAGGAATTTGGGAAATTATGCCAAGTGTGTGCAACCAATAGAACTGAAAAATCAAAAGCTAAAGCAACTGAAAGCTGAAGAGCTGTGTGGTGAAGATGACAGGCAGGAACCTGAAAACATAAGACGGGAGAAGCCTGAAGCTGCCAAACCAGAGTTTGATTCCTCTCTGTGCCACATGCACGTGTTCCCTGTACCAACTGTGAACTGCAGAAGAAAAGGTTTGTGTCTGCCCCTGTAACTCAAAGAATTATTTTAATATTCTTACTCCCTCCCTACATTCATTACACATTATTTAGAGCAAATCAATACAGTACTAGTACTTGCTTTAACTAATCACTTTTATTGCTTTTCCTTTGTAACTACAAGCAACAAACAGGAATTCTTCCTGTATTTTACCTCTACGCTGCAGCCCCAGCTCCACAAATATTCTTCAGTGCTCCAGTAGAAGATCTCCAACAAAAAAGAGCAGGCATAAATTCAAGCACATACTCAAGTTACAGAAGGACCAGCACCTCACTAGTCTGATTTTACAACTATAAACATACTAATCAGTCAAATTACAGCTGTGCTGCATTTGTTGTACTAATAGAGAAAAGCATGTCTTTTCTTCTTTCCTGTGTACAAACACAACAATAGCAACAGCTTTGACAGAAGAGAGCTGTGAAGCAGGACTGGAGCAGCTAGCTGTGCTCACAATGCTCAAAGGAACCTAAATGCAAAGGGGATCCACTGCAACCCCATGTTTCTCGTGCAAGATTTCTTCCACTAAAGGAAGGAATTGTGTGTTTTTGTTTATAAAGAAATATCTCCTCTGTTATCTTCCTTCCAGCACCCTGCAAGCATTTCAAAGTTGAAGGGCCTTCAAGAAATGTTTTTCAGACACTTGGATCCATTCCATTCCTAAATCCTTCTCAAGCTCCTAAAAGCCACAGTTAAGCCTTAAGGCTGAACCAGCTAGGGCATATATCCACACAAAAGTGCACATTTATTTGTGCTGTGTATTTCCCGTATTTTATTCCATGTTGAAACAGAGCAAACAACCAAGATATCCAGAAGGGAAGTTGTTCTTTAACATCACAAGTCTGAAATTAAAAGTATTACTAGAGATAGCTAAAACTGGGAGGACTTTTGCCCATCTTTTGTGGAAGTGAGTTTGCAGCATTTCTTGTACCTTGCAATGTCTTTACTAAACTTGTATTTGCTTAACAATGACACAAATCTGTGTAACAACTCTGTCTGCCCTTAATCTTGGACCTTAATGACAGAGACAAGCTCAGAAGTCAGTGTAAGGAGACAATAGCTAAATATGAAGCATTACCTACTGCAGTATTTAATTGCATGGCTTATCTGCTATATATTTCATTAAAAAAATGGGCCATATTTTTAGTTTTTTTCACCTTGTTAAATTCCATTCTTCTTTTATCTTTGTTTTACCATGCAACTACTTCATCTTTTTATTTACAATTTATGCTTCTTTTACTGGCTAACATTTATTAATTTCTCAATATTCACCTACCTTACCTTTCCTTGTAGGTAGAATGTTCATTATTTGGTTATAGATTCTGTCCTTAATCATCCTTTATAGGAGCATAATCACACCAATATTACCTTATGTCTCCAATTAATTGTGGTCCAGAACAAAATCCAGGCATATATTGTAATTTTAATATAAGAAAATACTTGACTTTGCAGCTCTCCCCGTTTAGTAGCATCAAAGAAATGAGCAGATTACATGAATATGCTTGAAATCTCTTGGCAAAAAGTGGTACTTTTTTCTCTGAGTCCACAGAAACATTCTGAGCGGTCTGCTCTCCGTGGGAACTTCACAGGCTTTTATGGTGTTTTCTTAAAAGAAGTTGTATTGCCTTTAGTACTAATAATGAAGACATAAAGTTGTTTCAATCTCGACACAAGTGTGCTAGAGGGTACTGGAACCCCCTCCTTTAGGTCAAGAACTGAGTCTGTCAGTCTAGGACCTCCTGAGTATCTAGCATGGACACAATGAGTACGTTCAGTATTTTTTAGGAAGTATCAGGCCTACTGGTATATGCTTGACAGCTGGATGCAGGCATTCCATGGACAGTTGGTATTTCTGAACATGTAGGAATCTTTGATGAAAATTTCACACCTATTGTCTTTGCATTTGATTACTGTGCAGCAGATGCACAGTTTAATTCAAATATCTCTTGGAAACAGGAGAACAATTCACCCAGAATCCTGTGAAAACACAGAACTTTCTCTAAATCGAGATGGACAAGATTTCAGAGCAGGAAAATAGATGCATTAGTTGCCAAACAGGTAAGATGACATGAAAAGCTGCAATCCATTATTCTTTACAATGGAGCAGCTGGAATGGCAAACAATGCACCAGTATACCAGTACTATGTATCTCTATGGAGATATGACAACAGGTCAGCAGCTCTCAGTTATTGTCAGAAAGTTCATGAAAGAAACATCTAAGCATGTGTACATTCTTCTTTTGAACAACTTATTTAGATCTTGTAAGAATAATGATATTTCAGGATTAAAGTATCCTATGGCTTTGATACTATTTTATCAAAAAAGCAAGAAAAGTGGGACGGAAAAGTAACTTCTGTTTGCTCTTCTGCAAAAGAATTTGTATTTACCAGAGTAGTTGAAAAAAAATTCTGCTTTCTGTAACTGCCAAACTCTCCAAGTCTCTACATTCAAGCATTATTTGCTTTCATTTGGTGATACATAGACTCTCAAACTGACATCTGCACAAGTAGGAAGCAAACCAACCAAAGCAGGCTGGAGCAGTCAGAATATTTATATTTACATATATACACCAGAGCTCCGCTCAAAACTAGACACAAGGCAGAAAGACTCTGATTTGTTGCTTTAGTCTCAAGAATGCCTGGAATATTAGACAATGTCAGAACTTTTGGGTTAAGACTACGAGTTTCCTTACTGATTCAGAAACTACTTGTTTTTATTCAAAGATGGTAAAACAGGAGGTAGCCCCATTTTCTTGCAATAACAGTCCAGGATTAGAATATACACTGAGTAAACATGATCCTGGAGATTAACATTACCCTGAGGATTTAAACCACAGTTTGCTTTTTTCTGGACTAGAAACTATTCTTTTTGCAACTCTTGCAAGGAACACCATGACGATACACACGTAGATGAGTGACAGGTGCTTGGTTGCTTCGATAATGCCCATGGCACAACTGGGATATAGAAGTAGCTAAAATGACACTATACTGCCTGGACATACAATAACTGTACCAAAACAAATATAAAGTAAAAACTATTCTTAAACCACTGCGTAACCGTAACTGCAGAACTACAAATATAATCATAGATATAACCATAAATGCTGTAACAGCTAGTGTTTTTATTGCTGATAAAATTGGTAACGTTTTCTGCTTCGGCAACACACAAGAAAGGATGTAAGTCAGCACACTGTAACCTAATTATGGAAGATGTTTACATCCCAATGAATATTGTTTTAATACAGTTACTTATGGTTCTTTTCTACAAAATAATGTTGTAGTTTGAAAATTACCAGAATTTTCAGATTTACAGATTTGTGCTTTCATGAAGAAAAGAAAATGTTCTGTTGCTTTGAGAGGACCCTCTCCCCGCAGTGACCTGTCCTGGGGGAGGTGACACTGTCCCAAGTACCTGCCCTTAAGGGGTGTTGTTAGGTGAGCAGATAAAAGTGGACAGTGAGCTCGGTCCTGCCTCTTTTTGCTGAGGGCTTTCATCCCAGCACAGGGCCTGTAGCCCCGTGCTAACACCCACCCCCCCTTCCCAGCGCAGTGGTGGGGAAGACAGCTTCCAGCGGCTCCCTGCCCCGAGACAGAGGGGGCTCACCGGGTCGGGTCCACTCCGCTTCTGTAACCAACACGGAGTGCCAGGGACTCCCGGCACGGCAAAGACAGCCCCAGCCTGGCGCAGACCCCAGCACAGAAGGGAATGTCCCGGTCCGGAACAAGACAGCCCCAGCCTGGCGCAGACCCTGGTGCAGAAGGGAGAGCCCTGGCCTGGACCTGATGCCATGGACCAGAGAAGCAAGACTTTGGTGCAGATCTACCACCACCCCCGCACCCCACAGAGGAGACCTTCAGCCTCGCGGTGAGCTAAGGAAGTCCTCTTTCTTCTTCCTAGAGCTGAGACAGGAAGAGAAAAAGAGGAAAGGAGAGGGTCTTGGAAAACCCTCTCGGCCACGTGCAGAGAATTGGGGGGGCGGCCCTGCTGACGCAGCCCTGCAGTTGGTCTCCATCTTGGGTCCTGCACATGGCCGGGGCCCCGTGGCCACTGCCATGTTAGAGAGCCCTGATCAGCAGGAAGAGAGATTGTTGGTCACTTCTGCCGCTGAGAAAGACTGGGGGGTGCTTGGTATTGGGGAGAATTCCTCTGTGCTTAGCTAAAGAAAAAGCAGAAGGAAATTAGAATCCTTAAACCTTGGGCATGAAAGACAGAGTCTGGGATATTTGTCTGAAAGCAGGTCTCCTGCACCGAGGGATGCAGTTCAGGCGCTGAGGAATCAGACCGTCCCGAGAGTGTTGAGCTGGAGAAACTATGCTGAAGAATTGAAGAATTCACCAGGAGTCTGCAAACTGCCTGGGTGCCGCTGTACCGCAGACAGGGGTGATGGATGAATAATAGAGAGGGTGGTGGTACTTGTCTCTACATGACTGACATGATCTTTTTCCCCCCAGATCTCTGATGTGAAAAAGACCCAAGGACCAATACGATAGTAATCTCCCATTGTATTTTTCTCACAATATGTGATGGCATTTGGGACACAGTTTCTAGTTTGTGTGCACTAACTTGCTTAACCTTTTCTTCTTTTCTGTACACAGAGCTAATAAACCCTTTTTCAGTTTCCCTAAGATACCCATTGTCTGTCAAGTTTATCCGAGGTCTCATTGAGACCTAACTGCTTTGTTTTCTTTTACCTTACCGTTAGTTGTGGTCTTGAACCCACCACAAATAATTATTTTAAATAATTTTTATTAGAATGGTAACTTTACTACCTAGCCTATGCCTATTAAAAAATAATAGCTCTATGAAAATAAAAATATGAACCAGGTTAAAACTAAGAAAGTGATTTGCTCCCGGGTTTTCGGCACCAATTGGGTTCAAGACCACAATTAAGGGAAAGGAAAAGAAAAGTAGTCAGATATCGATGAGTTTGCCAGACAATGGATAGCTTAGGGAAATGGGAAAAGGGTTTATTAACTATAACTGTTATGTTGGAATTTCTCGGATGGTTCTCCAAACAAAAATTATGCTGGACTCTGGGCAGAGGTCATCCTCAGTTTTCCAGATCTGGGAGACTCAATACAGGTGCCTGTATTAATGGTCTTCTTATTTCTTCGAACTTCTGGTCATCTTCTGTAAACCACTTAAGTTGGTTATTAGTTAATTTTTCATATAAAAATTTTACCCTTTCACTGTAGCGTTCAAGCCATGTTCTACAATATCCTAATAATCCCAATATTTGCCAAATTTCGTTTTTGGTTTTTGGGGGTCTTAAGGATAGGATTCCAGATACCCTGTCAAGATCTAATTTCTTCTTTCCTTTACTCAGGAATCAAACTGGACACATTTCACAGCATGATTCCTCAGTGCCTGGACTGCATCCCTCAGTGCAGGAAACATGCTTTCAAAAAAGAACCCAGACTCTGTCTTTCACGCCCAAAGTTTTATGGATTCTAGAGTCCTTCTGCTTTCTTCATCTAAGCCCAGGGGAATTCTCCCCAATACTAAGCATCCCCGGTTTCTCTCAGTGGCAGAAATGACAAAGAGGCCATGTGTGGGACCCAAGATGGAGACCGACCACATGGCCACATCAGCAGGGCTGCCCCTTCCAACACTCTGCATGTGGCCGAGAGGGTTTTCCAGGACCCTCTCCTCTCTCCTCCTGTCTCAGCTCCAGGAAGAAAAAGAGGAATTCCTTAGCTCACTGTGATGTTGAAGGGCTGCTGCATAGGGGTGGTGGTGGTAGAGCTGCACCAAAGTCTCGCTTCTCTGGTCCGTGGCGTCATGTCCGGGCTGGGGCCGGGGTCGCCTCTGCCATGCTGGTATTGGCCCAGCGTGGGGCCATCCTCCTCCACCCTGCCGTTTACAGGAGCAGAGTGGACCCAGTGAGCCCCCTCCATCCCCGTTTCCAACAGGGAAATGGGGAAGGGAGCCACTGGAAGCCATCTTTCCCCACCCCCCAGGAAGGGGGGTGGGGGTAGCATGAAGCTCCAGCCCCTGTGCTGGGCTGAAAGCCCTCAGCAAAAAGACATAGGGCTCAGGGTAACCAGCCTTTTTATGTCCTCACCTAGCAACACCCCTTAAGGGCAGGTACTTGGGACAGTGTCACCTACCCACAGGACAGGTCATTGGAAGGTGGGGGTTCTCCCAAAGCAACATAACTTTTCTCTTCATGAAGCACTAATCTGTACATCTGAAAATTCTGGTACTTTTCTAACTTCAACAAAATATAAACCACAGAAAGATGTTTTGCTGTAAGTATTAATTCACAGAGTAGATTTCACATGAAATGGGAAAATACAAGTGAACAAAGCAATGAAATTCATAGGTTGAAAAAATATGTTGACGCTAGAAAGGTTAAAAAACAACTCCAAGAAAGAAAGCAAGACTGATGAAACCCTTTGTGTTAAGCAACTGTGATACATAAGCAGTAAGAATAAGCTAAAAGTGACATAAATTATGTCCTTTTCATTTTTTAAGATTTAAAGAAAGTTCCAGGGAACATCCCTCCAGATACACAGAAACTTGATTTGTCGAACAACAAAATTAGACAGTTACGAGCCAAAGAGTTTGAAGATATCAGTGAACTGAAGATATTAAACCTGAACAGTAATGGAATAGCTTATATTGACCCTGGTAAGAATGATTTTATGTATTAATTTAAGAAGTTGCTTGTATTTTATTAATTATAAACTTTGACAAGGTCAAATATAAATGGGGGGGGGGAATTTTTGAAACTTTACCTTTTGCACTGAAGTGTATTCGTCATGGAAGTCAACGAAGAGAGGCTGATTTCAGCTGCACAATGTAATTCTGCAGGCTGAAAGCTAATTAATTTCCCAAAATGCTAAATAGTGAATTATTTTCTAAATACCTTTGCCATATCCAAATCTAAGAAAAGTTATCATATAGTAAGACTGCTTTTAAGTTATATCGGACAATAATGTAACAGACAAATCAAAAGAATTTAAATGATTTTTGGGTTAAAAATCACTGCATGTAATTGCTATTAAGTCATATACTATTAGAACTCAAGTGGCCTTGTGGGCAATTTGCCTATTTCCTATGTGTATGCATGTTCTAATTATGAAAACAGATATTGAAAGTACAATACAAAAAGAGCCTTCTCTAGTAGCATTTTGGAAATTAAACAGCAGTAGAAAGTGGTAATATCAGGAAAACAGTGCTTATGAGGTTTAACACTACACACAGTTGATTCATGTAAATGAAGATTTCTGCCACAAAGTGAACTGGTACACTTGCAAAAGGCATGAAATGGCCTGTGAAATGTAACTCCGGAACATTATTCTGAAAGTCTGTATTTATTATCTTCCATATCTTAAACTGTGACTTTAAAGGTTTCCTACACACACATGCACACGTAAACTACTAGCCCTAGACATTACATAATACATCAATATCCATATTTCTACTTATGTATCATGAACATAACAGTAGATTTCTGTGAGCAAACCAAGCATTCATTCACCTCCACTGTCCCTATTCTACTCTCATGCCTTCTCTAGACAAGTTTCATAATTTTACCAGCAGTACAATTCCCCTGAGGTTAATATATTTATACCAATGTGTCACTTCTCGAGGCACAAGCCATATTCAAAAGTTCTGTGTTTGAGAAGTTGTGGGGTTTTTGAAAAAAATTAATACATAATTGTGAAGATGTTTTTCCTATTACAGATATGCTTTTTTTTCCCTAATTTATCTTTATAAGTTACCAATAACTATTTTTCTGTTGCCTAGCTGCTTTCTCAGGTCTCAATAACTTAGAGGAGCTGGATCTATCGAACAATAGCTTGCAGAATTTTGAATATGGAGTACTGGAAGATCTTTACTTTCTAAAAATATTGTGGCTGAGAGAAAATCCTTGGAGATGTGATTACAACATTCACTATCTTTACTACTGGTTGAAACATCACTATAATGTTCACTACGATGGCCTAGAATGTAAAATGCCTGAGGAATACAAAGGATGGTCTGTTGGAAAATATGTTCGAAGTTATTATGAAGAATGCCCAAAAGACAAGCTGCCCATTTATCCAGAAACTTTTGATATGGACAAAGACGATGAGGAATGGGAACGACACAAAGAACAATCGGTTCAAACAGTAAAAAAGCACGGTGTAATAGTCACTGTGATAGGCTAGTAAGGGAATAACACACCCCCTTTTATTTTGAAGTACATTCAAATATTTGATACTCTGACAAGGAAAAACATGCTGTTTACACATTTTGTTATTTGTACTGATGTTTTATAGGACTTTCTGCCTACAGAGATTTCCGTTTATTGCAGAATGGCATTAGTTGTAAGGCACTCTTCATCAAGTAATGGTTTCTGACAATTTGTTCTGGGCTCTCTTATGAAATACTTTGGCAAATATTTAGAAGTAAAGAGTGGAAAGTGATTGAAACAAATGGACACAAATGTGGTGGGGATTAGCTGCTTATATGAACACAGTTTATGTGTTGACACGGAACTTTCTGCAGGAGTGTGACCAAGACATTTCTTTCTTTAATGTATTGACAGTTCTTTGTATCTATCACTTTTCTGGAATACTGTCAGCAAAAATTTCTAAATCTTTGTATCGGTTTCCTGTTGCTTCATTGTATATGAAAAGTCAAACCTAAGACTTAAATACAGTTTTAGAAAAACGGGAACGGCAGTTGTTGTACTGAATAGGATTCAAACCGATAGAGTGAGTTCTACTTGACGATTTACTCGTGTTGCGGCTCAGTCTTGAGGGCATAGGTCAGCCTCTGCATCTTCTGTACCATGAGTCGCCAAGAAACGTTGGTTCGCAAGATTCAATTCCACATGACCGTATTTGCATTATTTGGTTTTTGCAATAGGCAGAGCTGAAGTCTTTCTAGGAAGCATTTTAGATTGTCGTCTTCGGTCAACACAGATCATATGACGTTATTTCAAGGTGAAGAGGACTGCGTGAAAGCTGCTGTGGCCTAAATCCAACATGCCAGCGCCCACCTACACTGAAAGCAAGTATGCTTTTGAGTGCTCTCGGTGGGACTCTTCTCTCAGCAAAATTTAGAAGGTGCACACTATGGCACCTCCCTATAACACAATGTCTGTGTGACTTTACATTCATTAAAAACTGTGATTATTCTAATACTACTGTAACATAGCCCAAGGTAAGTGCACAATATTTCTAAAGATAAGACTTCTTGCTACATAACATACTGGCTAGAAGTTCTTTTATAAAACAAAGTTGTTTTTACGGAATTACTTTTTAGATTTTACATTATAGATGTGGGGGTTTTTTAATTTCTGCATTTCAGAATAGCAGAACTAGTCCCTCTTAAAGACAGATACTATAAACCTTTATTTTACACTTGGGAAGGATAAGTCCCTAACTTAACATGGTAGACAAGAGACACTGGGTTAAAACTTTAGTACCCCCAGCTCAAGCTCTAGACCAGGCACCTTCTCTCAGATCAGTAAGAAGTATGTAAGTGCATGATAGAGATTAAGGGCCAAAACTTTAAAAATAACAAAAAATAATATTTGAATATTCCGTATATGAATACATTTTAATATTTGAAAAACATACATATAGGGGAAAAGACTAACTGTTTACAAAACCTTCACATTACAGGGTTAATTGCTGTTTCTCAGAGCTTCTCCAAAAGGTACTGTAATCTAAAGTACACCATCCATGGAACATCACAGCCACAAACCACAGTTAACACTGACATTTCTTTTGTTTTGCACTGCGTGATAACCAAGCAGATCATGGTGCGTGGCTGCGAGGAGAGGAGGCACCGCCTCCCTGACAGGGAAATTAAAAAAAAAAGACTGGAGAAGACAGGATGGGTGGTTACCTTAAGACACGGTTACTACTAGGACAAAGGCCAGTAGAAAAACAGTGGGCACCTAAACAGAGGCCACACATAAGCACTGCTCAGGCAGGTGATTGCAGTGAGTGCTGGAGCCTGGCACTCGATATGGAGCATGGCAGGGACAACACCTGTGTTAGGTGTGAGCAGATCAGAGACCTGATGAACATGGTGGCTGAGCTAAAAAGAAGAGGTGGAAAGACTGAGAGCTAGAAGAGGCTGCAGAAGACATTGACTATTTCCATAATGTAATAGCTACAAAACCTGAACTAGGGTTAACTCTTGGTGGATCAGAGAGTCCATTATCCTCCCATCAGCAAGTCTCTCAGCCTCCATGTAGTAACCCACAGGAGCAGGGTCAATGGGAACAGGTCACCGCCCCACAGAACAAACGCAAATGGAGCAAGTGTGCTACCTTAAGAAGTTCACCACCTACAGTGCACTTGCAGACTAGGTATGAGGCTCTGCAGGAGGAACAG
>JAOXOE010000001.1:9831590-9852215 GCA_028565055.1 Phoeniculus purpureus
TGGTGAGAGCCTGGAATGGGTTGCCCAGGGAGGTGGTTGAGGCCCCATCCCTGGAGGTGTTTAAGGCCAGGCTGGATTGGGCTCTGGCCAGCCTGATCTAGGATGGGGTGTCCATGCCCATGGCGGGGGGGTTGGAACTGGATGATCTTTCGAGGGCCCTTCCAATCCCTTATGATTCTATGAAATGATCAAGTACTGTGATAAGTAGATTTGATATTTTTCATTCTGCTTCTAATAAAGTTATTTTAATTCTAGATTTGGATATCAAAACATCAGGGACTGGCTGTGTGAAGATTCAGAAAATAGAATGTGGTAACTGCAAAATAGAAACTGAGAAGGGGACTAGTGTCTTGCAGTCAATAAAGGTACAAATAACCCTCATCTCCTCCATCAGTATTTTTTAAACGACTTGTGTGGTGGAACATAGTATAGAATCTTACATTCTAGTTCTGGAGGGGAAAAGTACTCCTACATTTTTAAGTGTTGCTATGTGTATAACACCTCACCTGTCTTTATTGCATGCAATTGCAACACAGAGTCAGTAACACTAAAGGTGTAGTCAGAAGTCCAGGTGCCTTTGGTGATAGCCAAAGCCTGCAGAAACTATGTTGGTACTAAGCCTAATACCTGCCTTCCCTGCTGCTTAAACCAAAAAGTGACAGACTGGGATTTCTAGTCTATTAGGTTCATAGTTATGCTTGCTTAGTTGGGGCTTTGCAGTATGCTGCTTCTTTTTCATGTGGTTTAAGGTTTTTTGGTAATTCTGATATATCTCTGCAAACTCTTCAGGTTAATTTTCAATCAGAAGTTAGACATTACATGTCCAAAATACTCTTTCTTCCTCTGCTAAAAACAAACAAACCGAGCCTGTAGGATCTCACTTGTCAGGGTTTGTAAGCATCATTCTTTCCCTGGTATTATAAAGAAAGGTGACTTGTCTTGAGTTTAATTCACTGGAAACAAACATTACATTTGGCAACAACCGGGAAAGGAGTCTCCTGAAATGGAAGTTTGTGGTCCAGGGTGGTTATTCTGGTACAGCTTGAAAAACAGCCACCATGTTTTCTGATTGTGGTTATCCTCACTGTATGACTTACAAACTTTTTTTCAGAGCCATAAAATTGATATACGGACAAACGGTGGCAGAGTGATTGGTCTTGGGACACTTTATGGAAATACAGATATTCAGGCCACTGAGAAGGGTGTAAGTAAGAAGTAAAACTTTCTTTCCAGTGTCTTGTTCCGTTTGTCTGTGATTTGGGGATGGAAAAATATAAAGTTACCTAATCCTGCGTGTATTCTGCCTGCCTCCTTCACACTGGCCGCACGTGTAAGGATGCTGAGAGTATAAAAGGACTCCTGGAAGAGACAACAGGGGGCAACCAAATCAAACCAGTGTTGTCTTTGAGGGAACATCTGCCATTTTGGGGCCTTGCCGTACTCCCTTGGGAGAATGCTGCGCTGCCTCCCGTGTGCGGTCATCTGGGTGGGGACAGTGTAAGTCTTTGTTCTGTCTTTTGTCTCGCATGTGCATAACATATATTTCTGTCTGTGTCCCTTACTTATGTGTGGCTGGAGTCGTTCCACACCGCATCCCTCGTGGACCCTAACCGTAACAGTCTGTTGTAAGATAACTACCTTTTTAACAAAGAACAGTAGTCATTCCATCATCACAGAGGTGGTGCTGGCTCATACATCTCATCAGCTTTAACAATATGGTTAATGTCACAGCACTCTCTCAGCTGATGGCTTGCACCTCAGTTTTACCATAGCTCTGTTAGTTTATGTTAGTATCTCATGAATATTGCCCCAATATTTGTGTAAGGTACATGCTGTACACGTCTGTATTGCTCTGCATATATTGTTATGAGATACAGTGAGAAGAATCATGAACAGGAGAGCAGGTTTGCAGAAATAGTTTCCTCTTTTTCAGCAGATGGCAGTATGAGACAAAGCTCAGTCTGCTCTCTTCAGCTTTTGCTTCTGGTGTAAGTAGTCCGTTCTGTGTTATTTAAAATAATGTAGAGTTACCCTCCCTTACATAATGCTGCAGTTTTTTATACCCAGTCTGGTTTTCAGGCTCAGTTTGAATGTTTAGGCTTCATAACGTTTATGCAACTGGCGTCATTAGGCTTCATTAATTCGGAAGCATTGCTGTGTGAACGTGTAGACCAGCAGCACTGGGAAGAGCCGGAGTGCAGGTAGCATCCTCTAGCCAAAGGTAAAATTGAGTGCCGAGATACTAAGTTCTAGGAGTCTAAAATGGCTTCTGTGAAATGCCGTTTGGCACCATTGTACATGTTGTAGATTTGGCTCCTATGAGCCAATTTTAAGCTGTTCTTAACATCCTGCAGTAAATTAAGCAACCTGCTACTGGGTTTTAAAAAAACTGTCAAGGTTAAGTTACCTGCATTTCTTTTGTAGTGGGTGTTAGCCTACCTTTTATGTACGAAAGAGCCCGGAGGCCACTGTAGCTGCTGGGGGTGTTGTAGCCCTGAGAAAAGGAGACTGAGGTGGAGAGACACACTCACTGCCTACAACTACCTGAAAGGAGGCTGTAGCAAGGTGGGGGTTGGACTCCTCTTCCAAGTAACAAGAGATAGGACAAGAGTAAATGGCCTCCAGTTGTGCAACAGGAGGCTTAGAGGATGCTGGGGAAAATGTTTTTGCAGTAAGGGCTGTCAAGCGGTGGAACAGGCTGCCCAGGGCAGTGGTGGAGTCGCCATCCCTGGAGATAGTTAAACAACGTGGTGCTTAGGCCTTTGTGGTGGACTTAGCAGTGCTGGGTTAAGATTGGGCCCCATGGTTTTTAATGGTCTGTTCCAACCTAAATGATTCTATTATTTTGACTGATACTTCTTAATGAAATTTCGTCGTATTTTACCTTGACATAAAGTAGAGTGGGTAAGGTTTGACAGTGACATACTCTGGTACCACAGTTGGGCTGACCATTGCTAGCTGATGGAAAGGTCCTTCGGGACTGTTGCTAGTTGGTAGAGTTAGAACTGATCCTAAGCCACTAGCAGCCACAGAGAGGGGACTAGGGCAGATCTTGTCGTGTGTCATCCATTTTCTGCAGAGGGCTTCCGTTAGGATCTGAACACTTCAATCCTTGCTTTCTGCCAGTGAATAAGATGGAGTGCAATCTAGGAAGTGCTTTGACTGCTATGGATTCATACTGGTGATAGTCTTTAAATGGGAATCATGCTGCTTAGTTGTTAGTCCCAAACTAGTTTCCTGTACCAGTGCAGTTCAGAGTTAATGTCAAATAGTGTCTTGCTGATATAAATAAAACAGTAGGTAGTAGAAAAATAATTACATCTATGTCTGTTTTAAAAATACAGTTTATGAAAATGAAAGATAATTGTTTTGCTTTGAGTCTTTTAGCACTGCTCAGAACTTGAACTTTTTTTCAGATGCATTGTCTTTCTGAAACAACAGAACTTTGTGTAGATTAGGTTGGAGTGCTTCCTTGTGATCATATTTGCCTAGTCTGTAATGCTGCCAGAAATCATTCTCACTGTTGTAAAGCTGCAGGAACCCAAGTGAAGGGAGTAATTTTAACCAGAACTTTACATTTTTCTACAGGAATTTATGTAAGAATATTTTGGCTTGTAGTATTGAACTTCTCATTAACAAACTTTGCTGTGGGGTTAGGAAGGTCAGTGTGAGATTCTTTTCTCAGCTGGCCACTTCTGTTAATAATCAGTCAGCCTTACGTCTCCTGTGTGTTTGTATGAGATGTTTCTTCCATCAGTTATAGTCGTCATTATGTAATTATGGCTCTGTCAGCAATTTCCAGCCCACTCCCAGAGGTGGGGAAGGAAAGGATGTGCTGCAAGACATTACTAAGCACTGGAAAAACAGAATATCTTTGAGAGGGTAAAATGGAGATGACTCTACTAAAATATTTGAGCAAAGATAGCACAAGAGAGTCAGGAAGAGGAGTATGTGGGGAAGGAATTGTTTGTTGTATTTGAGTGCAGCAAGATGTCAGTTTTAATCTTGAAAATGTGCTCAGGTGCAGAAACATTGTCAGTCTGATTTATGGAGATACACAGATGCTTTATTTTAAAGTGTGAGAAGCTGATGGAACTTGACTGTGTAGTCAGTCTCAGTAACCGTAGTTCCCAAGGCTGTATTCTCAAGGGAGGGAATTTTTCCAGAGAACCTGGTCATTATGTGGACACGAATAATCAAATTTGTTTGTCTGGGGAATCGTTAGCTAGTCTGTGCCATGAGGACTTTTCTGTAACACTGATTTAATAGAGCCAAACATCTGTGTTCTGCCAAAAATTCATAGAAGTAAAAAAATTTGGGATTGCAAACATATTGAGTATCAGGAAAAAGCAATAGTTCCTGTCGGTTTTTATGCTTTCCCTGTCTAGAATGTTTTGCTTTTTTAGTCTGGTATTTGAAGAGTTTGACTTCTCTCTCCTGCTCCTTTTTGGAGTTGTTCTGAAACAAGCGTTCATTGTGTCAGTAGTTTTTGTTTTTGAAGTAATTAGCAGACTTTATCTTGTGCCAAAACAACTCACTTTTTAAGAAAGTTTTGAGGCTGGTAAATAAGTTGGTATGTGAGCTTGTTTGTAGGAAAGCACTTCGTAATACTTAAATCAGTATCTAAACAGAGTCAAAGCTTGCCTACCATAGTAAGTAGCCTTTGGACGTTCGCTGTTCAGGAGTGCCGCAAGACAATCAGTTCACAACAGAGCTGTGCAGGTACTTTATTTTATCCCCTGCATCCACTTAAAGTATGTCTCACTCTGTTTTCATTGCGCTCCTAACAGTGGTGGGCCTGGTGGGACTGCAAAGGTTTTTTGCAAGTCATTTGAGTGGTTTCTGAGGCTTACGTCATAGAGCCTCAAGTGACAAGCAGCTTTCTTTCACTTGTTGGTTTGGCCAGGTGCCACAGCAGGTTTAGGCTGTGCCATCGTGAGTGAAGGACGAGTACTTTGTGTGAAACATTCCTGGGATAGATGCAATGTAAATGTATGTTTATTAAGGTCTCTGTTGAGAGTTTTGTTTGAAGCATTGAAATACTGAAATGCTGAATTGCCATTACTTTCAGTAGTGACAAATGTATTACTGGGTTTGTTTGCCGTTGACACTTAGTTTCTGTAGCATAGTTCTGAGTAGCATCACCTGCAGAGATTGTAGAGACTTAACTTAGCACAGGACTTTGATCACCAGATTTTTTAAATGTCAATGTATCTTGTTCTTGGAGAGAGACCCAGTTTGTATTGTAGCATCATGTCAGAAGTCTTAAGACAACAGTCCATTCTGTAATCCTGTGTCTTGGGGTGTAAAGACAGCATATGGATTGGTACGGTATAATTTGGCTCTCATTTAGTTCATCCTGATCAAGCTTCTTTTACCCGCTAATACGGCATGGAGTTTGTGCAACACTAGTTGCAGTTTGTCCGTGAACATAAAGCACAGTTTTATCTAGAAGGTCGTACATAATTTCCTGTAATGAATAAGGGTTTTATGCAATTTGTTTAAAATCTGCATAAGGAAAATGGAACAAATGGAGCGGGTGTTAGGTATGAACTACTGCAAGTTTCCATCCTCAATCAAGCTTTAACTGAAGAATAAAATCAAAATCATACAGTATTTGTACAAGCCTGAGACTTGTTCTCTTCAGGTAGGCTTAGGTTATGTCACGTGACAGATTTCTTGTAATCTTACCTGTCCGACCTTTTATTCCCCCAATCGATCCATAGTGCACCTTTTCCAAATACGCTGTCTTTCAATTTCTCGTGGGTAAAAAAGTAGAATTAGAAATCTTACCCTGTATTTTTCAAGGCTTTGTATAGCTCATGTCTTGTCCAAGAACAGAGACCTGATTAGCTGAGGTCATGTGAACATTCACACCGAGAAGAACGGAAGCTGTGGCTTTTTTACAAAACGAGCCAGGTAAAAATCTGAATGAGTAGCTCTATGTGCAAAGACAGTCAATGTGTCAGTATGTGGTGTCAGAAAACTAATTGTCAATGCTGACTAACCCTGTTTTTAATTTTCAAAATGAAATGTTTTGGATTTCCAATGTAAGTCAAGATTTTATCTCATCTGTTTGTGACTATTTGGGTTCTTCACCTGTATGATGGATGTAATCATTCAGAGGAATGTTGCAGAGAGTTATTGTTGTGCAGGAGTCTTGTTTGAAAAGGGGTTTTGTTTTGTCTTGCGTAGCTTTTAATCAAGAACTCGATTCTACTTATTCTGTGCCAACAACTTCTTTGTATTTGTTTTGCCTCTTAATAATTTTACTTCCTCCTTCCTTTTCATTCTGTGATGACAGAATTTCCATTATGTTTTTTTACATTTAATTCTCTTAGAGTGTGAATATAGAGAAGCTGCAGGGGACATCTATCAACATATCCACTGAAGATGGGCTGCTGAAAACTAAGTATCTCTATGCAGAATCATCGTGTTTGTCGTCAGTGACTGGTGATATTCTGCTGGGAAGTATTCATGGTAAGAAGCAAATGCTGTTGCATGCTTAGGGAAATGATGTCACACGTTTAGCTGTTTTGAAAGTGTTCCTAGTGCTCACAGCAACAAATAGACTGATGCCATAGGTGATTACTAAATCAGCTGCGCACAGGAAATGAACAAAACTGTTCTGTATTTGTTGGAGATTGCTCTATGTTACATTGATTATCATACTCTATTTTTACAAACCATTTTATAAGCATGCTTGTGAAGTAACAAGAAGTGTGTGTTATAGGAAGGAGACATCTCCGTAGTATATGTGATGTTCATATATAGAGAGATTCAGCAATGGAAATTACACTAAATTTATCAAATCATCTTCTCTTCCCTTCTTGCCGTTCTTTGTTTTCCTTATAGGAGAAGTAACTCTTTAGAGCGTCTCCTAAGAATTGTGACAGAACTTGGTTGTACTTAGACTGTTTCTGCTAAAAACGTCTGTGCGTTGGCATTCGTCACTAACAGAGTGGCTGCAGTTTCTCTTCTTTGGGAGAAGAAAAGGTCTCTAATCCATCTACCCTTTAATAGCCTTCTAAAACAGAAGCTAATTGGTGACAGCAATCAAGGTTGTAATCATTGATGTTTTCTAACTTAACAATATTCCTATTGCATTCTGACTGAGCTGTAATGCATTTGTGATGGTTTAACATTGAAACAAACTGGAGAATGAACTAATTACTGTGTTCAGTCACAGTTGCCAGTTTCCAGCCATAAGACCTATAAACAATTTGCTGCAATTACTTAGCAATTGTGTTGTCATCTTCCTTAAAGGAACAATTTCTGTTCCATTTATAGTAAATTTAATAATGGTTTTAACTTTAGAATGGTTTCTAAATCTGTTAAGTGATGTTCGCTTCAACACACATAGTCAGAAACAAGTTTTGGGGTTTTTTTATCCTTCTTACTGTGTTTTTCTAACATACAGGCTGTATCGTTACTGATACTTCTGTCTCATAAGCTGTTGTGTTTTTTCCCAACTTCAAAGCAACCCAATACTGTGGCATGATCACTCTGTGATCATACTTCTGCCTCTCTACACATCCAAAAGATGTATTTTTTCTTGTTACAAAAGTGAGATGATAACTGCAGTAGTTAATGACTTACTTCCTTAGTAATGCCTCGCTATGATTATCTGAAGAATGGTGTGAAAACAAATAGCATTTTATCCAGATTATACAGATGTTTCTTACATTGTTTCAGGATTATTTTTGTGAATCATCTACTAAAGGGATTTGGAGTACTTAACATTTTATCTGTTTCGCTTAAAAACAATTGCACATTAACATTTCCTTGGTACTTGTAAGTCTATAATAATTCTGTACTAAAAAATTGGTTGCTTTTACTTCTGCTTGTGAAGTAGCTCAGTTTTAGTAGTTTTATTTGTAAACACTTGGACAGGTTCTATCTTGGGCCACTGTTTCCCTATAGCTGACAGTATGCAGATACTGTAAGTGGCATAAAACTGGTGCTTCAGTGCACAAAATTGAGCTAGTTGTCATTGGTTTCGCACTGAGAACTCTGAGGCTTAGGCAACACAAAACTTCACAAACCTAGCTGAGACCCAGTTTGTAGCTGAATCTTGAGCTTTACAATTCCAGCACTGTCGGTACTGAAGATTTCTTTATTGCTCTGTTGCTTGCATCATACTTCAGTGGCAAATAGCTGGGTTTGAATCACATTTGTCAGTTTCTCTAACATGCATTAGAGAGGTCAGAAGCCATTGAACTTGCAAGATGACACTTGAAAAACAAAAAGGTAACAACTTTTATAGTGTTATAGTGAGACTTCTCTACACAGAAGCACATAGGAGGAAAAGAAAAACACTTTTTGCTGCTGTGCTAAAGTCTTGGTTGAATTTGATGTCTAGTTGAAACTACTGCTTAAAAGGCGCTCAGTTAGAGCAAACTTGTTCATGGCCTGGACTGCTGAGCTTTGCATATTCTTAGGGAGAGAGAGTGCATGACCTTTTTGGGTCCAGTCCTGAATTACTCTGGTGGAAATAAGTCTTCCATTTGTTTTTGAGGGTTTTTTTTGGGGGATTAATCACAATTTTCATGGGAAATTTTAACCATTATCCCTTCTTGCTGCATTACCACGAGGAGTGACTGTCTTCTGTTAGATAGTTGAAAACCACAAGAATATTCCTTCTCATCCTCACGCTTCTAAGGCAAAACAAACCTAGCTCTTGGAGCATCTGTAGTGTGCTCCTGGCCCCTACTCTACCCAGTGCTCTTCTCTGGCCTTGCTTCAATATGCCAATGTCTTTCTTTACTGGGAAGATCTAAATGACATTATTCCAAATGAAGCCTCACGAGAGGGCTTTTGCTCCTGGCTATGCTTTTCATTACACAGGTCAGTACACGGCTGGCCTTTGTTGACTCATACTGAAGCTGATGTCCATCAAGATGCCCAGGACCTTAGCCACAAAGCTGCTTTGCAAACACTTAACATTCAACATTTTACTGCTTTGCAGGATTGATTTGTCTATTATGCAGGACTTTCTATTTGCTGTTGACCTTTTCTGTCATGGTCTAGTAACTATTTCATTATGTGAGAGAACCACACTGGAAAACATAGCAACTGAAGTAACTATGTATTTACGCACTAGTAAACATACAGGAAGTGGTGCCTACGTAGCTGCCTTGTTGTGTCAGTGATCAGAATAAAGCAAAGGAGAAAATCTGCAGTGATTCAAAGGCAGTATGGTACAATGCTTGAGCTTGACACGCCATAACCCTTTCTGAGAAGAATCTGTTATACCAAAGTACGTTCCATAAACTTTAGCTGTGCTTCTGGATTTCACTTTATAAAGCAGGATTGCAGAAATTAATTTTATTTTTGTTCTTTTTTTAGGCTTGTCTGTACTTTAGTCTGTTGCAAACTTAAGATGCAAAGTCAAAGTGGTAAAAGGCTGCATGGTGGTTTCTCTGCTTATTCGGTGCATCAGTGTCAAGTGTTTATGCCAAGATGAAATCAGCCAATTCAGTTTATAATGGTGTAATGGGTTGAAACAAAAATGAATCAAGGCAGATTTGAAAACCACTTACAAGTTGCGGGCAAAACAAGACTAACTTGAGCCCCAAAGCAGTGGGTGAAAAGATGGAATGTTGGATTAGCTAAGCAGGGTTGGGCCTGGTGTGTACTTGGATGGGAGACAGTCTGGGTATACCAGGTGCTGTAGGCTTACCCTGCTCCAGCAGAGGGGGTTGGACTTAGATAATCTTTTGAGGTCCTTTCCAACCTGTAACGTTCTGTGATTTGGGGGGGAAATCAACAAGCCGTGTTTAATTCACTCCACATAAAAAAAACAAACCACCCACGAAAAGATTAATCACATGTTCTTACATAGAATTAGGCTGAGGTGCTCTCTCCAACCCCTCAAAGGGAAGAGACTTCACAGAACAAGGGATTGGAAGGGACCTCAAAAAATCATCCAGTCCACTCCCCCTGCCAGAGCAGGATCACCTAGACCAAGTCACATTGGAACATGTTAGGGCAGGTTTTAAATGTCTCCAGAGAAGGAGACTCCACAACCCCCCTGGGCAGTCTGTTCCAGTGCTCTGTCACCCTCATAGCGAAGAAGTTCTTTCTCATATTTATGTGGAACCTCCCGTGTCCCAATTCCATCAGTTCTTGGTCTTTGTGGAAATGTGGAGTCCATTCAGTCCATACATATGCTCCTCATTTTAAAGTCCAGCTCCCTCTTTCATGTGCTTCCAAGTCAATCCTTAATTTCCAGTGTGGAAATTCCTATTGACCATAAAGGAGCAAAACCAATGGAATTCGGAATAAACCTTCTTTCTGCTTTTCTTTGCAGTACTACCCACCCTACCTCTCTCTCTCTCGTGTTCTCACGGCAAGGTAACTGCCATGCTGTCAGAGGTTAAAACCACACAGAAACAGAAAGGCAGGCAGACAGATATTGAGGTGGGGTCTGGGATAGACTTTAACAGGCAGTGGAGTAGCTCAGCAGAACAGAAGTTTATTAAATCTGTAACTGTGTGCAGAAAGAGAAGCCCATGCAAGTTAAAATACACAAACCAGAAACCTCCGTATATTTCTGAGGAAAAATGAGCAAAGGACTACGTAAGTAGGCTTTGTTTGCTGGCCAGGATCCCTGGGGCAGGGCACACGTATGCACACACTCGATGGCACAAGAAGGGCCACCCCTGCCATCTCAGCTTCCCCCATTCTTCCCGTGCAATCTGCCAAAGAGTCAAGAGTTACAAGTCCTTCCAGCTCTATTCTCCGGCTTACGCAAAACATTTCCAATCTTTCTAAGCGGCAAAACGACAGTTTCTCCTGCTGGTCCAGTTGGGACCTTCTTCCTCGTGCTCCAGGCTTTTTGAGGCTTTCCCTCTTTAAAGTTACCTCACCGTTGGATGCCTCTGGGCTCGTAATAGCTTCATTTTGCTCGATGCGGGGAGGAATCGGCATCGTTGGTTTTCTCGCTGTGCTCCCTGCTTCATGGCACGGGCAGGGAAGGGCTTTCCCTCGGCTCGGTTCAGCATGGCGACGGTGAGGCACGGCTTGCTGCCACCAAACTGTGCCATTGCTGCCGTCGGTGCAGCCGGGCTGGGGCTTCTGCCGCGTCCAGCGGGGGTGGTGGTGGGGGGAAAGATGGAGCTCCCCCAGCAACTCCTGGAGAGAAAGAAAAGGCAGAGAGAGAACCCCCCAGCAGTGTTTTATTGAGGTGCAGGGTATGTGGAAACACTTCTGGCACCCCCCTCTAAACCGGCCACAAAATTCCCTTCCGAGCCCCCTGACCTGGGTCTCTCAGGTGCCTTGGCAGTGCTTCTGAGGAGATGGAAGCTTTGTCTTCCCGGACAGCCCACACTAAGGAAGCAATAACCTAGGCCAATGGCTCTTCAACTGCTCAGTCCCCCTGAGCAGCTCTGGGATGAGGAGTTTCTTCCTGACTTCTTTAGAGATTAAAATGTAACACGTGTTTTGGGAAAAGGAAAGGAAAGGTGATACTAAAGCCTTATTTTTGCTCATGTAGAGCGCCTACTTCAGTGCTGTCCTCTCCAAATAGCAGATGGCAGCTACATCTGTTAGCTCTGCTGTAGCTGCTAGCTGACAGAACCCTAGACTTTTCTGTAGTTACTACAAAAAGAAGTACTAGTCATGATAGAATAGGGGAAGTTGAGTTCATTATAGTGTGTCTGAGAACCAGCAAACGGTAAACCAAATGTCGTTTGAGTGCTCTGAAGTATGGTTTTATTTGGACTCTGATTTTCAGAACCCCTAACTATTTTGAACAGTATGTGTTTGAAATGAAGAACTTTATACCGTCGATGATAGGCTGGTTTTTCTAGCTTTCAGCCCACAGACCGCTAAGCAAAACACTACAGGTCATAGACAGTGGAATGCTTTCTGCCCTAACGGCTATTTACTGCTGTATAATTACAGAAGATGGGAGCAGAGCTTGATTTTTGCTGTTCCCAAAAATCTGCACATGACATTCTCAATTGAACTAAATTACCGTAACAGACCTCAGTCTGTTATCCTTCTGGGAGGATGAAGGAGTGGCAGGAGTGACATGCTGTTGTGAGATGTGTCCAATTTGATTCGTGTCGGTGTGGGGGAACGTTGGGGCCCCGTGATGGAGTGTAACCTTCACTTTTGCACACCTGTGCCCTTGTCTATGGTCCCTGTGTTTATGGTTTGTTCTGTGTGGGGGAAGGTGTCTGTTGCTTGCTTCTGTTGCTGCTGCATGACTTAGTTGGGGGTGCATTGCCTAAAGGACTCTTTGAGGAGAGTGTGAGAAGTTTCTGGAAGCACTGCTGCACATGCACTGCCTGGAGGTGGAGAGTTCGTGGAGAAGCCACCTCCCATGAATGTGCAGCGAGTGTTGGGTTACATAGGGGACTGCTGTGTTGCTTGCAGGGTGTGTCTTGGCAGGGCAGAGACCCCCAGTGCTGTTTTTGCTTGTTTTTATTCACTTAATAAATTATAAATAGGATTGGAACCCTGTTTGGGCTAAATCATGTATCACACTGTGGTTCAGTAACTTGTTGTAAAGCATTTTTTGTGAGGCAATTATATGTGTAATAACCGCCAAGTCGTTAAAAAAGAAATGGCATTAATTTTATTAATTAAGGACAAAATCAATAAAGCAAAAGTCCAGCGCTGGGTGCTTGACTCGGGTCTGAGGCACACCAGTGGTTCTTTCTGAGCTCTCTACATAGTGAGCATTTTATTTGGTTCATACATAGTCATTAGTTTCCACTGCTCAATATTTTTTACATATGTAACATACATGGAACTACGGAAGTTTCTACCAACTTTATTAGACTATTCGTAGTACAGATGGCTTCTCTGTTACACACCATGTCTTGTTCTACCTTCCAAATTCTCTTGCTGCCACAAATAAGGCATGAGAATAAGAATTTTTAGGTTTTTAAGGCTAAAACACCAGTGCCTGTTTAAAGTAGTGTTACTCAGTTGGAGATGTTACGTACTGTTTTGTTTATTCTTCAGTTTGTCCAGCACACTCGCATGTTGCTGAGATCAATGAAAAGTACTGACAGGGGTTCATCATGTACGTAAGGATAGGTTCCGGAGTAGGTCGTATTCAGTGAATCCAGGAAGTGGCCTTTGAGCTTAAAAAATACCTTCTAGTGGCAGGGGGATGACGACATGTATATATATAACATGTACATAAAAGAACAAAATGGAAACTGTTCGTGTTAGTCGTCCTGTTACATTGCTTAAATCATCTTTTGTGCTGTTGCACACATCAGAGCCATGAGAAATAAATGCACCAAAATTTTAAAGAAGTTGAGCTTTAGCCTTGCAGTGCCCCTCTGCTTTTTCTTACTCAAGGACAGTCTGGATGTAAGCATCTGTTGGAAGGTTTTACTTACCTACAGTCATTGCTGTGTTACCCACATGTTGATTTTGTTTTTAAAGCAGAAGTATTCAAGTGAGGTAATGGTCTATGCCATTTTGCTTTTGTATGCAAATCAGCACTACTACTGCAGCCGCAATGCCTTTGTATGGTAATATATTACCCTGGTAATACTGTGTGTGATACTGTGTGTGTGTGATATGTTACTTTAGCCTGTGTTGTAATTGGAGAAACCAGGCACGTAATGTGCGTTAAACTTTTTTCTCCTTTTCCTAACAGGTAACACCAGTCTTCAGACCAAAGCTGGGAGTATCACAGTGGGTAGGTTCTGCCTTCTCTCAATCTTTTTTTGCTCTTACCTTCTCCTTTGTAAGGGCTGAATCACGTGAAAAGTAAAAAATAGGTGATTCCTGTCCAATCTTTCTGTAGTTTTTTCAGCAGTAGCACCTAGTGTCTCCAAACCAGTCTGTCAGCCTTTTGCTCTTGGGCAAGGTACGTCTGCCTCTTGATACCATGATACCCACTGTACCTCATACAAGTTATGCTGAGTCTAGGTGTCCTCTTTTAGATTGAGATTGGGTGAAGAATGAAATATGCATCAAATCAATCATTTTGCCTTTAGCCTGGTTCTCTCAAGTTTGTTGAAACCAGTGATTAGCTATGCTGAATTTTGAAAACACAAAACATTAATCGTTGACGTTTTACATACTGAGGGAAGGCTTGTGATTGTTTAAGCAGTGTTTCCAAACTGTTTATGCTAACCATTGTTTTCCCTTCAGAAATAATAACAGTCCATACATTTTCTTTCAGGAGTTTGAGCTTCTGTATGGCAGGAGTTAGTAATTGTGGCATATATTACATCAGCTGCATTGTTCTGGCAAAGTATTAGGACCCCTTCATTGGCATTTTGTAGCACATCAACGCAAAAGGATGTGCATTAGGAACAGAAATGCTTGTTACTTCTGTGACAAAAAATTGAAGTCACAGAATCTGACAAGGCTCAGTCCCTTGAACATACAGAGAAGGATTCCTCTTTCTGTAAATAAACTTTGTTATGGACCCAGTTCTCAAAGACTTCTGCTAATGGTAGCAGTCACCACCTCTAAGCATTGTTCAAGGACAAGCTGTAGTGTTACATCTCAAGTGATCTGTATTAACATTACTGGAAAATGAACGTAATATACGTTCTTATGACTTAGTCATTAAACCACAAAATAAAAAAACCTTGCTGGTCTGTTTTTCCTTCTGTTAAATAAACTCATAGAATATGAAAATTAGTCAAAGAGTTTCTTAGCACAGGAGGCAGCCTTTTCCATCAACAGATGATGATTATTTTCCTTAACTTACCAGGTTAAACTTAAACAATATTCCACAGAAATGTGTCTTAAACTTTATTTTTCAGACTTTAATTCTGAAAGCAGTAGTTAGACTTAATGTTTTCCTGAAGAGCATTAAATATCCTTTAGGTTTTTATAAATTTTTCCAAGAGCAAATAAATTTTAAGATCCAAAAAAAAGAAAATGTAAAGTGTTAAGTGAAAGGTTGTATATGACAAGCCGGCTTTCAGCAAAATGCCAGTCACCTTCTGGCCTTTCTCAAAGGCTTCTTTTTAGGTATCACAAAATCACGGAACATTAGAGATTGGAAATGACCTCGAAAGATCATCACTCGCTCTGCCAGGTGTCATCCCATACTATGATATTGTCAATGTACTGCAAATGTTCAAGAGCTTACACCCATTACCCCTTGTCCTATCACTAGACGACATTGAGAAGAGCCTGGCTCCATCCTCCTGACACTCACCCTTCATATATTTATAGACATTAATGAGGTCACCCCTCAGTCCCCTTTTCTCCAAGGTAAAGACACCCAGCTCCCTCAGCGTTTCCTCAGAAGGGAGGTGCTCCACTTCCTTCATCATCTTTGTTGCTCTACGCTGGACTCCCTCCAGCAGCTCCGTGTCCTTCTGGAACTGAGGGGCCCAGAACTGGACCAGATGTGGTCTCACCAGGGCAGAATAGAGGGGCAGAAGAACCTCTCTCGACCTGCTAACCACCCCACTTCTGATCCACCCCAGGATGCTGTTGGCCCTCTTGGCCACAAGAGCACATTGCTAGCTCATGGTCATCCTACTGTCCACCAGGACCCCAGGTTCCTTTCTCCTACACTGCTCTCCAACAGGTCAGTCCCCAACCTATACTGGTACCTGGGGTTGTTCTTGCCCAGATGCAAGACTCTACACTTGCCCTTGTCACTTTGGGAAGCCTGTGGGAAGGTTGTGAGACTGGAAGCAAAGAACTGCGGTTTGGAGATGAGCTAGAGCCTTGGAGTGGAAGACTGTACTTTGTCCACTGCTGGGCTGTTCATTTTCCTGTCTGTCCACACTGCTCAATCAGGAAGCCTTTTGATGTTATCTTCAAGTGTTATCTTCAAGCCATTTCAGAAGAGGGTTGAGAGGAAACCCAAACAACTAGAATGCTCTGTCCTGTGAAAAGGAAACATATGAGGCTCTTGCTGTGATTCTGAAACAACTGTGGCCGGTGGAGAGCCTTCATCAATCAGCCCTTTATGTTCCATTTTAGAGAAGGTAGATTCATCTACCTTTAGTGGCTGGTTCAGGGAAGCTGTAGAGGCCTTGGCTAGCACCTCACAGACATTTCTGAGCCTTGGTGCTCCAGGTCTCTGTTTTGTAGCTTCATTCACTTGGCAAAATACTGTGTTTCAGTGCCACTGGAAGGATGTACAAGTGCTGATGACCCAGTGTTAGGATCTTGTGAAAACTGTAGGGAGGATGGCTTGCTGATTAATTTTCTCAGTGAAACTGGACTGCATGATAAGATTGCTTTTAAATTTGAACTAATCTTCTAAGTTTTAAACAAAGATAAGAAGACTCTATGGGAAATTTGAAGTACTTGTTGGCTATATAAATGGCTGAACAAAGCATAATTTCCTTTATTTAAAAATGTCTCCCATCATAACATGAAGATTTTGGGGAAGAATACTGAATTGCCTTCAGACACACATGAAAGAACCTTCTTACTTGAGCTGAAAGTACTTTGTTAGCTTTCTTGGGTGACCTGACAAAAATAAAACAATAGATTTTAATTTTGGATCAACATGTGTATTAAACTTAAAGCCAGTAGCTGGGTTTATGAATGCATAGGTATATACAGCCTTGGTCTAATTCTGTACTGAATCCTGTGACAGCAACAATGGCATCAGATGTGACAAGAGTGCTCTCATTACAGTGTACATTCGTTCTTGTGTGCTCATGTAACAGGGGTATTGGAAGAAAATGAAGTATGAAATGAGCCATGCATTAACCTGACTTACATTTTCTCACAGGTAAAAATCAGGACAGCAGTGCTACAGAGATGGGTATGTTCATTAAAAATATATATTTGTTTTAAATCAGTCAATAATGTCGTCTCTAAAATCAGTTTTCTTTGGTATCTCTCATGTTCTTGGCATATTGGTCAATGGCTTAATTATATAATAAGTTAAAAGTCAGTTGAATTTGGCTCTTATCTGAGCAATACCAAGTTATCCAGCTCACCCTGATGCTATAGAGCAGGGCCAGCTATACCTAAACATCTCAAGCAGAAATTAGTCTAAGCTGTTAATAGAAATGTCAGAAATGTCAATCTCCTAAAGCAAAGCCTACCTGCGCTAACAAAGAACGACTTCTAACTTGAGCACTGTCTTACAGTGCATTGTGTCAACAGATCCAGTGTTTTATGGTACAGTGTTTTGCTTTAGAGTGCAGTACTTCTCTTGGAAGGAACCTGAGGGAGTCGTCTAATCCAGCTGAAGATTTTCTGTCGATTTACCATGTACACAATGGTCATTTGCTCTGAGTAATAAATGGGTTGAATTTCATAAGATCCATGGAAATTATGGTACACTGTTTTGTCCAGCTGCTTCTGGGAATCCTCGCTCAGGTCAGGTGAGGAGGTACTGTGGCTCTGCCTATAGCAGAAGGGAGGTTCCAACCACTTCATGCAGTATTTCTTATTTCATGATTCTCCTGAATACTTCTCTGAGGTTTCCTTCTGAAGTTCATGGTATCTTTTATAGTAATCTTTCTCTTTTAGGAGATTTAGAGTCTGAACTAATCAATCTCTTTTACAAAAAATGTGACTTCTTTCAAATCCTATCACTCTTCTCCCTATATCACTGTCACTTCAAGTTCTTGGAAGCTGTATGAGATGTGTGTGGAGGTAAGAGAAAGTATCCCTTTAAGTTCAATGTCATCTTATCCTGGCTGGTAAGTGTAGGGAAACTTAATGGCAAAGCGAGCAGCTGTGCACAGGGTGTTGCAAAACTGAGGTACGCACAGGGGTCAGCCACAGGGGCTTTTCCTCTGAGCCTGGATTCTTTATAATCTATTTAGAATCTGAAGTCTCCAAGTCACATATGGAAAGAAATAGAAGCTGTAAGTGTAAAGCAGTGGTAGATTTCTATAGTTGATTGGTTAGCAAGTAAGCTAGAGACTCTGTTCTCAAAGAAGTACTTCAGAGATGTATTGCTTCTAGAAGAACATGACTGTAGTAAACAGCTCAGTTCTTAAATTATTCAGTATCATAAAATGGTTTCCATTGGGAAGGAGTCATAGCCTACTTCAAACTCAAGGAGTAACCATGTTGTATGTTCCAATTGTATAGAATCAGTTTAAGGTGCCACTCTGGTCAGATGTTGCAAATCTTTCTGCTCTACTTTCTGAATAAAACAGCAGACAGTTTGGGAATAAGTTCAGAACGCTGCTAGAGTGACTGTATGTTAACTGGAATGTGATTTAGGTCTGATATGAAATAAATCAATCCTGTTTCAAAGAAATTACTGGCCAGTGACAGCTGCGCCATGGTAAGTTTACAGCATGTGATACTTTCGTACCAGTGAGTGCTGAGAACCTGGCCTCATCCTGCCATTGCTAACACTGGCAACGCGGAGTGAGGAAGTGCAGTGCTGAGACATCTGAATTATTGGGGGTGAGCCAGCTTTGACTTGGATGCCTTGGTAGCTTCACGCAGTGGCCAAGCTATTAAATCTGGCTAGAAGTGGAAGCTGCTGAACTCTGTTAAGGTTACATGGCTCTACAGTGTTTCAGTACCCAGCTGTGAAGCCCCTTGTTGTCCCTGGCTTGTGAGTGATGTTGCCCTCCCATATCTAGTATGTTTTGGATGAATAACAATGTACCAGGCCAGGTAATGATCACTGATCAATTTCCTAGTACTGTTAATGCTTTAAATACTGTTAATTAAAGAGCATAAATCACTGTGAGGGTCCCTCACCAAATGCCACCTTGTGTAATTTGTATCTTAGCACATGAGGACTTATGCATTCTTATTGGAGAAACAATTTTCTTCACCCTTCTGAAATTTTGGTGTATGCAACTGTCCTGTCAAGTTCTAGGGAAAATGGGTGAAGGAAGCCCTTGAGGTAGCCTATTTGTGGATGGATAAAGTACACATGGAGCCTTCCAGATGAGAAGAATTGCATCTGTGTGAATAGCATGGTTTATATGAGAGTCTTGAAAATGGTATTTAGGAAAGCTGTATATGAAGATCAAGGCCTTACCAATAGGGATTTAATGTTGAATAAGATTTTTTTACGTTGTGTTTCAGTGGCTGTTCCCTCACCGGTGCCAGCTTGTGAACCTGAGCCCAAAACTAACGGGCATTACCCAGCTCCACGGCTTTCTGTTTGTTCACGAACTGCTGTCGCTACTATGGAAGCACCTTCTCAAGGTCTGCATACAGTCATGAAGTGGAAAACAGTGGTGGCCATCTTTGTCGTGGTGGTAGTTTACCTGGTGACAGGCGGACTTGTCTTCCGTGCCCTGGAGCAGCCCTTTGAGAGCAAGCAGAAGAACACAATCGCACTGGAGAAGGCAGACTTTCTGCGGGAGCATGTTTGTGTAACCCAACTAGAGTTGGAGACGCTGATTCAGGTAGGGTGTGTGAGGAGCACAGTGCTTCTTGGAAATTAGGATAAACAGCTTGGTGGTTCATGATCAGCTGAGGTGGTGGGGAACAAACCTGTTGACAGAGCCCTTGCAATGAGCAGCGTGAAGAGCAGGTGCTTTCCCTGTCTTTTTTAAGTTGAGAAAAATCTATCTCCAAAACATTGTAAATAGAGGTTAAATATAATCACCGTAAGAATAAAAATGTGTGCAAAGAAGATTGGACCACAACTAACACCCAGAAGACATTTTTGTGAGAGGTGATAGATTTGCAAGGCTTTTCCCCATCATATCTGTAGATTTTCAAACAATACCAAGTACTAAATTTTTCCTCCAAAATCAGAGACAGTGACCAGGATAGCAAACAGAAAATGGTAGGTGGGAACTTTGAAAAACATATTCAGCCAAGAATTCTGAATTTACCAGTATATTAATATACAGGTTTAGTACCGTGAATTGTAGGTGAATGTATAATGATGTAGTAAACTACAGTTAAAAACAAATAATTGACATTTAAGAACTACAGAATTTTTAGCCTGGGCTAGTATACAAGCTTTTGAATAAACTTTGGAGGAAATAAACATCAGTTATATAGGGATAAGTGGAAAATGGGTACCAAGCAAAAAATCTACCAAGGATAGTGTTATCTTGCATTGATTAAGCTCCTAGACAAGAAAGGTATTATAAATCTTACCAGTCTTCAGTAGAGTATCTTCTAAGTTCCTGTGGAGAAAATAGAGAGTAGACAGGAAATGTGAGCTGGCTAAGGAATATATTCCAAAATTTAACTTAAGCCTTGTATTTCAGACCTGATTTTTGTCTGAGCCTTCCAAGAGCACAGTGGGTTTCCCTCTGGGGAGTCTCCATTGTGATTTCAGGCTGTTTAAAGTACACAGAGCTATCGCATGGATTCTTTTGTCTGTCCATCCAATGCTTTTAATAAGTGAATCAAATCGATAAGCTCATTATTTCTTTTAAGAAGCTGTTCCAGTATTTCATTGCTGTGATGGACAAAGTGTCCTCCTACTTTTCAGCCTGAACTGGTTGAGTTTAACAGAATCACAGAACATTAGGGATTGGAAGGGACCTCCAAAGATCATCTAGTCCAATCCCCCCGCCACAGAAGGATCATCTAGATCCAGTCACACAAAAACATATCCAGGCAGGTTTAAAATGTCTCCAGAGAAGGAGACTCCGCAGTGTCCCTAGGCAGCCGGTTCCAGTGCTCCATCACTCTCACCTTCTCATATTGATGTGGAACCTCCTATGTTCCAGCTGACACCCATTGCCCCTTGTCCTATCACTAGATGACATT
>JAOXOE010000001.1:9852315-9885500 GCA_028565055.1 Phoeniculus purpureus
TCCCACCTGGATATGTTCCTGTGTGACTTGGTCTAGGTGATCCTGCTGTGGCAGGGGGATTGGACTGGATGATCTTTGGAGATCCCTTCCAATCCCTAATGATCCTATGATTCTATCTGGAGATGTTTAAAACCCGCCTGCATATGTTCCTGTGTGACTTGGTCTAGGTGATCCTGCTGTGGAAGGAGGGTTGAACTGGATGGTCTTTCGAGGTCCCTCCCAATCCCTAATGATTCCATGATTCTGTGAAAATGACCATGATGTAGTGCACATCCCCAGCTCTGTTCACCTTGTGGAATGGAAGGAAGGTGCTCACCTGGTAAGCTCACACGTGAGAGAAAGACCAGTGCATTTAATGTTACTAGGGTGGGGGTAAGGGTTTAGTATTCTGTTTGAAAAGAAGCACTCTGAAGTACCATCAAAAACTGTCTACAGATCACTCAGGAAGAAAGCAATCCCAGAACCTTGTTGGATTCACCTCTGACTCTGGATACCCTGAACTGTGTGTTGGCTGCATACCCAGCTCTGGATCCTGAGACTTCAGTGGCAGAGGTTCTCTTTTTCTACAAGAGCTTTAGTGGACATAGTCCAGCTCAATTCAAAGACCTCACTTCTCTGAGCAATACACTTTCACATCAAGGCCCCAAAGATTTGGTGAGTTACACCACACTGTTTCTAATGACAAATTATAGCATCAGAATTCACTGCAAGTAAACTTCTGCCTGAGCCTGAATAACCTAGAAATAATTCTTGGTAATCTAGAAATGATTACCAATGTTGAGTTTGGCTTTTAAAATATGAGCTAAGAGCTACATTTTCTTAGAAGCTTTGGAGTTATTCTAATCCTAAAATATATCTTTCTCCAAAGCAAGTAGGAGAACCCACCTGGATGTGCTCCTGTGTGACTTGGTCTAGGTGGTCCTGCTCTGGCAGGGGGATTGGACTAGATGATCTTTTGAAGTCCCTTCCAATCCCTAATGTTCTGTGATTCTGTGACTTGGTCTAGATGATCCTGCTCTGGCAGGGGGATTGGACTAGATGATCTTTCGAGGTCCCTTCCAATCCCTAATGTTCTGTGAAACCATGACAGCAGAGTTTGAACACCAAACTGTAAAGATTTCAGCTTTATTTTGGTCTTCTCTGCCAAGCTGGTTGGACACCTGACAAAGCACTGCCAATGGTGGAGCCAAGGATCTGCTCAAGTTCATGATGGAAACAGAACAGTGTCTGCCCCTGGATGCAGTGTCAAAACCATGGGCACACTGTGCTGTGTTTCTGATCACTCTTTCCCCCTCTCTGCAGTGTGACGGCGGTGGCTCCACTGCTGCTCCTTTGAAGGATAAAGTGGATTTGCACTTTTGTAAATGTTATTTCTGGTGAGCATTTCTACAAAGGCCGCCTAGAAAGCAGACCCAGTGCAAACATTTTCATCACGAGGGAGACATGTGGTGCTGCAGTCTCTCACATGAAAGTAGATGTTACGTTTGGCAGAGCTAATAAGGTGATCAGAGCCCTTCCACTTCCCTTGTTCATGAATAAATCTAACCTTGACAAGTGGCATCTCTGTGTCAGATCAGAAGTTGAAATATAACACGACCGATAATCAGCACCAAACTTATTTATCCTGTTTTACTCATCCATTATTCCTTATTGTTCTTGACACCTAAGAAATTTATTCTTTCTTTAAACAGCTCTTGCTCATTTGTTGGTATTTACAACCTCCTCATTGTTGCTGAGGGTTCTCTTGTTCCCTCTCTGTCACTGGTTAGCGAAGCTAAATGCATTTTGTTATTTTAATCTTTCTTGAAAAGTCAATCCCTTAATTAGAATCTACGGCTGTGGAGTTCCACCGGGTGTCTGAAGGCTAAACACCACGAGGGCTGTTTTCTTACTAATTGTTCTCAGAGACAGGGTATTTGTTAGTGCTGTTGATGGCAGTAGGTTGTGTTTTATTTAAAGCAGGACTTTATGTAGATACGAGGCAAATGGCAGAATTAAATCAGATTTTAAAAGGATCGAAGTCTACAAGGTATGGAAAGTGATTATTTTCTTGGTTGGGATTCAAACCAATATATGCAAAGACAAGCTCAAAAGCCAGGGGTCTGGAGAATAAGCACGTAAAAAGCTCTCTTTAAAACAGATATATTGAGATTATGCTCGTGAAAAGCTGTCTGCTGTTGATCTGCTTTCTCTCCTACCTGATGCTAATGAGCATCAGGAAAGATGGAAAAGCTTCTCAATTCCTAACCCAGTGAATGCATTTTGCTGAAGAGACTGGAGATTCAGCAGGAAGAACAGTAATGCCGAAAAAGGCACCTGGGTAGTGGCTTCTTTCCTTTGTGTCCTTCAGTACCAGCTTCCCATCAGGCACAGTGTTTACACCACCTCTCCTGAGAACAACCACTGTCTCATGGTCACACTGCCCATCTCACTGCACTCTTCCACCCCTCTGTTAGAGCTGCTGAGGTAGACTGGCTTTCTGTTCCCTGCTCTCATTCTATCTGCTTGACCTTTCCTCGTGCCACCTACACAGTGGCTTAACTTGAGCAGCAGCAGCAGAGCCTACTCCCTCTACGAACACCCCCAGCACTACGATTTAAACACTCTTTTGGCATTTGCGAGCTGCAGCCTAAACCCCCGACAGCTCAAAGCAATGCCCCACTTCCAAAGTGAGGTGGATAACACCAAAGACCCAGAAAGCTGAGTCCAATAGGTTAAGGGCCTTCTGGGAATTTCAGTGGAGGTTAGAGATCTTGTCTGGTCAGTCTGGAGCAGAACAAATCTTAGGGGAAAGACAAAGGGCATTTTCTGACACTGAGCTGCAGCTGAGCCAGCTCAAAACTCTTCACTGAGGGCTTGGACAGCAAGCTAGTAGATTAGACAAGGGCTGGCAAGTAGGCAGTCTGGATCCCTGGGATGTAGGCATGTGAATTTTTAATCCAAGTTCCCAATATAATTTTGAAAGGCATATGTGTTGCTCCTAAAACCTGCTCCTCCAAAACCTCTGGCCCAAAACTGCATGTCTAATAGCTCTGTACCTCTGTACCTACGTACATACATCCTTGTACACTTCGATACCGATACCCGTATACCTCCTGACTCTGATCTTTAATGGAACCTCTGTATTTATTTGCATGACTGACTGATGTGTCTGCATCAGAAGAGCCTTGGCACATGTCTCGCCACTGCGCATTGCACACTGCAGCTCTGTCCCAGGCTGAGGTGCCAAACACTCTGAAGTTCAGCCATCCTGGTTGTGTAAGGGGGGGGAGACTCATTCCTCCTATGTAAATAGCTCTCAGGTAGCTCAGAAAAGCTGAAATGAGTAAGAAGCATCTGTAGAAGGAAAATCCATCATTTGAAAGCATGAAAAAATATTTAAAGTAGGCAGAGAACAAAATATTTTCAAACGATGCAACGTGAAACAGTCACTGACACCCCTACTGAAACGTGACACTGGTTCCAGGATGTTCAGGCACTCCTGCTGGGACAGATAATCTGCATTTAAATTACAAGATTCAGCCATATGTCTGGCTGGGAAATGAAAAGGTTGGAGTGATAGATACCACCTTGTGCTTCTGCTGTAAGAGCCTTTCATCCTGCTCAGTCACTCTCATGCACAGCGTTCTGTTCCAGGATAAACTCTCTCCCTATTAAATAATATCTCAATGTCTCCAGGGCCTGTTTCAGGACCAAGCAGGCTCTTTTCTTCTCAGAAACTATATATCAAATCTTTGGTGGGAGCAAGCTTTTGACTAATATTCTCTGGTTATTTAACTTGTAATAACTTATCAATTTAACCCATGCAACTTTTATTTGAAATTTAGGCTGTGACCTATGATTGGGGATTTGCACTGTTTAGCCTAGAGAAAGGTTGATCCTCCTCGTTTACAAGCAGAGAGCACCCTAACTCCCCACATTTTAATGCACACTGGCATTTCAAAGTAAGAGAGCAATATTCCCCTACAATCCAAGTAATTTTTAATATGGGGGTTTTTTTCCCCTGCTGGTGTCACTACCAGCCTGGTTAGCTCTTGTCATTATTTCCCCGTGGGAAAACCACATTGTTGTTGCACCTTCAAGCCAGAACAGCATCTCCTCTGTAGCTGCTCCCTGTGTTTTGCAATGGCTTGGACTTCACTTCTTTTAGACTGTGAGAAATTGATATTACAATATTGCCAGGGATTTTGGAACAAAAATAGAATTAATCGGTGAGAAAAATCTCAGTTTTTAGTGTCACGAAGAGGAAAAAAAACAAACCACCATCAGAACAAATATGTCTGAAAAATGGAGGGGGCCCTCCACGTTTTCAGTGTGTTACTGGTTTGGGATCTTTTGTAATTTTTGACTTGCTATTGCCCGTGGCTCACATTTAAGAAACAGAGCATAACACAGGCTTAATGATTTGACAGTGGCACCGGTGAGTGGTAATGGCACGGTCTAGGTTTATAAACTTGGTTGCTGTACTCTTTACATTAAAAACACTCCCAGAATTTGTAGTCTTCACTGCAATCCTTGGATGCAGCTGGGGAGGACACCAGAGCACTAGAATGGGCTGCCCAGGAGGGTTGTGGAGTCTCCTTCACTGGAGATGTTTAAGACCCGCCTGGGTATGTTCCTGTGTGACTTGGTCTAGGTGATCCTGCTGTGGCAGGGGGATGTGACTGGATGATCTTTGGAGGTCCCTCCCAATCCCTGATGTTCTGAGATTCTGTGATTTGCACAGCATCAACTGTGGGGTGGAGAGGCTGACTCCCCACAGCCCAGCTGCTGCCCGGCTGCTGCATCTCCAGCCACCAAGGCAGATCTCTGTGTCCTTATCACACTCTGAAAGACAAAGTGGAAGGACCATCAGGTTAGACACAGTGTGAAATGATAAAAAGAGATGTCTTGTGAATTCCTCCCAGATTTGTCACCGGCCTCCAGCAAGAACAAAGAAATACAAGAACCAGTGTAACAAGCCCAAACCTACTGGTTTCCATACACTTTTCATTGCTTCGTTTCAGGGTAGTTTTAATTAAAAGTAAGCATTGGCAGTGATCATTTGGTGTCTCCTTCCTTTTGGTTCTTTTGAAAGGTCTTTTTTTGCCTTAAAAAAATCCTGATAGGGAGGTTGATAAATCTTCTAAATGAAGGCACTAAAGCTTGTAAAAACTAACTTAATGCAGATTTGTTTTCTCCACACATGCCATATATCCTAAGTAAATGGTTTATAAGAGAGACCAAGGAGTTTTATGGAGTGCAGGCTGGTGTATAGGACAAATGCATATCGTTGTGTATATAGGCAGTACACCAAATGCTATGGGCAGCATGGCAAGCCTGTAGGAGCCTCAAAGTCTACCTGGTACGTATTGTGCATCTTAACAACAATGTGCTGATGCCAAAAGAACCCTTTGGGTCTTTCTGAGAAGAATACATGCATAAGCTTCTATGAAATATGTCATCCCTTTCACTCATTTTGCTAAGGAAATACCAACAAAACACTGTGTTTAAATAGCTGATATAAATCAACAACGGCCAGGAAATTTAAGAAAGCCGAAGCCTGACACTCCCTCTTCATCACAGCACACCCTGTTTTTGCAAAGCAGCTTAGAAACCTTGGGTATCCCACCTTCTTTTCAGTTCTTATGTCAGACCCTATAGGAGAAACATTACCAAGTACAGAAGTTTCCACCTCAGACCTAGCGTGGCAAAGATTCTGGTGAAATCACAAGAAGTCATGTGTGCTTTTCAGAAAATGTCAGAAACTCTCTGGCCTGAGACACCATTACCCAGCAGCAGAGACTGAGTCTGAGCTCTACCCAGCAGCTCTTGCAGTGCCCTGAGCTCCCTGGCCAGCACTGGTGCAGATGCGATGCCCCGCGGAAGGGAGGGCATGCCAGAGGAGCAGCTCTCCAAAGCCTGTAGGACATTTTCCGTGCTGGCTTTGGTTCAGTGGCCGAGGTGATCCCGGGGTGGCAGCACTGCCAGTACTGCTGCTGTCAGACCCTTTGGCTCCCAGCAGCTGCCAGAGCTGGCCCGTTGTCAGGGCGGTACAGCAGCACAGCTGTGCTGCTGGGAGAGCACCCTCCTTCCCAGTTTTCAAGCTTCAGAATACATTTCAGTATATCCTTAATGCCAACACACACTCAGCCTCAGTGTTTCCTCTCTAATGCTACCTGGAAAGTTAAATAATTCTAAACCCCACTGTTTATTTATAAATTTGTTTGGTTTAGATTAGGGCAAGTTGAAGTTTTTCATTCCCATGCAGGGTTAGCTGATGCAAAGGTATTAGATTAAGGCTCTATTAGATGCCCTTTCCCCACCCCATCCCCATCCTGTTGCAATGATAATTGCTTGGCATCTGCTTCAGACCCATGGAAAAGGAAGAAGGCATCTTCCCCAAAAGCCTTGTCCTACCCCTGCAGCAGTTGCTCCTATCCTACTCTTGTCATTGCAAGGTCCTACCCTTGTCTCCCTGGGCTCTGAGGATCCTTCCTGGCCAGAGGCAGAGCTGTCAGCACATCTCCAGCAACAGGAACATCCCAGGCAACAGAGAGGTGACAGAGCCCTGACTCCCTCTCTGGTTGCTTCATAGTTCTGGTTATCCCAATGGGTAGTGAAACAATTCAGAGGCAAGAACCAACCGACCAAAGAAAACCCTTCCCCCGTAAGAAGATTTTGTTCGATTGTCAACTCTCCCAGAGAAAGAGGATGAAATTCCCCAGGCAATTAGAACTTCTAACATTACAGGCACAAGGTTTGTTTTGAGAAACCCAACACATGTCAGCATTTTTTGAAGTTATTTTTTCAACCTTCAGACGTGTCGGTGAGGCATCGATTCGGCGGCGTTTTCCCGTGAAAGCATGCAGACAGGAAAGTGCAGTACCAGCCGCGAGTGCAATATGCCACTGCTCTGTTGATGACAGAGAGCATGAAGGAGCCATAAGCGAGACAGAGCAAAAGGAAGAGAGAGGCATCCGCAGGAGTGGGTGTGTGGCAGCTACCCAACGATTGGACATTTCCCTGGTACTAATATCTAAAGTCATTAACTTAAAAGCAGCATTGGGTAGGGACATCTGCACAGCTGTGAAAAGCTGAGGGGGTTTGGGTTTATTTTATTCTTGTTTGTTGGTTGGTTTTTTCCCAACTTTCCATAGGACTCACGTAACAGTCTAAAAATAAACTTAATCAGTTCATGGGGAAATGAATAGAACCAGTAGAATAACGGCCCCACTCCTACAGCTTGCACCATCTAATAAAACTCAGCCCTCAATTATCATAAAATACCTTAACCAGGTACCAGCATCTAAAAAGAAAGGTGATGACTATAAGCTTTTACCTTAAAATTCTGCCCTCATTTCGCTAAGTAGCCCCTTTGACTTGAATCTGTGAGTTGCACTTGTGGCAATCAAAGGAAAACCTGAGATAATTCTCATTAGAACAAAACCGTCAGTGTGCCTACACACATGTCTGAAAAGTGGGAGAGACCCAGTGCGTGTAACATTATTTGCAGCCAGCCTGGTGAATTTGTGTTGAGCAAGGAAAATAGGAAACCTGGAAAACAGAGTTTGAAAAAGGAGAGGTGAGTTTAATAAGTCTGCGGCACAGCCAGGAGCTATCAATTTCAAACCACTTTCCCCTGAAGCCTATCTGTGACGTGCAGAGTCAACAGCAGAGGTATTTCCCAAATCTGGCCCCTGACCTTGCAGCTGGACCCTTGTCCCTGCACAGCCTCCCACTAGCCCCAGCAGACTCCTCTAGCCAAGGCTGGATGGTTGTGCATACAGATGTGATAATTTGACCAGTGACCTAGATAAGATACCTAACCCAGGGGGCAGGGAATTTTAAGGGAGCATTAACCCCTCTCCACCCCCCCAGGAGAAACTCGCCCCAAAAGGGATATCTGTGCAAGGCACAGATGTGGTTTCAGAGGGGCTGTCATCCAGAGGCAGCTCTGCAAATGTGCCAGAGAAAACTGGAGGAAAAATATGAAGAGAAGATGAATCTGTTCAGCACTAAACATGTTTATTTTAACTTCTCTGAAGCTTCTGAAAAACCACTGAGCAAAACTCCAGGGTATAAATCAAAGTGAGGGAGAGAAAGAAAAAGGGCAAGCGAAAGAAAGTCATTACTTTGATTGGCAATGAAAGATTACTCGGGATCCATAACTGTGTTTACCTAGCTCAGCTTTAAGTTCACCATTCCAAAAACCCCATGAAAGAAACCCAGGTTAAAAGCAAAAAAAGAAAACCAAAGAAAGCCCAGAGTGTTCACAGGAAAATGACTTGTGCATCGACAAGTGGAAGTCTGGGCTTTGCCACCTATACTCACACAGCTACGTTTTCTTTGCTGTTAAGTGCCTGTTTTATAGAATTCCAAGCTTTATCTTCTGTGATTTTAAATTACAAAACCAAGGTTAAAATTAGGAACCTCAAGAACATAGACATCTGATCTGTTCCTTTCACTCTCCATGGCCCTCAGCTACGCCTTAGCGCAGCCCCTGTTCACAGGATAAAGCTGGAAAGTCAGACCTAGGCACCCAGTTCCAACAAGCACCGTTCTCACTTGTTCACTGTAAGCTCCCCATTTCCTTCTTAAAAGTTGTTTTCAAAAGGATCTGCTTGCGTAACTGTGCAGCAGCAAGCCCTGGTAGCCTCAATCCCCAAGAATGTTTTCAATGACCTCTTCCTGCCCAGTTTTTCCATGAGAGAGAGAGAGAGAGAGAGAACTGTTGGGAAATGGGGAGTCAACAGTGTTACCGGGGCCAAACGAGTAGACAGATGAAGAAGTGAGATTAGTGCTCTAGGAGGGAACGAAACTTTTTTCTCTCCCTGGTGCTAAGATCACTTTTGAAAAAAAACACCATCTGATTTTAACATTTTGTGTCTTTTTTTTGGTAGGCTTTTCCAGGAACAAAGCAGACCCTAATTTGGAGGTGAGACTGTTAAAGCAGAGCAATGGGTGTGTTTCACACGCACAATGGCTGCCAGCATCAAACCCCGCCTGTGGCTCAGTCCTGGCTCTGAAGAGGTCGGTAGCTTTGCAGAGACACAGAATGAGACAGCGTGGCCGTTTGCATGACAGATAAGGAAATGCAAACAAAGAGTGGGAGGGCGGTAGCCAGAGCATCAAAAATTCAATATCTGCTTCGCGAAGGGAGCCGAGCTCACGAATACAAGCACATACCTGTACCACACGGGTAGGTACACGTAGGCACCACATGATCAGGGTTTGTTTATTCACAATATCAGCCCTGGTTATGGAAAAGTCTTCAAGAACCCAGGGGGAAAATGACCTTGAGAAGTTCCCATTATTACGAATTAATTATTACCCCCTGACAGACCCCATTTATCACCATGAAAACCAGATACACTCATTAGGGTACTTCTGGCGTCGAAGCAAACCTGTTCTCTTCATGTTAGGGTTTGGTTTAGATTTAGTTCCCAGAGGGAGCACAGGAACTCTTAGAGGTACCAAAGAGCAGTCCAAAGATTTTCCGCTATGATGAGTTTAGAAGTGCGGGGGTTTATTTGTCCCTGGATCCAACTCCAAGATGATGTCCACAGCCAAAGATTTATCTTTGCTTGTGACAGACAAAATTAGTCACTTAGAGTTTTGGTTTGTAACCCTGCCTGTCACCTACAGCACTGACACTGAGGACCACAGGGTAGATTATTCAGCAATTAACATTATGTGATGTTGCTGAAGGCAGCACATTTCCCGTCGCTGAAAAACATGCCGCGCTGTGGCAATGCGGAGTAGGCAGCTTTTAAAGTTTGGATTAAATCTAAGTGGAAGTCTCCCATGACTCATTCAACTCCTGCCATTACCTTATGCATTGTGATAATGGTGTAGTGCAGGGCAGGGATTTAAAAGGACAAGAACATAAATCTCTTTTTGAGACCGATGACGTTTTGCCTTCGCCTGAGTATCAGGGCGGGCTTGCGGTGGTGCCATTTCTCATCCTGCTCCCAGTAAGGAGTACAAAACAAAAGCTTTATGCTCAGCTCAAACTCCAGATTTGTCTGCAGGACAGTATTTCCTATTGGATGAAGACTAGTGAAACTTTTTGGAGAGAAGAACTCAACGATTCTCAGTAATGACCCGAAGACACCTTATCTCTTTGTTAGCCATAATCAGCTGCAAAGTCCTCACCATTGTTTTGGTTGGAGGGAAAAAAAGCCAGGACAAAAAGGATGCCTTGGTGCTCCACACATTTAACTATTCATTCGGAATGGTCGATCTGCCTCTTTAAATGAAGCACAGGCTGGGACACGCTATCTGCTTCTCAGAAAGCCAAAGGTGGATGCGTGCCAGGGATTTGTGCAGCTTCCTGGCTTTGCTGATAAAGAAGGGCCACTGCGAGGCAAACCCTTGCTCTTTCCCTGACACATTTCCTATGCAGCTGCCCAGAAACAAGGGACCTGAGAAGACAAGTGAAACATGGAGACCATGGCATCAGATACAACCATCAGCTCAGGAGGAGACCTCCGAAGAGCTTGTGCGCTTCTGCATTTGGAAATGTGAGCTTCAAGCCAGGGCATTTGCATCAGCGAGTGGAAAGTATGAGAAAGCACAATTAATGCTGAAAGTTAATGATAGCATTTGACCGTGTTAACCAGTAAATGACAAGGCAGGGTCATGGGAGTTAATTATTCAAGTAGGTTAAGAAATGCCAGTAGTTTGCGCTGACTGCAACGGAAGGTGACTGATCATTGCAAAGTTTAACCTTGACAGCTCTAAGCAGACCCTTCTTGCTCTTTCTCTGCTTTTGTTTTTTAAATCAATATTGCCTACCTCACAGGCAGAACGTTAGAGGTTTTGCAGCTGGCTAGGAAGGCACCTGTGACATGAAGACACGAGCCGCAGGAAAGAAGCTATCGGGTGTGGAGTCATTCAGGCTTGGGAGAACGGGGCTTTCACCTCACTTCTCGACCTCTCGCGTGATGTGGAACCACTGTCCTTGCCTCTCAGTACTCGTGTGTTTAAGTTATAACACATTTGGGGCTAGTTCTGCCTCGTCTGTACGGTGCCACTCACAACCAGGCCCTACTTGCCGCTGAAGTCCCTTGGCATTGCCACGATAGAAACGCTAACAAAGAGCGACTGCTCATACCTGCATGGCCCCAACGGAATCCACCACTTAAAACACGTCATCGTTTTTATTTTGGGGCTCAGATAACTAAAAAACTCCCAGGCAAAACACAATTACTGCCCTGCCACACCTGCTAAGCTTCTGCAGGACATAGCTGCCTAGTTCCGAGAGCCAAGAGTTCCACCAGACCTCTGTTGTTCCAACAATCAAATACCAGAGAGGGAGGTAATACTGGCCGTGTATTTGTCTTCTCTGCTTTACAGCTCGTAAGACTTGTATAGGAGTCTACAGTGCATTGAAAACCCCCAGCAAACTAACATCTTATAACACCACAAGGTATATACAGCACTTATCATCCTATGTGTACTTACAACCAGACACACACTTGGAACTTGACCTCTTAGGGAAGTGCAGCTGGGACACAGTGTGTGTTTAATAAACAATGTTTGAGGTTTGGACAGGGACAGGAATGTTATTCCCCCACTTACAGCTCTGGTAAGGGTGAAACCGAACAGCAAAAGCACTTTTAATGTGTCTACACCTATTAAGATACTGAAATGAAAACACAGAGGAACTTGGAGAGCTGAAATACTGCAGAGAGTAAAAGCTAAATTTGAGCTGGAAGATGAAAGGGCATCGAAGCAAATATTTTTTTTTCCTGAAAAATAAAATAGTCTGTGAGGTTTTAATCTGGTTATCTAGAAGCCTGGGTTTATCCTTATCTGAAAACTAGAATCGCCAGTGTTACTTGTGCCCATTGCTGGGGCGGGCTCTGTGCTAGAACGCAGCCTGTGGGACTACCTTGACGGGAAGGCTGCAGTAGAGGTGCCTATGGGAGGAAAACCAATTCTTCAAGAATAAAGAATTATTTATTCTTTGTGTGTATCATGCAAACAATGAGGGGCTGTGGGGTGTTCCTGTTCTTCCTGCTCGTGTTGTAGGGGTGCTAGAGAGGTTATCTTATTGGGGCCTCAAAGAGACAAGGAGGTCCACTTGTAGGATGGGTCAACCTGCAGGCATGCTCAACCCTTTGTGAAATGGTGTCTTGCAGCTGCTGCCCAAAATGTCTCTTCAGCATCGATTCACAGCTCCCTGGGTATATACTACAGAGATCACCCTTTTCACAAGTTAAAGTCTTGCTTCTCAGGGTGTCATTGTCCCTGGAACTCCTGGAACAGCTTTCAAACATGGTGTAGAAATGGGCTTCTCTTCCTGATAGCCCACCCCTGTGGGCACAGCTGCCACCCGTGTGAAAAACACATGCAGAGCCTGGAGGGAGAATATTCAGACTGAACTTGAGGTCAGTCTCTGGCAGCAGAGTGACTGAGTGCCAACAGAGCACGGCGCAATGTCATGGGGAGTTGTTGGCAGCCAGGAGGAAGGAATCTGAGCCATGGCTAGGAAAGAAGAACTTGGGAATCAAGGTAAGTATGGTTTAAACATGACTATAAAATTAACTTTAAACATATAGATAACATTAAATATAGAAAAATAATTTGAGGCACTGGAACAAGTTGCCCAGGAATGTTGTTGCTGCTCCGTCATCCCTGGAAGTGTTCAAGGCCAGGTGGATGAGGCTCTGAGCAACCTGATCTAGCGAGAGGTGCCCCTGCCCAAGGCAGTGGGGGGACAGTTGGAACTAGATGACCTCTGAGGTCCCTTCCAATCTAAGCCGTTCTATGACTCTATGAACCTCTGATGCATCTCATACCTGAGAATAAATGCAAAGGAATATAAAACCCAGTAAAGTTATCACTGCAAACAATGAATTGCTAAGTCAGCTTCCATCGAGGGCAAACCTGTAAGAGAAGCACGTAAATTAAAGTTTGCAGAAAGCAGAGCTTTGGTTTTCAATTTCCATTGCTCAAGTCCAGAACAATTTGCTCTCCTGCGGTACTGAGGCAGAGGAACGTGGTAAAGGCAGTGTGGGTGGTTCATAGTGTTCACTTTGCTTTGGCCTGGGAAGCTGGGAAGCCACAACAGTTCTTTTCTTGCAGACTTTCTGTTGATCTAAGCGTGAATGTCCCCTTTGTCCTCTAACAATCCCATTTTTGTGCTGAAGAAGACAGTCTTTGACCCTTTCCTGGACTAGAACTGGAAGACAACTGAAGCAGCAGGATGCTCTTCATCCAAAACTGCTTTGTGGATGCCATTGGATCCCACTGCTGGCGTCATGCAAAGCAGCGTACGTGCAAGCTAACCTGCCCTTATCAGCCTAGAAAAAGAGTGATAACGACTGCTTATAATACAATTTCTTTCAGTCTTCCCTGTACCGTGTTGCACTCATTCCCCAGGAATGATTCCAGCTGCAGGTTACAGATGTTCTCCTTGTCCCAGAGCAGGCAGACGGATGAAGAGACTGTGCTCTACTGGTGTTGCCTTGCTTATTTGTCTGAGTATCTTCACAGGGAAACTTTCAATTGGTTTTGAACTTCCCTTCCTTCTGTAAACCTACTAGTTCTAGACAGCGTGGCAGCGATGCAGCCTTCCAGATGAATGTTGGTGTTTGGATGTGCCTGAAGTCCCTTTATAGTAATTGGAGATGATTCAGAGGCAACAGTCACACACTTAGTGCATTTCTGGGGACTGTCTATATTCCAGCTGCAACCATGAGAAGATCTTCCGTGGTCATATCTCACATGGATATCTTGGGTGTCACAAGGGATCCCAAACAGCATGAGATCCTTCTCTGTGGACAAATAAATGAAGCTCCTATGTCACCTCAACTAACTCCATCTATATTTACTAGCAAGAAATGGTTATCTGTTGATCTCACCTCTCTGAGAACGGGCTGATGTGCCCCCTAGGAATTCTTATCTTTATGTAGTGGTTTAATAGGAATTCAGGTAGGCAGATGAGGTGTGATGACTTACTTCTAGATGGCTACAGCGAGGTGATCTGAATCCCATCCATGATTAATATTGGAACTGTAAGCACCCTTGCACTTTGCTCTTACATGTCATCATAATTTTGGTTAGATTTAATGTGTTTTAAAAAGTGTTCCTGCTTTTATTACATCGATCTGTGTTAATTATAATCCAATAAATTTTAGAAAAGTCTTTAAAGGGTCATGATTTACGTGTCTACATTTAAAAATCAGGACTATCAGCCAGCAAGCCAGCAAACTCCTACAGAATTCAGAACATGCATCTGAGAAAGTGATTTCAGATCCCTATGCAAGTCAAATCGAGGGAGAGGTACCTACAAGACATATTGCTACGTGACAAACTGTAAAGAAGCTTTCAGCTATACAGCATCTTGACAGGCTGTTCAAAACTGAGTGTTCAGCCTCACTCTTTACCTTGATAATCAGATTGTCTCTTTGCTTTACACCTATTTAAAACACAAAAGAGGATAAAAGTAGTATTTTCTTTGCTGAGAGCCAACTTTGTCACGATGCATCCCATCGCTCCTCCTGTCTTTTATCATAAGAGAAGCATCCTGTAGTTGGTTGTACAGGTCTTTCCCAGCAGTAGTCCTGATATCTGGAATAGGGATTTATGAATCTGTGGTCTTGCCTCTCAGATGCTGCCATGTTTATCTACCAAAACATTTCTAAACCCACCCCAAAACTACTGACTTCAAATACAACATTTTCCTTCTTAAGTCCTGTCTCTCTTGAGAAGAAAAAGAAGAAAGAAAGCTTTACTCCCTCTGAGCAGTCAGTGCTCACATTAGTGACACAACCTCATTAATCCATTAATTCCCGTAAAGCTCCATAACAGTACTAAAAAAGTATAGAATCACAAGTCAGGACATTTCCCTATCGCAAACAGCACCTTTTTGGCAGTGTTCATGCCACTAACTCAGTTATTCATTGCTCAGTCACACCTGGCATGGCAGTCTTCCTGGACTACGCCTCCAAGACCTGGCGATCTTCATGCATTATCTATATGATCTACTTTTCTTAGATTGCCCAATTATAATCAAATAGCTGCTGTATGGTGCTGCAATTCTCCTGGTATACCCCACTCAGCTGCTGTGTCTTGTGAAGCCCTTCCCTCTGGTTCTGTCACTAATTACCTGTAAGAAGAGACCAGCACCAACACCTCTACAATGTCCTTTCAGATAGTTGTAGAGAGCGATGACATCTCCCCTAAGCTGCCTTTTCCTCAGACTAATCAGTCCCAAAAAAGATGCATGCCATAAGCAAAGGCAGGGTGCACACTGTTTGCATCAACGATGGTGGCTGAATGCTACCAATAGAACTTTCAAGGTATGGACTGAGCTGGTTTCTGTTATCATTGTTTTTCTGAGTTAGGGAAATACAAGACCTCGTACTGCTTCCACTGACTAAAATGACTGATAGAATCAGGGAAAATAAAGCTGATGGACACAGTAATTATGATTATTATAATCCTACTCAGAACCAGTTATCTATTGTACTACACCTAAGATCAAGGTGTAAATTATGTATTTAATAAAAATGAGAACAAATGGGCAAAATATTTGGAGCTAAATTACATGTCAGCACGTAATTAGCCCCAGCAACAGTCAACTGCTGCAATTGTGGACCAAATTTTCAGGCGCACTGCTATGCGTTGGTTTTGATCGTGTAATTCTTCAGCTTTTCTCTGGATCAGTTGTCCTCTAATCACTGTAATTCTGAGTAGGTAACATCCTCCATGCACAAATTCAGTGGAGGTCTAATAAGTGTAACACAGGAAAGTGATCTTCAGCTGACCACCAAAGTACACATGTACCCTATGCTGTATTTATCTTTCTGGGGGATAAAAAGGTGTCTCAGTATAGCCATTACTAGCACCAGAAACTCTGGACAGAGGTACCAGCTTAAAGAAAATCTGAACACGAGCCTGTCTTTTGAAAGCACCTATGCTATTCAAAGGTCAGGCAATATGCTGCTCTCCTCTTGCTTCTTAACAACAAAGCAGTACCATATTCAACCCAGCACTTCACAAACAGCAGTAGTGACATCTGATGAGACTTGTGACAGATTATTATAGTTTTACATCATCAAAGTGCAGTAAAAATTCAAGGTTGCAGTAAAAATTAAGCTGGCCATGAAAATGGCCCATTGTTATTTTCTTCCCCAACACCGATGCACACCAGTCATCAGACATGACTTTGTCAGGGTATTAGGTGTACAGAAAGCTTGCAGAAAGAAACAGATGGTTGCTGCTAAATTTTCGGAAACAAGCTACTTAAAGTGCATCTTTTTACACCCCCAGGATCATTACAGACAGTGCCATGAGTAAGCGACTTAGCAGTAACTGGGATGTTTTGAAACGTGCTACCAGTGAGCTGATAACAGTATTTAACCTTTCCTACAGAGACTACCCATTCAAAGTCTGTCCTGAGTCAACCTGACCAAGAATATGATCCTAATTTAATTACTCATTTGAATTAAATCACAGAACATTAGGCATTGGAAGGGACCTCGAAAAATCATCTAGTCCAAACCCTCCATCACAGCAGGATCACCTAGATAAAGTTTCACAGGAACATATCCAGGCAGGTTTTAAACATCTGTAGAGAGGGAGACCCAGCAACCTGCCCTGGGCAGCCCGTTCCAATGCTCTGTCACCCTCACCATGAAGAAGTTCCTTCTGATATTGATGTGGAACCTCCTATGTTCCAGCTTACACACATTGCCCCTTGTCCTATCATTAGAAGATACTGCAAAGAGCCTGGCTCCATCCTCCTGACACCCTTCACATATTTATAGACATTAATGAGGTCATCCCTCAGTCTCCTGTTCTCTAAGCTAAAGAGACCCAACTCCCTCAGCCTTTCCTCATAAGGGAGATGTTTCACTCCCTTCATCATCTTTGTGGCTCTAATCAGTAGTTTTCGTGAAAAACATAAGGATGAAAAGTCTTCATTGCAAAACTAGGACTGTCCTTAGGACTTTTCTGCATCCTCAGGAAAGGTGAAGGAACTGAATACTCAGAAGAAATTGGTCATTTTTGCACCAGGCTGGTGAGAAGCTAAGGACTCTGTGTGGTGCTGGTAGTATCAGGGTAGAGTAAGAAGTTGCATTGTCTCCTGTCTCCTGTTGCAAAGTCTTCCTGTCAATGGAAGACTTTTCTCTGAGGCTTATCAAAGGGACTAGTACTCCATTCATTCAAGAAGGTTCAGATAAAATACTGTCTCCTGCTAAGGAGAGGAATAGAAATGAAAACAAACAGGGATGAAAACGACATCCTTGGGTTTTCCCTTGTTAGTTAGATTGCTTTTGCATTCTCAGCTTGCAGAGCATCTGTACCATCCATAAATGGCAATAATTTCATGCGCAACCTTTAGCACGCACAGCGCTGTAGAAGTTGAACAAACCATGTCAGTCACCACACACAGGAAAACCTGTTGGTGGAACAAATTTGCTGCATGCTTTAATTGTAGTCAAAGAGGCCCAGCTTCCCCTAGATTGTCATGGTTTCTTGTTCAGTCAGAATTTCTTCCATACATCTGAAATTTGCTCCAGGTTCTGAGATGCTTTGTGGTCCGTCACAACATGTTATATAACCAATTGGTGCTATGTAATCCATGATGAAAATATGCCCTTAATGCTCCATGACAAATCAAAAGAATCTGGATATCTTATTTAAAACAGCAGAGGGGAGATGGAACAGCGCCCGGCTCTGTAGTTTAAATTTACCCTTTTTGTTAAAAAAAAAGGGGTACACCAGCACAAGGTATCCCCAACTTCGATTGTTGAGAAGAAGCAGCAGGTGACCAGCAGTGCTACGTTCAGCTGTTTGAAAAAAAGGCTCTCTGAATGACGAGAAGTGTTCCCACCTCAGGAGCAAAGCACGATGCACTTAGCTATTTTTCTTTTCTTTCCCTCTTCTCTGCCTGAATGATCAAGAGACAAGGATTGAAAATCGATGCAAGGAACCTTGCATGAATCTGTTAAACGTTGCCATTAAACTTGTCGCCGGTAAAGATGAGCTTATTTGTAGCCACATAAATCCACCATTCCTGACCAAGGCTTTAACTACTGCATTCTGATGCAGGTAGTTTTTAGTGCAACAATACATTTGAAGACACGTCAAGATTGTAATTAACTGGAAAATCTAACATTGATTGAGAACCAGAACCAACTCAAAATCATTGTCACATATTAGGAATTAATAATGTGTTATCATACTACAAGGGACCCTGGTGATAGGACAAGGAGGAATCTTTCGAAACTCAAAGATGATAGATTTAGATTAGATGTTAGGAAGAAATTCCTCACTCGGAGGGTGGTGGGGCACTTGAACAGGTTGCCCGGCGAAGTTGTGGATGTCTCCTCCCTGGAAGCATTCAGGCTGAGTTGGATGAGCCCCTGGGCAACCTAGTCTAGTCAGAGGTGTCCCTATCGATGGCACGGGGTTTGGAACTAGATGATTTCTGAGATCCTTCCCAACCTAAGCCATTCTATGAATCTATGAAACATGGTAACTTCATAGGACCAAAGCAGTAACTGTAAGAGAGCATTGGAGAAGAGAAGACTGGGGGGTGACCTCATTAATGTCTATAAATACTTGAATGGTGGGTGTCAGGAGGATGGAGCCAGGCTCTTCTCAATGTCATCTAGTGACAGGACGAGGGGCAATGGGTGTGAGCTGGAACATAGGAGGTTCCATATTAATATCAGAAGGACCTTCTTCCCAGTGAGTGTGACAGCACACTGGAAGGGGCTGCCCAGGGGGGTTGTGGAGTCTCCTTCTCTGGAGACATTTAAAACCCGCCTGGATGTGTCCCCGTGCGACTTGGTCTAGGTGATCCTGCTGTGGCAGGGGGGTTGGACTAGATGAGGTCACTTCCAATCCCTAATGATTCTATGATTCTATGAGTAGCATAACAGCCATCACAAAAGGCACCTACACTAGCTAGCACAACCGTGTTTTAAAATGCAACACAAGTTAATTGCAAAAACCTACTTGAAATGGAGCAAGTAAATTCTCACTTTCTTCCCTGATGTTTTTCATCTCATCCAGAATAAATTTGATTTTTCTGGTAAATTATAAAAATGCATGATAGAAGGCTGTACAGAAGCAGACATCTTGTAGAAGGTACCTAAGAGCACAAACTTTCACAGGAGAAGTGCTTGACAGAGAGCATTAACATCTCATACAATGGTCAGTATAAAAGTCTCCAGATTCTTGTGAAATTTAGCATCAAGGATTAAAAAAACCTTCTTGCACGTGTAACAGAAAACTACACCAATTAATTGGATTAATTTCTAATAATAGAAACATGGAAATTTAAGGTAAAAAATAGAAAATATTCCTAATTTTTAAAATTAAACAGCTTATGTTTGAATAAGCTTCAGGTTAACTATGAAACCACAAGACTTCGGTAGAAATTAATGTGATGAGCATTAGAGCTTCCAGAATTCAACCGTAAGGAAGTAAAATGCAAGTTAGTTAAAAAAATCATCCTTCAAGAACACAGAAACAAAACAAATAATGATGAAGTAGCCAGCAGTATGTGTACATACGTGTGTACAAGCATAACATTTCTAATGGGGATTTATGGTAATCTTGTTCTGCTCTGTTTGGTCTGTATTAGCCACTTGGCTATTCAAAAGCTGTATACTATTCTAATACCCCAAGTTTAAAAAGGACGTTACACTTCACTCCTCCCTCTTTCCCCCAAGACAAACTCAGTTCATTTTAATGCCTGGAAGCTTTCATGTTGCTGTAGTAAGTAAAATGGTAGTTCACCAACTAATCATGTTGGTACACTGAAATGAAAAAGAACAATTGAGCTTGTGAATGGCAGCTGAAGAAGTCTTATTTTAGTCCTGAGTTACCCATAATGACCTGAAAAGAACAGAGATAATTTTGTTTGGAACACCCCCAGGTAAATAAAGCTCAGACTCTCAAGTCTTCCAGCCTCTTTCCACATCAATTACACTTAACTGTGTTTTGCTTTCCTTGGCTTTTCTTTCTCGCTATACAGTGCGCTGGAATCCCATACATTCTTAAACACACTCAAACCTGGATAGTTTATCATCTGGATAAACTAAAATAAAGTTTCCTTATATAAACAGAGAATTCTTGGAAAGTTGGATGAAGATTTGGCTGCTAACAGATGGTTGCCTGGCAACTTTCTGCTTTCCTTTTCCCCATACTCCCATAAATGTAATTACACAAAAAATCTGGAAGTGTGTCTCTGATTTACTTTCATCTTTCACTTTTAATTTAAATTTTCTGCTATGTTTGTTTTATTCTATTAAGTACTTTACTTTCATTTTTAGCTGATTAATGTGAGTGTAATTTACTAACCTTGTTACATTTTTTTGTGTTACCTCGCTATCTGGAACTTGGCTTTTTCTACCAGGAAAACAAAACAGAGCAAAACAAAACCAACCCAAAACCAAAATTCCAGAACAAATTCGTTTCCCTCAACCAGTGAAAACTCCCATGAAATCAAGTACTGAATAACCCTGTAATACCTTGTGATAAAGACTGTGGAGTTTTCCGAAAAAGGGAAAGAAAAGGGCACATCCTTACTATTTTTCTAGTAAAAAAGTGGATTTTCTGTCTCTGGGCATTAACCTTTTAAATATGAGAAAACCAGACAGTACTTACTCTCAAACAGCTATTCTGTACACCCGCAGGAATGTTCTCTATACCTATACCAGTAATACGTTCCTTTTCGCTGGCTACCTACAGCTCCCCATCAGAGCTCTCCTCAAAACTCTTAAGGAAAATTCCAAGAAAATGCGAACACGATCTCAAGTGACACACAATCTGAGAGGAGTCTTGTGTATCCTTTCAGCTTGACCTCAGCTCTGCTAGCCCCTGGTTATAAGATCACAGTAGTTTGTCCAAGGCTAGAAGGTGGCTACAGATCAGATATTGGTAAGAAAGAGAAGATATCAGAATATGAATGGGAATTCAAACCACAGAAGGAAGATAAATAAGGTACTCTTCCACATGAGCTTCATCAAGACCTCCTCCCCCCATACTAAGTGCAGTAGGCTTGTCCAGTCTCCATTTTAACATATTATAGCCAATCCTTTCTGGCAGACAGATCAAAGCACCCGGAATGTCAAAGTAAATTTTTTGTAACTCTGAAGTGATATAAATAAGAACTCTAAAAAGTCTGATGTTCTCCATTTAGAGCTTGAGGGCTTTTTAAGCTTCATTTTGGATTCTCCAGAAATGAATAATGCTAAGCCAAATTTGAAACTTAAAACGGAACGTTGGTCTAACTCCTCACATTCTTCTGATAAAAAGCATCAAGAACAGCACAGAAGATAGACGCTACCAAGAAATGAACATCCATTACTCATAATTCTTACGACAACAAAACACTTGAAGACTACCTAGGAAAGCCTTCATTGCTCTTCTAGAATCTCTGCGTTGCAAACAAATTATGTAGCTGATACACATATCTAATCACGTCTGCAAACACTGCAGAATAATACAATGGGTTCTGAGCTTGAGTGGAATAACACTTTCCACATTCGCATTCTGAGCTGTAGGTTTCGTAATTGTAGCAAGGCACTGTGACTACACTTAACGTTATTCTAACGCATGGAATAGCCAACATTTTATCCTGCTTTTATTTCAAACATGTGTAAGGTCTCATCAAACAATTCTTTTGCTTCATTGTAAGATTCAACAGAAGAATACCGAGCAAACAGTGTATTTTATAGTTTGTATACACTAAGGATTTCAGTATAATATTAGCTACTTAGCAAATGGCTCTCCTGGCCAGTCCGCCATGTGAGGCTTGGCATTTTCTCACTGTGTTGTTTATCGCAATATCTTTCCTTACCTCTTTTGGATAATACTTAAATGTTTAAACATTTAGACAAGATGAAGCATAACTGCTCTTCTTTAAACAGAAAGCTCTTCACTCTCTGTCAAAATCCTTACTGAATTCACATTGCGTGGATGCTTACGACACAGTTCAGGTATTTCTCACTCTGGGGAAAAGGCAACACTGTCTCCCGTTAACTGTTCAGAGGTTATTTGTACGCTGCAGGAGGCACTAGGTACAAGCATGGGGAACCCATGCTATAACTCTTGCGTTTTTATCCATATGCTGGCTACTTCAAAATGGGCATCCAAAAACTGAAGAAAACCAATTAAAATTCTATAGTGATGGTATTTATAACCTTTGTAGCCATAGGTTTATCTTACAAAAAAACCAAACTACAAGAAAACTGCCCTAAGAACTACCACTCCCAATGTCAGAGAATTTACTGGTTGTAAGGACTTTTGGGACAGTTTAACCTGATTCCCTGAACAGTGCATAGGACTGCTTCCACCATCTTCATCACTTTTACTGCAGGGCTTGAAGTATAGACTTAATTTTCCAGAATGCCTTCTTTACATAATTTTTATTACAACATATAGTCAAGCAAAAAACCCTCCATGTAATACAAGAGAGGACTAGAGTTGGAAAAATTGAGGCTGGACGAAACCACTGGATGCCATTTACTCCAGCCTCTTGCTGAAAGCACAGAGAGCTTCAAAGTTAGACCAAGTTACCTCAGAGTCCTGTCTTGCCACTAATAAATATTGCACCAGTTAGAAGTCTCTATATGCTTCTAATGTACCAACAACTCACTCTGCTTCTGACCCACCAGAAGATACTGACTTGTCCTGAGTCTAAACAGTGTCTACCTCGCTTTGACCCACTTGGATACTTTCTCCAAACCATGCAGTTAAAGACTGAACTGTACTGCCTTCAGACTTTCAAAAGCACAAGGAAGGCAAAGAGATGTGCCAGAACAGAGGATAATAATTAAACTAGGGTGTTTAGGATTATTTTTAATAATAACATTTGTGAAATTCAATTTTCAGACTGCTTTCCAGTATTTGTAAGAAACATCTTCACTGAGGCTTTTGCTTTCCTTTGAGAACAGAGGAAGCCCAAGGTGACTAGCTCAGACCAAGCACCAGATGTTTAGATGACCTAAACTCTGTTTGTACTATGAAGTGCTGCATCACAGTATGTGGCCAACAAATAACAGAATTACATTTTCCATTTGGTCATTTACATCACTCATTTTTCAGTATCTCTCAGATGCAGATCTTCAGATGTAAGGAACAGAATGAACAGGAACTTAGTTTCATGGATCTCTTTCTTTACAAATATGGTCCTCATCTTCACCTAGGGAATTACCTTCTTTGACCATATAAATTCTGTAATATGCATTACATTTACAATTGCTTATATAAGTATGTTATCTACTACTTACCATCCCTATATCATAGGCAGCGTTGCCTTGCTGTGTGTTGCCATAATTTATAAACAAAGCAAACTTCACATAGCTACCAGTTCTATGAGATCTGTATGTCAATAAGAATATTAACAATTAAAATCAAATGGAATAGAAACACCTTCCTTGTTGTGCTCTGATGTGTTCTCATAGGTGCATGTATCTGGTGGATAATGTAACGAACATCTGCATAAAGAATGATTACTGAATTAAAAAATAAAACAATTGAATTAATAAAAAAAAAAAGCCTAAAATCAGAATTTATTTCTGGCACGGACCTTTGGATTACAGTTCACAGTGTTTAAAAACTAGAAATTATTCTAATGACTTTTCATCCTCTTTCTCAGTCAAAATGTATCACCAAATCACTGAAGTCTACAGAACCCAACAAAATACTACTGCAGCTATTGAATATTAATACATCCACTGCCACCAAAGTGGTTCATATGAATGAGCCCAGATGCGCTTCAGGTTTGTTCACACCAACCACCTGAACTGCTTACACAGCCCTGGATGTTTTACAGCAACCATTCTGCAGAAACTGGGAACTCCAAGCACAAATCCAGAAATCAAACAGATGGTGAGCTCTTCTGTTGTAAATTGTCCTCATCACTAGCTGAATTAACATCTGCCTACAGTCTTAACTTCGTTGTTTTCTATTTGACCCACATTCCATTATCTGTCAGAAAAATCTGCTCTAAAAAATCATGGGAAATGCTTCACGCTGCTTTTGATAAGCATTGACTAAACAGTCCTCAGCCAAGTCTGTTAAACCTAAATCTATCACTTCTTTAACCTTGCAGCCATTGGGTGGTTCTGGGAACAGAATCATCTTCAGCGGACTTTAAGAGTATTATGAACTTCGGAAGGTACGTCTGTGATATTCAGCTGTTGTTCAGTGAGATCCTTTCACAGTTGAAAAAGACTGGCTTTTGGGTTTTGTGACTGCTTAACTACACTAAAGTTTTAAGTATTATACGAAACACTCCAGGGATCTCAAAAAGACCCATCTGGGAAGAGATTTTTTTCATAAACAGAATGTTTTTTCTCCTTTAGTTACGCTGCATCAGCACCCTTCAGTTCAAGCTGGCTCAGAGTGCTTCATAAGGGCAAAGCGTTGTGAAAACGTGTGAAAACATACAGCTTGGAAAGTTTGTTTCACATATCCCAAGGAAGATAGAAGGCACAAAAAATTTAAAAGGGCCACGACACACTACTCTGAGCTCCTGAAGAGAGACCTGACAAATTGTTGGGAACAGCCATTCCTTGACAGAGCAGCACTCAGTGACCAGGTTTCTCCAGACAGGAGAAACACACAGATAAACTGATGGAGAAATGGATCTCTCAAGAGTCAGACTCTGACACTGTGGCAGCAGACCATCAGGATAATAACAAAGCAGGAGGACTGCAGAGCATCTGAGATCACAGAACACTCATCCAGACGGGGAAGTAGCTATCCCTAAATGACGGTACGCAAGGGCCCCAGATCAGCACCATGCAGAAATCGAAAGGAATTTTGTAGCAGGTTAGAGAAGTCGTTTTTTTATCAAGCCTCTCTCTTGCACTATCAGTGGAAGTCTGCAGCCTCTATAAAAGGTAGTAACATCCCAGAGATCATGAACTTAAAGAGTATGTGTGTGACTAACGTATGCTTAATGTTTAACCCATATTTTGAGTGATTTCAGTTATGATTTAGGGAAATAAATTGTTCAGGAGGGACTAATTAAACAAGAACTGGTATAAAAACCTTTTTGACAAGCAAGTGCCTTGGCTCTTGTCCGAGCTATGAATGCACGAAGACATGTCCACATAGCTTTGCTTTGGCACACAAGGAAAACAACAACTAACTTTAAAACTGCCCAGGGACCATGTGAGAATGGCAAAGGTGACTGCAGAATAACAATGAGGAAGTACATAGCAACTGTCACCTTGATCTGAAGTATTCTGTTTGGTGTGAGTAGTCATGCAAAGTACATGATTAACTTTTAAAGATTATAGAAGGCAAATAAAAAGCAGGAATGGCAAAATCAGGAGCACAGAAAAGAACACAGCATATTGATGGGCCCATGGGAGCTTCTTCTGTAGCTCTCTGCCTTGCTTTATATTTAGAATTCAGGACATTATTCAGAACATCACGATTTGCTTTGTTGTCTGGTCAATCAAAAACTTCAGATCCTGTGACTCAAAGACAGGTGTCTTAAGTACCCTTCCGTGCATTTAGAAAGGTTTGATGGGAAGTACTCAGAATGAGTTAACAGTGAATATTGACTGTGATGCACTATACAATAACGAATTTCCCAGACAGTTATTTTACAGCAGTGCTAAGTTAGACGGGAAGAAGACTTCATTTGTGACTCTATTCTGCAAAATATGTGGACAAATTTGTATGTATTTCACCGTACTTTGAGACTCAAATAATTTTCATTAATGCATCTATTCAGCTAAAAAAAATGACTTGGGAAGAAGGGTACTGAATTAAGTTACTACTGTGATAAACCTTGAACTGGGAAAGGGCTGTTTCTCACCTTTTCTAGCTGCTGTGGTAAAATTGTAGTCTGTTTTGAAAAGCAGTTTTAGAACATTCAGATATTCAGAAACAGACAGTTACAACAAAGAGTTAAATGACTCCTACCCCTGAAAAGAAAAATTCATGCACAAGGAATAAAATTAAACAGTGATCAGCACACATGTCATTATTTTGCTTACAAAGACTAGTTCTGAGTCAGGAATACTCACTGAAACGTGCTGCTCTTGGAAGCACTACCTACTTTGCATCACTCGTGATGCAAGAGCTCCCACCCACTTCTGAGAACAGCGTAGGCAGTCTGATAACTCACAGGCTTCAAGCTGCCCTTATAAAGTTGCTTCACTTCTGCATACTTCCTCATACTGATAGTATCTCCGTGAAGATGAAGCTGCTAATTTACTTAGTCTTGACGAAGACAGTTCTCTTTGCTTCGACAAGTGTATTTGCATCTGTTTTAGAAGATGAGGAGGATGCTAAAGAAGGAAAGGTTACTGCAACTTGTCCCATAAAGCTCAAAACTAATCACAAATGTGATGAAGGAGAGGATTGTCCCTATCAGATAAATCTGCCGATGATGACCATGCAGTTACCCAAAGAATTCAGACTACTTGAGAAGACTCTCAAAGAAGTACAGACCCTTAAAGAAGCAGTAAACAAGCTGAAGAAATGCTGCCAGGATTGCAAGCTGCAGGCAGATGACAACCAAGAAAGAGACAGTAGTAATGAATTCCTGCTACCCAATACAGAACCTCCAGCAGCAAACAGCGGAATCCAAGATAACAGAGTAAAAGAACTTCAGAGCAAAGTTAACAGGATGGCAACTAGCTTGAAAAATGCAAAGAGCCAGATTCAGACACTGCAGGGTCGTTTAGAGAAGATGAACCTCGTAAATATGAACAACGTAGAACATTATGTTGACAGCAAAGTTGCTAATCTGACCTTCGTTGTGAACAGTCTTGATAACAAATGTTCTTCTAAATGTCCAGCAATGCAACCACAACCCGGTATGTGACCTGTTCATTTTTAGTGTCTGAGAAGTTTTCTGTGCAATATATTGTATCCAAATAGCTGGGCTGTTAACTTCACCAGTATTTGTTTTTCTCACGTTTAATTATATTCTCATAAAATGCTTTGGCTGCCACTAGGGGGTTTCAGCAGGTGTTCAGTTCCTCCTAGAATTGGTCCTTATTAGGCAGTTTAAAGCATGACTTTCCAAAGGACTTTTGTTTTTGCAATTCAGTAAATATGAAAAACTAACTTTATTTTACACAGTACTACTCTATGTTCAGGATATTAAACATCAGAAAACTACACATATTTTCTTCTTGGATAATAAAGGGTAAATTTTCTCTAGGGGTGCCTTAGGAAGCTGCATTGGGTTGGGTTTTTTCCGGTGTGAAACTGCAACTGTTTGCAAAGGGTTAGCAAGGCAGTATTTAACATCAAGCAAAGCTAGTACACGGTTTCATTTTCAGCATGGATAACTGATTTTCTTCTACCATCACAACAAATATCTGAACGGTTCTGCTAACAGATCTTATTCACACTACTTTTCAAGTAGGTACCACAGTCTTAATACCAAACCCTTAGCAGGAATATAATATATAAGTAATATAAAGTAGAAAACAGGTGCTGTCACTGATAAGCACTTTTTTCTTACACTTTTTAATTGTTCTACTTAAAATCAAGAAGTAGAAGTAACAAATTCCTTCTAATGTTGACAGTTATTAAAGGATGACTGATGGTTCTTTTTAAAGTAACAGAACTTTTATATTGCATATAAGAATTTTTGAAAACAAGAAATATTCACTGGATTGTCAGTGTATTCTGCCACTCCAGTACCATATACATGAAGACAGGGCTCTCTATAGAGATAAAGCTGCATTACAGTTTTCAAGCCTCTGTCACTGAGCATTCAAGTTTTATTTTAAATAGTTTCTCTGTTTGCACATATTGAAAATTGAAGAATTTGAAGACTAGTCTTATGTAGGTGCTTTGAAAAGCATGAAAAGAGCAAACAGATAATAATAAAGACAATACTTTTACTATATCAACACCCACATTAAATCAGATATAAACCAATATAAATAAATTCATTTCAAATGTAAAACAATCACAGAAAGGGTGAGTGACATCTGGTATATTGACATGTGAAACTAATCAAATCAAAGTACAGTGCTTCATAACAGACTAAGTTAATTTTAAGGTATTTTCACACTGAAATGTTGGGTAATGTTCGTAACATATGATCACACAGATATTCCTCACATTTTACATTAACCAATGCCAGAAATGTTTACAGCAGCAATATGTATGTTATGAAGACTAGCAAAGATAAGAGCTACGAGATTTTCCTACATAGGAATTATTTCTATATACATTGAAAGCAACTGCAAAACTTTTATTTTAATTGGATTGGATTATAAAGGCATTTTATCTGAAATACAAAATCTCTGTCAGTATCTGCTCTAAAACGTAGTCCACAAAAGATCTTAAACAAGGTCCAGTGAAATAAATGAGACTCTACTGTGGATTTATTTGGGGTTTTTAAGCCTTTGATTTGTATACTTTGTGCATTCATGCATGTCCAGTTTTCTGTCCTGGCAAACAAGGAGTCCTGAGTCTTTTCCCTTAATGCAGCCTGAGAACACGCCTGCCTTTCAGAAAGTAGTTTAATTGCTTGAATTTTCTACTAAAAAACGCAATCCAAGCCTACAAATAAACATGCCCATGATTTCACATGTGCAATAGGAATAACCATTACACTTTTGACTTAACTCAGAACTTCTGAGAGCTGTCTGTATCACTTAAGAACAACCACACTGTTGAACACAACGTCAGTGCTGGATGGCACAGTGGATCAAAGTCAGATTTTTCACTCTGCAGGGAAAACCTGGGGGCATTTTTCTTCTGAATAAAATACATCACTCATGGGGAAAATGTGTTAATGCTAGATGCTAAACCTTTTCCTTACAGTAAGCCAGCAATGCCACATACACAGGAAAGCATCATCACCTTTCCACCTTCATCTTTCTAGGAATCACAGTATTACTACATTACATGAGAAAATTATATGACTTTTTTTTCCTGCTTCCTAAAGTACAGTTGACATTAACACATAAAACATTCCTAATGAGGCTGTGCTCTGGATCAAATGTCAGCTGAACAACAGCCAGATTAGTCACTCCCTATGGACAAAGCTTTTTCTCTGACATGCTGCCAGATGAAGATTTAAGTTACAGACAGTGTGTGATGGTATGTTTTTAAATGCAAAATACAGCAAGTGTATAAGCAGAAAGCATACTGGAGAAATCAGGCTGAACTTACTAGAAGTAGTGAAAGGATAAAGAGAAAAGGAGAAAAGATAAAGCAGACAATCAAAATGCCCCCATTATATAGGGTTTTTTAACAGCTATCGGATGCAGAGATCCTAAACGGTATCTATTAGAGAGTAAAACTGAAGGAAAAAATCCTGCTTCCCCTTAGAACTGAGATTACTGTAACACTACTTCCTATGTAGAAGTCTCTCCCATCCAACTTCTGTAAGCCGCATCAATCTGGGTAAAAGTTCTATTCTTAGATTGAAATAATGTTTGTTCTTCCACCAGTAACACAAATAATGCAGCGAGACTGTGCTGACCATTACACAGCAGGCAGAAGGAGTAATGGAATATACAGGATTAGCCCCAACCCCAAGAATCAGAGCTTTGAAGTCTACTGTGACATGCAAACACAAGGAGGCGGTTGGACAGTGCTGCAGCGACGTCAGGATGGCAGCACTAACTTTAATAGAACCTGGAACGACTACAAAAATGGCTTTGGAAACCTCAGCAGGGAGTTTTGGCTGGGGAATGACAAAATCCACCTCCTGACAAAGAGCCAGGAAATGCAACTGAGAATTGAACTCGAAGATTTCAATGGTATCAGAGAGTATGCGAAATATGAACACTTCTATGTGGCCAACGAGTACCTAAAGTACCGTTTAAGTGTTCATGGCTATAGTGGTACAGCAGGAGATGCCCTTCGCTACAGCAAGCATTACAACCACGACCAGAAGTTCTTTACAACCCCAGACAAGGACAATGACAGGTATCCTTCAGGAAACTGTGGGTCATACTACAGCTCTGGCTGGTGGTTTGATGCGTGCCTGTCTGCCAACCTCAATGGCAAGTACTACCAGAAGAAATACAAAGGCGTTCGCAATGGCATTTTCTGGGGTACATGGCACGGAATTTCTGATGATATTCCCAGTGGGTACAGGCAATCCTTTAAGTCAGTAAAAATCATGATCAGACCCAAAAGTTTTGCACAGTAATTCTAGAACTTTCTCTTAAATAGTTTGCTCTGGATTGCACTCAAATAATACTTACTCATTATTATAATCAGAATTCAAGGATTCAGTTATGTTTGACATAAAACAGGCACAAACCAAAATAGGTCCGCATAAAGTTTTAGAGATAGTTTCACCCATATACTGTATTAAAATCAGCAGGAATGTTTCTGAATGCTTGCTAAAACAGCACAGATAGATTCTTGGTATTGTTATGTACATATTCTAAACATTGCTTTTGGTGCTTTTTACTGACTGTGATATACAAGATGTTATGTTGTAAAAGTTTTAAATGGCCCTCCATAACTGGTATTTGAATGTACACCTATATTTTAACCTGAACATAACAGAGGAATAACAGATAGCATAGATTAGTCAACACTGAGAATGAAAATTAGATTCTCTAAAATGGCTGGACATTGTGTGTCATCTTTCCTTCACAACTTCCTCAAATTTTATCCTCATCATCAAAGATTACTGAAGTAAGTTGGTGAAGAAACTGAATAAAAGCAAGTGGAAATAACATAGACAGCATGTAATGAAAGACAACATTTCTTGCTCATTGTGGTTCCCTTGTTGACACTGAAAGTCCTATTTGTTGTTCATTGGAGAAAGAAGCTGTCATGTAGCTTCTTGTACATTTATATACGCAGGCAGACAGTTATGTAGAAGACACATCAAGAAGAATCCATGCCTTCACATTAATATCTCCAAATCCACACAAAAAGATTTTTCAATGCCATTTTACATTCTCATGAATTCTTTGGGTAAGCCAAATGTTGCAAGATGATTCTTGCAGAGACTTAAGCTGTCATTTAAGTACTTATCAATCTAAATTGACCTTAAAATTATGAGAAAAATTATAAATATTTTGCTAGATATTAAAATGTAGAGGAAATTATTAGCAGATCGAGGGCTGATTTAATGACAGCCGCTTTGGACAACCCTGCCTTAGAGAGCAGCTCCTGTGTTAGCCTGAGAGCAGCTCTAATTAGCTGCTTCAGAAGAAGATAAGAGCTTGGGAAAGAGGTAAAGCAGAAAGGAGTCATATTTTTAGTAAGGAATGTTAGCCAAGAAGGTGGGCTTGGACAGTTCATCTGTCGGTAACGGCCAATGGATGTTATGAAGGATTACGACTATGAAACCAATGAAACTATGGTTGAAGTCGCATGACAGGTGTAAACCAGTACAAAAGCAGATACAACTGCTCAGTAAATGGAGCTTGGCATTTAACTCCTATGGATGTACGCCTAGACTCCATCGGCCTCCTGGGGTCTACCGGCATCATTAAAAGATTATGTTCAACAATCCACTGCCGACTATAAGATGAAAAAGAAATACTTTTTGCTTTTAAAATGTAACCAAATAAAAGCAATAAAATGCTTACAAGTACAATTAAAATACTTCAGGAAGTGAAATTAGAGGTACAACTATTAAAAATCACGCTGTAGAGAGCAAGCACAAGTCTGACTTACACATATCTACTGCCTACATGATAAAGGAGATGTCTATCATTACAGTGACTAACATTGTGAAAGGAGTCGCAAGAGGCTATTTTGCTGTGTTGCTTACGCCACTCTTGAGATGCAGAAAAACTGTATGAAGACTGTCTTTCTTTACCAGGTCTTTGTTGGCATGGTCTTGCTTGTTTAAGGAGACATATGCGTGCACACGCACAAAAGCATGCACCTGGCCTAATACTTTACAAATATGACTTTTACTGTTCTTTTTGCAGTTAGAAGTTATGCAAAAGAGCAACAGTGGCAACTGCTAAACAGCAAAATATTAATATACATCATAAGGAAGTAAATACTTTGAAGGGTGTTTCAGTGTGAAGTGGAAATTGGTTTATTTCACTTTATTAAAGTCATGGAAAAATTTAATTGCAAGATATATAATCTTTGCTCAAGAACATATTTTGAAACTATAGAATATTTACCTTGGTATAAAAAAGGAATTGTCTAAACAAATAAACCAAGCAACTTATGAAGTATTGATAAGAAGAGCAAATACCGAATCACAAACAATTATATTTAATTTTGCATTAAATGCATAGTTTGCTTTTATTCATGGTTACTAGTTACATGGTAACTAGCTAAGTATGTCTTACAGTATCTACAAGCCTTTACTTGAAAATGTCTTTTTCCTGCTAAGTTATTAGAAGAGAAACTGTCTCTTTATTTTATCCTGTTTAAAGGAAACTTCGTAAACCACAGAAATTTTAGCAGAAGAATAAGCAACTGTGTCTAATATTGCCTACAAAAGCCTTGTCTGGTATCTTAAAAAAAATAAAAATGAGAAGTGTAAGGTTGTTCCACAAATCTTAATATTACCTGCCTGGAACTGTTGTAGCTGAATGTCTATCAGTGTGTACTAGCTTCACAAAATGTAACTCCATCTACTTTTTATAGCAATGTTTTTGTTTTTCTTGGTTTAATAAAAAATCAGTTATACTGTTGAAGCTGTACTACTGTCATAGATATTGTAGAGAATATAAAAAAATTCTCATAAGTGGTTTTTGTTTTCTGCAAAAACTGAAGCAATGATTCACATGCAGCATGGGGAATAAGCAGGAGGAGTTACAAATCTGTGTCCTGTCAGGTAATCATGATCTGGTGGCAATTACAGAGAAATGGTGGGACAGCTCGCACGACTGGAATGTGGTCATGGATGGCTATGTCCTTTTTAGGAGGGACAGGTCAGCATGGTGGGGTGGAGGAGTTGCTCTCTACGTGAGAGAGCAACTGGGATGATATGAGTTCTGTCCAGGGGCAGATGAAGAGAGAGTGGAGAGTTTGTGGGTGCGGATTAAGGGGCAGGATGGCATGGGTGACACTGTTGGGGGTGACTGTTACAGGCCACCAGATCAGAATGAGGAAGTTGATGAGGTCTTCTACAGGCAGATGACAGCAGCCTCACAGCTGCTGGTTCTCATGGGGGATTTTAACTACCCTGATATTTGCTGGAAGACCTACTCAGCCAGTCACCCACAGTCCAGGAGGTTCCTTCAGTGCATTGGTGACAATTTCCTGATGCAAATGGTGGAGGAGCCCACTAGGAG